>JACGWL010000001.1:2424681-3106739 GCA_034509725.1 Sesamum angolense | reverse complement strand
TAATATAGTTTAAGTTTTGCTTAAAATATTTTTCAGTAAAGCTCTTACATTATCAATAAATATTATTTTATCTTGATGATTACATTACAGGAACAAATAACAAAAATAATGGGACAATGTCCCACAGATTGCTTTCATTTATTTCTAAAAGATATTTTTTTTTTAAGTTTGTACATCATACCTTCTCCTAATCATATAGCCAATATATTTTTTCTAGTTAATATTATAATTTTTAACTAATTTTACTTAATTAGAATTCTATTTAATTCAACAATGTAAGTAATTAGCAACTAATGTTATAAAAATTAATTACAAAATTACTTACTTGAATGTATAAATTTATAATTCTATTTGATGCGTGCAAAAATAGCCGGGTCCAATGGATATAAAACTATCGTTCGAGGCTTGGGCGAAGCGTATGCGAGCTCTAAGGAGAGGGCCTGCAACAAAAACGTTAGTACTCCAACACTCAAGTTATTGTTGGATTCGTGATAAAATAAAACCAAAAATAATAGATAAATTTGAGTGAAATTGATATGGTGAATGAAATTGACGAAAAGTATAAGAACATGTGACAATATGCTCGTAGAGCGCCTAAAGAATGCTTAGAAAGTGAGAGAGTCGTCCCCTCTATAGAAGGACTAAATTTGTATTTATAGGGGAGTGCCCTTGTCTATAGGGGGTTTGATATGCTCCACAAAATTTGGGGCCGTTGATTGGGCTGGCTGGATAAGGGATAAATCATCTTTATTCGTAGCTGGATGTACCTTAGTAGGAATCTTTTTCAGCTTGGGAGTCCCACACCTATGAGGAAGTCAGTCTACGTAGTAGTCCCTCTTTGATGACAATGGGGACTCCTTCTAGCTTCTTCTCTTCAAACCTTCACTTATTCTTTGATATTTATCTCTCGATTTATTAGCACCATCCCAAGCTTATATTTTATCCACGGTAATATTTATTACTCTCACATCATGTTTCATCATTATTCTCACTCTATTTCAAGTTTTCTTTTTTATTTCTTCTTAACGGTTACGTACTGACTTAATCATCAGAGTGCTAACCCTGTTTTGCAGGATTAGTCCTTCTATAATATTAGGATTTTCTTGAAGATTTTTCGATCCTTGTAGTGTGGACAAATTTCTGGTACTAATCAAGTTACAAATTGCACTATTAAAAATACAAGAAAGCAAAGCGAGTTAAGTACTTAATTACCAAATATTTAAGATGCTTTTGTTAAAAATAGGGTAAAATACACTTTACCCTCTTGAATTATTTGTCATGTAACAATTACCCCTAAACTAACAAATGTAACGTTTATCCCCTACAATTAAATTTTTGGACAAGATTGACCTTATTTATATATATATATATATACATATATATATAGTTCAAAGAATTTCTTTTCCTGTTTTTTTTTTTTTGCAAATTTGCATTTTAAGTTGAATTAAAATTTTATTAATTGAAAAAATATCTTTTATTTATAATAAAGTAAAATATAGCTAGTGAGTTAAATAGTTTGAATTTTATTTTTGTATAGACTCAAAGTTAATATACAAAAGGAATTCATGAAAAGATTTTATTAATTTGGTAATAAAATTAAGTTATTAACTATTTACTCTTTTAGATAAAAATGAATAATTACATATTGGTTTTCTTAACATTTTTTCAAAAAAATATGATAAATATATTCTTTCATATTTTTCTAAAAATATTTAACTTTTGGTTAAGCATATATATATTTTTTTAAGAAGAATATATGAGTTGTTCATTATATTATTTATGTGTATCTACTATATATATTAATTTATACTACATTTTTAATTCGAATTCTTCACTTATTAAAAAATAATTTGATCGTGATTTAATCTGCAAATAATAAAACATATTAAAAATAATATAGTTTTTCGAGGTATGAGAGTAATTTTTATCCAAACAAGAGGATAAGCATCACATTTGTTAGTTTAGGGGATAAATACTACATAATGAATTAATTCAGGGAGCAAAATGTATTTTCCCCTTAAAAATATTATAAGCCTATTTTAATTTTCATGTGAGGAAAACTTGAATTCTACTCGATCCAAAAAATATTATGTCTATGAGTGAAAAGATAAGTATTATATGTTTTGTGAAGGTACAAGAGATAATTGGCTTATATTATTTAAATATTTTGCTTGTTATTATCCAAATATTCCACGACAGACTCAAATAGTCCTACAATTATTTTTGCTCGTAGAAGTCCATATAATAGTTTATGCACTCATAAAAATAGGCTTTCAGCAATGAATTTTTTAAGAAACATTATTGCAAAACATATTTTCCATGACTTTTACAATGGATTATTTTCCATTGCAATGCTGCTGTATAGCAACGGTTTATCTTGCCGTTGCAAATTGTTGCCACAAAATTTCATCTGTGGCAACTGCCCGTTGCAAAATATATTGTTAAAAGATTTGATTTTTTATATTTCTAACGATCTTGCAATGGTATATTCGTAGCAAAATTGATGGTGATTTTGTTACAAAATTATTTTTTATTTCTAACGAAAGTCGTCGCAATGGTACAATGGAATTCGTTACAATATTGCAACGATATTTTGCTGCAAATCTTACAATGAAATATTTTAATATAATCCGTTGCAAAATCATTCTCGTTTGCAACAACATTTGCAATGGAAGCTGTCATTGGAATACTGCAACCAATGCTTTGCAACAACATTCTATTGCAAATTTTGCAACGACATATTTTACTACAATCCGTTGCAAAATTATTTTCGGTGACGAAGACATTTGCAATGGAAGTCATTGTAAAATTGCAACGAACTTTTGCAATGACCATATATTGCAAATTTTACAATTCAATATTTAGCTACAATCATTTCAAAATAGTTTTTCTTTGCAATGATATTTGCAACGAAAGTTGTTGCATTTTTTTCTTTCATAATTTTGAAATTTAATATTTAATATTAAAATTATATCTGAGTTGACTCCAATCATCCATAAATTCAAATATAACAAGACATTTAAGTAAAAACACAAATAATAAGATAATTCAACGTAATGCACAAAATAAAAGTGTTAAATCTCAAAATATTCATATTTAAAAAGGAGGACCGTATTCATTTTTAGAATCTTCCGAAGGTGGTTGGTCCAATCGGGTTGGTGAATTATTATCACTGAAACTATCTTTTACTATTTTTTTACTTGTACGCTTTATTTCTCGTTTCATGGTCTCGTTCTCCTGGCGCATGGTCTTGTTTTCAAGAAGCAACTTATGTACCAACTCCGATCCATTGTGTTTTGGTACTGGACTAAGAGTAGTTGTGTCGGTCGAGAAAGAATAAGTAGATGTCTTTGCCTCCGAGCCTATCACCTAAACTTGACCCTTCTTTGCTCCTCCAACTGCCTGTAGCCATAATTGTTGATCATTAACGGATGTGCTCAATGATGATCCGGGTAAAGTTTGAGAAGCAATGTTGCACAACTAGTGACACCAAATCCTCAATAGGCTTATTTATAGCATGCACCCTAGATTAGCTGTGTTATCGTCCCTACTAGTCAAGACACAAACAAACTTTATGTTCCGACCACAAACACCCAACACGTTAACAACAATATCGCCCTTCCGCGGGGAAATAACATTTTTCGTCCCATAAATTGGGCATGTTTCACTTTTGGTCCCATTCATCACGTGACTAGCAGTTTTGGTCCGTCTTTAAAATATTGCAGTTTTGGTCCCAAACCAGTATTCCGTCAGTTTTTTAACGGAAGGCCACGTGCAGAGCACGTGGCCGTTAACGTCTGTTTGTGGAGGAAAAATTGGCGCCCTTTATAGTTGGTAACATTATTGGAGGAATATAACTACTAATGAGGGCAAAAATCAAAGGTTAGGGCAAGAAAAGGGCTTTTTCTCTCATTCCTCAAAAAATTTCAATCCAATCCCTCCTACATTGCTGTGAATTGAAGTGAAGTAGAGGATATCAAAGAATTATGTCTTCTACAAATGATTCAAGTGATTCAAGTGGGTCGAATGTTATATGCTATTGTGGGTAGAAGGCTGCAATGAGGACTTCATGGACGAATTATAATCCGGGTAGGCGGTTTCATGGCTGCAATGACTTTCCAAATGGGTGTGGGTTCTTTCAGTGGGAAGACCCACCAATGTGCACGAGCTAAGAGCATAATTCCTTCACTTCTTCGAAAATTGGACAAAAAAGAGACTGAGATTTCCATATTGCAGAAAAGGATAAAGCGACTCCAATATTTTTTTATTGCAGCTATGATTTTAATGATTTTCATTTGAATGTGGTGAGATGACATTATATAAGTTATTTTCACATTTTACGGCGTTTATTTAGTTGTAGTTAAGTGCTAGTGTTATTGAAAGTGTAATGAAGTTTGAATGTAGTGTGTTTACGACATAATTCTTTGATATCTTCTACTTCACTTCAATTCACAGCAATGTAGGAGGGATTGGATTGAAATTTTTTGAGGAATGAGAGAAAAAGCCCTTTTTCTTGCCCTAACCTTTGATTTTTGCCCTCATTAGTAGTTATATTCCCTTCAATAATGTTACCAAACCAGAAAGGGCGCCAATTTTCCCTCCCACAAACAGACGTTAACGGCACGTGCTCTGCACGTGGCCTTCTCCTTTAAAAAACTAACGGAATACTAGTTTGGGACCAAAACTGCCAATTTTTTAAAGTTACGGGACCAAAACTGCTAATCACGTAATGAATGGGACTAAAAGTGAAACAGGCCCAACTTATGGGACGAAAAATGCTATTTCCCCCCCTTCCGCATTCTATATCTCCCTTTGTTTGTTTCAGCAACTCGAACACGAATATAAATCCATCTAGAGCACCAAGACACCCCGATCATGGTTTCTTGATCCCATCCTCAACACAACAATTGCAAATAATACAAACTCAAAGTGAATCTTCATGGATAGCATACATATTTAAAGCATAAACTATGAATTAACAACCAACTTTGATGGTACAATTTAACACATAAAAGCTCAGGTTACTAACAATCAACAACAACAACAAAACAAATCATGTTAGAGGCAAGAAATTCGAACATAAATAAGAATTGTTAGCTCAATACCTAAAAGAACATGCTCGAAAAAATTGTGTAATAATGGTTGTTGGGAGCATAAAAAATACCAAGATTGTTGCGCTGCTGTCCAGCAAAAATTTCAACTCTAGTGCACAATACAATGGTTGGTGAGCGGGGAGACATTTCCTGTACTTTGGACTTTTCGTAATTAAGGAATGTGCACATCCACCTACCTTATCATCATCGCCATCACCACCATTATTATCATTACTAGTTAGTAGCTCGTACCAATGTATATATGGGAAAATTATTTTTTTTTAGATATATAATAAATAAATAATTATGAATTATTTTTAAAAAAATTTATATATAAAAAAAGTAATTGATGAATAATCTAAAATTTGATACAAAAATCATTACTAAAAAGAATTGTTAGATATAAAAATAAATAAATTTAAATTATATTATAAATTAATTTATTTCAAAAGAATCTATATATGTTTTGGATAAAGATAAACAATTGTAGACTTATATAAATTTAAATAAAATTAAAAAATAATTTGTCACAAAAATATATTAATGATTTTTTCTTGATAAACATAAATAATTGTAAAATTATCTAAATTTTCTTGTGGGATAATTTCACTTTTCGTACCCTAACTATACCCTAATTTCAGTTTTAGTACCCAAAGTTTCCAAGTCATCAAAATTGATACCCAAAGTTAACGATTTTCATCCAAATGAATACCTCCCGTTAAATTGACCGTTAAATTTAACGGTCAAGCCATTTTTGGAGGAAAAAATAGGCGGTAGTTTGTCTTATTAAGGGCATTTTTTGCTACTATTTCATTCACCACACAAATTAGAGTTGAAAGAGTCAAATTGAGGAAAATTTTGCAAAGAAGAATGAATAGAAACAGAACCTGAAAATAAATTGATGAACAATGAACAATTACAGTTGTCAAAACAACAACACTTCAACACTTCAACGCTGAAGAGATGCCTATTGGGACATCTGAACCCCCAGCACTCAAGAGAGCAACCATAATGAAGTGTTGAAGTGTTGAATTGTTGTTGTTGACAAGTGTAATTGTTCATCGTTCATCAATTTATTTTCAGTTTCTGTTTCTATTCATCCTTCTTTGCAAAATTTTCCACAATTTGACTCTTTCAACTCTAATTTGTGTGGTGAATGAAATAGTAGCAAAAAAATGCCCTTAATTAGACAAACTACAACCTATTTTTTCCTCCAAAAATGGCTTGACCGTTAAATTTAACGGTCAATTTAACGGCAGATATTCATTTGGATGAAAATTGTTAACTTTGGGTACCAGTTTTGATGGCTTGGAAACATTGGGTACTAAAACTGAAATTAGGGTATAGTTAGGGTACGAAAAGTGAAATTATCCCTTTTCTTGTAAGAAAACAGCATAATATTTTTATAGGGCAAAATAAAATGTAAAGAGGCCATTCAAGTATGTCATATGAGCATACATATGATGTTCACATGGATGACCTGAATATTTTTATTTATTATATATAAATTATTATTATTATTATTATTATTATTATTATTATGGAAATGTTTGCAACCCACATGAATTCGAGTGTGTTTGGGTGAATTTATAAACTCTTTAAAATATCTTACAAAATATTGCAAAGTATTTGAAAAATAAAACTTATAAAATTCAAAAATTAACAAGTTAGGAGCTTATGAGCTAATTTACATGTTTTACTAATTGTTAAAATAGAAAAATACCAACTTTGCTATACTTTCTATAGAATGGTAGAAAATGAGTTGTTTTTCTGTAGGTTTGTTTGATTCAAGAAAAATGAAAGTGAAAGGAGAGGGGGAGAAAAAGAATAATAGTTTTCTTTCAAGTTGTTTGGTATAATTGGAAGATGAGTAAATCTTAAATATTTTTTTCTTGTTTGGTACGAGGAAAACATATTGTAAAGAAAAAATTAATTTTTGTAATTTTATTGAATTACCCTTCTATTCACTTTGTCTTAGAAAATAAATAGATAAATATTATACTAATATAATTTTAGTATATAAAAATTTCAAAATCTTATTAATAAAAATATTTATCAAATAAGAATAAAATATTTTTTTATTAATAAAAATATTCATCAATATGAGTATTGTTCATTTATTGTTAGTATTTAGTTTAAACAAATAAAAATTACTAACAAGATTTTTTACCTAATTATTGACTTCGATGCAGTAGTTTTTCAGCGATTCTGTTATCTTTTTTTTGGCAATTATATATGGTATTATCAGCAATAAGGAGAAACTAGTTGGAGAGAAATTAAATATAAATAAATATATATGGGTATAGAGTAAATAAAAATAAAAACTGTACTTTTTTACCTTTTTTTGTCTTATACTTCCACTTTTCCACCCAATTCGGACGGAAATAAAATTGAACTTTGAGGGAGTTTCATATACATTGAGTTTTACTTTTCCTCCATTTTTTCTTCTAACCAAACACAAGATTATCTCTTATACATTCATTTTTACTTCTACTTCTTTTATTGCTCTATTTTTCACCCCAACCAAACACACTCTTAATCTCAACTATAACAGCCCTCGTCTTCACGCTAACTTTACCATCTATGAAGTAATTAATATAGAACGGCATAAGATTGAACTATGGTTTTAATATTAAAATCACAAAGATCAAAGCTTAATGAACTATGGCACTATACAAAATTTGGTTCCTTCTCAGTGAAATCGGCTTACCACTTGGCTTGTCATAATGATCGCCACAGTAATCCTAGTTCTTCTCATAGCAACTCTCCTTATTTTCGGATTGGTTGGATGAGTATTTGGAACGCAAAGATCCCTAACAAAATCAAGGTTTTTGCTTGGCGCCTTTGCAATGATGCACTATCGGTTGGCTCTAATGTTAGACGGCGGCTACCTTTCTCTGATATTTGTTGTCCATTCTGTTACGAGCAGGATGATAACAGCCGTCACACATTCTTCCTTTGTCCCTTTAGCCGTATAGTTTGGTGCATCTCCCATCTTCGATCGTCAGTGATCTCTAACTGGCAGACTAATGCTCGCGATTGGGTCTTCCATGCACACGAACAACTGGAAGCAACAAAATTTGATTTATTTTTGATTATCTGTTGGAGTATTTTGTGGTGTCGAAACAAGAAGTGGTCTGAAGGGATACCACATAAGCCTGACCAAGTGGTTTCCTTTGCACGAGGTTATCTGGACTCTTTTACGGAGATTACGGTTCCAATACCAAGCTTTAACACTACCATTGTTTTTGCTTTGTGGCGTCCTCCAGAAAACAGCTTTGTCAAGGTCAATTATGATGTTGCTCTCTTCTTGGATACAGGTTGATGGGGGAGAAATAAAATCCCTTATAAAAGGAAAGATTTCTACAAAAAGTGAAGGAAGGCATCGCCATAAAAAGGAAAGTTTGGAGTCAAACCTGCCGAATTATCACAAGACGTCAAATGACAAAAAAACCTTCAGTTGATTATTCATAGCCTTGTAACGAGGGTAGGTGAAGAATAAAAAAGTATTTTACCTCCACCTACCCAAAATAGCGTAAAGTTTAGCTAGTATAAATACCTCTTCATTTGATAGAGAGGGGATTTTTTCCGAATTGAATTCTTGTAAGCTACTTAGTGCAAACGTGTTGAATTATGCCCCTTTAATAAAAATTTAGTAGACTTTTCTTTTTGCGACATCAACTTGGCGCCGTCTGTGGGAACTCCAGTGATTCAACACTTGAAGATGAACACTAGGTCGCGAGCACGAAATGGGAACGCCGGCATCGGAGATCTTGGAGGGATCTCCGAGCATGCCCCCTAAGACAAAGTTCAGCAACCTTTCGGTCCCAGGAGGGACGAAATCCAAGGAAGGCTCGGAGAACAGGAAGAGCGGGAGCAAGCTCCCCCTCCCCCTATGATCCAGCTCTAGCCCGAAGCTCTTCAACAGATGATTGAAGAGGCCTTATGTGACACCCCCTCCGTAATCACGTTCAATTACCCTCACAACTCACAATTATCTCAATAAAATAATTGACAAAGTCGATATCTGACGAACAACTCAAGCAAATTACATATTTCATTAGAGCTTTTAGCTATTACAAAATATAAGACACTAACTTAGTCTCAATTACATGTTCTTATGTCCATCTATCTAGAGCTCTCGAATTAGTATGGCACCGCCGACCACCTATACGGCTGACACTGGCTTGTGATCTATCTCCTGAAGAGAAAAATATACGACAATTTTATGAGTTGTCAACTCAGTAAGTATAGCCAACCAAAATTATATATATACATCCCAAGTCAAACACAATACAGTCATGTCAACCAATCAAGGTTTATCATATTATCCGTAGATATAAGAAACAACGCATGCTCATTATCATATATCAGTTTGTACCATAATAATAGCATCTTTGTTTGTTTTCTTAGGGCCCTGCTCAACCAAACTGGAGTGCATCACCCAATGGCTTGCCGGCTATCACATCGTCATCTCAATCACAATATCTTTCATCTTTTTTTTTTTCTTGATATCACACAGCACACAGCTCGTATGATATCCCATCACCACTGATACCACACAGCACACAGCTCATATGGCATCCCTCATCAATCATATCACACAGCACACAGCTCGTATGATATCCCGTCACCACTGATACCACACAGCACACAGCTCGTATGGCATCCCTCATCAATCATATCACACAGCACACAGCTCGTATGATATGTCACATCATCATAGCCATTGCAGTATGCCCCTCCCAGTTAGGTAAGCCATCTTTTATTCCATACACATATATCATCATCATTGGCATCATCAATCAACTCCATTTAATAATTATCTTCTCGTCAATAACTTTCTCATTCAATATATTCGATAATCAAATGTAAGAGCTCATAATCATTTGTTTGGCTTCCATACAACACCACTATAGATAGACACATAATAACAATTCCACAGATACTCAGGTAAGCCAGACAAATAGTCCACGATAATACATATAAACAACTATTATACAATATCCACCTATATAAATACAAATCCAAGTTCGCAATCAGATATACAAGCAACCAATATGTATAATACTACACATATAAATACATATATATATAATCCAATTAGCTATACTTACCTCACTTTCCCCAATTATTTAAATAGTAGAATGTGCACAATCTCGAACGTTATTCCTGTGTCCTAAAATGAGGTATAAGATGTATCGTCAATGAATCGTCGATATTGAAGTTCTTTCAAAAAGCACTAGACTACATTCGTACACTTCTCACTAATTTCTGAATATCTCTTTCTATAAAACTCGGATCTTTATTCCGTTTTCTTCTACATAAAGTAGACTCAATTATCTTTCCATCAATATATATTCTGATTTATTAAAATCAGTTTTTATATTTTAGAAATTACCCTTACAGCCCTGAATCTACAATCTTCACAGAATGAGCCCTACTCACTAAGTATATCATAACTTTAATTACAATCACTAACATTACAAACTGTTTTAGTATAATAAACTAGACATAATAAGCTATCCAATGATATTATTTGTATTTTTAACCATAAAGCTCAATTTTATAGAAATCTGTCCTTTTTACGAAATTGTATTTCCTTGACAGCATCTCTGCCTCAGTTTATAAAATTCCTTCAGACAAACATACAATTGATAAAGATTCAATTTTTACACCAAGTATTCTCATGAGTATCTAATTGCATTGACAGCAAGAATCATACAAATTGGATATGTATAGAATTAGTTATTCAAGTTTTAGTACAACCTGGTCCCTTTAGACAGCAACAGATTCAAACCTTGTTATTTTAAAATTCTCTGAAAAATCATATACTGTTCCAAAATTCACCAAACTTTCACAATATAACCTCCAATGTATCTAGTTTCAATTTACACAAGAATCATTCGAAATTTAACCAGTAAAACTCAACTTACAAGGTTTTAATTAAACCCTGTCAGATTACCCGCAGAAACAGAGCAACAGAATTTTCCTCCGTTTAACCCATTCAAACGACCGATTTGGTTTCTTCTCAAAACTAGAAAGTTTTAGTACACATATCAAAGTTTCTCCAGATTCAAAAATCACAACATTTGGACCAGTATAACACTCTAAAACCCCGATTTACAGAGACTATTCGAAACAGAGCCTCTCCCAGTGTCTTTCTTCCATTTCAATTGGTTTATCTACTTCAATTTATATTCTTACCCAAAACCTACAAAAATTTAATCAAGAAAACTGAACCAAAACTTACCAAATCTTCTAAGGAATTTCTCAAATTTGAAGATGATGAAGATGATGAAGAGCAACCCACTTCCTTCTCTCTTTTGTTCCCTTTCTCTTCTCTCTTTCTCTCTTCTTCTTCTCTTTCTTTTCTTTCTTCCTCTTTTTTCTGCTCTTGCTCTCCTCTCTCCACCGCCTCACTCTTTTCTCTTTTTCCTTTGTTATTTTCTACACTCTTCTAAGTGTAGTCTAGGTATATATATATATAATATGTATTGCTAATTATATATATAAGTTTGTAAGGGTGTATATTTATATATATATATTTATTTATATTATTATAGTATTTGATATATATATATTGGTAAAGATGCATAAGTTCACACCTTGTCCTTATTCCACCATCCCGTCTCATTTTTTCATATTATTCGTATTTTGTTTTACTAACTTTAGTATATAGGATGTAGATATGTATAAATAAAAAAAAGATTGTATTTGTTCCATCCCATCTTTACAATTCTACACTTATTTCTATTGTTCAAATTTTCACTCATCTCCAAGAATTTATCATATCAAATAAATTTCCACTTAAACACCAAATATTATATAAATCATAACACCACTTATCTATATTATTAAGCTGATAAATGGTAATTATGTATTAACGCATGAGGATGTTACAATTCTTCCCTCCTAATAAAAATTTCGTCCTCGAAATTTGATTAACTTACCAGTTCCAGAAAACAAGTACAATAACTTCTGTTTCATATCCTTCTCATCGTTCCAAGTAGATTCCTTTAAAGAGTGACGACTCCATTTTACCTTCACAATTGTATCCATTTATTTCCCAACTTCTATACCATCATATCCTCTAATCTAATATACCTTTACTCGTTTACAAGTCAGATGTTTAACTCTCATTCTACCACCCCTTTTTCCCATAAATGTCATCAATATAATTCCGCCCAAAGATTATCATCCATAACCCGAGTATTTCTCCGATATATTCGCATTACCAATTTTATAAAATATCCATAGATCACCTCATCGATCTAATAAACAGTAGACAAGTTAAGATCATCCTATAAGGCAGTCCAACAATATCGTTGCATAAGATCAATCCATAACCATTTATTCCCAAGACACCACCTACAGATCAAACATCATAATTTTGGTTACTAGCATCAACTTGCCAAATAGACAGTGACATGCTTGTTCCCTAACTCCCCTTTTTTTTCACATATCACATATAATATATCTCCAAAATTCCTATCAGGTAGAGAACTAATATCAAACCCAAGTTTTTAATATCATCACAACTTAAAGAAATCTACCACTTCAAGATCAACGACGTAATTCCAACTTACGATTCACATTGTAGTAGCTCTTCCGATTGTTGGTCACTAAACATTGACTCATCACACTTTAATGCTGCACAAATTCAAAAATCCCAAAATAACTGAAGTTTCTAAACCTCTACTCTGATTTAGTTGTCAACTTACACCTCAAATCCAGAGATCTTATTCAATCATAGTCAAATCAGTAGATGACTTATTTACGAAGCTGCTGGCAAACCATTACATGATCCATCTCCAACTTCACCTTCATTGGTACTATTTCTAATAACAATATCACATTAAGCCTTCCTAAATTCACTAATAATTGTTTGCACTCTTTCGACTCAAGGCATCCACTACTATTATTTGCTTTCCCAGAATGATAATCAATAATATAATCATAAAACCTTTAATAATTCAACACTCTCCAAAAATATTATTTCGAAGTATCTATATACACCACATACCCATAAGAAATCTCATATAATACCCCGAGCAGTTCTAAGAATTCCAAGCTCTAATCACTTTCTTTGATATTTTCCGTCCCTAATAACTTTCACCTTTGTAGAGTCGAGTATAACCCAATGCAAAATATCACATGGCCTGGAAAAACTACCTGATTTACCCAAAAACTCACTGTTCCTTAACTTAACGTACAACTCTCTCTTTCAAGATTCTAACACTATTTTTAGATGTTATTCATGCACCTCTCTATTCCTTAAACACATATGGATGTCTTCCATATAATTATCACAAATTGATCCAAGTACTCTTAGAATATGTGAATCATCAATGCCATGAACGTCACCTATGAAATCCATCATCCACTAACATTACTCAAACCTCATAAAGAGCATAACAATTACAAAACCTATTTTAGGTAAACCATTCTCTGCTATCCTTAGTTTTCAACAACCAACTCTTAGATCGATCTCTACTTATTTTTCACCGTCATTCAATTCAAGCGATAATAAATACACAACCTCATACAATATCTAAGTTTTTCCCAAGTAATTCTTCTATTTACATTTCCAACTCTTATTATTCTATCTTGACAACAATTCCTATAATAAAGTCCACTTTCCTTTGTTATGGAAAACCTGCTAAATCATTAGGTAAAACTTCGTGAAAATCTGTTGCTAAGAGGATTTCTTCCAATCTGAGATTACCCCTTCGGTATTTATTATACGAGCCTTCTAAGCTACACACTCATCTAACATCAATCATTTCACCTATATAGTCATTATTAGCCACAGTGGCATCACCTATCGATCTCCCACGATTACTACTTTTGATTTGTCCATAGATTCTATAACTACTTCCTCCACAAAGTAGTCATAAAATTTTTTTCAGCATTAATAAATCTATATCACATTAACTTTACATCAAATTGCATCAAATCATCACAATAGTATCTACACATTGATATATATATATACACAAGTCAGTTGGTACATCTTCTAACTCTAGGTCATCTCCACCAATATTATAGGGACGATCATACCCTCTATTGATTATATCTACTCATTCTTACTAACTACTGGGTCAGCGTGTGTCTCATACCAAATTATCTTTCACCACTAGACATATCTCATCAAGTCAACATTTCACCCTAGAAACGTAGACCCGCTCTGATACCACCCAATGTGACACCCCCTCCGTAATCACGTTCAATTACCCTCACAACTCACAATTATCTCAATAAAATAATTGACAAAGTCGATATCTGACGAACAACTCAAGCAAATTACATATTTCATTAGAGCTTTTAGCTATTACAAAATATAAGACACTAACTTAGTCTCAATTACATGTTCTTATGTCCATCTATCTAGAGCTCTCGAATTAGTATGGCACGCCGACCCACCTATACGGCTGACACTGGCTTGTGATCTATCTCCTGAAGAGAAAAATATACGACAATTTTATGAGTTGTCAACTCAGTAAGTATAGCCAACCAAAATTATATATATACATCCCAAGTCAAACACAATACAGTCATGTCAACCAATCAAGGTTTATCAATATTATCCGAATATAAGAAACAACGCATGCTCATTATCATATATCAGTTTGTACCATAATAATAGCATCTTTGTTTGTTTTCTTAGGGCCCTGCTCAACCAAACTGGAGTGCATCACCCAATGGCTTGCCGGCTATCACATCGTCATCTCAATCACAATATCTTTCATCTTTTTTTTTTCTTGATATCACACAGCACACAGCTCGTATGATATCCCATCACCACTGATACCACACAGCACACAGCTCATATGGCATCCCTCATCAATCATATCACACAGCACACAGCTCGTATGATATCCCGTCACCACTGATACCAACAGCACACAGCTCGTATGGCATCCCATCAATCATATCAGCACACAGCTCGTATGATATGTCACATCATCATAGCCATTGCAGTATGCCCCCTCCCAGTTAGGTAAGCCATCTTTTATTCCATACACATATATCATCATCATTGGCATCATCAATCAACTCCATTTAATAATTATCTTCTCGTCAATAACTTTCTCATTCAATATATTCGATAATCAAATGTAAGAGCTCATAATCATTTGTTTGGCTTCCATACAACACCACTATAGATAGACACATAATAACAATTCCACAGATACTCAGGTAAGCAGACAAATAGTCCACGATAATACATATAAACAACTATTATACAATATCCACCTATATAAATACAAATCCAAGTTCGCAATCAGATATACAAGCAACCAATATGTATAATACTACACATATAATATATATATATAATCCAATTAGCTATACTTACCTCACTTTCCCAATTATTTAAATAGTAGAATGTGCACAATCTCGAACGTTATTCCTGTGTCCTAAAATGAGGTATAAGATGTATCGTCAATGAATCGTCGATATTGAAGTTCTTTCAAAAAGCACTAGACTACATTCGTACACTTCTCACTAATTTCTGATATCTCTTTCTATAAAACTCGGATCTTTATTCCGTTTTCTTCTACATAAAGTAGACTCAATTATCTTTCCATCAATATATATTCTGATTTATTAAAATCAGTTTTTATATTTTAGAAATTACCCTTACAGCCCCTGAATCTACAATCTTCACAGAATGAGCCCTACTCACTAAGTATATCATAACTTTAATTACAATCACTAACATTACAAACTGTTTTAGTATAATAAACTAGACATAATAAGCTATCCAATGATGTATTATTTGTATTTTTAACCATAAAGCTCAATTTTATAGAAATCTGTCCTTTTTACGAAATTGTATTTCCTTGACAGCATCTCTGCCTCAGTTTATAAAATTCCTTCAGACAAACATACAATTGATAAAGATTCAATTTTTACACCAAGTATTCTCATGAGTATCTAATTGCATTGACAGCAAGAATCATACAAATTGGATATGTATAGAATTAGTTATTCAAGTTTTAGTACAACCTGGTCCCTTTAGACAGCAACAGATTCAAACCTTGTTATTTTAAAATTCTCTGAAAAATCATATACTGTTCCAAAATTCACCAAACTTTCACAATATAACCTCCAATGTATCTAGTTTCAATTTACACAAGAATCATTCGAATTTAACCAGTAAAACTCAACTTACAAGGTTTTAATTAAACCCTGTCAGATTACCCGCAGAAACAGGGCAACAGAATGTTTCCTCCGTTTAACCCATTCAAACGACCGATTTGGTTTCTTCTCAAAACTAGAAAGTTTTAGTACACATATCAAAGTTTCTCTAGATTCAAAAATCACAACATTTGGACCAGTATAACACTCTAAAACCCCGATTTACAGAGACTATTCGAAACAGAGCCTCTCCCAGTGTCTTTCTTCCATTTCAATTGGTTTATCTACTTCAATTTATATTCTTACCCAAACCTACAAAAATTTAATCAAGAAAACTGAACCAAAACTTACCAAATCTTCTAAGGAATTTCTCTCAAATTTGAAAGATGATGAAGATGATGAAGCAACCCCACTTCCTTCTCTCTTTTGTTCCTTTCTCTTCTTCTCTTCTCTCTTCTTCTTCTCTTTTCTTTTCTTTTCTTCCTCTTTTTTCTGCTCTTGCTCTCCTCTCTCCACCGCCTCACTCTTTTCTCTTTTTCCTTTGTTATTTTCTACACTCTTCTAAGTGTAGTCTAGGTATATATATATATATATATGTATTGCTAATTATATATATAATTTTGTAAGTGGGTGTATATTATATATATATATTTATTTATATATTATTATAGTATTTGATATATATATATTGGTAAAGATGCATAAGTTCACACCTTGTCCTTATTCCACCATCCCGTCTCATTTTTTCATATTATTCGTATTTTGTTTTACTAACTTTAGTATATAGGATGTAGATATGTATAATAAAAAAAAGATTGTATTTGTTCCATCCCATCTTTACAATTCTACACTTATTTCTATTGTTCAAATTTTCACTCATCTCCAAGAATTTATCATATCAAATAAATTTCCACTTAAACACCAAATATTATATAAATCATAACACCACTTATTTATATTATTAAGCTGATAAATGGTAATTATGTATTAACGCATGAGGATGTTACACCTTAACACGAGCGGCATCGAGAGCTATCGCACAGTATGTCACACAACACGCAATACCACAACAACCTCCCCATCAACCTTATAGGGGTCACGGAGTAAACTTAGCCCCAGAACAAGAGACAAGCAAGACAACAGATGACCAACTGGAAGAGGAAGTGGAGAGCAGGCCTTTCCTACCGGAAGATGAATTGCCTCCACCATCTCTTGAAGAAGCACCCCCGAGAGAGTGCGAACCTCGAAGGAAAGCCCAAGCTGGAACTAAACAAGCCAGCCTAGAAGAGATGGAAAATATACAAGCTTTCCCCCTGGCAGTAGCCACCCCCCCCAAGACGGAGTCCTTTCGCAACTCATATTCTAGCATAAGCAATCCAATATAGGATTAAGATTCCTAACATCAGCGAATATGATGGGACGAAAGACCCCCAAGATCACTTAGACTGATTTCTAGCAAAAGCGGACCTAATAGGTATTAGTGACTCCGCATATTGCAAGCTCTTTCGAACCACATTGGCAGGGAAGGCAATGACTTGGTTTAATCAACTGCCCATTGGATCGATAGATAACTTTGAGCAACTATCTCAGCGTTTCTTGCACCACTTCGCAATTAACAAAAGATACCCAAAAACGGCCTCTTACTTATTCACAGTGATTCAACGAGAACAAGAGAGTCTACGAGACTACGTACAAAGGTTCTCCGAAGCCGTCTTAGAGGTCCCCCATGTCAATCCGGAACTCCTAGCGAGTATCATGCAGCAAAACCTGCGGAGAGGGAGGTTTCGTGAATCTATAGCCGGAAACCCCCAGCCACCCTAGATGAACTTGTAGTACGAGCTGAAAAGTACATCTGGATCAAAGAAACATCAGGCGGAAGAGGCACGACCCCCTTAAAAAGAAGAGCAGAAAATGAAGGCCATTCAAGACGACCTCTGAACGAAAGTAATCAAAGGGATCGAAGACGCATCCCACCATCCAACATGACTAGATATGCCCCACTGAGCGCGCCCCATGCCGAAATCCTAGCTCTGGCAGAACAACAGGGGATAGTCCAATGGCCGTCGCGCATGAGAGAAAATCCCAAGAGGATGAAATCAGATAAATATTGCCTTTTCCATAAGGATCGCGGTCATGGCACTGAAGACTGTTTCCATCTCAAAGACGAGATAGAAAAATTGATCCGACGAGGGTACTTAAAGAGTACGTAAATCGCAGTGGCCAACCTCAAGAAAGAAATTCAAGCCCCCCCAAGAAGGGCGCGAAAGAGAGGATAAGCAAAACAAACCAACCCAAGATAATATCCCAACCGCCGGCATTATCGGAGTCATATCTGGCGGACCAGCAGGGGGAGATTCAGCTCGAGCAAGAAAGACCGCACTCAGAGCCATCGCCAACACCTCAGGAGACACGTTCGAACAAGCGGTGATGATGAATGAAAAATCACAAGAAAAACAAGATATACTCTTTGGCAGTCAAGACTTAGAAAAAATGTGGTAGCTAGTAACGATGCGGTAGTAATCTCTGCTATCATAGCAAATTTTTGGGTGAAGAAAGTTTTGGTGGACAGCTGTAGCTCTGCAGATATCATATTCCACAAAGCATTCTCACAAATGGGAATCAACAACGCCGAGCTAACTCGGATAAATACACCCCTAACCAGCTTTAGCGGGAACATAGTGAGCCCATAGGAGAAGTAACGCTCCCCATATCTCTGGGTTCATACCCAAGGCGAGCAACAAAGATGATAAAGTTTCTGGTTGTAGATGCCCCCTCCGCATACAACTTCATATTAGGAAGGCCAAGCCTAAACTCGTTTCAAGCAATAGCATCAACGTACCATCTGAAGCTAAAATTCCCAACCCCGGCAGGTATCGGAGAAGAAATAGGCGATCGAAGACAAGTAAGAGAATGCTACGCAAACTCCCTGAAGGGGGAATCAAACAACCAGCTAATTGTTAAAAGTGGAATCTTAAGCAAAGAAAAGGCAACTGTAACCACTGATAAAGTACCAAAGGAGAAAAGCAAAGAAGGGGAACCTCAAGCAAATAAGAAAAGGAAGGTCAATGAGGAACGCATAGTGCCCACAGAGGAGGTCAAAACAATATAATTAACCATAGAACATGTCCTGAAAATAACAAATCGGGACTCTATTGGACCCACAGCTCGAGAAAACATTAATTGCCTTCCTACAAGAAAACATCAACGTTTTTGCATGGGACGCTGCGGATATGTGTGAAATTGACCCAAAATAATGGTCCATCGGCTGAACGTGAATCCGAAGATACGACCGGTAAAACAAAAGAAAAGGGCATTCGAAAATGAAAGAATCAAGGCGATTAAGGAAGAGGTGGAGAAACTCCTAAGGATAGACTACATAAGGCCAGTACAGTACCCCGAATGGCTCGCCAATGTAGTATTGGTCCCAAAACCCAACGGCAAGTGGAGGATGTGCATCGATTTCACGGACTTGAATAAAGCCTGCCCTAAAGATTCATACCCATTGCCTTGCATCGACGCATTGATCGACTCGACGTCAGGATGTGAACTTATGAGTTTCCTCGATGCCTTCCAAGGATACAATCAAATCCGTCTTGCCCACGATGACCAGGAAAAAACCAGTTTCGTAACAGATCAGGGCATCTTCTGCTACAATGTTATGCCATTCGGTCTAAAAAATGCAAGAGCGACTTATCAAAGGCTTGTAAACAACATGTTCCGAGAACAGATAGGGAGGAATATGGAAGTTTACATAGACGATATGATGGTCAAGAGTCAGAAAAAGGAAAACAACAAACAGGATTTGCAAGAGTGCTTTGACATACTACAACATTTTGGGATGAAGCTGAACCGACAAAATGCACATTCAGCGTGCACGGGGGGAAATTCTTAGAATCCATGATCTCACAAAGAGGAAAAGAAGCTAATCCCGAAAAGATCAAAGCAATCCTAGAAATGAAACCCCCCAGAACTATTCAGGAGGTCCAAAGACTGACAGGAAGATTGGCAGCGCTAAACCGCTTTATCTCGCGCTCATCAGATAGGGGGCTCCCATTTTTCAAGGTGTTGAAAAAAATAAAAAAATTTCAATGGACACCGCAATGCCAGGAAGCTTTTGAAAAACTGAAAGAGTATTTGGCGTCTCCTCCACTTTTGACCAAACCTAAAGATGAGGAAACACTGTACTTCTACCTAGCAACATCACAAGGAGCAATAAGTGCAGTGCTCACACGAGAAGAAGGGCGAGATCACCATCCTGTTTACTATTTAGCAAGACTCTGCAAGGAGCAGAAGAAAAATACCCTCCTATCAAAAAACTAGCATTCGCCCTAGTGGTAACAGCAAGAAGACTGCGGCAATATTTTCAGTCACATCCAATAGTGGTCCTAACAAACCACACTTTGAAGAAGGTCCTTGCCGAACCAAACATATCAGGAAAGATGGTGAAGTGGGTAGTCGAGCTCAGTGAATATGGAATAGAATACCACCCAAGGCCAGCCATTAAAGCTCAAGCTTTAGTTGATTTTGTAGTCGAAATGACGGTAGAGGAGGACGAACACAAGCAACAATGGTGGAAGCTCTTCGTAGATGGGTCATCCACTTTGCAATGAAGCGGAACAGGCGTGATACTGCAAACCCCCTAAGGTGACAAGATCCAATATCCTTAAGGTTCAGCTTAGACGCATCAAACAATGTAGCAGAATATGAGGCATTGTTAGCTGGGGGAAGATTAACACAAGCGGCAGGAGCCAAATACCTGAGAGCATATAGCGATTCACAGTTGGTAGTGAACCAAGTGAATGGAGACTACGAAGCAAAGGGTGAGAAAATGATCCAACAGTTGAATCTCATCCGAACATTGTGTCAGAAGTTTGAAATATTTGAATTGCAACGCGTTCCTCGATCGAACAATGAAAAGGCTGACCAATTAGCTAAATTAGCTAGTTCGTTGACAACTGTGCAAAATCGAATGATAACCTTATTGACACAAGAACGCTCAGGGATAGAAGATCCGGCAAATGAAATTTTGGTTAACACGAGCAAACCTTGTTGGAAAGACACAATTGAAGCCTATTTGACTACGGGGTCACTACCAGCGGACAGGAAAGAAGCCAGGATAATACGGACAAGAGCAACCCATTTCACAATGATAAGAGGAGAATTATACAAGAGAGGTTTTTCGCAACCCTACTTGAAGTGTCTAGACCCCGAAAGAGCAGAGTACGTCTTAAAGAAAATCCATGAAGGAAGTTGCGAAAATCACTCAGGGAGGAAGATCACTAGCCGGCAAGATCTTACGACAAGGTTACTTTTGGCCTTCCATACAAAAAGATGCCATGGATATGGTGTGACGCTGCCTAAAATGTCAAGAACATGCGAACTTCATGCATACCCCAGCCGCACTAATGCAACAATTCCTAACCCTTGTCCCTTTGATCAATGGGGAATGGACCTTGTGGAAAAATTACTGCGAGCAACGGGACAAAGAGAATACCTGATAGTAGCAGTAGATTATTTCTCAAAATGGGTCGAGGCAGAGCCGCTTAGCAGAATCTCAGAGAAAGAAATCATAGAATTCGTGTGGAAAAATATAATATGCCGATTTGGCATTCCCAGAGCCTTTATAACAGACAACGGAACGCAATTCCAGGGGAAAGAATTCAAACGAGGGTGCTCGAGTTAAAAATCAAACAATACTTCACGTCTGTAGGGACCTCCCAATCTAACAGGCAAACTGAAGTAACAAACAAAACAATACTGCAGCACCTAAAAACCCGCTTGGACCAAGCTAAAGGAAATTGGATTGATGAGCTCCCCGGTGTATTATGGGCATATAGGACCACATCTCGAAGGAGCACTGGAGAATCACCATTTAACTTGGTCTATGGAATGGAGGCTATCATCCCCGTCGAGATTGGAGAGGAAACTTTGCGAATCCAACAATACGAACCAGAAATAAATGACATAGGGCGTCGCGTCAACCTAGACCTATTGGGGGAAGTCAGAGACACCGCAAGCATACGAGTTGAGGCATATAAAAGACACATGGCAAAAGCATATAATGCACGAGTCCGCCAAAAAATTTTCAAATTGGGGACTTAGGGTGGAGAAGATCAGATGTCCAAGGAAATATTGGGAAGTTGGACGCAAAGTGGGAAAGTCCCTACCGGGTCATTAAAGCAATTGGAAACGCGACTTACAAGCTGGAAAAACCTGATGGGAAAGAGATCCCCCGAAAGCGGAATGCGTCGAATCTGAAGAAATTTTACGCTTGAGGATACTATGTAATTTGGATGCAATGCCAATGAATTAAAATAACAATCCTTCTTTCATCGGATGTCCTTTTTTTTACATGTTGAGTGACACTGTTACAACCCCTCCCAAAAAAATTCAATAGCACGATAAATATAATTAGAAGAGATCCTAATAGGTTCCACAAACAATCATGAAAGCTCCTAAAGAGCCCCAAAACAGAGTATAATAATACTCCACGAAAGAACTCCCAATAAGTTCTACAAAAAAAAATTACGCGAGCTCCTAAGAAGTTCCCAAGCCTAAAAAGGCGCCAACATTCCACAAAAGGACTCCTAAGAAGTCCTAAGAAGTGATAACACAAAACAAAGATAAAATGAATAAAAGAGAAGATGGTATAGAATACGTATGCTGGGAAAAGAAATAACAAGTTGTATTATCCAAAGATTTAACAGGAAATCGTCAAAAAAAAAAAAAAAACGACAAGCTTGTCTTAACTAGCAAAACGATAAGATAACATAGAAATAAACTATGAGAAGAGTCAAGGACGATCGCCCCCAACATCGACGCAAGCACCCTCAGCAAGGGGCTCATCCACAACTTCCACCTCGCCCTCTTCAGCAACATCCTCATCGGCCACAAGAGGATCAAGAAATGTGAAATCCTCTCCGACAAAGCGACCACTCTCCCTCAATTTAGCACGACACTACCTAATCTTCTGGTCATAAATAACGTTAGCCCTTGCCACAACAGCACCTTTGAACTCCTCAGAATCCTCATACTTCTCCTTAAAGTCATTCCAGATGCACTCCGAGTAAATCTTCCCTGCCTCTGACTTGAGGAAGCCCTGGCCTGAGGAAACCTCACGATTATAACGATCTCTCCACTTGGTCTGACCTTCGGAAGCCTCTTTTAGCTGTTCCTGGCAACGAGCAAGCTCTTTCTTCATCGCCTCAAGAGCAGCCTCAGATCGTTTCAACTCCTTATCATAGGATTTGAAACGCTGATCAACAACCTCGGTCAATGTGGCGACCTAAGAACATAAGACAAAAAGAAACCCTAAAGTGAGTAAACGAGCACGCCAAAAGAGAAAAACTCAAATAAAAGCAAACTTACCCTGGTAGATTCACCAAATAACAGACGACTAACAGTATGGTCACCTAAGGAGCTGAAACGAGCAACATCGTAATCACTCACAACGCTGCGTGACCTAACATAAGCTAGATCATAATCAGAAGCAACCCAGAACGAGGCCACCCCCTCGTGACGGTTGATCCCATAAGAGAAAAGCCCTTTTTCAATCCCGTGTGGAGCCTCAGTAGCCTCGGGCTCACGAGGCTTTTTGGAACTAAAAGGCGCACGACGATTATCCTTCCCAGATCCTCCTTGACCATAGTCCACCTCGCGAGGACGCAGGGGAGGAGGGGGAGAGCGAAGCCTCTCGCCTTCTTTTCTCGCTGCAGGAGGAGGACGAGCTCACCCATCGCGATCATGCTGCTCTCGTTCACGCTCAGCCTTATAGCACTGAATATCTTGCAATGAAACCCTCTTCCCTGAAACAAGCAACTTAAGATGAGTCATAACAAAATAAAAATCAACACAAGAAATGAATAGATAAAGAAAACGAATATACCAGATGCAAGTAAAGATTTCACATCAAGCATCTGGTCGAACAAACCCGCTCCTATGAAGGACAAGTGAAGATCATGACTAGATCTAAGAACGGGGGAGACCTCCCCCAACTAGTCTTCAAATCCCAATCTGAATCCCTAACGAAAAAGAATTTTTCTTTCCAAGGCCCTTTAGAAGAAGCACTTCCGTCCAAAAATCTACACCCACTCCGAGGAAAGAAGAGAAAAAGGAGTCATTGACTACCTTTCTGACAGAAAAAAAGAGTGAAGAAGGACTCAATAGTAAGAGGCAGACCTAATTCCCTGAAATGATAGAGAAAACCCTCAAAATATGTGAAAGAGTTTGAGTGAACTGACTAACACAAAGACCAGACTCTTTTATTATATCCATCAATAGGGGATGAAGAGGAAGAGTAAAACCAGAAGAGAATAACGCAGAATAAACAGTGAAATAACCTGGAGGAGGCATCCTAATGCTATCCCCTACCCGTGGAAAACGAAAATCAAAAGTAGAAGACGGATCAAACTTTTTCTTCAAAAAATCAAACTCCTCAAGACTCAAAGAACTGTCATAATTCTCAACATCCATAACACGACAGCGAAGTTTAGACTGAGGAGCTACAGACGACTCCAATTCATCACTATGAACATGAACATGACTACTAACTAATCTTTGGGAAGAATCAGAACCCATCAAGATCTCAAGAGAATCAGAATGACTTTCAGGTAAATTCCTGATCGCCTCGATAACCTCATCACGAAAATCAAATCCCCCCAAGCAGAAGGTAAAGACGAGACAATACAAACGACCTCCGGAAGAGACGAAGCGCCTCGACCCGCAGCAGGCCGAGGCTGACTGCCCCGACCAGCAACAGGTAGAGGCGATTCGCCTCGGCCTAGCGCTGGCCGAGGCATCACGCCTCGACCTACTTCTGGCCGAGACAGACTGCCTCGACCAGCGCCCGGTCGAGGCTGGTCATCTCGGCCAGCCTCAACATCTCCCCTAGCGGCAGTGCCGCCCCCTCCGACAAAGAAGACCCGCTCTTGTTATTTTTCCACATATCACGACGCAATCCCAACGAATACCTAATCGACCCCTAAGTACGTTCGCTCATAAAAAAAATGGGGGGGCGGGGGGGGGAGAAGGGGAGAAAAGATTTTTTTTTATGCGACACCACAAAAAGAAAAGGGAGATGAAGAAGGAAAAGAAGAGTCGACAGTAACGCAAAAAAGACATGATCAGCAGAAAATACCTCTCCTAGCCAAGAAGATATTTTATTCAAAGAGACGATGAAAAGGCTATTCAGTAGAAGCAAACAAATTACTTGAAACGCCAAGGAATTATATATATATATATATATATATTTGTCAAAACCCTAGTCTTCTGCAAAGCGGGTCAAGCCCAAAAAAAGAATCCAAGATTCCTTATTAATTCAAAATTGTCTCTAAAGATATTTATGAATTAAGGGGGCTGTTGATGGGGGAGAAATAAAATCCCTTATAAAAGGAAAGATTTCTACAAAAAGTGAAGGAAGACATCGCCATAAAAGGAAAGTTCGGAGTCAAACCTGCCGAATTATCACAAGACGTCAAATGACAAAAAAACCTTCAGTTGATTATTCATAGCCTTGTAACGAGGGTAGGTGAAGGAAAAAAAATATTTTACCTCTACCTACCCAAAATAGCTTAAAGTTTATCTAGTATAAATACCTCCTCATTTGATAGAGAGAGGGGATTTTTTCCGAATTGAATTCTTGTAAGCTACTTAGTGCAAACGTGTTGAATTACGCCCCTTTAATAAAAATTTAGTTGACTTCGCTTTTTGCGACATCACAGGCGAATTTGGTATCGGTGTTATAGCTCGAGATCATAAAGGCAATTGTCTAGCCTAGCTATCCCAACGTCTTCATAGAACTATCAGTCCAGAATTAGCTGAAGCTTGGGCGGCACGGGCAGCAATTGACTTGGGAATCATATTCAAATGGGACAAAATTATTATTGAAGGGGATTGTGCTAACCTAATCAAGCAACTGGTCGATTTCAAAGGTTACTCTTCATCAACAGAAGTTCTAATCCATGACATTTTCGCACTCTGTCCATGGTTTCTCTCTTGTCCATTCTCTTTAGTTCGTAGACAAGGAAATTGTGTTGCACACTCTCTTGCACGCTCTGCTGTTAATTTTGCTAAAGGTCTGACTGATCTTCCTAATCATTGTATTGATGCCATTTTGGCAGATTTGCCTAATTAATAATATCACTACTTTACACTAAAAAAAAATTAAGTTTCATCACTTGTTTCAAACTTAGAATAATTATAATCGTTTTGTTGTGTAATTATCTTGGAATCATTAGGCTATAATTTGTACACAAAATAAGTGATATTAGAAGAATGAAATGGATCTGGAGTGATCCCTTCTGATTATTTGTTAATCTATCTGCAGACTTAGGACTAGGGTGAATAGCAATTTACCCCCTATGGTATTAGAAATGGCAAATTACCCTCTTATGAAAAATAAATAGTAATTTACTTCCTTGTCTTTAAAAAAAATAAAGCAATTTACCTCCCTACCTAAAGAGGTAAATTGCTTCAATTTTAAAAATATAGGGAGGTAAATTGTTAATTATGAAATATAGGGGCGTGAATTGTTATTTTATTTTTTACAAGTAGATTTATTTACCTAGGAAGGTAAATTGTTACATTTTGAAAAACATAGAAGCACAAATTGCTATTTTATTTTTCACAAATAAATTTTATTTTTTTTAACACATATAGGTAAATTGCAATTTACCCCTTAGGCCTAGTCGGCAGTGGAGATTAGGGGTGCAAACGAGCTCGAGCTCGAGCTCCCTTACTTGAGCTCGAGCTCGGCGAGCCCAACAAAGAGGGGCTCGAGCTCGAGCTCGAGCAGTAGACAGCGAGCTCGAGCTCAATTAATACGAGTCGAGCTCGAGCTCGAGCTCGAGCTCGCGAGCTCAATTAATTTTTTTTTTAATATTCGAATTTAAAAAAATATAGACTATTGTACCATATGGAACATATTATTAAAAAATTTAAATATGAAGCATGAAGAGAATATTCATAAGAAGACTAAAAAGAAATACGATAAAATAAAATTGAAAGTCATAACATTTAGTCTGAGTAACCTAGTAATCAAAAAAGTTATAACTTTGCAATCACACATAAACGTCTGCAACATGGGTGCCCTCCACGTTCATCAAATTCCAACTCAAAAAAATATGAAAGTGTACTAAATTGTTGATTAAGATTCTTTTTGGATAATATAAACTATAATACCATATTTTAATATCATATAAAACTAAAATATGAGATATGGACTAATAGCTTTAATATATAGTGAATAAGTACATTTTGTTGTAATGGAATGAAATTGCAACAATAAAATATATGCATTATATTAAATATTTATCTAAACGTATTAAATTATTGACTAAGCTTGTTTTTAAATAATATAAAACAAAATATCATATTTTAGTATCATCTAAAACTAAAATATGATACACTGACTATAAATTCTAATATATGATACACTGACTATAAACTATAATACCATATTTGAATACCATCTAAAACTAAAATATGAGATATGGACTAATAATTCTAATATATAGTGAATAACTGAATTTTGTTATAAGAGGTTGAGAATGATAAAATTTATATACATTATATTAATATTTATTTACAAAAAATTATCAAAACGTACTAAATTTTCTAATAAGTTTGTTTTTAGATAATATAAACTACAATAATATATTTTAATATCATCTAAAACTAAAATATGAGATATTAACTAATAATTCTACTTGATAATGAATTTTAAATATTTATTTATAAAAAAGTATCAAAACTTACTAAATTATTGCTTAAACTTATTTATATTATAAATAAAAATACCATATTTTATTATCATATAAAATCTAAATAAGAGATATATTGACCAATAATTCTAATATATGATGAATTTTGAATATAAACTTGATACAATATTAAATATGCACTTTAATAATAATATATATATATATATATATATATAAAAGGGGGTGAGCTCGCGAGCCGGCTCGCGAGCTCACGAGCTCACCTTATAAGGCTCGAGCTCGAGCTGAGCTTTAATACGAGCCGGCTCGCGAGAGCGGCTCGGCTCATCTTGCACCCCTAGTGGAGATCCAGCTATCTAAATGAAATGATGCTCTAATCCAACTGCTTTTGGTTTTCCCTTTTGTTTGTACTATGGGGAGCATATATATCTAGCCAACAACTTTCCCCACCTTTTTACTTTCTTATTAGTTAATTCCCACGCTCTTATAAGACACCAACGAATATGAAGGAAAAATTAAAAAAAAATATATATATATATATATAATATATATATATATATATATATATTGTAAATTACAACAATTTCTTCTGAAATTTGATATAATTATAAATATTCTATCATTGTTTGACAAATTACAAAAACCCCCCAATATTTTATAAAATTATGTAATTCTTAAATAGAGGTATAAAATTGTCAATTATGTACTTATTATATTTTTTAAAAAAAATTTAAGACAATATAAAAAAAGTCGGACAGAGTGAATTAAAATTTTTTAAAATTATCCACTTAGTCAATAAAACAAATTAAAAATTTTCAATAAATAAATAAATTATCATTTTTAGTTTACAAGGGCATTTTTTTTAATTCATCATAGAAAATAGATAGAAATGTAACTGAGACTAACGGTATAGGCTAATAGTTAGACGGCCTTTAAAATCAGGGGGTAATAGTTATTTTTCAAACAATGATGGGGTATTCATAATTATGCAAAATCTCAGGAGAGCTTGTTGTAATTTACTTACTTATATAATATATATATATATATATATATATATATATATATAATATATATATATATATATATATATATTATATATTATATGAGACTGAACTCCAACTGTAAGAAAAGGAGAAATAAGTCTTTTCTTCCTGTAACTTTTAAAAGTTAATACTTTTGGTCGCAATGACACCTTTTTATTTGATACTTTAACTGAAAATGCATATGATCGTTAGAACCTTTACACTTTTTTGTCTTTTTTGTTATGGAATTCTCAATTTTTTATCGTATAACTTTCAAACAGTAATACTTTGGTCCTATGTACTTAACGGCCACGTGGCCTTTTCTATTAAATATATAACGAAAATGTCTCATAGGATCAAAGTACTACTTTTTTTAAATTACAGGACCAAAAGTAATAATTTCATAACAATGGGGCCAAAAGCGGAATAATTTTAAATTACGGGATAAAAAAAATTTTTTCACTTAAAAAGAAAAAAAAAAAAAAAAAAAGAAGGCATCACAATTGCAGATGATTTATGCCGGAACTGTCGCAAAGTATAATTTAGGACAAACAATCACTCAACCACAAAAATCATCAAATTTCATTTAATAAGAAGCTGACAAATAGCGATGGACTTTTCCGACGCAAATTATCGGGCAATATGTGACGAATACTCACGACCATTTATGCGACATGTCTGACCGCAAGGTCTGTTCTAAGTGTATTAGGAAACTTGTGACAACATTAATAGTGTTGTCGCAGACGTATGTGATTATTTTGTAGGGGTGAATAGCAATTTATACCTCAGTATTGTAAATGAGCAAATTATCCCTCTATCAAAATAAAATAGCAATTTATCTTTTTGCGCTTTTTAAAATAAAACAAATTTACCTCTCTGTCTAAGGAGGTAAATTGTTTCATTTCAAAAATATAGGAAGGTAAATTGTTGTATTTAAGAAAATATTTTTGAAGTAAATTATTATTTTTACTTTTATAGGGAGGTGATTTGCTCATTTATAATATCACAAGGGAGTTGCTTGTATTTTTCCCTTTGTAGGGATTAGAGACAGAAGTGGTCTGCGTTGACGAATTTTTTGACTACTTTTTCCACCAACATTGTGAGTATTTATGACAGCATATATATTTCCAACGCTATGGGAAAACTTTCCGCAAGTACATGCAAAAAATGATGGCTATAAGTAATCCAATTCCGTCGCCTTATTCAAATCAAGTGATGTAGAGCACAAGATATTGGAATAAAAGACCAACTTCTGTCAATACGCTACAAAAAAACTTAGGCGATGTTTCCTCAAAAGCTATTGAGATCAATTTTTTCATGAAAACTTGATAATCGTGATTTTGCATGCCGTCTTCAGCTTGAAGTTATCCGCGCATCTCCCAAGATTCTTGTCCTCATAAACTTTTCATATAAGTCATATAATTACTTATTTTAGAAACATAGAGTATTAACAACAAAAAATTAAGTGATATTATATATTAAAGTTGTTAATAATTATACGTATTAAACGATAAGACTTTTTTAATAATAATAATGGTTTTTAGTTTTTAATCGTGATCAATATTAGTCATAAAGTTTTGTCACTAACAATATTAGTAACAAAAGAATTGGGCATAAAGTTGTCGCTCTAAACAATATGCCCCACTTGTATAGGGATATTGTAGTGATAATAAATATATTTGTTATTATATTTTTATTATCATTGTAAATGTACGAGTCATTAATTTTGGATAGTAATAACTTTATGTACAATTCTTATCACTTATAATTATATTATGACAAACTTATAAAATTATTATCACTCAATATATTATTCAATGATGATTTTAAATTATCACTTAATATTTTATCACTAGGTACCCTTATCTTTTATATAGTTGATTATTGATATCAAAATTTTGAAATAAAATACGAATTAAGAGCCCAACAAATTGGTTACTAATTAAATTCTAAATTAAGGTTCATAACAAATTTAGGCTTTACATTTTCAAAATAATAAATTTTCGATAAGCCATTCCAAATTTCAAACTTATTCATTTTGATAAATTGAGCCAATATATATATATATATGTTGATTGACTATTTGGAACAAAGTATATTCAAGTACAATAAGTTAATCAAATAGTTGATCTATGAGAAAGCCGATGGTGTTCAAGACCAACACAAGTGAACTCAAACTAAAACTCTACTTATGCTTATAAAGATGGGCCTCCACCACATACTACAACACACTGCATATACACAACAAATCTTAAGGACTCGATCAAGCCCAAAGAAAGTCTCTCTGGCACAACAAAGCTCTGCAATCCGTGAAGGTTTCACGTATTCTTTAGCGTCAAATTCTCAAAACCTTGATACCATATTTCAAGATAGTACAGAGTGCGCCTCACGTGAGCCTTAAGAATTACAGATTCCAGCCCCATTCGACCAAATTTGCAATTTCCAAGTGATTTTTCCTTACTCCTTAATATACCAATATTTTTAAATTCTAGGATTTAATCACCAAAATGAATTCTAACAGGATGAAAATTGCCATCTCCATAATTACACATCAAAATTATAATTTTCCGTAATTCTCATAATAACCCTACTTTTTTTTTTTTTTAATTAGAATTACATTATGAATTTCAATAATCAACAATCAATATATATACGTCAACTATCAATATCATATATTTATAATTAACTAAGAATTACTATTACAGTAAAACTAATGGTAAATATACAATTTTAGTCATATTTTTCATATGCAAGTAAAAAAATATACAATTTTAGTCATATTTTTAATTGAATCATATGCGAGTAAAATACAATTTTTCAACCAAAATAAACTAAAATTATCAAAATTTTAAAGATATCGAACTAAATTACAAAAATTAATTCATGTTCTAAATTACAAAATTAAAATCACAAATTTTTCTACAACTATTAATAAAATAGACTAACGCTTATAGTACGCCGAACCATAACCTCATAGTCATGGATCATAACCCTATTAGCTACACTAGGTAGAAAGGGGTAAAGTATTGGTGCTGCGCAGCACATGGGAGAGGGCTGCAAGAGGAAAAACAAAAAAGAGGAAAGAGATGAGTAGAAGATGACAGACACACAAAGGCAAACATTTGGTTCACGGGTCTCATCTAATGGATTAACCACTAACCAAACATCTCCCTTCTTTTTTACAGATGCCAATAATTCTTGTCTCTCTTCAAATAATTATTACCCAAACCCCTAGTTTCAAAACTCCCTCATCATCTCCACTCTCCCCCAAGAAACACACACATTGATGGTATATATATAGAGGGTTTAGGACAAGAGGCTAGGATCAGGGTTTTTGACAGTTAGTTTGAACAAGGATGTCTGCATTGAGGTTGTGTGGAGGTTGTTGGGTTTTAGTGTTGGTGGTGGTTGTGTGGTTTGGAAGTGAAGAAATAGGTGTGAATGCTGCAGGTGGTGGTGGTGTGAGAGTTGGGAACATCTCGGAGGTGGAAGATGCAGCCTATTTCCGCATATATTACGGCCAGACTTTCAAAGTCATCAAGAATGGATTTGATGGCAAGAGTTACCTTCTCATCCAGGTATATACATTGCTCCACTCTCATTTATTTTATTTTTTTCCATAATATATTTATTCAATCAATATATTCTAATAATAACAATTTATAATAATTCACGTACAGTTAGACAAATATCTACATGTCATGCGGATTCAAAAAAATAGTATTTAAAGAAAAAAGTTTAGGAAATTTTTTGCGTATTTTTATGTGGGATTTGTTGAAACTAATATATCAACTGCCGACAAACAAAATAAATGCGAAAATTTTGAATTTTAAATATAATTAATCAACACTTGTCATGATTTTAGCTATAATCAGAACATTTGTCATGAATTTCACTATGATTGATCTTTTGGGGTACTTGTAAAAACGATGAGTAATCATCGTTACACAGCGTGCTTAATTAGTATTTACTATAATTATTTATTTTCTAGTGTGGTAATTAATTATGATGAAAAAGACATTTCTTGTACATTTCTCTATATATCTAAATTTTGTGTTCTTAATGCACTATTAAATTATAGAATGAAACTATATAATGAAATTGGCTGAGATATGATATTATTTAAACGGGCGCGTAGTGAAGGGTAAAATATTATAAAATGACAATAACAATATTAATTTTATTTTCTAATATAATTATATTTTGATTTGATATTTAATAAAGTGCCCACTTGATATCAACTTACATGGGAGGCAAAAATATCAAAGAATAATTGCATTTTACACCCCTACAAAAGATTTCATTGACACTTTGCACCCTGCAATTTAAATTTTGACATTTTGCACCATTGAGATAGCTCATGTTTGTGCACCCTCATTCATGTAATAAATGGATTTCTAGGGGCAAATTTGTGATTTCATGATTTCTCACAGTCGATGTGCAGTTTAAGTGAAACTTGAGGGCAAAAAGGTCAATAAAAAATGCCAATAATTGAATTTAAGAGTGTAAAGTGCCAACTGAATTTATTTCAGGGCAGTAAGAAAAAAATTATAAAATAAAGAATTAGTTTTCTATTATTTCACATGTGATCAAAACTAAATCAAACCTTTTTTTATTATTTTTACGTTAATTGGGTAAGAACATAAATAGCTAAAAAAAGAATAAAAATATTATAATATATTTTTGGGTAAATTATATTGACACGCGCCAAATTACATAAATACCCCGTATTTTCTAAAATTACAGCTACACTTCTTGAGAAGTGTTAGTTTAATATTTTTTAAATTGTGTAAGTTTTGCATTTGAATAAGGGGTGTAGTTGTAATTACAATTATAATCTTAGAGGTGTAGTTATAATTTTATAAGAAGTTTGGATTGTTTGAGTATTTTTCTTTACTTCCAAAGGATGACAATGTAATTTACTGTATACCCTTTTTAATAGCACTATTATTTACTTTTTTTTTTCTTTTTATATAGAAAGACAAATATATATAGAAAGTAAACGTAAAACTTATTTTTTTCTTATTATTGATTTATTATAAGTAAAATAAATTTTTTTATAATCATTATTATTATACATCTTCACTCGTTAATACATATGATGAGTATATATTCAACGTTATGAGGGTAGTTTAATCAAATAAATCTTTTTATGATCAAATTATCATTATACATCAGAGTAAAAATATCAATAAATTCAGTGAATTTGGACTAATGAAGGCTCTATTAATTAGACGGAAGCAAATTTCAAGAGTATTAGATGTAATTTTTCAAGTCATCGAGATTTACGTGTAACCAAACCTCAAGGAAATGGAGCGTAATTATATCTAAGTACTAGATCTTCTTAAATTATATATATAAAAAACAATAATAAGACTCCTGAATTTAAAAATAAAAACAGAAAAACTCACTCAATTTCCCCTTTCTATTAAAGTTTCACACGGTCAACTATTTTTTCTTTATAATTACAGTTATATTAATAATTTATAGTTTGTTTATACAAATTATTATTATTTTTTATATAACAACAAAATTATTCATGAGTTAAAAAGCAAAATAGTTTATATAAGAATATTGACGTTTCTAAAGAGTATATGTGTAATTTAAAAAAAAATTATTTATATATGATATTGACGTTTCTAATAAATATATAAGTCCGCAAAATAATTGTGATATGTATAGATAAATCCTAAGTCAAAGTAATGTAAATATAATTTGATCTTTAAAAAAAAAAAAAAACATTATCTATTAATATTTTTACAAGAGAGTTTGTTGCATTTGATCATGGAGGGCTATCATAGCTTTTCTGTAAACCCCAAGAATCTTAGAGTAGCACACTGTACATCCACAAGTCACATGTGAACAAGTTTTCCAAAGACAAAAAGTTAGCACTATGATTGACCATTTCTGTCCACATTTCAATCAACTATTACAAAAAGTGGAAATTCCACCTATCTTTTTATTTTTATTAAAAACAAGACACCTCCAACGTTCTAATTATTTTGTACTTTGTATCCCAATTATTTTTTTTTAAAGTCACTTCCTAACTTGTTATTTTTGTAGTACTTTGCCATCCGATAATTTTTTTTTTCAAATTTCAGACGAATTTAATTGGAATATTCTGTTGTGTGAAATGCACACATAGTTGGGCGAGTCAGGGATGGGTAAAGTCATAATTTCATACATCAATTTTTAAAAAAATAAAAATAAATTAAAATTAAGCCAAAAAACTGCTATTTCTCAAGTCTTTCGCAGTCCAAGCCACCGTCTACCTCCTTTACCGTTTTCCACCGACACCCACCTCCAACGGCTACACCACCACCACCTTTATAGCAGCAACCCTACTTCGCAACTGCGGACACCTCCTTCGCAAATGGGTCATCTTTACAGAAAAAGAAAAAAAAATAAAAAAAATCATTATCATCTTCTTCATCTGCCATTGCCGACCACCTTCACCACTACAACTTCTTCATCCACTTTGCCCCTACTTTGGCCCTTTCTTTTAGAACTCCGACCACACCTCTTCTTCTTCTTTTTTTTTTTTTCTTATTATTATTTTTTTAATTTGGGACACGAAGCAATTAGGTAAGAAATTTGAGAACTTTCAATTTATGAGTTAGTTGGGAGGGAATGAGGTGAAATTACTTAAATATCTTTTTGAAAAAACAGCCTAAAATCATGTGTATTCCACATAAGGGAATATTCCTCCAAGATTTGCCGAAAATGAAAAAAATAAGTTAAGTGCTATGAAATGCAAATGTTGGGGGTGACTTGTAAAACAAAATGAATGGGGAGCAAAGTGCAAAATGACCAAAAGGTTGGGGGTGTTTGCTTTTAACCCTTATTCTTTTAGAGGGTGAATAGCAAATTACTCCCCTGTGATATTAAAAATGAGCAAATTATTCCCATATGAAAAAACATATAGCAATTTACCTCTTGTACTTTTAAACAATGAAGCAATTTACTTCCCTGTATAATGTGGTAGATTGCTTACTTTTAAAAAACATAGGAAGATAAACTGTTGCATTTTAAAAAGAATAAGAAGGTAAAATTGTTATTTATTTTCTTAGAAGAGGGTAATCTCATTTGCAATATTATACGAGGTTGTTGCATTTTTTCCTTGTATATTTATGTACATTTTGAAAGGAAAAATCGTGAAAAAATTCCAAAATTATGATATGAAATGCAGCATATTATCTGAATTCTATCTCTTGCAATATTACAAAATTTAACTATCTATATTTTATTTTGGTAGAATAATTCGAAGATGGCAACTAAAACAAAATATTGCACGTCGAGGATAAAATCGTTCGTCATTCCATTAGCCAATTATTCGATCGAGGCTGATTATTTTCCAGGTGATGATCTAAATTAATTCAACTCCTTTTTATTTATTTTTTTCATTTATATGAATTAATTTTATTCTGTTTTTCTTTTCTTTACTTTTTCCTTGTGGAATTGCAGTTTCCTTCTTTGAGGTGAGGATTCCCAGTTTGATCAGTGAGTAAACTTTCTGCATTTATTAATTGGGTAAATTACATCTACCTCCCCTGAGGTTTGGCATAATTACAAATACCCCTCGTTGTTTGAAAAATTACAAATACCCCCCTAATATTTGATAAAATTATGTAATCCTTGGATGGAGGCATAGAAATGTCAATTTTGTCCTTACAGTATTTTTTTATTTTTTTTAAAAAAAATTAAAATCTTATAAAAATATTGAATGGGATGGATGAAAAAAATTTAAAAATTATAAAAAAAATTATCGCCCTAGTTGATAAAAAAAATATTTTTTTTAAAAAAATAAATAAAATTATAAATTTTAATTCATAAGGGTATTTTGGTCAGTTCACTATAAAAAATGCATAGATTGGGGTATTTGTAATTTCTCAAACAACGAGAGGGTATTTGTAATTATGCCAAACCTCAGGGGAGGTAGATGTAATTTACCCTTTATTAATTACTTGTGCATACACACAGTTTATATAGGTTCAATTGTTTAATTATTTCTACACAGAATAGTATAGAGAAAAAAAAAAAAAAAAAAGAAAATATGATGACTGCTACCAAAATGGGATAATTGGCATTTGCACCCTAGAATTAGATGTTTTGCACATTACAACCTTAAATTATAAAAATAATAATTTGCACCCTTCAATTATAAATTTATCGGCACTATGCACCCTTCACTTGTTTCCGACGGTCATTCTTGTCAGAAAATTATGTCAGCGTGAATATAATTTTTTTTTTTTTGTCAATTTTGTTGTGTTCCTTCCAAACTATAATTATTTTTGGCATTTTATACTTTTAAAATAGATCATCCTTTACGAACTTGCACCCTCCAGTCTGCGTTGAAAAATAGATTAGCTTGATCTTTTCAACTATAATTTTCTTTCTTTTTCCCACTCTAACCTGCTAAAACTACTTATTTTGATTCTCTCAATTCAACAACATGCTCCACCAATTTCTTTAAAATAATTCATGTCAAATATTATAATATATTTTTCTCATTTTTTTTAATGCTTGATTTTATTTTGACAAATGGTAAGAAAAACTTACAAATTAAATACTAGAATGTATATTATAATTAATACAAATGTAATAGCCATACTTAGAATAGAGGAGCGAATAATAGAAAAAAAAAATAATATCGATGAAAAAATTAAAGCCAAATTTAAGGTTAATTAATCTCCTCAAGTACTTGGAAAAGAAAAAGGCAATAATAAGTACTAAAACCCTTTATATTCATGTTTTATTTTGGAGGAAAGACAATTAAATTGACAAAAGAACTCTTTATATTCATGCTGGCATCATTTTCTGGTAAGAAAAGTTGCCGGATAGTGGAGGATGTGTGCTGCCAATAAATATATAATTGAACGGTGCAAAGTACTATTTTTAGAGTGTAAGGTTGCATTGTGCAAATCCTCTAGAATTCGAGGGTGCAAAGTGCCAATTGTCCACCAAAACGTAATTTTTTTCCCTACATTATAAATGAATGTAGCTTGAAAATCATGGCAACTCACTACTATCGACCACGATCAAACGAAAGTAACACGAAAAATTAAGTTTTGACTATGCCCGATTAATCAATATTAGTAACAATTTTAGTTATGTCCAAAATATTTACCGTTGTTTATATAACTATTGTTTCGGCCTCACTTGTAAAATATTTTCACGATTTTTTATTTCTAGTCATGATAATTAATTATAACTAGAAATCATATTTATTGAGAAGGTAGAAGGAGATTAAATATCTGTAATTTCAATGATTTTTGTTTTTCTTTTCTCTTATTTAGGTAGAAAAATACAGCAACAAATTCAAAAGAAAAATGTATGAAAAATGTAGCTTATATTAAATCCAAATATTTAGAAGATATTTCATTTAAAAAAAAAAAGTATTTAACTATTTCTCGGCCATTTATCAAAAAAGAAAAGAAAATCTATTTCGAGGCCTGCAAACCAAACACCTGAATTTCTAGTTGAACATTAAGAATCAATTGTTAAATCAACTTATTAATATAATTGTTTATTACTCTTATTATAGTCAAATATTTAATAAAAAAACTAAACATATATATAATTATATGAGCTTCCATTCAAATTACATCGATACCTTTTGAAATTAGATCTAATTACAGAAACACTTTATATCCTTTGTAGAATTACAAATACACCCCCTGGAAAGGTGTTGAAATTTTTTCCGAAGCTAGCATTTATAACGTTTGTAGAGAGGTGTTGATATAAATTAGGCAAAATTGATCCTGTATATAACGGGGTTGGCAAAATTAATTCTGCAAGTATTTAACTGATAATTTTAGTCCTATAAATTTTAGTTTAATGCCAATTTTAGCCATTTCATCCAAAAGTGATTAATCAGTCAAATTGAGGATTAGAGTTTCTTCTGCCAACTAGACTTGAGTAAAACACGTGGAAGCCTACACGGATGCAGGATGTGATCATAGAACATCTCGAATATTACAAAAATCGTATTCCTTACAAATAAAAAAAAAACGTAGCGAGGAGACGAAACACGTTTTGAAAACCACACGGTTAATGTTTTTGTTTTCACGGCACTGAATATCATAAATCGGGGCAGCTTCTGGACTACTAGGGAGTCTGAAGGGCATCACATCAGAGTATGTGGCTTCTCAATGTGTGTTGAAACTGTACGAGGATGGACAACTGCAGCTCATCAACAAAAGTGAGCCGCAGCAGCTCTCTCAGTTTGCAGCACACTTCATTGTCAACACTGATCAGCCACAATCCTGCAACTTTGCTACTTTTCTCCCAGTGGGTGAGGACACTCCTCTCCAGGTACGTTTTTCGACACGACACGGTAAAAAAAAAAATTGGTTTTTTTTTCCTGTGTATTTATTACAATGTACTTTTGTCGAGAACTTAGATGCGTGAAACTCGAACATACATAGATTTTAGGGATACTTAAATGGTCCTTTCTTGAGAGTTAGTGTGATTATAGGTAAACTCTATGTAGTTTGAGAAATTATATTTAGTACTTTTGAGATTTGTTATCATCTAATAATAGATCGCACCATTAGAAAAACTTCACTGAGTTTCCTCATATTAGCCAAAAAAAAAAAAGAATGAAAATCCATCTTTACTTTCAATTGACTATCACGGGTCAAACAGATCTTTTTTAACAAAAAAATGCAATTAACCCCTCCTTGATATTGTAAATGTGCTACTTACCTCCCTATGAAAAGAAAAATTAGCAACTTACCCCCCTATGTTTATAAAAATATAGCAAGTTACGCCCTGTGTTTTAAAAAATGAAGCAGTTTAGCCCCCTCAGACAAAGGGTAAATTGCTTCATTTTAAAAAAAAAATTAAGGGGTAAATTGCTATTTCTTTTTCATACGGAGATAATTCTTTTATTTGTAATATTACAAGGGTGTAAATTGCATTATACCCCTTTTCTAACTAAACTATGGTCACTCTTGTAAGGGTAGTATACGCACACCACATATATGGGATAATTGCATCATTTACTTTTGAGGAAAGATTTTGTAATATGTTAAATAGAATAGAAGATGCGTGAATTTGGATTAGAAAATCGACAATGTCTTTTTGCCGAGTCATGAAGCTGGTATCTTTGATCGTGTCGATTCTTCATTTGGTATGGAAAAGAATACTACAAAATAACAAGGTACTTTTAAGTATCGGAAACAACTCAAAATACACAATGCGAAAACACTAAGACGTGAAGTTTGTGCTTTGTTTATGCAGAAAAACTAATGCTTGATGCAGGGAAATCGGCTAACATTCAAATTCTTGAATTTCTCAGAGAGCTGAGTGGATCAAGTACCTCGAGTTTTTGCAAATTTGGAAACGAGAGCGAATCAAGTGTACGATGCAGTAAGTAAAAACTGTACATTTATACGAACATTAAAGCGAATATTCTTCTCTATACGCGTAAGATTTATCTGTCTGATTTTAGTAATTTAGAAAAACTTTCTTGAATATTTTTCAAAACTCCATCATCACAATTGCAAGTGTTCTGCAGATTAAGAAGAATTACATGTGCCTGAGTAGTACGGCGACTAGCCGAAACGCATCATTCAAACCGATAGTCGCTTGGATGGCATACAACGACGTATGGTGAAAACCATTAATTACCCGTTATTTTGGAGCGTTTGCAATAGTTTAAGCGCTTATCAGCTTTTTATTACTGAAAATAAGTTGAGAAGACTGATTTTCATTTATAACTTATGTTTTTAAACAACTCAAATTTAAGCTCATTTAATGTCCAAACAATTTTTCCCTCTGTGATATATAAAATGAGAAAAAAAAACCCTATAAAGAAATAGCAAATTACCTCCAAAATATAGGGAATAATTTTACTTTTTTTTTTTTTTAGAGAGGAATTTTGCTCATTTCTTATATTACAGACGATGAATTGCATTTTCCCCCCTAAACATCTAACAATTCACTGATTCAAATCTTGACAATCTGTTTCTCAAAAGTCATGTTGGTGTTTGTTTTTGTATGTGCAGGGTGTATGGTCTTTCACGAAAGAGGCATACAAACTAAAGGTATGTCTTCATATGCAAAATGCATTGCAGATTCTTGTCTTTCCAGCTACCATTTTTAGTCTAATCTGACTCCACATTTACCTTCGCAATGGCCATTTGCCGTGGTTTGCAAAAGTGAGGGAAAAATATTAGCTATAGCTAAAACCACGGCAGATATTGATTAACCATGGTAAAATTGAAGTTTTTTTGTATTGGTTTTGTTTGACTGTGATTAATAGTATCAATTTACCATAATTTTTAAGTCGTGGTCCTTTATAGTGTTGCGACAAATAGATTCTTTTGTAGTGTAAGGAGTTGTACGACAAAACTTACTTAAAAGAGACCTCGGAATGTTGTATAATCTATATTTCTCATGCAGTTCTCATTTTCTTATGATTGTCGTTTCATTTATTTATCACCCGAGCAGTACGTAGAGGATGCAGGCGGCGAGAATATTGATGACTCCATCAATAAAATCACGTATAACGTCTCTATACCGGACGACTTGGAAGCATTCCATGCCATCCTATGTGTAAGTACACCACAAGTTTTCGTTCATTTTATTGAAAAAAACCCCTTAATTTTTGGTTGCTTTATGCTAATAGAATTCGTTTGTATTAGACTGTCGATGTAGTGATCGATGAGACCTACACGTCTGAACCGACGGCCTACAACGCGTCCACGTTCCTTCAGAACTTGAACGTCGAAGATCAATCTTGCTTCGCGTTCATGGCCAACCAAAGCTTGTGGAGATACGATAAAAGAATTCAGAATTCTATAATCCTTGGTAAGTTATGTAGGTAAATAAGCAAAGGTAAATTATATTTTGTCATCCAACTATGCCTATTTTTACACTTTGTCATTCGAACTTTTTTTTTATGTCAATTTAGCATCTCAACTTTGGAGTAATCATTTTATTTCCCCACACACATAAATACTAATAGCAATGAAAACTTTGTCCTCTCTACTTGCGATTGATGAAGATTGGTACGACGGAGCTATCTCTCAGCCGCATCTAGTCCTGGCCGATCTCGTCGAAGCTTTATTTCCATCGGAAACTACACCACCACATACTTCCGGAATATCGCTAAGGTAGTATATGTTTCTCTTTACTTAAATGGATATATATTTACGTAAACACCCTTAAAATTAACAAATGTTAAAAATAAAGCTATTTTATTCTAAACAAATATGCCGAAACGCTTCATAGTCATGTATTTTACGTTATAAATTTTTTTAGAATTGATGCATTTTTTTCGTAATATACCTGAATTTCGGAGGTGTTGATGTAATCATTCCAAAAATTCACTAATAGTGTATAAAAATTTATTCCTCTTTTAATAATACAGGGAGAAGGAATTGTAAGCATCGGCCCGGAAATGTGCGACCGAGAGAGCTCCATACCTATGGAACCCTTAATTATAGCTTGCTAATAGAAATATCATAAGTTTGAGATTTCTTCCTCACATTTCTCCCAATTTTGCTCTATGTGACATTATGATTTTAGTTTCTTCTTTGTACATTTTTAGCCAATATATAAATGTGGTACCTATTTTTCACATAAATTCACATTGCATATTATGCAATGAAAAGATGTTGTATGGGTGAGGTTCATTTGAGGAATTGCTAAATTTATCAATAGTTCATCATTTATGGCCAAAAAAAAAAAGTTTGATTATTTTCCTCTAACTTATTGTTTATATAGATAATATTATCAAGTTTGGTATACATGTATGTTATAGAGTATATTCATTTATGTTGTTTATTTAAATATGCATTTGGTCGGAAGAATTCGGATTTAAGGAAAGAATTTGAAGTAAGAATTTTAAATGATTCTGTATTAAATAGATTTGAATAGGATGATCTATGTAAGCCCATACAGAAAAGAAAAGACTCATATCCAAGCATAATGCATATTATAATTAGGCTCAGATTCTTTAGAAAATATTAATTGAATTGGGCAGGTCTCTATCCATCAATAAATAATTGAATAATTTGTTATATAAATATATTAATTATGTTAGGTATATTTTGCAATATTTTGATAGGCAATAATTTTTGGTTGATGTGATAAAATTGAAACTTAAAGTTATATAATATTAAATTCAATTGCCCTTAAATATGTAGATTTAATATTTTATTAAAATATTTTTTAAACATTATAAAAAAATTATATATTCTTTAAAATAATTCAATCAAAAAGGAATTTTTGGTTAATCGAGTTTAAAAAATTCGTGAATATATTGATAAATTATATATAAAAGTAAAAAATAAAAAGAAAATCTTAAATAAATATAGTAAATTAATGTCAATAACGCTACTTTCTTTTTTTTTTTTATAATCGTATATTTTTATATCCATATATAAATAATCAATCTATTTTGTCTTATATTGGTGATTTTGTATAAGTAATTTTTTGTTGAATATATATCTAAATGTTTTATCGTTTTTGCTTTAATTTAAAATTTATTTAATCTTTTTTTTAAGTTTCTTTATTTTAAAATAAAAATGCATAATGCTATTCAACAACATTAAGAAAAGAAATTGGGTCGACGTCCGACCAAACTCAAAAAATTGGGTCCAAAACAATGGGTTTGGGTGTAGAGATTTATTCACTATGTTTAGATTACTTTTTAATGGCCTTATACTTTCACTTTTACACTTAATTTTGAATCGAAATAAAATTAAATATCAAAAAAATTTCATATACAGCCGCTTTTACATCTTTACATTTATGTTTTAAATTTTTTTTTACATTAATTTTTACTTTCACTTTTGTTACGCATCAATTTCTCATAAGAACCAAACAAGCTCTTGAGTCACCAAGAATAACACTCAGATCCTCACATTTCCAATCACACAGAAACTTCCTTTTTTCATGTGTTTCCAACTCCTAGCCCATCATGACACTTTTTTCACATTTTACAGCAGGACAGCAGAAATACACAAGTCCTTTTTTGTGCCTAAGACAAACTGCCAAATCACCATGACAACATATGTACTCTGCTAACTAATAAATTGCATGAACACAGAGCATTCATGCCTAGAAGCAGCAAAATACAGAAATGCTCAGAATTAGCCTACTTCATGCCATATTATCCACACTTGCTGTTGCTCTCCTTATCTTCTTCTTAACCTTCAGCATCCACTACAACTCCCCTTCTTCAATTCCAACCAATAAAAACATGCCACTCCAAGAAACATCCAATCCACAACCTCACTTCGGCCTCTTGATCGGCATCCTCACGCGGCCCGACAGGTACGACATCCGCCACTTCCTCCGCCTCGTTTACGGGACGCAGTCTTCCCCCATTGCCAGAATTGATGTCAAGTTCGTCCTCTGCCAGCTCACCAAACCAGAGCAGAGAGTCCTTGTAGCCCTCGAGATCATCCGTTTTGACGACGTAATCATCCTCAACTGTTCCGAGAACATGAACAGCGGCAAAACGTACGCGTACTTCTCCAGCCTCCCAAGAATACTCTCGGCCCGATATGACTACGTCATGAAGGCAGACGATGACGTATTCTTGAGGCTTAATCCCTTGGCATTGTCTCTCCAGACACTGCCAAGAAAAGACTTGTACTATGGTTTTGTCATACCTTGTCCTAGCATGAAACCCTTTGTCCATTACATGTCTGGAATGGGATTTGTGCTGTCTTGGGACCTTGTGGAATGGATAAGTACTTCACCAATTCCTGCCAACAATACGTTCGGACCGGAGGATAAGTTGGTCGGAGAGTGGCTAAACAGAGGGAACAAAGCCAAGAACCGGATTTCGGACAAACCAGCAATGTATGACTATCCTGGAACTAATGGGAGATGTTCACATGACCTTATACCAAACACAGTTGCAGTTCATAGAGTGAAGAGGTGGGATCAATGGCTACATGTGCTTAGTTTCTTTAATGTTACCAAAGACATTAAACCTTCCAAGCTCTACAATGTATGACTGCTGAGATTATTAAGACATAGTGGTTTCTGCTAGATTTCAATTAGGACAAATGAATTGAAAAATGTGGGAACGAATAGATCATTAGATATTGTAAAGACCGATGTTTATTTTGTAATAAGAGTACAATCACATCAAGTACATGCGAATTTGTGTATCAGACTTGGCTGATCTAAAACCAGACAACAGTTTCTTAATCATCATTTTCTTTTGTAATTTTTTTCGTATTTACATATCATCATCTGTTCGCATGTTTCTATGGCACACTCTTCTGTAGTAACTGTAAAATGAAAGGTATTCAGAGTCCAGTTCATTTCATGGATGCTGCTCTCCATGTTCTGATCTTTATCCTGCTTCAGCTTTTTCAAACGGTTCAAGCTCCGAACAACCTAAAAAGATTTGCATGAAGTCAAGAGTTATTACCACAAACACAAAGTTCATTACAATGTTCAGTACATGTGATTAGTATTCTTACTTCTGCAATGTGGAACCCGAGCGCCTGAAGACGAAAGAGACTACTTAGAGTTAATTCTAAATGAAATCCATTCAGGAAATAAGAACATAAGCTCATCAAAAGTTAGTAATCATGCCTGCGCGAGGGCTGTGGCTTGGTTTTCTCCTTTGGTTCCTGCTGTGGAGTTTCGTCCTTTTTAACAGACAGATTCTTCACCTGTATAGGTATTCATCAGGAGGGCTGTTGATAATCTGCTTCCTTAACATAAATCAGTCAAGAAATTCTACGATGTTTGAATATTACCAAGCTCTTGAACTGAAGATTGTAGAATGTCTGAATGTATCTCCCCTTGGCTTGCTTCTCCGCGCTGTACAACCTCTTCCAGAAGCTATAGGTACAGGCCATGTTCAGAACTTTGTTTGCATATATCTTCCATGTGTAGCTTCAAAACAATCACATAAGACCAGTCATCGATGCTCTTGACATATCATTAAGACTAAAAGCATATACTTGATTGAAAAGTTACCATTCATTTATACGTTGCAGCCCTTGGAGCGAGATCCTATCCCAGTGCTCAGGATCCTCCTTGCACTTCTGGAAAAAGTCGGCAATCTTGTTGCTCGACTCGTCTCCGTTATTGGGGTCAATGTGAAAACCAGAAACCCCATCAATGATGATCTCGGCAGGACCACCTTGACTAGTTGCGAAAGTTGGTAAGCCACAGTTCATTGCCTCGATAACCGTTAGGCCGAAAGCTTCATAGAAAGCTGGCTGCACAAAAGCTCCCTTTGTATCAGCAATGGAACGGTATAGCTCACCGTTGCGTTTCCTGTCCGTCTGGGCAGCTATCCATCTAATCTGTCCCTTGAGTTGGTACTTGTCTATTAGCATGTGCATCTTCTTGATTTCTGCTTCTTCTTCTCTGTCTTTCGATTTTGAAGGATCGAAGAAGGCTCCAACAATAACCAGATTGACTAAGTTCCTGAGCCTTTTGTTCTTCCCATACCACTCTGTTAGTCCAGTGATATTCTTGACTATATCAAGTCTTGCCATGGAGAAAATAATAGGTTTCTTTTTGTCTTCTAAATATCCACTGTTTTTGGAAAAGATAGGCGGAAATACATCAAAAAATAGTTCAGAAAAAGTTCAGAATATTGCATGGTATCAAGAATATGGGAAATGCAAACTGACATGTGTTCAGCATTATCAGCTTTACTAAAGAGGAGGTCTTCGATGGCGGGACGAAATGTTGTGAAACGCTTCTGTTTCTCCGAGTAAGGGAAGTAGATCGATTGGTCGGCCCCAGGAGAAGCAATGTTGAATTTAGGATCAAAAACATTGATCCCTGATACAACTCTGTAGAGCCCTGGAAGCGTAAATGCTGTATGGCTTTCATATTGCCCTGGCCTATCTTTGCTGCAAAAGGAGAGAATTTTCACCGAAGTTAATATCACTCTCTTCATTATTTCAAATTAGCTCTTAGTTGTTGCAATGCATGCATTCAAAATGTTACTCTGAAAAGTATCAGCTAGTTCAGAAATTATACCTCCCGGCGATCTCTTGATATGTGCTTGTAATGATGAAATCTGCTGTGTTCATTGCAATTAAATCAGCTGTGAACTGGCATGAGAAGTGATACTTGGGGTCGAATTCCTTCCATCTAAGGTCTGAATCTTCGTACTTCGTCTTCTCCAATGCATGTGCAATCGTTCCCTATTCCGAAATTACATCATTTCAGCCATCAAAATCTTTATAGCTCAATGTTTCAAATTATATGAAGGCTATCAACATTAGCATTTAGTACCAGCGTTGTGTCAAGTTTACTAGCCATGAGGGCTGCAACCAGATTTCCATCAGTGTAGTTTCCAATAATCAGATCAGGCTTTCCTTCCATGATTTCAATTATTTTGTTGGCTGCATCCTGTTAAATTACAAACGAATGCAAGAACAACAAGAAAACAAGAATTGTGAGTAAATATGTTGCAGAAACACCAAAAGCGTTTCACAGAGCTCCACGAACCTGAGTATATTTCTCAAGGTAAGGATAGATATCGAATCGAGAAACCCATTGTCGAAGAACACCATTTCTGTCATAAACGGCACTCTGAGGATGTGGGAATGCTTTGTGCTCATGACTGGTTCTAGTTCGACGTTGCACTTAGTCCCCTTAGCATCAGGGATGAGTCGAGTCACCTGAATTAGCAAGAATGGTGAGGTTTTGATCATATTGGTAGGAATAACGTTTTCCTCTTTTAGGCCACTTACCACTAGAATCTGAGGCTTCGCATTAAGACCTTGCTGCTTTATTCTCGCTAGCAATTCCTCTTCCAGTGCAACTACTTGATCCAAGACATAAACCACCTATTCAAAAACAGCAAAAGAGAAACCTTTTCTATTAAAAGTTCCACTTTCTGAAAGAACTTTTATCATCATCAGGCCGTAAATTTCCTACCTGCCCACCGGTGTCTGGCAAGCCAAGAACATCCGACTGTCCAAAGTATCCATGGACAGAAAAAAGAACGACGTTGAAGACTATAGGAAGCCTTCCAAAAAATCTGTCCATGTTTAATGGATCGGGAGCCTGCAGTATTTCTGAAAGTGAGTGCATTGTCTCCTGAACTCTCTCGGCGTTATTACCCCATCCTTTTTCGAAGCCCCACTCTTTGAACCTACATTTGATGCGCACACACACATATATTTCATTTCTCATCTCGTCATATAGGGGTTGAAAACAGGACGAAGAAGTAGACGTATTCACCTCATCTCAAAGCTCTGATAAGGTGTATCTTTGGGCAGTGAAGACAGGGCTGCTTCAGCTACTATGAGCGCAGCCTGAAGCTTCGAGACAGTGTTGAGGGTCTCATTTATCATGAGTTTCTGCAAGTTTCCACACCAAACAAATGTTGAATAACTAACTCTCACTTCTTTATAATCTATAGATGGCTAAGAATGAGTTGCATATAAAGTGATCATACTTCTCCTTGATGTTCTAATGAGAGCAAGTAATCGACAAGAGATTGTGAACTCGCGGGGCTGTTATTCAGCTTTGAAGTAAGAAATTTGGAAATGTAGCTGAGCCCGTTTCCAATAGACGAAGATAGCGTCAGGTGAGGCAAAGAGAAGTCCATTGCTCCAAAATCAATCTCCAATGCATTCTCATCGTTTGCCCTGCACAGTCAGAGAACATTGTCTCTCATTAAGCCCGATTCTTATGCATACGAGTTAATGCAGACAATCAATTAGAATACAATAAGCTCCCATTTTATCCCACTGAGGCAAACATGAAAAACGAATGGGAACAGCAATGAAAGCACAAGCTAAATGTGCATGATTCTTATACCAGGTCTCATCCACTGTCATCTCTTTGTATTTCAGGTATTCGGTAGCTGTGATGCCCTCCACAGACAGATCGTTTGCGCTCACTTTAACGTACTCCCAGAATCCAGGAGACGGCCTAATAGCAAAGGCAACATATGGAGGAACGACTGCTGCCTCCTGCAATATCCGACATGCAAAAAGATTCCATCATCAGTGAATGAAACATCGTGGAAAACCAAAATATACAGCTGAAGTTTTCAGAAAATCTCAGACAGATCATGCAAACAGTCGTCTAAGTTCCTCATACGATCATTCCTAAGACAGTAAATTACCTGAGTCGTGCACAAGATGTATCCGAGCAACCCTTCTAGCAACTGAGTCCTTTCGGCCTTGTCGTCTATAACCTGCTCCATCTCCCCCATCAAATGCTGAAGTTTCATCATCCTCTTTCCCTTCTCAGTGTACTTTGCAAAGCACCTCTTCATGTGGTACCGGCTTTGCCTCAAGGCCTCCGGCATGCTATCTGCTATCGTCTCCGACCTCTTCAAGGCTGGTGCATTATAAGCCATTAGGTTACTACTAGTATAAGAGTAATACTTACCGCCTAACAAATATGAAAAAAGATCGGTTCTATGGGCCGTTGGAACGATTTTTCGTGCATTTATAGATGGATGTATGATCTTTGTTTCTGCATCATAGAAGGTTATGAAGCAGCAAAAGGGAGGTGCTAGGAGGGGAGAAAGAACATTCTGTTCTGGTCAGGAAATTGCAAAAGAAAGGAATTTGAGATTGATTCTTGGTGGTGTGAAAAGGGAAACTCCTGACCCTCATGAGAGTTTTGGTTTGTATCATTCTTTTCTTTTCTTTCAGAGTTTAGATCCTCTGAAACAATGCATGCAATAGTACTTACTACTTTTTCTGACAGTGCAATAGTACTTACTACTAGGCTTAGTATTTTTAGCATAGAGAAAATGCAATTTATCCCCTTTAATAATATAAATATACAAATTACCCTTTATAAAAAATAAATTAACAATTTATCCTCCTATATTTTTTAAAATGAGGGAGGTAAATTGCTTCATTTTTAAAAATACGGGGTAAATTTCTATATTTTTTTCATAGGGGAGTAATTTACTCATTTATAATATCACAGGATTAAATTGCATTAGGTAAAATTACACTTTTAGTCCTATAACTTTAGGTCATTAGTATTTTTAGTCCTGTAACTTACTCTATTTACACATTTAGTCCTTTTTTGACGAATTTAGTCATGAGCATCTCACATTTGATCCTTTTTTGGCAAATTTAGTCCTGTATTGACAATTTTGGTCCTAACGGCTTATAATTACAGGACCAAAAATGAGATTTATTAAAGTGTGAATGAGACCAAAATTGTCAACACATGACTAAATTTGTTAAAAAAAAGGACCAAATGTGAGATATTCAGGACTAAATTCGTCAAAAAAAAAAACTAAATATGCAAATAAAGTAAGTTACAGAACTAAAAATACTAACGACCTAAAATTATAGGACCAAAAATGTAATTTTGCCATTGCATTAAACCCTTTTAGCATAGTACTAGGAAACTAAAGTTGGATCTAGAAAAAGTGCATAACTTCTCAACTGGGCAAAACTCCAAAGCCCTTTTAAAAGTTCTTTTTTTTTTAAGGAAAGTGAAATTTTCCATTTTTGGAGGGTTCTAGGTGTAATTAATCCTCACATTAGTTATAAATTTGGCATTAGTAATACACTGTAAGTTCCATTATCATATTTTATCCATAAGAAATGAGTTTATAAAATATTTTAAATAAACTTAACTCACTGGGTAAAACTTACTTTGATGTCCGAGTTTTTTCATTTAATTGTATTTTGGTACCCAAATAATTATAAATGATTCAATTAGGATACGAGTTTTACCATTTATATTAATTTGGTACCAAATTGATTTTTTTCTATTTTCTATTTTCTTGGATTTTAAAATAAAAGATAATAAATATACTTAAGAATAATTTACATAAATATCAGTCTATTAAGAATATATGTATATATAAATACATACACTTCTTGGTATTTCCTCATAATGCCTAACCCCTTTTTGTATTCCCATGATGTATTGTAATTATAATATTTATTAGTATAGTGTGTAACCATAATTTTGGTGGTCTATATATACCACTATGTAAATCATTTGTAAGGATGCTTTTTGGTAAAAGCTTTTGGAAGAATAAGAAAGTGATTTGGTGGAGAATATATATTGTTTTTCTTTATATTATATTAGAGTGATAGGCTAGTAAACTTAGAATTTCTCTAAGTTTATAACACGTTATCAGCACGACGTTACGTTCGATCAAGGTAGAATGTTAATTTTTCTACGTATGATTTTTCTTCTTTATTTGTTTAATTCTACATTATCATAGTTATTTTTATTCTTTATTTTTTAATAATGAAATATGAATACTTATATTCTATATATTTCAATGTCTCCTGAAGTAGACATTTATATAAATAAAAGTTTTATATATTAGATATTGCCTCCAGAAGTAGGCACACCATTCTTGATTTCTCCCCTGAAGTGGATGTATTTTATAAAAGCTCATTGCTTCTTGGAGTAAGTAATGAGATAAAATCGCCTCCAATAATAGGTGAAATATTTTATATCAATTATTTGCAATATCATCCCAGAAGTGATGATAAATATAATATTTGATTTTCTCACCACCTGAAGTGTTCTAAGATAATGGCTTGATCAAGAAGCCTGAAGCTTCTTCGTTTATCTGGATAACTTTTGATGTCATAATATAGATATTGTGAACATAATATGATAAACTTGATGTTAATTTAATTAATTTACCTTACCTACATAATTTTCTTTTATGTATGTATTTTGCATGTTTTGCTAGTATATTTATATGCAATAAAATTATTAACAAAACCAATTTGACATGAATACTATTTAATTGCCATTTGTAACATTATAGATTTATGCCAAACTTAAATATACTTAATTCCATGTATGCATGTTGTAATAATTCAATTTAATTACATAGTAACTTATATGTTCCTTATTTTTAATGATATTTTTATGTCATTTTTACTTTATATTCATGTGTAAAACATTTGATTTTATTTACATGTACATGTTAAATGTTATACTAAAGTGCATATTAAATTTGTAGTTTAATGGTCAATCTTACAAAATTGGATTTTTTTTTTCAATATTGTAATGCAATTATGGTTTTATGAATGAAGTTTTCTTTTACTCATTATATGTCTATCTTATTTATATAGAATGGATCAAGCCATTACAAATTTCAATGACAATGAGCATTGTCTTGTTGATAGTGCCACTGCGCATACAATTTTGAGAAACAAGAAATTTTTCTCAAACTTATTAATGACAAGAACCAATGTAAGTAATATTTCAGGAGTTAGTAATCTTATTGAAGGCTCCGGAAAGAGCTACTATCTTGTTACCTGAAGGAACAAGATTATATATAAATGATGCCTTATATTCTAATAAACCACAAAGGAACTTATTAAGTTTTAAGAATATTCGACAAAATAATTTTCACATTGAAACCATGAATAAAGACGATATCGAATACCTGTACCTTACAACATATAAAACTGGCCAGAAGCAAGTTTTAGAAAGAATGCGAGCATATACTCCTGGTTTATATGGCACATTGATAAGCTCCGTTGAAACACATAGTATCACTAACCCGAAGTTAGTTGATCAAAGTACTTTTACTTTGTGGCATGATAGACTTGGCCACCCAGGTAAAACAATGATGTATAGGATCACTGAAAATTCAAATGGGCACCCACTAAAGGACCTGAAGTTCCTTGTTAAAGGTGATTTTATATGCTCGGTTTGTTCTCTTGGAAAACTAATTAAAAAGTCGTCTGTGACAAAAGTGAATTTTGAAACTCCTATGTTTCTTGAATGAATTCAAGGAGACATAGGCGGGCCAATAACACCGTCATGTGGATCATTTAAATACTTTATGGTGTTGATTGATGCATCAACACGTTGGTCACATGTAAACTTATTGTCAACATGAAATGTTGCATTTGCAAGGCTTTTAGCTCAAATTATTAAATTAAGAGCTCATTTTCCTGATTATCCTATTAAACGAATAAGGTTAGATAATGCGGGAAAATTTACTTCTAAATCCTTCAATGACTATTGCCAATTAATTGGGATAGTTGTGGAGCATCCAGTTGCTCATGTACATTACTCAAAAACGGCTTGGCAGAGTTGTTAATTAAGCGGTTACAATTAATAGCTAGACCATTATTGATGAGGTCAAAATTGCCTTCATCGGCATGGGGGCATGCAATTTTGCATGTAGCGTCTCTATTTCGTTTTAGACCTACCGCTTATCATAAATTTTTTCCATTACAGTTGGTCTCCGGCAGAGAACCAAATATTTCTCATTTAAAGGTGTTTGGTTGTGCGGTATATGTCCCGATACCTCCCCCTCAAAGAACTAAAATGGGGCCACAAAGGAGATTGGGAATTTATGTTGGTTTTGAGTCTCCCTCAATTACTAAGTAGCTTAAACCAATGACCAGTGATCAATTCACTGCTAGGTACTTGGATTGCCAATTTGATGAGACAATATTCCCAGCATTAAAGGGAGAAGATAAGGAGATTAAAAGGAAAGATAATATATGAAATGCAACATCTATGTCTTTTTGGATCCGCGTACAAATGATAGTGAACTTGAAGTTCAACGGATCATACATTTGCAAAATGTTGCAAACAGGCTATCAGATGCGTTCATAGATACCAAAAAGGTCACAAAATCACATATTCCAGCTGAAAATATTCCAGCTCGTTTAGAAGTCCCTGAAGCAACTCTTACTTAATCAAGGGCATCTGAGTCACAAATACGCCTGAAGCGTGGTAGACCACTTGGCTCTAAAGATGCAAATCCTGGAAAGAGAAACGAGCATATCGTCTCAATTAATCATGATGCTAATGTGATCACTAGTAATATCTCTGAGATAAAATCCCTAAAGTGATTTTATCTAAAGGCCCTAAAGGTAATGAGCAAGATCTCGAGGATAGTTATGAGATGTCTATTAATTATGCTCACAACAGTTTAGGTTGGTATCGAAAAGAAATTGAAATGAATGATATTTTTGCATATTCTGTAGCCGTCAAAATCATGGATGAAGATGACAATGATCCTCAAACTATGAAGGAATGTCGATATCGAAATGATTGGAAAAGTTGGAAAAATGCCATACAAGATGAGCTTGACTCGCTAAATAAGCGAGAAGTATTTGGACCTATAACTCCAACTCCAAAAGGTGTCAAGCCAGTTGGCTATAAGTGGGTGTTTGTACGAAAGAGAAATGAACAAAATAAAGTTGTAAGGTACAAAGCTAGGCTTGTGACCCAAGGTTTTACTCAAAAGTCAAGAATTGATTATACTGAAACATATTCACCAATAGTGGATGCAACCACACTTAGATTTCTAATCAGTTTATCAGTAATCGAACAACTGAAAATGCAACTCATGGATGTGGTAACTGCATATCTGTATGGGTCATTGGATACAGATACCTACATGAGAAACCCAGAAGAATTAAATTTACCTGAAGCATTAAAGTCAAAACCCCGTCATATGTACTCCATCAAATTAAAAAGGTCCTTGTACGAACTTAAACAATCAAGACGTATGTGGTACAATCGTCTTAGTGAGTACTTAATAAAGAAAGGGTTTTACCATAATCAAATAAGTCCACATTTATTTATAAAGAGGACAGAGTCGGAATTTGTAATCATAGTTGTGTATGTTGATGATTTGAATATCGTTGGATCTCCTGAAGAGATTTGACAAGCAGCTAATTACTTAAAAAGTGAGTTTGAGATGAAAGATTTAGGTACTACAAAGTATTGTCTAGGACTGCAGTTCGAACATACTAAGGATGGATTTTCATTCATCAATCAAATTATATAGAAAAACCTACTTAAGCGTTTTCATATGAACAACGTTCATCCCTTAAGTACACTTATGGTAGTTCGATCGCTTGATGTTAACAAGGATCCATTCCGTCCTCCAGCACACAATCATGAGATTTTGGGTCCTGAAGTACTATATCTCAGTGCAATCGGTGCATTGATGTATCTTGCTAATAATACCCGATCAGATATAGCCTTTTCAGTTAATCTACTAGCAAGATTTAGTTCAACACCGACAAAGAGACATTGGAATGGTGTCAAACACATTCTACGTTATTTACATGGAACAAGTGACATGGGACTATATTTTGAACGGCGTGAGGATGCCAAAGCAAATAATTTAGTTGGTTATTCAGATGCGGGGTATTTGTCTTATCCACATAAAGCTATATCTCAATCTGGATATATATTCATGTATGATGGAACTGCTATTTCATGGCGTTCAACCAAACAGACTTTGGTTGCCACCTTATCAAATCATGCAGAGTTAATTATACTGTACGAGGCTGGGCGTCAATGCGTATGGCTTAGATCACTCATACATTATGTTCGTGAATCGTGTGGACTAGAATCAATCGAGAAAAGTCCTATAGGAATATATGAAGATAATGCAGCGTGCATTGCCCAAATCAAAGATGGTTATATTAAAGACGATAGAACCAAGCACATATCACCAAAATTTTTCTCCACACACGAGCTTCAAGTGGAAAGCAAAGTCGATGTTAAGCAGATTCCATAAAGTCAGAACTTAGCAGATTTGTTTACCAAGGCATTACTAGCAAAGGTGTTCAAACAACTTGTGCATAATATTGGCATGCGACGTTTGAAAGATATTTGCTTGAATTGAGGGGGAGATTATAACTATACTCTTTTCCTTAGCCTTGGTTTTATCCCATTGGATTTTTTCAAGCAAGGTTTTTTAACGAGGCAGGATATATAATGATAAGAGATATGCATTTAAGGAGGAGTATTATGAATATATGTATATATGAATGCATACACCTCTTGGTATTCCCTCATAATGTCTAACCCCTTTTTGTATCCCCATGATGTATTGTAATTATAATATTTATTAGTATAGTGTGTAACCATAATTTTGGTGGTCTATAAATACCACTATGTAACCATAATATCATTTGTAAGGATGCTTTTTGGTAAAAGCTTTTGGAAGAATAAGAAAGTGATTTGGAGGAAAATACATATATTGTTTTTCTTTATATTATATTAGAGTGATAGGCTAGTAAACTTAGAATTTCTCTAAGTTTATAACGTAGTCAATATATTTTATGTTTATAGCCGTTCTACTTTGTCATCATATTTGGTTATCAAGATGTTATATTTTTTTTATTATTATTATTGGTATTTTTACCATATTTGTTTTTAGTATTGTAAAAAAATCATTATTAGTAATTGTCAAATAGTGCACTCAAATAAATTTAAAGTAGTGATTTTATGCTAATTAATATAATAAAGATATATGATATAAAATACTTTGCTAAAGGTATTTGTTTGCATTTGATCGAGATATTAAAATCTGATTGAAAAAAACTTAAAAATTTGGGTTCAAGAACTTAAGTTTTATATTATAAATTTTCAAAATGTAAAAAAATATTTTTTATAGGTTGCAATATGTCTTGATTTTACCTTAAATACAAATAATTACTAAATAATGAGTTATATTATAAATAAAATTAAAAAATCTCAAGTATAATAATCAAACATAAAACTTAAAAAATCAAATGATTGGGAAAATACATTAGTTGAAATTTATTCAATTTTTTCTTTGGTATATTAATTATTCATTTTAGTATCGAAGATAAAAGTCATCATATAAAAAAATAATAGAATAAATAAATGAAAAACAATAATTGTATATGAAAGTGATATCAATAGTGAAACTCGTTTACCAATCAAATTATTTATAATTATTCAGATATCAAAATACCATTAATAATAAAAACTTGAATACCAAAATGCATTTTACTCATAACTAAACTCCCACTTAAGGATCATGTGTTTTGATGATATGCTAGAAATTTCTTCATTTCATTCAGCATTAATAAGTCTTGAGAACATTTTTGAACTCATAGTTTGGAGGGTTGTCCGGCAAATAATATTTTCGGTTTCATAAGTTATGTTCGTTTCATTTTTTATCTCATTTATTATAAAATTAACACTTTTGATCCTCATTGTCTCATTTTCTCTCCCTTCAGGCACCGCCCGCCACCAGCGCCGTCCGCCCGCACGCCGCCTCCGCCACCAGCGTCATCCGCCCTCTCGGTCAATGCCATCCGCCCACGTGCATGGCGCCATCCGCCCGCACCCCGAGGCGCCATTCGCCCGCATTCCCAGCGTCGTTCGCGCGGCCGGCGCCGTTCGCCCGCCCACCCAGCACCATTTGCATGCACCCTTTCCTGGCACCGCCCCCGTCCGTCGTTCGTCCACCCCCGTCCGCCGTTCGTCCACCCCCGTCCTCCCGTACTCCCAGTGCCATCCGCCCGCACCCCCAGCGACGAGGTCCCATGGCCACCGCCAGCACCGCCCGCTCCGCTGGCCGTTCGTTCGCCGATCTTCCGTCGTCTGTTGGAATTTTCAGCCGAGATCAGAACAGTGTCAACTCCTCCAAAGCCTTGGCCGTGCACCGCTTTTCCGCTATTTGCTTTCATCGATTTCCTGCAAATGAAATTCGGGTTTGAACAAAATTATTCAATAATTTTGTTTTACATTGTTTTAATTTAATTTCACATATACTGTTAATTTTTAAATGCTCATGTTGGTATTTTATTGTTAAGTGGCATTGAGCCAATTGATGTGGAATAGGAGAATTATTGCTGAACACTGTTTGTACTATCCAGCTTTTCAGAATTATTGTTGAACACTGTTGACTGCATATGGGTACAATTAACACTAATACTTTCTCAGTTTTGACTACTTTATTTAGCTCTGTTCTAACTGATATTTGATTAGACTACATGCTGTGCATATTTTATTGCATCCTGTCACCTTCACATGTATCACAGTCTCACCTTTTTGAATTGTGGGGTCAAATGGGAGTCATTTCACTCTATGTATAGAAAGAATATGATACAAAATACTACATCTAAACGACAACAACGATTGAACTGTTATAGTGTGGGTGTGGTAGTATTTGGGAACTTGGAGTTCGAACAGTATTCCTCGACGAATTACCTTTGAAGTTTATTGCACTCTCTTGCGTTCGATAATACGTTGGCGGTTGTTGTTAGTAGTTATCAAACTATCATCGCTCTTCTTGCTGAAAAAGGTACTTTTAACTCACTTTACCCCAATATTTGAAGTTATGGTGTTGGTACTAAAAAATTGTACATATTTATTTTGATTGTGCTTGGGTATCCATTTTTGAATGTGAGTCAAGTGTGATGTTCATGTTGTTTACTTTGATATGTTAGTCACTATCCATTTGAGCTTTCTGTCTTATTAGTTGCACTTTTCATGCAGACGGTCAGAATGCATAAACGGCAGCGCGACAATATGGAGCGATTTCAACACTCGTTGAAGACTATTAATCGTAGATTTCACCGAGTGCTTTCTGCATTATGCGCAATGGCACCTGAACTTATAACTCGCCCGAGTTTTACGGAGACACATGCGAGGATAACAAATAACCCATATTTTTACCCATTCTTCAAGGTACATACAAATACTTTAATTGGTATAACAGCATTTCTGTAAAACTATAATCGTTGTAATTATTGCAAGTTGCCCGCACCAATAGTCATTTGGTGCATGTAACAACGTTTCGTTTCATTTTTTGCCATCGCTGTAGGATTGCATCGGAGCTATGGACGGCACGTTGGTACCGGCATGGGTCCCCCGTGTGGACCAAAATCGATATCGATCACGGAAAGGCGGCCTAGCACAGAACGTAATAGCAATATGTGATTTCGATATGAATTTCAGTTATGTGTATGCTGGGTGGGAAGGAAGTGCGGCCGATGCTCGGGTCCTGGACCATGTGGTATCACATGATAACACTTTTCCCTTTCCTCCGATTGGTGAGTACTGTAATATATAACCTAAATTCCACAAACTTCTACCTTAATGGTAGAAGTCATGGAGCGAGTGGTTCACCTTATAACAATGCATATTGGAAACGCAGGTAAGTATTATTTGGTAGACGCGGGTTTCACAAACTACCGATGTTTCCTAGGTCCTTATCGTGGAACGAGGTATCACCTACCTGAGTAGCGAGGACAATGTCGTCCATATGGAACCCCACAGGACATGTTTAACCATGCACATTCAAGGTTGCGGAATGTAATTGAACGATGCTTCGGCTTACTGAAGAAACGTTTTCCAATACTACAGTGGGGGATGCCCAGCTACCTTCTAAACCACCAGGTCGATATAGTAATTGCATGTTGCACACTTCACAACTTCATCCATAAGTTTAGCAACGATGATCTCATATTCAACGAACCGGATGAAGACACTCCGACTGATATGGAAACATTTTACCATAGGGGACATCCAACCACTTACGAATTAGAATCCCAACGCATTCTTCGAGATAGCATAGCAATGCAGATGTGGGCATCCAACCATCCGAACTAGGAGTTGACCCTAGTGTACAATTGTTGTTTCATATGTAAACGGTTAAAACCTCTTTCAATTTTCACCTAGCTTCATATTGTACTATAATGCAGTTTAATAGATATTCGGATGAGACTGACAAGTGCTTGATTGACAATCAACTTGTAACGCTGTATTTGTATTAGTAAAAGCAATTTCGAATTTTTCTAAATTTGAACCTGAGTTTTACGTGATGCTATGTTTACATTTCTATTTCCTAACAAATAGTTTTATTTGCAGACATGGCATATCACAGATATATGGAGACCGCTGGATTCCCACAGGATTTATACTGGACATTAAATGTTGAGCAGCGATTCATGTAGATGATCGTGGACGACAACACACGAGTGCCCATGAGAGACGACACACTTGCCGAGGCACAGATGGGTCATTGGGCACGTGGACTACGCAGACATTTTGGATATCCCTACACCTGCGACTAGGTTTGTGAAAAATTCTACGAGTTAAAGAGGCGATTTAATCAGTTCCACGCCATCACTCAGTTACCAGGGATTTTTTATTATATTGAAACATTTGTTATGGTGTTTCCCTCGGAGCTGTGACCACGGGCATCACGGGTACGTCATGTTATTTTCAATTAAGAGAAAACATCTATTTAACAGTTGCAAACTTACCATTTTTGACTTTTTTAATTGCAATGCCCTACAATTTTTCAAATGAATCCTGTTGCAGTATTACCCGTTGGCTAGCCGGTACTATCAGTACCCAGAGCCACATTATCCCAGCATGCTAGAGGTGTGGGGCCCCATTAGGTTGTCGGTTGTTCCTGTTGAGGACCAGGGCGCTGCACAAGACAACGAGAGCATTAACTCATTGCGTAGTCCAGTGAGAGGAGGCGTTGATGCACCCATTGTCATATCAGATTCAGCGGCCCTATCGATACAGATGCATAGCCACATTGCTAGTTGGGATGCAGAGGAGCATGTAGCGCGTGGCGATGGTGGCCCACAAATAGCACACAGTACTTCATTCACCGCACGATGCAGTCTCGACATGGGCTCGGAAGTGGGGGCAATTAGATCGTGGACAGACTACATCCGTCATTTTGGGGTGCAGTCTGATCGAGGTGCCCAGACTAACAGTGATGGAGACAACACAGCGCGTTCACGCCGACCACAGGGACTCCTACCTCGGCCGCGTGACGGTCCTTAGGCGTACAGTGCCCACCTGAAAAATGTGAACAAAGTGTTGTTTTAATCCGTACAAAGCATATCTCTATTGCTGACTTTTGTGCGAGTCTAATCCATTTGTATCTTATATGTTGTGCATATATGTACTTATAACTGGACAATTCTGTAGAAACTGAGTACCTTATATGGCACGAGTAAAAATATTTCATAATTTTAGGTAATTAATTGTTCACCTGGTATTTCATTCAACTATAAGTTGAACGTAATATATATTATAACATATATAATATAATATTAAAAAAACATGATTTGACAATGAACAGTCACATTTGTCTCCCAAATCCCAACATCAAACATACACCACTTATTTTAAATTATTTTATATTATTTCAAAACACAAATCCAAACATACCATCTATTTCAAACACACACTTATTTTTCTCAGTTTTTCTCTCTCTCTATCTCAAAAACACAAAAACAAAACAATCCAAAACCTAATCCAAACACTACCATAGCGATTTCTCTCTTCTATCACAAAAGCTGAATTTTATCATTCTCATATTTCTATAAGTTGAAGCCAGGTAGAAGTAACTCAAAGGATCATGACTTACACAAATGAATCAAGTAGACCAAATAAAACACACATATGTTACTATTGAAAAATGGCCAATTTTTCCTCCAACGAGAAATACTTAATGGCAATATGTTAAACACGTTACCTACATTGTTAAATTATAGATGGAACAGTGCATGATGACCAAAAGTGCTAATTATTTTTATGGACTAAAAGTGCTAATTATTATAAGTTATGGGACTAAAAGTGTTAATCTTGTAATGAATGAGAAATTACATGGACCTAACTTGTAAGACTAAAAATACTATTTTTTCGAGTGTTGCCTAACCAAACTTCAGATCATGTATCACCCCCAATGAATAAATAAAAGGCCTAATTACACCTCGATTTCTCTTAAAAATGTGAAATTATATTTTTTCTTAAGAATTTTTGAAACTATGCTTACACTCCTTAATAAAATTCTACATTTATACCCAACCCCCTTTTGTTATAATTTAGATAAAAATTGCTAACTTTAACAAAAGATTATGTAAATTTTAAATATACCCCTCATTTAATGTTTTCATATATATTTTATATTTTATAAAAGGATAAAAATAATATATATACATATATAGTTATAGATTGATGCTAACATCATTGCATTTTTTTCCTCTTATAGGTACAAAATTATTACATAAAAATATTAAATGAGGGAAAAAGTTAAATATTGTATTTTTTTTCTGCTAACGTCTGTATTTTTCGTTCAAACTCTAATAAAAGGGAGGGAATGTGTAAATAATAAATTTTTAAAAGGGATATAAGTATGATTTTAAAACTTCATTTAAAAAAAATGTAATTTTATATTTTTGAAAGGAATTTAAGTATAATTAACTCTAAATAAAACAATGAATGCAGCAGTACTATGTCTAAGGAATCTGACAAATGGATAGATTGGGTTGAATATGGATTGGGCCAAATGGATCCATAAAAAATGAGTTGAGCTAAAAATGCAATGAATTACAGAGGAGTTGAGTCACATCGGTGATAACTATTTTCTTATATTTAATTTTTAAAACTTTTAAAAAAATTATAATAATAAAATAATAATATCTTTACTACTACCTCTAATATAATACGATTAAACTTGTATTATTCATTTACTAGAAAAAAGTTACTAATGTCTACAATTTCACTAGTTATGAATTAAAGCCGTAGTAAATAATTATTATTAACCACGGTTAAACAAAAGTGATGAAAAAACTTAATATATTGACCATGAAAATTATTTTTACCATGGCAATGAGCCATGACAACTGTTAGCCACACTCGCAAAAATCACGACTAATAATCGTTGCATGGCCGTGGTCAATAACTTTTTACTACGATTATTAATATTAACCATGATAATTAGCAATAATTAAATGTTATATTTTTTATAGTGATTGTTCTAAAACGTAACCATATACATTAAAAATTCGTTTGTTAAATTACAAAATGAAAAGCGCTCAACGAATCCAAAATATCGCATTTCTGAAAACAAATCATGAAATGCATAATTGTAAAATAAATTTCTCCATATTTATTTGTACAATGAGATTATGAATTCCAATCGTAATAATAATAGATTTAGGTCTATATTGGTTGGTGGATGTTAAATTATTCATGACATTTAATATGTTGATGGAACTTCATAATATAATGAAATATTGTCAATTTATTAAAAATAAAATAAAAATAGAGATATTGTAGCATTCTCCACTTTCCTTTTCCTTCTCATTAATTTGAAGTATGTTAATTGACAAATTTTTTTTTGAGAAATTTGTTTCTTATAAAAAAAATTGTAAAAAGTTAGAAACTATAGAAGTTGTTAGTAACATGTAGTACAATTGAATTTAATAATGAAATCATGGATTGGACCCATTCAAGAACCCTCACCAACTAACAAGACCCATGATGCAATAAAAATTAATTATTTCAAATAAAACATACCACATATATTTTGGTAAATTTGATTCTTATATAAAATATAAAAAAATAGAAAGTAAAGAAGTAATTGTTGGGAGAATTGAGGGATTTGCGGAATTTGTTTATTATGAAGTCGAGGCAAAAATTAGACTCTTTATTTTTAAGACAATTATTGTCCCGTTCTGGTACTCACAGAAATGGCAATTTGTCTCCCAAAATACAACGACATAAAACCTCAAAGCAGTAGCACTACAAACTTCGAGGACAAAGAACCAAAAAAGATTTTGGAACTCTCTTACTAACACTATATTTGCAGAATGCTTTTATTATTAAAAATGATATCGGATGAATTGAATTAATGAAATGAAATAGGGGGTCTATTTATAGAAGTTGGAAAGGTATTATTGAATGGTCATGTCCGATTAGAAAAGATGTCTTTGAAAGATTATAACTTTCGTCTGAATAGACACATCATTTCACCCAAAGGACATACCACTTCACTCAAATGGACGCATCGTTTCATTCAAATGGGTTACACCCAACGGACATAAATTTAAACTAAAGGACACAACTATTTGATTGAACTGATCCCATGGGCCTGGGCCAAACTAGCCCAATTTTTTATTTGCTCAATCCAGTTTTGATGTGGGTTAGCCCAACCTGGCCCACTCTGCATCTTGAAGTATGAGTGCGGGTCTGCATGGTTGTGGATGTTGCATGTGCATGAATAGGGATAGGGTTGACCTGGGGTTCGATGAGATTAACGAAATCGAGGGGAGGGTTTTCTCGTGTCAACGGTGTAGAAAAATAATATAAAACAGAATGCAATATGTTATTATTGATTATTCCACTTCTATATATTGTGGTGAATCAAAGATAACAACAACCAAATATACCTATCTAAAAAGATAACAAAAGATAGCACAAAAAATCCTGAATATTCTAACACTCCCCCTCAAGTTGGAGCAAATATATCAATCATGCTCAGGTTGTTAGACAAAAAATTAAATTGCTTTGATCCTAAGGCTTTAGTAAAACTCTTTTCTCTGAAGAAGTAGTAAAAGGAGTGCAGATTTTCTGACTTATGATAGCCTCACGAACGAAGTGACAATCAACCTCAATATGTTTAGTCCTCTCATAGAAAATAGGATTACTGGCAATATGAATAACTGCTTGATTGTCACAGTGCATAGGTACAGGGTCATCGTACATGAAACCCAACTCTTTCAATGGGTTCTTCAACCACAAAATTTCACTAGTTGTGTGAGCCATAGCTCGATACTCAACCTCAGCACTTGACCTAGCAACTGTAGTTTGTTTTTTACTACGCCAAGTCATAAGGTTCCCTCCAACATAGGTGTAATATCCAGAAGTAGGCATCATATCATCTTTCGACCCAGCATAATCTGAATCAGAGTAAGCTTCTATTTTCACATGTCCATGTCGCTTGAACAATAACCCTTTACCAGGGGATGCCTTTATACACTTCAAGATTCTTAGAGCAGCTTCCCAATTAACTGATCGTGGCTTTATCCATAAACTGACTAACCAAGCCAATGTCAAAGGAGATATCAGGTCTAGTCACTGTTAAATAGATTAGCTTGCTAACAAGTCTTCTATACTTTGTCTTGTCTTCCAAATAATACGCGAATAGAGTTAATGCGAGCAATAGGTGAAAAAGTTTCAAAATAATCTACCCCATATATCTAAGTGAAACCCTTTGTAACCAGACGAGCTTTATACCGTTCAAGAGTCCCATCTTACTGTGTGATTCAGGATCTGCAAACACGGAGGATGATTGGTAGCGGTCATGAGCGTGGTGGTATATACTTTCTCGATACAACTCCACATGTTGATGCTCATGCTCTTTCTGCCTCGGTCTCCCCTCTTCTGTGGCATTTTCGTCTTGGTCATCCATCTTTTCCTACATTAAAGAAAATCTTACCCATTGATTCGACTCGTTTAGAATGTGAGTCATGTGAACTCGGTAAGCACCATCGTGCTAGGTGAGTTGAAAAACGTAGTTTCTTTCCTTTTACTTCAGTTCACTCTAATATTTGGGGTCTATGTTGTTTTTAGTCTCTTCGTGGGTTTCGCTACTTTATCACCTTTGTTAGAGATTAGATTGACAGGAAACTTGGGGGCAAAGAGCACATCGGTAAGGGTTAGATTATATGTGGGTTGAATTGTACCAGAGCCAGATAAAGGAGAGTAGGAACCATCAGCGAGGCGAATGGGGAGGAATTTTGGAGAAGTAGATAAAGTTAAAAAATGAGAGCGATTACCAGTGAGACCGCTAGTAACACTGGAATCTATCATCCAAGACTCACCGTGAGACGCAATAAAGGCATCCAGGGAGGAAGATGTGGCAGAGTTAGCAGCAGGGCGATGGAGTAGCTGCTCATATTCCTCACGACTTAAGGTAATCATATTTGCCCATCCATTCAATTTAACAATGGTGCCAAGAGCAGTTTTCTATTCAACAGTAGCCATCTCCAAAAAACAAAGGAGGAAATAGATAGATAGACAGTGGGAGTAAATATCAAATCCTAGGATAACACTTCATTCCAAAAGAGCAATCAGCGCAGCATCACGAGGAGAAATAAAAGGAAAATAATAGAAAATAGAACACTTAGGCTATAGGTGGGGAGTGTGGCGGTCAGATGCGTGGAGGCGGTGACAGGGGCGCTGGAGGAGTGCGGCGAGGCGAATAATGACGGGGATCGAGGGCAGATGCGCCACGACGGCGTGGCGTGATGGAGCGAGGGAGGAAAGATGGGTGGGCGGGTAGGTGATTAGGGTTTAAGGTTGGGGGAGGGGAGGGGGGGGGTGGCGGCGGCGGCGGTGGGTGATAACCTGAATGTGATTAGGGTTTTAAACTTTTTTTTCCCCTAAACCTGCTGTGATACAATGTAGAAAAATAATATAAAAGAGAATGCAATATGTTATTATTGATTATTCCACCTCTCTATATAATGGTGAATCAAAGATAACTACAACCAAAGATACCTATCTAAAAGGATAACAAAAGATAGCACAAAAAAATTCTGAATATTCTAACAAAGGGATTAATGAAATTCGCTAGGTTGGAGGGAGAAGGTTTGGTAGTAAGGTCAGGGTTGACTGTTTTTGTGGTGGTATTAAGAGCCAAATTCGGTTGCATATTCACAGCCAGGTTGCAAGGAAATGCGACTCCTTCCCTTAACTCCATGAATTATCTTTGTCGTCTGACTGGGATAGGGCTAAATACATTAACTCCCTCATTTCTATTGAAGAATTTATTCAGTTGTGGAACCATACTAGAAAACTAGCCAAGTTATTTTTCAAACTCTTGTTTTCCAAATTTACTACTCCACTCCCCATCGGACTACGATTTACTGACGCTCCTCTCAACCAAGAGCTGTAAGAAATATCGTGAGTTTTACGCCTTTCGGATATCAAAGGTTTATGTAGCGGATCAAGGGTTTGAAGACATTCAGTTGGACTGGCATCGTCAGAGAAGAGCTCCAATGCCTATGAATATCCATGTGTTCATGTCTATGAACCTACCCATTGGATTTCAACAAACTTGGCCATATCCCTAGTCATCTTCTTAATAGGGAGATTGGGGGTGTGAACGTAGAAGTGCCACCAACTGAGGTCTACTGTCATTGGATTCTCCTCTTCTCCAACTTCACTTGAAATTAGTATGTTTTTCTCAAGGTTCCATGGACACATCTAAACCTCTGTTCTTATCTATCTCATGGTTAAATCTGAAAAGAAACTTATTGTTCGAGATATCCTCGATGTCCATTCCTTTAACCGGATTCATAACCAAGATGAGTGTTTCCTTTAAAAATTCAAATTTTGTTGTTGTGCGTGATAGTGACCTTCCAACCAAATAAAAACTCGAGTATTCAATATTACCAGATCAAGCCCCATTCGGTATAACCACTGTGTTTCTGCACCCTCGGTAAATTTCAAACGTCTTACCAACCTCTCAGTTGCTTCCTCCATATCCAAGAGAATATAAACACTTCCCCCCTCTCATGATTTAGAGTGAATCTAAGAGAAGAACTCAACACACTATGCAATGATCGAGGGCTATTCAACAAATGCCTGAAAAATTTTGAAAAAGAAAAAAAAAAAGTAAAAATGAGTACAGATTAGGGGATGGAGAGAAAAGATAAGAGATAGTGGGGGTAAATCAGATCATGGGAACCCCGTACTGAACATAAACGAAGAATGATCAATCGGAGTGAGTGTAGCTAAAAATTCTCAGAAGAGAGACTAAAAGCTCTCATTCGAAAGACTCGCTGGCTTGGCCACAACACTTACTTATTTGGCGAAAATATTAGAGCCATTTTTTTATGTACAAGGCAGTACAACATGATGGTTCTGTAATTGATTATAAAATAATTAATTATAAAAATATGATTATGATGTTTGTATTTATAATTCTATAATTATTTATTTAAATACAAATTGCAGCTAAATGTCAAATTAAATAATTTAAAAAAAATATTAATGGTATAACAAAAAATCAAATAAAAATAATTGTGATGAGATTAAAGTTAGAACTTGTAATTTGTACTAAAACGTGATTTTGATAGCATTTTATTTCAAAAGTGATGATTAAAAAATTGCATTTACACTCGAAATTCAAATTTGTATTGCTCCCATAAGATCCATTAGACTTTCATATCATTAAAAAATTTAAAATACACTTTTTAATTATAATTTAAAAAAGATAAAACTATCATAAGTTTTGAAGTATGTGAAAATAACATCTTTGACAAAAATTATTTAAAAAATTACATATGCATATATTAATTTTTAAATATTAAATATACAAAAATTATTACATTCATACATGTTAAAAAAGCACATGCCATATTTATTGTATTTATATTGTTATTTATATGTACATTCATGTCTTAAAAACACAACCATTTAAAGTCGCAGAAGCAATCACAAAAGAGTTGGCAAAGTCGCTAGAATATTATTAGCGCGTCTAACCAGCCCTCATTTCTGAAACTAGGGTTTTACGAAAACCCTATCTCCGCCACTTCCTCCACGCCTATATATAAGAGAACCCCGAACTCTCCTCTCACAAATCACGGCGAGCCTCATATCCCACTCTCATCCAGGCTCCAAAACCCCAATCTCCCTCTCTCAGTTTTCTACCCGATTTCCAGATTACGCAATTTTTAGGTTTTCTCGTATGGATGTTCGTTGTGTCTAATTGCGTCGATTACTGATTACCGGCGCTCTTCGATTGAAAATGGGCGTTGCGTATGAGCCGACGCTAAATTCTCGGTTAACCGTTTCTGCGTTTCAAACGGAGCTTCGATTTCGCAGCCGAGCTTTGCTCTAACTGAACCGGTGACATTTTTTTGTTGTTCTATTTTGTTTCAATTTCATCTTTTTCTGAAAAATTTGTGCGTTTTCTCGTGTGTTTTGTGGAGATGGAGGTGATGAATATTTCCCCAGATGATTCGAAGCTGAAATTACTGAGCGCTATTTTTTGTTTTTTCTCCCTTGTGGAGAAAATCCAAGCCAGATTTTCTGATCCATCTCTACATTTTATAATTCAAAATCGTTTTTATTTAAAAAAAAGTTTATCTTATTTTTTAGCATTTTTTGGTGAATCATACTATGGATATGAGGACTTTTTCCCCAGATGATCGAAGTTGATTAAACTGAGCTACTACAATTTCTCCTTTCCGGAGAAATCCAAGCCAAAAATCTGATCCATTTCCAATTCTCTCGATTTAATAGATTGGAATCTTTTGCTGAATATTAATATATATGCACATTATTTCCTACCATTTTATTTTTTCTCACGGAAAATGCATGATAAATGTAATTGGATCTTGTATTGGTTTAGGTCAGCCTTGTTCCTGAATTGCATTTATCGCACAAATCTGTCTACCAAATCCTGCCTGTCTTGTTGAATATTGCCTGCGTGACCAATTGGAAACGGGCCAGAATCTTCACAAGAAAAAAATCGTGTATATATTTTTTTTGTGTAATCCATTGCGGAAATATTGTTTTTATGTTGCAGCTGTTCTGCACGGTAATATATTAAAGAATGAGTTTTGTCTTACGTTGATGAGCTTCACTAAAACTGAGATATTAGTTTTTTTAGGCAGTTATTAATTCACTATTAGCACATTCCACGCCCTATTTTTATGGTATAACTACCCTTTCTCTTTGGCTCAAGTTTCGTCATAGTTGGAAATAGTTGTTGAGAAGTGTCATGGCATTGCTGCGCAGTTTTATTAAAGTAAAGTTTTGCTCTACGTATCTACCTAAGCTTGTATGATATTTTCCCAAGATTAAACCACGATCTGAACATAATATTGGAGGTTAACTGAGCAGCGCTACCCCTTGTGTCATAGTCGTTATGTACTTCTCGGAGACAGTTTCTTGCTAAGTTGCGAGCAGTATAGACAACCCAATGTCCAGTGTTATTAAATGATATGTTTGCTTACCTATCTCACTGAAATCCCTTATGAAGTTCTATTTTCCACAACTTATAGCTATTAATAATCTAACCATTCGTAATAATGATGTGGATGAGATTGCAACAACCTTTCTTAACGTATACAAAAAAAATATTGGTTTCAAATAATGAAAAGATGTGCGTGCTCTTGTCACATCATCAACACCTCAAACTAACGACCAAATAATCCACATCTACTAGCTTTCCACCATTCACCATATGGCTCCATTTGCGCGGCCATGAGGATGAAGGAGAAGAAGGGAAACTCGGAAAAACGGCCCATGGCGCTGTTTGGCCGCACCGGCGACGCTTCCGTCGGCTCAAGATGTGTTGACTATGGAGAAGCTCAAAGCCGACTTTAACCTCAAAGAGTTTTTCGAACTTGTTCGCGGGTAATCGACGAGTGGGGACTCCCGAATCATTGGAAATGTTAAAGGGCTTTAAAAAAACAATGGAAAGGAGAAGCTTTGGGGGCGAGTTTTCGTCGCTAAACAAAACGACCGATAGGCGATAAATAGTCGGCCTGTTCGGTAATCTCAAGTAATTTAATTATTTTAATAAAATAATCTAACTTAGGCAGACTGTAAACCCCTGTTTACCTATGCGCAAAGAAATCCCGTGAACCTGCTACGTTCGCGATTCATATCATTCACGCGAAACAAGCTAGGTTGTTCAACGCACTTCAGCGCTTCGTTGTTAACTGATGCGGGAAAATATCACTTTTGGTTGCCGCCGAAAAGCAATATCGTCAATGCTGACTATGGGAGTCAACTTCGTCTCAGATTTGACAGGACTGTGCCGGCTGCTCCCCATATGATCTTCTCAGGCCTCGATCTGCTACTGATTTAGTTCATCGGCATAGTTGCTTAAAAGCTCTTACAGTTTGTTGTTAACTCGTATATGCGCGAAAAATCCGAATATTCATTTCGCTTGCTGCAGTGGGCGCATCTCACAGAGAAGATTCTCAGAGACCAATTGTTGTTCCGGATTTTTGAAATTAGCATTCTTAAAATTAATTGTTTTTATGCCAAAAATTATTTGTTGTTCAAAGAATTCGAAATTGGGATTTTGAGGACAAATTAAATACCTTCACCACTCTACATTAAATGCACATTTTTTTTATTTTTTAAATGCAATAATACAACAAATATTAGTTAAAAAAAAAGCTGTTTTTGATACTAAAATGGCTCAAATTCAAGATTTTGTATAAAGAATTTAATGCCTATATTGCTCCAGCAAATACATTATTTAGTTTTTTTTATATATAAAATGTTACTAATAGTAAAATAAAAATACTATAAAAATATTTTAAAGTAATATTAAAAAAATCTCAAAATCAACTACATGTATAGTTATCATTCTATATACCCTTATATTAAAAATGAACATATATGATTGTGGAGGTGGAAGTGATGAATATTCCCCAGATGATTCGAATCTGAAATTACTGAGCGCTATTTTTGTTTTTTCTCCCTTGTGGAGAAAATCCAAGCCAGATTTTCTGATCCATCTCTACATATGGTTTTAACATTTCACAAATTATTTTGTTGTGCTTAATTTTTTTAAATAAAAAAAGTCAAAAAATGAGAAAAGGGTTTTCTTGTTTTATTGTATTTCTAACAAAACGAATAAAAGGTTAATTATAAGTAATTTACTAATTTTAATTAAAATAATCTAACGGAAAGGCTACTATAAAAGGCAACTACAATTACATAAAATTGAGAGATAAACAACAAAAGGGGTACTATACTTTAGGCTACTTTGCTATACAGGTATCATATCTTTTGAAATGGCAGATTTTACCTTAGTTTGTGAAAGTTGTAGATATGATACCACAGTTTCTGTTTTGACACTTTTAATACCATAGCTTATCTTTTAAAAATATCATTTTAGTCCTAAAAGGTTTGATTTTTCCAGATTTAGTTCCTCTTGCTTGAAAATGGTATTAGAGTTTAGTTTTATTGAAAAAATATATTGGTTAATATTATATTTAGATATTTTTTTACTAACGGAGAAAATTTTTTAAAAGAAAAAATGGAACCGAACAAAAGTTCAAGTTACCTAATAATAGAGAATATTTCTAGATTTTGGAAAGACAAAGAAAAAATCTCCTTTGGAAAGTTTTTAAAAAATGTGACAATAGTCCCAAGAGGATTGACCCGAAACTTCCTACAAAAGAAGAGGTAGAAGAGGAGATGAGGGCTTTTCAAGTTAGTTAGAATCTATCAGGAAAAGCGGTGAGGCGTTTGCATTCTACTAAAGTACATGGTAAAATTTCAATCAGGAGGAATGGAATGGATCAATTTTTGCCCAGTTCATATTTAAAAATTATGATTAGAGGAATTGTTTGGAAAGAAATCAAGTCGGATACCTTGAAGATCTCCCAAGATTTGAGGGAAATTCAGAAAACGGTCCAAGATTATAGACATAGGTTAACTAATATATCTATGAAAGTAGATTTTTTGTGACACAAGATGGACGAGATTTTTAAGATCTTTCTAGATCTACACAAGGATTTTACAGACCTGAAGATAGAAATTGCAGATCTAAAAAGAAACCAAAGGAAAAATCTTGAAACATCTAGATCCAGACAAGAGCGGATTAGGGACGCCCTCTTCTATATCAGCAGGGAAATGCTAAGGAGATTCCAAAGCCAAAGATAAGAGATGAACTGATTCGGGAAGTCCTTAACTCTATAAAATAATGGAGGTAACTTAACTCTATCAGAACTACAGGAATTAGCTGAATCATTTTCCCAACTCGGGATTGTAGAATTAGTCAATGTTCAAACCAATGAAATCATTCCAACACTACCACAATCAGAGGGAAACACATGCTCCAATGAGCCTCCACAGGATCATCCAATGGGAGAAAGTGCAGATTTCTACACCAACGCGACACCGACATTTGTGGGAATTAGGCTTAGAGAAAATCCAAGGAGAAATTCGAGGATGACACCTGAAAATACACCTTGGACGAGGACCATGCTCCAACCCTTGTATCAATATGGTGTCGTACTAAACCTGGATGTTATCGATTTTCGAGATATCGAGAAATTGATAGATGAATAGGTTCCAACCATAAAAATAGCGGCAACCACTCTAGAACTCGATAAAGAAAACTTAATAAAATTAGTGGAGTTAAACTTGGAGGGTTCTGTGAAGATCGATTGGGATAATACCCTAGCAGATACTAAAGCCAGTATCCTTGCCAGAGACTCAAAGAGTGCCATAGCAGATCGGCTAGAAAAGCTTATCAAGATACACTTAGTCGGAGATGGATACTTCGAAGAAAGTAGAAAAGAAAAAGCTAGAGAATATGAAAGACAAGAAGGATATGAAAATGATTATCAAAGAGCATATCAATCTTGGACTCATCGAGCCTGGAATCTCTGCCTACAGTAGCCCTGGATTTTTGGTAAGAAATCATGGTGAGATAAAAAGAGGTAAACCCAGGTTAGTAATTAACTATCAAGGTATTAATATGATATTAGAATTTGATGGTTATTATATCCTGAGTAGAGAACACTTGATTTATTGTTTGTATTAAATGTGTAAAAGTGTTTTCAAAATTCGATTGCATCTGGTTTTATCAGATTAAGATGGAGAGTGAATTAAAGAAATTTACTACATTCTTCACACCACAGGGACAATATATCTGGAATGTACTTCCAATGGGTCTAGGTAATGCACTCCATAAATATTTCAAAAAAAAAAAAATAGATAATCTTTTCAAGAATTTTTTTGAGTTCATGTTTGTCTACATCGAGATATATTGATTGCATCAAAAAATATAAGAGATCATATTAAACATCCTGAAATATTCTGATGCATGCTATAGAGAAGGTTTAGTACTTTCTGAGAAGAAGGTTACTATAGCAGTCAATAAAATTGAATTTTTAGGAATCCTTATAGACGAAATAGGTATTGAGTTGCAGGAGCATATTGTGGAGAAAATCCGCAATTTTCCAAACGTACTCAAAGATAAGAAGCATTTACAAAGCTTCTTGGGGGTGGTTAATTTTGCAGGTATCTTTATAAAGGATTTTGCAAGATATAGGAAGAATTTTCGACCACTTTTGAAGGAAACAGAAAATTCAAAGTGGAAATGGGAGGATATCCATATTTAAAGGGTTCGTAAGCTAAAACAGGTTTGCAATAACCTGCCAAAACTTGTAATACCATAATTATAGATAGGCAGCAACGCTCATGAAAAAGACAACTATAGGGGAAGGATTTTGTAGATACACTGGAGGATTGTTCTCCGAACAACAAACCCAAGTGTGGCACATCAACGAAAAAGAATTCTTTGCAGTTATGAAGGCCTTCAAGAAATGACCTTTATTTTTACTTGCTAAAGAGTTCACTTTGAAAGTCGATAATACCAATGTTAAAGTTTTCTTGAAAAATAAATTAGAATCTAAGATTGAGAAAGCGCGTATTATCAGATAGTAAGCTGAATGCCAATATTATTGTTATAAAATCTCATGAAACTGTTCTTGCATATTTCCTAACGAGAGACGGAAGCATCTGAACCAAACTCATCATGGTAAGGCTTAGGCACCTTATAGAAAACCTCGATGAGCTTAACAAGAAGTTTGGACGGCTAGCTGTGAATGCCCAAGTAGGTGGACAATTCAAAGAGCTGATCTTGACACTACCCAGATCGCAATAAGAACCATGGTGGTTTCAACCTCACTATGGAATGACCTACAAGAACCAATTCGAAAGGCATCATCCTAGGAGATGACTAACGAGTTGTGGGAGCATGACTCTAAACATGCCTTTAGAGTACAGGGCTCTAGATCTGTAGCGGCATATTCAAGTACTGCTTGGGCCAGACCATCGCCAGACTCTGGTGAAACGACAACATACAGGTCACAGAGAGTGCAAACCTTTGATGATTCGAGTCAACCCAGCGCCTTTGGGGTAAAGGAGGAAGAGATTAGCTTAAGTCAATTACAGACACTTTTAAGGCTAATACTAACGAATTATCTTTTTTTCTTCTGCTGCTTGGCAAGTTTATCAATGGATGTGGGAAAAATTAATTTCCCACAAAGGAGTTAACTCAAACAAGACCATTATCGAGACATTCGAAAAATATAATAGGGTCTGGATGTTAGAAGGGTTTAAACCTGAAGAAGTCAGAGAGTGGTATGAGTTTGGAGCTCTAGCTTTAGTTCATACTATGTCACCGAGTTTTCTGAAAATTTCAAAGTTACCGGAATGGATTAGTATACGATTCATGACAAAACAACCCCCACCTAAAAAGAGGAGATATCCTGGAGTTAAAATTTATATTAGCTGCTCCAAAAATTGCAGGGAAGGGGTCGCATCCAGCATTCCATTTCATCAAGCTGCAGAGACCGGACATGGTGGCTTTTAACAGAATTAAAGCTGTCTCAGAAGAAGCTCCACTGGTGTCAGCTATTAGTGAAGACGACATTTCCACCAGAAGAGCTTGGGGTTTATAGGTCTGTCTCACAGAGATGGACAAAGTCAAGTATCCATTCAAGATCTTCTCCAACAAGGTGAATGGATCATTCATGTTAAACTCCATGACAGAGAGAGCACTGAGTTTGCAGAAAGCATGTTCGAGAAAAAAAAGAATGCTCATATGAGAGAACAAACTACTTGCAATTGAGGCCACAAGGATGAAGACATGCAACATGTTGTATGTTGGGCAATGACATAACCATGTATGCCTTTACTGCGAAAATAAGAAAAATCACTATTTGGAACCAAGATACGAGTTACCCAAAAGAAACCCAAACCAAAGCCCGGAGAAAGGTAAAAGGAAGAATTTTTATACGGAGAAGTAAGATTCGTAAAATGTAAAAATTAAAAAAGGAGGCTGTCAGTAGAAAAGAACAAAAGCCAACAGTCAAAATAAATTAAAGAAGCCATCTAGCAATCACATGACCGACAAGCCATCATGACCACTAGCTGGAAAGGACAAAGGATGATGAACGCAATGACGTCATCAACAAACAAGTTTGAAGTTCTCGGATGGTTATAAATAAAGAAGCAGCGAAGCAGAAGGGGATCATCAGAGTTTTTCTCCTACTCTTCAAAGCATAATATTCTAAGTGTCTATCTTTGTAATTTTTTGAATTCAATTTATGGGGATTTCCCCAAAGAGTCTAGCCATCTATCCTTTGAGAGGCTAAATAGTAGAGTCTTCCAACAGAGGATATAATATCTATGTAATATTTTCTATATTTGTTCAATAAAAGAAGGGTTTTTGTTTAATTTGTCGACCCAGAATTTTATTAAGTCTCTATTTTGAAGTATCTCTATGCCTTAAGGTAGGAAACGAAATAGGGCTGTGCTGATTGTTGCTGAAGGAGCCGAGGGGCCTGTGAACCATCTGATGCGGTAGTGTGGTTGGAAGAAGTCCGTAAAATCGAGGACTTGGAATACCCGGCGACAAAGCGGTCAAAAAATGTATGAATTTATAGAGGCTTAATTTTATTTCGAAAGTATGTTGGGCCTGATAGATTGAATAGTAAGGGGAATAGTTCTGTGGAAAAAAAAAAAAAAAAAAGTTTTCAGGGACTAAATTAATACTTTTTGAAAGTTTTAGAAGCCAAAAAACAAATGAGGTACCAAAATTGCAAGTTCTGTAAAATATGGTATCAAAATTGCTATTTTGTAAACAGTGGTACTGTCTTGCAACACTCCCTAAACTGTGGTACCAAAAATACAATTATCTCTAAAATTGAATAAGGTTTCATTTCTAGTTTCCAAGCTATCATTTGTTAGTTATATATATATATATATATATATATATATATTATGATCGGAAGGGTATTCTTTGATTAAATCGTTCAATTATCATCAAGTACTAAAATTTTAGAATATTGAATTTCATTTATTAAGAAAAAAATCTTTGGTTAATGTTGTAGCAATTTGAATTTCAATTTTTTTATTACACTGTCTTTTTCGATTTGAAATAATTTTTTTTTTCAAATTGCAGTATCATCGTAAATACTACATTGACTGATGATTTGTTTTAATAATTTAATATTTATAATACGATAAAATTAGTATTTGGTAAAAATTATGCAATTTGGTGAAAGTTGATATTATTATAAAGTGTGTGATCCTTGCAATGCACGGTCTATTTGATTTATAATTAACATTACATTTCATAAAATTATTATATATTTCAATTTTTTCTTTTTAAATATCAATTTGATTCAATGTCTTAATTATAATTTTTTTTAATTATAAAAATATTGTAATTGGTAGGTAAGCACTAACATTAATGTTATAGTTTAAATTTATTTGATCTCTTTACATTACATCTTCAATTTAATTATAAAAAACATTTTTATTAGTAGATAAGCATTAAGTTTATTTGGTCTCTTTAAACTACACCTCTTATTTATTATTATATTTTTGTTATTTTGAAAATATTAATTTTTTGAAATTGAGGATAAGCATGGCTACATTGATGAAACAAAGTTCAAGCTTTTAGGGATTAGTTGTTACTTTTAATTGAGGGCGCCATATATATTTATTAACACCAAAGTTTTCATCTAATTATGTGGTGGGCAAAATGTCACTTTTAGTCCCACTAGATAGGGTCATTCTCACTTTTGGTCCCGAGCTTTATGGGCTCAACACTTTTGGTCCCAAAACCCTAATTTTTTGACACATTTGGTCCTGTGCCGTTAGATTTAACGGAAAACGGCACGTGACAAGTCACGTGCCGTTAGTCAACGGTAGTCAAAGGTTAGTCAACGGTAGTCAACGGTCAGTCAAAAGTCAATTTTTTTTAGGGAAAAAAAGGCACCAAAAAATATTTTTGCTATTTATATATGTAAATAACCCACAAACACTACATAACATTTTCATCTTTTTCTCATCACTTTTAAATTGATAGAAATATGCTAAAAGATCAAAATTCTACAAAATGCTATTGTCACAAATTGATGGCTTAAATGCATAAAATCCCTCTGTATTTTAAATATTCAGCAAAAACCCCTTCTTGTTTTAAAAAAAAAAAAAACTGAAATTCCCTCTACAAATTGATCGTCATGCCCTTGCTTATTATATATTTTTATTATTTTAATAACTATTGAATCTTTTTTGAATGAATAAAAGCTCTTAATTTGATCAATTATTCGTAACTGCTGATTTTAAAAATTTGAAGGGTTAAATTTACCAAATTTATAAATTATAAAAATATTTTATTTTAATATTATAAAATTATTGTATTTCAATATAAATTAACGGTCATAACGATCAGTTTGTAGAGGGGTTTTTATTTCAATATAAACTGACCGTTATGACCGTTAATTTATAGAGGGAATATAATAATTTTATAATATTAAAATAAAATTTTTATAATTTATAAATTTGGTAAATTTAACCCTTCAAATTTTTAAAATCAGCAGTTACGAATAATTGATCAATTCAGAACTTTTATTCATTCAAAAAATCCAATAGTTATTAAAATAATAAAAATATATAATAAGCAAGGGCATGACGATCAATTTGTAGAGGGAATTTCAGTTTTTTTTAAAAAACAAGAAGGGGTTTTTGCTGAATTTTTAAAATACAGAGGGATTTTATGCATTTAAGCCATCAATTTGTGACAATAGCATTCAATATTTGTAGAATTTTGATCTTTTAGCATATTTCTATCAATTTAAAAGTGATGAGAAAAAGATGAAAATGTTATGTAGTGTTTGTGGGTTATTTACATATATAAATAGCAAAAAAATATTTTTTGGTGCCTTTTTTTTCCCTAAAAAAAAAATTTGACTTTTGACTGACCGTTGACTACCGTTGACTAACGGCACGTGACTTGTCACGTGCCGTTTTCTGTTAAATCTAACGGCACAGGACCAAATGTGTCAAAAAATTAGGGTTTTGGGACCAAAAGTGTTGAACCCATAAAGCTCGGGACCAAAAGTGAGAATGACCCTATCTAGTGGGACCAAAAGTGACATTTTGCCTTATGTGGTGTATACCTTTTAGAGATTCTATATGTATGTTATATAGATCATTCGTAAATGTCGATTGAAGCAAACAAAGAAACAGAGTAAAAGCTAAACTTGTTAATTATACTTGATCTTAAGGTGATTTTATACAAATTACTCATATATTTATAGGGTAAATTGCATAAAACCCCCATATGTTTTTAAATTATAGCTAAAAACCTCCTATGTTAAAAAAATAAGCAAAAAATCCCCTGTGTTTTTAAAAATATTGCATACTCTCCCCCTCCGTTAGACAAACCCTAACGGCGTTAAATTTTTACAGAATTGATCGTTATACCCTTTTAATAACAACCATTGATCTTTAAATGTAAAAAATGAACGGTCCAGATTTTAAGTAATTTAAATATATATTTTTATTTATATATACAATATATATAATATATATACACTGTTATATATACATATATATATATAATATATCCATATATATATATATATATATGAGTTTGGCCGGCGACGGCGACGGCGCCGACGGCGACGACGTCGCCCGCGGTCGCCGTCGCCGTCGCTTGCCGCCCCCGTTCCGCCGCTCGCCGCCCTCTGTTTACAGAGGGCGACGCTGGGGTCGCCCTGCAAGAAACGGGGCGAACTCGCGTCGCCCCCGTTCCGCCGCCCCCTTCTGAAAGGGCCGGCGGCTAAATCCACAGGGCGACGCCGCCCCCCCCCCCCCCCATCACCAGGCGTCTCCGGCACGAAGGGCGACTGAGGTCGCCTTGCAGAAATGGGGCGACCTCGTTCGCCCCGTTCCGCCGCCTCCTTCTGGAAGGGGAGGCGGCCAAATCCAGGGGGCGTCGCCCTGGATCTGGGCGACGGCGTTCGCCCAGATCCAGGGCGACGCCCCCCCATCACCTGGAGCCGTCGCCGGCCACGTCGTGGCCGGCGACGGAGAAGAAGAACCAACCAAATTTTAACTTTTCAAAATAAAAAATATTTTAAATAAAATATATAATAAATAATATAATTTAAAAATAATTAATATAATTTATTGATATTAATTAGTATATTTAAAAATAAGTAAATTTTATTAATAATTAATAATTTAATTTAATTATAATATATAATTATTATAAGTGAATTTTAATTATTTCTTATTAATTGAAAAATAATTTTGTTATATTACATTGTATTGTGTTTTTTAAATTAAAAATTTTAAATACTGTTTAGTTATTTTATATTTAAGTTAATATATCTCATAATAAATATAATTTATTATAATATATTTGAACTCAATAAATAATTTAAATTAATTAAATATATAAATAAATCAATTGAAATATCATTAGATATGAAAGAAATGGGCAAAATAGACATTTATATACTTAAAGTAATCATAGAAAAGGTAAAAAATGAAGCCCACTCTCACAAAAGGCGAGTGTAAGCCACTCTCCGTTTGTTTTTAACGGAAAGGGGGTTTTTCGCTGTATTTTATAAAATACAGGGGATTTTTTGCCTATTAAATTAACACAGGGGAATTTCACGCTATTTCACCAAAACACACGGGGGTGTTATGCAATTTACCCTATTTTATATAATTACAAAAATTATCCCTATAGTATTCGCATAATTGCACTATAGGTTGGTGGGTGATTATCTCTATTTTTTTATTTGATGAAATGATAGTTTTTTTTTTTTTTTTGTTAGCGGTCAAAATTATATTTTTTATTTAAATGAAATTGACAATTATATTTTTTATTAATTTAAAATTATTAGGTGGTGTCATATTAAAGCATTGTGAAAAAATAATATATTATTAGTTTATAAAATTAATGATACATTTTTTATATGTGTGTAAATACATTAAAAAATAATAATTAATATAATAATGATAGTATTATATTTTCAATGAAAATACCTATAAACAAACACATTTCACTTTTCAGTCACTGATTGCAAAACACTAATAAAAATGAAAATGAAACCAAACAAAGCAATGATTAGTCTTGCAGTGAATAAAAAATGCGACTTAGCTTTAGCCTTTACAATACAGTACAGCCATCTCCTCTAAAATTTAACATAATTATGAGTATTTTTTTATCATTTAAAAAAATTATAAGTTTTTCTTCAAATAAAAAATAATCTTGTAGTACCTAGAAGGGATGTGGAAATTACTAAGTTACCCTTGTTATTTTTTTCTTTTTTAAAAAAATATAGAAAATTTTGAGAATAGATAAAATAAATAATCCAAAGAGCATATTAGTCCAAATAAAAATATTTTAGAAAATTTTAAGATATATATAAAGTTATAATCTATAATCCCAAAAGGCATTTTGGTTAATTTACCAAAAAAATTGAATAAAAACCTAACAGGTCTAGCAGAATGGGCTCATTACATTAATATTAGGGGGTATTTATAATTTTTTAAATAATAAAAAAATATTTATAATTATGTCAAATCTTAAATAAGGTGATTACTATTTTGAACCCAACAAATTCATAATGAAATGTTGAGTCCCAAACCATTAAGGTGTCCCCTATAGGACAACCTTGATAGGAGTCGATGCTATTGCCTTTTAATTTAGGTTTAATCTAACAATCTCCGTAATGACGGAATATTCTTTTTCAAACTAAGTTTTTTAAATAAAATCAATCACACAGTAAATTCAATGGTTATATAACATACCATTTTTCTTAAATTATAAATTATACATCAACTGCATGACAATTGCAATAAATTGATCATTTGATTGCTCAAATCCAATTTAAACTACAATTTCCCATGTAATTACCAATGCTACACCTTTCTTCTTTTCATAATACCAAAACCTCTATTTCATATTTACAAAGTAATTGTAAAGTTTAAGTTCAAGATGCATGATTGGCTGGCTTGATCCAGGATTGACATAGACCAACTTAAAAAAGTTTAGTTTAGAATCAACCTACTACTATTTATGATCGATTTTGGAATCGTCTTAAACCTTTAAATGGATCGTAATTAAGTTCATTTTTAAACTCAAGACTAGCCCATGTATTGACTCGATTGACGCCAGACCCAAATATGCTTTATTTTTATCATTTTTATGAAATTTAGATTTTCTTTTGAACGATTACTTTATTTTATGATTGTAATATGAAATAAATAAATAATAAATTCAATCACAAAAATTTATAACCAAAAAAAATAATTGTTAAGACTATATAATGAACTTAAATAATAATTTGACTAACAAGCTTACAATAATGATCTTAAATGATAATAAATTCAAAAATTACTTAAAATAGACTTTTAAAAGAAATAAACACAGAGTATTAGTGAATTAAATTATTAAAAAACTCAAAAGTAGAGCAATAAAGATAATTTCTTTTTTAAATTTCAAAAGTATTATAAAACTATTAAAATATAGGTTAGGGCATTGGCACCTGCTAAGTGGGAGATTTCTCTTTAAAATCTGTCTATAATGAACAAAAGGAAACCAATAGACTTAAAGCGATTCTTCTCTTCAAGGCTCTTCTGGCAACCGGATCGGCCTATGTCAGTAGAACAGGTGAGGAAGACCTCCAATCACTGTACTGGCAATTCAAGATGAACTCCTTCCATGCCAACAAGTACAGTACTTTACTTTAAAAAAATAGCAAAAGAAAGAGATGAGATCAAGCTTTGAAGTTGGCAGCTGAAAGAAAGCTGTTCGTGAAGGTCGGGAGAAAAGTAAGGAAGCTCACTCGTACTACTAGAGCAGCGAAGCTCAATGGCATTGATCACACCTACAGCCAGAAGAAAGGAAATACCTAGAGCCCTGGTCCCTCCATTGACCGACTAGCTTAGAGGCCATTTCACACAATGACTATTGCATTCGTGCATCAATCGGTAGAGGGTTTAGATAAAGTAAGTAGCTCGCAAAGAGGGAGTTCCCTGTCTCGTACCAATAGATAGAACGACTAATAAGAGTAAGATAAGTAAAGGCGGTCCTTCTCCACAGTTGAAATTAACAATATCCTTTCCGGCAAATCTTAAGTAGATTGGCTCAATTCGGCCCACTGCGAATCTTGAGTTTAAGTACTTGAAGCACGTTGGTTTGCGTTCAGACCTCACATGATCCTCTAGTACATAAATGTTTTTTGTGGGAAGAATTCAATATTTCTTGGCACTTTAACTGAAAAACGTTAATATTGCAACAAAACTAGAACAGCAGCCTATGCAATTACTGCTGCAGCTGGGAGTTCCTGTCTAATTGTGAATTTGGTGCGCGGTTCTATAAATGCTACATTAGGGGTTCTATATATTATGTGGTGGGATAATTAAATGAATACTCTATTTTATCAAAAGATGATAAATATCATCTATGTACCCAATGCATCAAGTACTGCATGTAGCATGAATTTAAGCCACAGAATCGTTACAAATATCCACATAGGCTTCAGGAAATCGTGCTTCCGCCGGTCAAGTTGTCTAATATTTGTCCAAATTTGAAGATAGATGGATGTTTTCTTTTTTTTTTTTTAGGATAGATGGATTTACCATAGAGCAGATCCATTTTATTGGCGCAAACGTGGTATGCACATAATATAGAAGTACCAAACGACAAAAATCATGCAAGATAACTGTAAAAACCACATGATGCCGACATGGGGATACCCCTGATGCAATGTTTTCAAAACCGGACCGGAGATTGAACCGGTTAAGTTACTGGGTCACTGGTCCGACCGGAATAAAAAAAACGGTAGACCCGGAATATATTATATACATATATATATTTGTAACATATCTATATATTATATATCAATTTATTAAACCTTATTCATTGTTGGATGTGGCTTTGTCCCACATTAAAAAATAATAAACGAAACTTAATATTTTAAACTATAAATATGAAAAGTTTAAGCCAAGCTTATTATCCCATGTTGAAAAAGTATAAGCTAAAACTTAAACACTTTAGACTATATATATGAAAATTTTAAATCAAGCTTATTATCCAAATTAGAAAAGTATAAATCAAAACTTAACACTTTAGACTATATATAAATATAAAAAAGTTTAAGGCAAACTTATTATCCCGCATTGAAAAAAATAAGACAAATTTAAATACTTTAAACTATAAATATGAAAATGCTTAAGTCAAGCTTATTGTCCCACATTGAGAAAGTATAAAGCGAAATTTAAACTATAAATATAGGATGAGAAAGCTTAAAGAAAGCTAATTATCCACATTGAAAAAATATAAGGCACACTTAAACCCTTTTGGCTATAAATATGCAAAATTTTAAGCCCAAAAAATTTTAAATAGTGAAGTTAAATTTTTTTTTTTTTAAAATGGTCAAAACCAGTTTTTGACCGGTCATCGGGTCACCGGTTTTTACCGATTTTGACCGGGTTTGACCACACCGGATTTGAGGGTGTGAACCGGGCCGGACACATGGCCGGTTTTTGGTTGAACCAGCCGGTCCGGTCCGGTTCTGAAAACACTGCCCTGGTGCAACCAAAAATTTTCTCTCTGGAGGCAAATATTCTCTAAGATCAAGATTCAGAGAAGAATCGGCTTCTTTTTCCTAAATTGATTCGATCATATTAGATCAGGTCACAGCTCCAGTTATGGTTGGATAATATCATCAACAAGGATTATCCAACATGCTAGTACAATATGAGACGCAATCAGATAAAATTCTCTTGTACCTGTGTCTCCACTGAACTGCCAATTTCCACCTATATACGGCCCTTCTTGTTTTTAAAGAAAAATGCAACTTGGTGGAGAGTTCTCCACATGGCACATGATTGCTCTCTAAGAAAGCATGAATCTCATCACATAATGCTGATGATAGCTCTGGTTCTCCTGTATAATCTTGAAATTTATCAATGATGTGGAGCATTAGCACATCTTCGTCAATTGTGGATGAACAACTGCTCAACAATGCCCGGCATTTATCCTATCCATTCCATTACAGCAGCCTCGTTCTCAGCTGAAATACGATGGCCTGAGAATGCAATGTGTTTAACTGACCTTCGCTTGCTCATAGGGGTTGCCCACAAACGGACAGTCGAGAGAAGGGCAAAGGATGGCTTTCCATCTTCAGAAATGTAAATTGACTCTTTGGGCCACGAACAAAGGGAATGCATTTCAGGTTCCAGGGAAATAAAAGCCTTGTCATTTGGGTTTTCCTGCAGGAGAAAGCCATAGTGCTCAAGAAGCTCCAAATTTGTGTATGTACCATAACTTAGAAGAACCTGCAGACAAAAAGTATATTAAATATAATAAATTGGTAAAATCATGCAGAGAACAAATATGTTTATGCTCGAAGAAATCAGAGATTGTCCATTCTGGAGACAATGTATGTAGTCCAAGTTAACAATCAAGTGTACATAACCCAAAGGCTGGCTTATCCGTTCAATGTGGAGAAAAACTTATCCCATCTGATTTTGGGAAGAACTGACAATTTCCCAAATACCAATGTTATTCCAATTCATTAACTTGCAAGCACCAGGAAAACGCAAAAGACAAGATTGACAAGATGGATATAGAAACCTATATAATGTGGCAAACAGGTGTGTGGAATTGCTAACCAATCATAGAAGCCATAAGAGGCGTGCTAACGAAGTAGCAAGTGGGCTACCATACAGGTTGAATTTGATGAGCAGAATGAAATATGAAGCAAAAATGAATAAATTTATGTCCATTGGATAACACAAACATATATCACTAGCAACATCAAGCTACATGAATAAAAAGAAGGAAGATCTGAGTAATACCTGATCCCCTTTTCCATAGTTTCTCTTAGCATAGAAGCAATAACTAGCAACTCCTTCATCAAAACCAGCATCAGTTAACCTATCTGAGTTTGTGTCTAACAGCTCATCTATTGAATTTCCTGCCCTTTCCCATTCAAATATCAGAAGAAGAGGTTATGTGCGAGAAAGAGCCAGTAACACTAAGCATTTGAACTGTTCAAGTGATACGGACCTTCTTCAGGAGGTGCATAATTAAAGAAATCTCCAACAGGACATAAACAACCCGCAGTATCCCATGGTATATGCATAGTGCGCGAGGATATCTTTACAAAACAATTCATCATGAAACTTCAGACTTAGATTTCTGGTAAATAATAATGTCAAATATCTAAAGTGAACGGTTGAAGTGACAAAAAAAGCTCTGGACAACAAAACTACTGATACAAATTTTTTCTCATTTTTTTGGATTAACTTTTTTTTTGGGTTGGGTGATTGCACAGCGGAGGGGTGCTTACAGTTGCAGAAGCCCAAAGCCATGCATTGAAGGTCATCAGCTGAGACCTGAGATTAAGTTCACACATAACTGGAGTAGATTCTTCCCATTCCATTTTACCTTTATGAACAGCTTTTTCTGCAGTCCAAGTAGCATCATCAATCTACAAGTGATATTTGCATGACATCAAGACCATCTCTTCCAATACATAATCATTTTATCTTAATTTTTTGAATAAATCCATACACTGCCAAAAGTTGAATCATTAGCCAAAACTGACCTGCAAAGCCTCTATCTCAAACTGACCAAAACTTGCGAGTAAGTCATAACTTTGAGGCAACTGCTTCAGGTAAGGGTACCACCAAGAACTCCTGCCCTTGTTCACTTCATTCAGTAAAGCAATGGACAATATCTGGATCAAATCAGAACCCCAGTTACTACATCACATATATGTTATTCACAAGCGGCAGCATTTATCGACTCAATTGCTTAATCTTAGTCAGCATTATTGACTTGACTTGATCAATTTTCAACATAAAGCCATACATTTTTTAGATATTTAAGTTCAAGCATATTTCCTACGAAGAAGTGATGCAATTGCTGACAAGAAGTGAATATCGTCTTTGAAAGACTCTAAAAGCATCATGATTATCAACTTTCTCCGCCTTTTCTAATCGGTGAAGTAATCTCACTTCTAACATCACTTAATGAATCAGGGACAAAACCAATTGCAGCTAGCTCTTTCCATTTTGCTTTAAACTAAACAAAAAGATCAATCCCAGATATACAAAGATCTTCATTTTGTTCTTTTCAAGAAACTACAACTAGTGAATTTTCCCCCTTCCCTAGTTTTCAACTCAAATGACATAATATCCCTAGTTAGCAACTCCATATTCAAGAAACTCAGCAGAAAAACCTTATAACCCAAAACCCTCAAAAAAGAAAACAAACGAAATGCCCACCTGAGTAGAAGAGAGTAAAGGGTATTTCCCCAAAGCAGCAGACAACTTCTGGTCGCTGCTAATTAGACAATCACTCGTCACCAAAGCCGCCTTTGGAACCCTCAGAATCAACTCCCCTTTCCTTATACCACGCGCAGCAGCTAAACCTCTCCTGCATCAATCATCACAATACTTTCATTCACATTGACCCTTGTAGTATACGTACAGAAAAACTACGTGGAATTTGAAGTTCACCCGCCGGCATCAGGAAAATGGGAGACGGAGAGAGTGCGGCCGAGACAAGAGGAAGAAGAGCAGTTGGAAAAGGGAGAATCTGAGATTCCCCGCGCCGCAGCCCATCGGAGGAAGCTCTGGAGGTTGGCTTCGTCTTCTTCCATTTTCTCAGTGTAGGATTTTCCCAGTCAGCTCCGACTAGATGGGCTGTCACTGTTAGTAAAAGGCATATCAAAACCCAAATATGGTATTCGGGTTTGGGCTCCAAATCACTTCCCGGCCCGTTTTGTTAATACACACAAATCTTATTGTATAAATCTTTAAATTCATCAAAATTCACATCACAAAATTAATAATAATAATAATTCTAAAAAGTATGAGTAAGGGAGAAATCGATTTTAATATAATGATGTATTCATATTTTTAGGATTTTTTCTAAAATACAATTTAAATGAATTATTTTTACCATGACAACACGTGAAACTATAAATATATATAGGGTGAATTATGTTCACACTCCCTGAAATTAAATAAAAATATACAAACATTCATATACTTAATAAAATTACAGCTGCACAATATAAGATTATAGTTGTAATTATAATTGCGCTCTCTATTTAAAGGCAATTTACACAAACACCTCATAAATATATTATACTAATACCGCTCATGGGGTGTAGCTGTAAACATTACAATAACACCCTTCAGGGGTGTAGTTGTAATTTTATAAAAGATAAGAGTATTTGTGTAATTTAAGCTAATCTTAATAGATATAAATGTAATTTTCCCAATATATATATATATATATATATATATAATACATATTCTTTTTCAAACTTTTGCAATGAAGTTCAATAGTAACAATATAGTATTTCAAGGTTAAACTTTTGTGATACTAGCGTAGAACATGTGCTATGCATAGTTATATAATTTTTTTAATATTTTTAAATTAAATAAATTTTATAATATATTGTTTAACAAAGGAATTAGTTTCGTAAAATAATTCTTTTATCATTTTTAAGATAAAATATAGCAGTTTTGCATTTTTAATCTATCTAGATTATTATTGAAATATTTTTCTAAACATACAATATATTCTACTCACCAAAATTTATATTTTATAACAATAACTTTTATAAAATTATTACATTCTATTAAATATATAGATCACTTTTTTTTTTTTTACAAATATCCAACTTTATAGAAAATATAAAAAATATAAAATTAGTTAAATGTATCATTTTTTTTTATATTCATCCTTCATCAGAATCTATAATAAAGTACATAAATTTAAATGATCTTACTTTTTTAAAAAAAATAAAATAGAAAGTAAGAATAAAAACTTGCGATTAATAAGATATAAGAAAGACAACTGAAAATTAAAAAAGAAAATAAAGAAAGTTAGACTATAAAAAAATAATTTGAAAATCTCAATATCATTTCAACAATTTGAATAAGAAAAGATAAGGAGCACATAATCATGAAATGAGAAAATAAAATGAGTACAAATAAAAATAAAATGTCTAAGTTTAATGAAATCATAATATAGCAACATTATTGGCGGCAATAAAAGAACAACATGACTTTAATTGGTATAAAATAAGATTTTATTTGAATAAGAAATTTTGAAAAAGAATTTGAATGACACATGAAATATATATATTTTGTAAATATAAAGAAAGAATACGATCATAAATTTAGTCGAATTAAATTTAAATAGTCTTAAAAATAAATTATATGTAAATTAAAATCTGGTGATACCTTCCATCTTGCAAAACATCATGCGAATACAATATAATAAGAATAATAATGATGATGATGATGATACTAATAATAAGATTAACAAAATTAAACTACAAAAATAAGTTTGGTAAAACTATAATATATATATATATATATATATATATATATATATATATATAGGGTAAAATGCAAACACCTCCAAACGTATGGGGTCATTTGCACTTTCCCCCCAATTATTTTTTTTTTACAGTTCACCGCCCAACCTTTTGATTTTGTTGCAGTTTGCACTTTTTGAGGAATAATGATGGAATATTCCGTCTTTGTATGGAATTATTTGCACTTTGCCCCCAGCATATGGAATCACTTGCACTTTGTCCCCAACTTTCTACAATATCAGGTGTGTGAAACCCCTAAATCAAATAAGAAAATTTTAAACTTCAATTCAAAAATAATTAATGTGCTTGATGATGGCACCGATAGAAATACATGATTTTTTTTCCCTTTATTTTTCTGGTTTGATTTTTTTCTCTTTTATACAATAGTAGTATATTTGATTTTATTGTGAAATTACACTCTTTTGTGATTTTTTTCATTTTGATTGCTGAAATTCAATCTTTTCATTTGAGTCGTTGAGTTTTTTTTTTTTTTTTTTTTTTCATCTGGGATTTTTCAATATTTGTAATATTTTATCGATTTTATATTTGTGTTGAAGTTTTTACTTGATGGTGGTGCGGATACAAATACATGATTTTTTTTCTCTTTTTTTTTTTTGGTTTGAATTTTCTCTTTTTATACAATAGTAGTGTACTTGTTTTTGTTGTAAAATTACACTCTTTCATGATTTTTTTATTTGGGTTGTTGAACTTCAATATCTTCATTTGGGTCGGTGAGTTTTTTTTTTTTTTTTTCTCATTTGGGTTTTTTCAAGCTTTGTAATATTTTGTCGATTTTATATTTGTGTTGAAGTTTTTTGTTTGTGAATTGAAGTTTAAAATTTTCTTGTTCGGTTTAGGGGTTTCGCACACCTGATATTGTAGAAAGTTAGGGGGCAAAGTGCAACTAATTCCATACGCGAACGGAATATTCCATCATTATTCCCCAAAAAGTGCAAAGTGCAACAAAATCAAAATGTTGGGCGATGAAGTATAAAAAAAAACAATTGGGGTGCAAAAGTGCGAATGACCCCATACATTGGGGGATGTCTGCAATTTACCTATATCTATATATATATATATATATAGATTATATATATATATATATATATATATAACTAGGTGTGTAAAAAGATAAAAAATGATAAATATCTAAATAAAAATAAAAACTAAATGTAATACTAAGTTTAGTCATACAGAAAAGTGTTAGATGAAATATGTACCTATTAGCTTTAAATGAATTTGTTCCATTGTTTGAAAAATAAAAACAAAATAGAAAAGAAATTTAATTCATTATTTTGATTTTTTATTTTAATTTTTTTTTCTGTTCCGTGTCTGCTTAATCTATACTATTATAAAAAAAAGGAGTCTTACACTCACATATGGAGGTTTGTACACCGCTACACCAAAAAAATATATATACCAATTTTACCCCTTCCACGTATTAAACATTCAAGCTTTCTTTTCTCTCTCTCTCTCTCCACACTTATCCCCATTGAAAGACTTATCATCTTCCCATTTTCTGTTTTTCTGCCACATGTTGTAAAATCTGCCCTCCCCATTCTCTCTAAGTCGCCCTTCTCCTCCCTTCCCACCTTCTCTTTATCTAACCACCAAGAACTCGTCCCGTCATTGTCTTCTTCATCCACGTGTTGCGCCTCCCTTTCCCTCTCTGTTGGTGGACCACCCCAATCCACCGTTGCCTCTCTCGCTCCGCTTTTGTTGTCTATGCCTCTGCACTACCGCCACGTGATTTTAGCTAATCGTAATCTTATTCTAATTCTATATTTACTGAACTTAGTTCTTTCTTAATCGTTGGAAGTTGGAAAGATGCGAAGTTAATTTTTGTGAAATTTTAGTTTCGTATTTTGCTGTCTACGCCTCCGCACGACCGCCACGCGATTTTAGCTAATCGTAATCTTATTCTAATCCTATATTTACTGAGTTTAGTTCTTTCTTAATTGTTGGGAGTTGGAAAGATGCGAAGTTAATTTTTGTGCAATTTTAGTTTCGTATTTCTGTGACGATAAAAGGCACAATGCATTGCTTGGGTTACTTATTTGCTTGGTTTATGATTGGTTGGATTATCTGGATTTTGGTTTGAAGTTATGATCGGTTGGATTATCTGGGTTTTAGTTTGAAGTTCACTAAGGAAGTGTAGCACATTACCTGTTGATAAAATGTCCATATGAAGATTGTAGTAGGCTACGTGAAAATGATGGGTTACTGTCGAGCTTTGTGTAGCTACTTGAAAAGGATCATTATGTGCAAATACACATGTACTGAATTGCATTTTTTGGTATTGCGCATATTAAGTGTTTGAGAAAAATTTCCATCCAAATTTTAACTCTTGGAATGCGCAACTCATACTTAAACTTTAATGTGATTGCAGCCTCGAGCTGAAGTTTATAAGTTTGTTGCCGTAGAACACTATCCATTGGTAAGCATCCTCCTCGACTCCTTTTTATATTTTTAAAGTTTTTCTTATTCTTTTTTTGTGTAAAAATCCTGTTATAAACATGTGTTTTACATTATTATAGACATTGTTGACTACTTAATTACTTTGATGGTTTTCATATTTGGATTGGCTTTTGAAAACATAGATAATTAGTCGATTTCTTAATTAGTTGACTACTTAAACTTTAATATGATTGCAGGCCTCGAGTTGAAATTTAGAAGTTTGTTGCAGTAACTATTTTTTTATAGTGAATCTATTGGTGCAAGAACACTATCTATTGGTAAGCATCCTCCTTGACTCATTTTTTATGTTTGTTAAGTTTTTCTTTATTCTTTTTGGTGTAAAATCGTGTTATAACATGTGTTTTACATTTTATAGACATTGTTGACTACTAATTACTTTGATGGCTTTCATGTTTGGATTGGCTTTTCAAAACATAGATAATTAGTCGACTACTTAAACTTTAATGTGATTGTAGGCCTCGAGTTGAAATTTAGATGTTTGTTGCAGTAGCTATTTTTTTATAGTGAATCTATTGGTGCAAGAACAATATCTATTGGTAAGCATCCTCCTCGATTCCTTTTTTTTTGTTTTTTTGAGTTTTTCTTATTCTTTTTGGTGTAAAAATTGTGTTATTACATATGTTTTACTTTATTATAGACATTGTTGACTACTTAATTATTTTGATTGATTTCATGTTAGGATTGGCTTTCCAAAAGATATATAAATATAGATAATTAGTAACCATAAACATAGATATTTAGTCAGAAGTATGAGTTAATGCCCATCACTGCCCGTACACCAACAGTATCACATGTGTGCCATTCAGTTTTTATATATTTTGGTCTTTTAAGAAATAACAAAGAGCTTCAACTTGCATATGCTGAGGCGGAATTGTGGAGAGTGCAGAGATTAATTCTTAGTTATATATACAGATAGATGAATGAAGAATGACGGTGGTTGATGTTTTAAGAAGAATTGATTTTTACCTTAGTTTTCTATAGTTTAACTACTTAATCATCTTACAATATTTTATATGAATATTTATAATTGATTTATTTATCTTTTGTATGAAAGTATTCTCTATTTAGTACCTGATTAGTATCATATAAAAATATTTTACAATTTTTAAGTATAATATTTCTTAAGGAATAGTATGATTATATGAATATTTATAATTGCCTTAATTGTTTTGATTTTTTTGTTTGAAAACATACTCGATTTTCTTTTTGTTAGTACCTCATAATTATGTTTTACAACTTTGCTGTCTATACTATTAAACAATAATTATAATTGAAATAGTGTGATTAATTACATGAATATTATAATTGTTCTTTTATTTTTGGATTGAAAGTGTACTCTATTTATTATCATATTAATACCTCATTATAAGATTCTATAACTTTGAAGTCTAGAAGGGACTTTTAGATGTCAAGAAGAAGAAGTGACTTAAAATGAAATGTGTGTTGTATGTGTTTATAAAAAAAAAAACTGAAAAATCTTACAATTAAAATTTGCATCTTTAATGGATGTTTGTACATTTAATAATTATTACAACAAAAACCGCTATTAGTTACTTAAAGTTATATTGTACTTATTTCTTTTAATAAGTTTTCAAGCCTCCATTTATCTTAAACTTGATTTTGCGGTAGATAGTTATATTATTTCATTGATTTCGATACAATGAAATAAATATGACTTCTGCTATATTATATTATTAAATTATAGAAAATAAGAATTTATGTGCATAGGGGCTTTTATACAATTCTTCTTTAGATTCTTTTTATAAATTTATTTTTTTTTACAGTGAATAAGTAATGAATTTTCAAGGATTACCTAATAATTTTGAAGATGACATAGTTGAAGCAGGGCAAAGAAGAGAAAGACATCGTATTCGTGAAAGAGAGAGAAGAGAACAAATGAGTACGGAAGAACGAGAAACATATCTTGCAAGAAGACGACAACATTGTCAACAATACGTACAAAAAGCTAACAGTAATGCTCCAAGACAATCAAATATAAATACTACATATACGGATTCAAGTACTAAATTCTTATATTTACTGACTATCATAATTGTTGTATTAAAAAAAATATTTTGGAATATTTTTAATTTTCAGTTGAGCGTCAAAGAGAAATTAATCGTATTCGTGCAAGAGAAAGGAGACAAATGATGACTTCAGAACAATGTGAAGCACAGAACGCTAGAAGACGAGAACTTTATCATTTACGAAGAGCCAATAATGCCAACATTGTCATGCGTTAAGGAGAAAGAATTGAAAATAACAATAATATTCAATCCATTGCTCAATCAATAAATTCAGGTTTGGCAAATTCATGTCACATACCATTGCTTCACAAATAGTTACTGGTCGTATCTAAGCCATTTATTTCTCATTATTAAAGTTATAATCTTATTGGTTATTGTTGCCAGAAAATATAATACTTAATACTTAATATCAATTAAGTATTAGATATAATACTATTGTATCTAAAGGTCAAAATAATAGTATTTCTTCATGTATCTAATATTAGAATAAAAATTAATATAATATTTATGCTATTATCTAATAATGATTATTAGGAAATAATAGTATTTCTTCATGTATCTAGCAGCGATCAACCCGACCGCAACTGAGAGAGTAGTTACTTTGTCTAGCTCAATACCGTTACCAATTACGACGGTGTCAAATGATGGTAACCGATGTCAAACATCACCTTCACATGTTGAAGCCTCGAGTATGTTAGACATTGTGCTATTTTTTTCTTTTTTTCATTTATCGAAGTCTCAACTCGAAAACTTATCCTTTATTAAAATCTGTATTAGGTTCAAACTTGAATAGAGTTGTTGGAAGAGTTTCTCTCCATCAAATTCCTATGCCAACTAACTTCTTATCGGCACCTGCTAATAAATTTGAGGCATCTACTTCAAGAGCTCCAATGTCTAATAGAAATGATGAACCCATCATCTCTTCAAGTTCATATTTTGTAGAAGAACCTCGATATGGTAATAGTACAGGAAATGCAAGAAGAATTCGAACAAATTCTTACCATAATTGTGCAAGAAGTTGTTATCCATCACGCGATGTTTGTCGATTAGAGCTCCCACCACCTACAATTTGCTCATATTGTCGGGCTTAGTTGTTTCGTTGAGAAACACAAATTTTATGCTGTAAAGGAGGTAAAGTAGACATTTCGGAAATACCAGTAACGACACAATTATTGAATCTATTCACTATTGATTCTGCAGAGGACCGTATCTTCAGACAAAATATACGTGCTTACAATCATGTATTTTCTTTCACTTCTATGGGTGTCGCATTAGATGAAAATCTACCAGCATTTAATCAAGGGATCTACACTTTTAGAGCACATGGGTTAATATACCACAGGATTGGCACCCTGCTGCCTCCTCCAGGTATGCGGCCAAGGTATTTACAAATGTTCATTTATGACACAGATAATGAATTAGAACATCGACTGCAAGAAAGTGGTGGTTTGGATCCTGAATTGATCGAAAAGATTAGACATCTACTGGATGCACACAACCCATTTGTCAAGATATTTCGCCAGCTGGCACAACACGCTGATATTCATGATTGTAGGTTACTTATTAGAGAGAAACCTGGTACTAATCTTCAATATACACTTCCTACATCTTCACAAGTGGCAGCAATATTAGTTGGTGGAAAAGAATTGATGGAAGGAAGTGATAGAGATATAATAGTTCAAACAGTTGGCGGTGAGCTTATTAATATCAAGGATTATGCAGGATATTATGATCCCTTGCAATATCCACTATTACTTCCATATGGAACATATGGCTGGTATAGCAACTATGAATCAGTTCGTGGAAGACGAATCACGTGTTGTGATTACTATGCATATATGCTACAGGTATTATTAAAACTAAAATAAAATGTCTTTTATAGCTTAACTATGAAATTATGTTAAACATTATTCTTATTTTGAAATCATACATTCGCGGTATTACCCCTCAATTATTCTTCATGGAGGACGTTTATTGCAACAATATGTTGTTGACAATTATGTGAAGATTGAAGCCCAAAAGTTAAGATGGATTAGATTTCACCAGAATGATATTCGCGCTGAGTTGTACGAAGGATTGCAAGATTGCCTGAATGCTGGAGAAAATAATGCAGGTTAATTTTTATTTTACCTCAATAAAGCTTTTTAATTTTTAATAAATTCTTAAATTCATAAATTTACTTCATCATTGTCTTTTTATTTTAGGAAATGTTGGCCGTCGAATAATTTTTCCATCTTCATTTACTGGGAGTCCACGAGATATGTATAAGAGATATCAAGATGCCATGGCAATTGTACAAAAGTTTGGTAAGCCAGATATTTTTTTGACTATGACATGCAATCCTACTTGGAAAGAGATAGAGGATCAACTCCTTCCTGGACAAACACCTCAAGATCGTCCTGATTTATTAACTCAGATCTTAAAAGCAAAATATGAGGAGCTCAAGGAAGATATATTTCATAAAGGAGTTCTTGGAAAACGATAGCACATGTGCATGTAATTGAGTTCCAAAAATGAGGGTTGCCACACGTACATATGTTGGTCATATTTGATGAGGATGATAAGTTAAATACACCAAGATTATGATTGTGTTGTCAGAGCAGAAATACCAGATAAAAATGAAGAACCAGAGTTGTATGCTGCAGTGCTTAAACACATAATACATGGACCATGTGGGCAAAGTAATTCTAATGCTCCATGCATGAAAAATATGAGTTGCAAGAAAGGCTACCCTAAACCATTTGCAGAATGTACTGTTCAAAAAAATAATTCGTATCCGATTTATCGACGACGTAATGACTACAGATCTGTAGCTTTGGACAATGAGGGAGAAGTTGTTGTTGATAATGGTTGGATAGTTCCTTATAACCCTTGGTTGTTATTAAAATATGATTGCCACATAAATATTGACATGCAGCAGCATTAAAAGTATCAAGTATGTGTACAAATGTGTACAAAGGACCAGATTGTATTGTATTTGAAGTTCGACCTGGACCTGTTTATGATGAAATTAGTCAATAGGTGGACGGAAGATGGATTTGTGCGCCAGAGGCATTATGGAGAATATTCAAGTTCTCAATGAGCCGAATATATCCTTTAGTTGTACGTTTACAGATTCATCTTCCCAATATGCAACAAGTACAGTTTTATAGCCATCAATCTATTTCTGATGTTTTAGGTAATGAGAGAAATTCTCGGACTATGTTAACATAGTTCTTCAAAATATACATAGAAGAACAAGAGCAAAATATGTATATGTACAAGGATTTTCCGAAATACTATAGATGGCTTCCCTTAGAAAGAAAATGGCTAAAGAGGAGCACAACCCAAAAGGTGATTGGTCGAGTATATGTTGTGGCTACAAGTGAAGGTGAACGATTTTATTTGCGACTCCTACTTAATCATGTTACATGCCCAAAGTCATTTGATGATCGCTTGACAGTTGATGGTGTACATTATCTGACTTTTAAACAAGCAGCTGAAAAGCACGGTCCTTTTGAAGATGATAATAGTATTAGAGAGTGCTTAGTCGAAGCTAGAAGTTTTAGAATGACATCTACACTTAGAAGGTTATTTGCTACAATTTTGTTGTATTGTGAACCCAGTGGAGTTAGAATGCTATGGGAGGAGATTATCCCCATATGATCGAAGATTATCTGTCATCAGTAATGTTTATATATCATGAACAAGCTTCTCCATGATATAAATGATATCCTCTAGCAGCACAAAAGAAGTATAAAGGAGTTTGATTTGCCTCAAATAAGTGAAGGCTTTGAAGATATGAGAGCAATTTCCGGTGTAATTGAACATGAGCTCTCAATCCCGATATCGGATGATGATTTGTATGGTTCTAGAGTTCTTAATGCAAGTCAATTATTCGCTTTCGATATTATCAGTCAAGCTATAAGACAAAAGCACAGTGCTACATTTTTTGTGGACGGACCAGGTGGAACTGGAAAGATTTTTCTCTATCGGACATTACTTGCAAGTTTTAGAAATGATGGATGCATTATTTTGGCAACTGCAACATCCGGTATCACTGCGAACCTACTTCCTGGTGGAAGGACTGCGCATTCTAAGTTTAAAATACCTATCAAGTTTGAGCCAATGGCAATGTGCCGTTTTAGTAACCAATCCGATTTGTGTGCATTAATAAACCGAGCATCAGTTATTATTTGGGATGAAGCGCCTATGGCAAATAGAAAAGCATTTGAAACAGTAGATCGCACATTCAGAGATATGCTTGGAGAAGACCTACCATTTGGTGAAAAAGTTATGATTTTAGGAGGTGATTTTCGTTAAGTTCTTCCCGTTGTTATTAATGGAACAAAGTCACAAATTATAAAAGCCAGCATCGTTGAGTCATCTTTGTGGTCCAGTGTGATAGTTCTCAATTTGTCTGAAAATATGAGGGCCCAACCTGATCCTCATTTTTCTAATTTCCTACTTTGAGTTGGTAATGGAGATGAACCAACCATAGAAAATGACATGATAAGAATTCCAGATTCGATGGCTATACATTGGGAAGGTGAGAATTCAATTGATAAGTTGATCAATGCGATTTTTCCTGATTTAAGTTCTCATATGTCTGACACAGATTATATGGAGAACAGAGCAATAATAACTCCTTTGAATGATGACGTGAACAAGTTAAATGAGAAAGCAATCAATGCTTTTCCAGGTGAAGAAGTGACATACTATTCATTTGACTATGTGCCTGACGATACACGTAATTTGTACCCCGAAGTTTTTAAATTCCATTTCACCAGGAAATCTTCCACCCCATAAGTTGGTTTTGAAGAAAGGTTCTCCAATTATGCTCCTCATAAATATAGATCCAAAGATTGGTTTGTGTAATGGAACTAGACTTATATACGTCAATTTGGTAGAAATCTCATAGAAGCATAAATATTGGCTGGATAATTTAAGAGAATGAGAGTTTTTTTGCCAAGGATCCCATTGAAGAGTGCGGAAGATGCAAAAATGCCTTTCGAACTGATTCGTAGACAATTTCCAATTCGCTTAAGTTTTGCATTGACAATTAACAAATCTCAAGGGCAAACTATTCCAAATGTTGGAATTTATCTACCGAATCATGTCTTTAGTCATGGACAACTGTATGTCGCTTTATCTCACGGTGTTTCAGAAAGAACAACTAAAGTATTAGCGAAAAAGGGCACCAATGACGATCATTCTGGTATTTATACAAAGAATGTGATATTCAAAGAAATTTTCACAAAATTGAGATCCCCAGAAGATCAAAGATAAAGTGTTCAGGCCTATCTTATGATTTGATGTGATGATTTTTTTGAGGTAATTAATTATATATATTATGTTCAGGCCAATGCATTTTGTGTGAAGTAGAGCCAACTAAAAGAAGATTGATGCATGGATGGTGAAACTTTTTTTTTTCCGCCTACTATTAGATACATATTCACTTTTGTATATTTTGCAAGATACATGTTGATTGCTACTTATTCAATTTAATTGAACTACTCTTTTATTTTATGCTAATTGCGATTTTACCTAATATATATTTTATGTACCTTCAAACTAATGTTTATCTTGCATATGAAATTATTAAACAACAATAAAGTTTATGTAAAGAAACATGTTATTTACTCTAATAGTCAAATTTTCAATTCCGTTCTTTCATTTGTCAACTGCCATTAGCATCTCGTCTTATTTTCTAATCAATTTGAAAAATATGGACAATTTTTGCGTCTTTTTATTTTCACCTAATATAGATTTTTTACTTTGAATTAATGTTTATCTTGCATACAAAATTATTAGGCTTAAGAAAATAATTTTATACTTTAATAATTCAATTATAATTTTTTTTTTTGCCAATCACCATCAATATGTCTTTTTTTTTGGAAAGACAATTTAAAAAAAATGGACAACGATTACGTCTTTTTATTTTCTTATAAATCGAAAATTGGTGAATAATTCTCCCGATGCATTCAATTCAATTACATGCGCGGGGACCGTGTGCAACCGTTGCTAGTGTTCCAAATGATGAGTCTGAATTGTTCGTCCTCAAGCTTTTTTTCATGCAGTTTTCTCAACCAGCCCTCCAAACCAAGATGAGATAATGGACCAAAGGAGACAAGAGATAGCCCATACCTGGCGTGAGAAGGCACAATTAACGTACAGGTGGTCAAGGTCCTCCGAGTGCGATTGACACAAGGCACGTACGGGTATCAATGGGTAGGGTAAAATTCTACTTTAAATTAAGATTTAGACCCAAATTCAAACCCATTAAAAAAAATATAGATTGGGTCTGGGTAGAGTTTCTACTCATCAATACCCTTAGGTTTATGTACTCAATTACTATTTATCAATCAATCTAATTTAAATGAAAAAATTTAAAAAACTTAAGACATCATAATATTCGTAACATCGTTTATTGTGTAATATTTTCATAAGATTATTTTTTAAACAATATAATAAATGATATATATTTTAAAAAATTATTTGTAAATTGGTCTCAATAATTCTAAATTTATTATAAATTATTAGGAGTGTCAAAATATTCGATTAATCGGTCAAAAATTGGCCGAATTGAATTTTCGGTTCGTATCGGAAACCGAATAAAAAATTTGGTTCGATTTTCAATTTTTTTTTTTAGAATAATCAGTACAATCGGTCGGTACGGTTTGTTAGGTCGGTTAATCGTACCAATTGAGTAATCAAAATTAAAAATATATTTATATAATATATTATAGTTTATAAATTATATTCATATATATAAATTATATTTATTATAGTTTTATAAAATATATTTATATAAATAAATTATATTTATATTATAATAATATAATATAATTTCTATTTATTTAAAATTTAAAACAAAAATCTATTAAATTAATTAACTGACAGATTTTTTTTCCTTATGACTTTCGTAATTCTGTTATTAATCGAACCGAATCAAAAAAATATTCGATTATAATCGATTAGTTCGGTTCAATTTTCGTTATGCCAAATTTTTTGGTTAATCAAAAAATCCGTTCGATTCGATTAACGGAATTGAACAACCATATAAACTATCGGTAAAAATAAAAATATAGGTTTGGATCTGATAGGACCAAATAACTGAGTCTAGAAATTTGAGTGGGGTAAAATGAATTGAGTAAGGTCTAAGTCTGGATAAAATGGATCGAGTTTTTTTTAGTATGGGCATAGGTAAGCACTTGTGACAAAATATATGCCGTTCTTGGAGTAATGCCAGACTAAGGTATCTTCAATTCCATGTCTTGCTAGTGGGAGTGATTTCATCAGTTCAGCATCAACACTATCAAAACAAGAGTCTGGGAAGTATCTAGATTTGAGGAGGCTGTCGGGCTTAGTAAGGATTTGCCAGGCTTGTTGCAATGTTGAAAGCCTCAAGATCCGCAAAGCCCATACCCTCGATCTTTGCTATCACACAATTTGCTCCAAGCAACCCAGTGAATCTGTTTTTCCTTTGGACTGCTCCACAAAAAATCTGCAAGAATAGTTTCTATTTCTTTGATAAATGTTTTAGGCAATATAAAACAGCTCATGGCATAATTCATTAGCTTGGTAATAATGCGAATTAAGGGAAATAATTGATGTAGACGAGCGTTCTACGTTGGTCGCAAATGAGGAATTTGAGTGGCTTATAAACAGCAAAGCCTCCTTTCCCTAACGAAGAGTCTTTTCAGGACAAACCCATGAAACTCATACGAAACCAGAGGGCGACAATAGCTCGCGCAACGAGGGACTTGATAGGAGCACATGGGACGCTTGCCTACATCAATAATTAAGATTTTTTTTTTTTTCAAAAAAATATGACACTTATAGACATCCGTTTTAATGGACAAAAGCCAAGTAGAATTTACCAAAAAAAATCTATTATCGTGCCAACTATTCAAATTTTCCAAATTTAAGGTCCTAATTTTAGTAATATCTTCACGACTTTAACCTTTTATAGTAACAATTCAATATCCCAAATCTTAAAAGTCTTATTGCAAAAATGTCTTTTCAAATCCTTCTAACTAGGGCTGATAAAACAAAATATTAAAACCTCACAAGCCGCTTGAACGAAATCAAATCAAACTATTTTTTATAATTTATTATTTAAACTGTGATTTTAAATTTAGATAAATTCGCCGTATTATTGATTTGATTTTAATTTAAAATTTTACAGACACCACCAAAAATCAAATCGAACCGCTAAATATATGATTAATTTTTTAAATTATTTATTAAATGTCGACTTTCTTCTTAATTCTACGAACCAACTATATCCATTACCTCATTAGCACAATGTGCCCCATCACAAGTGTCACTGATGCTTACCAAATTTTCAACACCATAAAATTTGTGGTTGTGAAAATTATGTAATCGGAAAGATTAAGGTACCTGAAAAAAGGGATTAGCACTCCAATCTTCGAACGAGGGCCGGAGAATGGAAAATAATAACTTGTGCCCAATCTTGCAGGCCAGCAGCTTACTTCGTCCTAGTGGGCTGTATGTAGGCCCATCCGGGTCTTGATATGTTTTGGTCTTGGGCCTTCACCGGCTTTTGCAAGTATTGAAATGGGCCATTTGGGCTTTGGAAAATCTGCATGGGACATCACTTATTGTTGCATACCTAAATATTTATATAGGTGGGGAATACTGAACAGTGGTGGTGGTGGTGGTTTGTAATGTACCGAGACACCAGAAGAAAGTATATTTATTTTGTTAGGATTAACCATTAGGTATAATTACATTTATATTCTTTGATGTATGGTCTGTTTACACAAATTATTTTTATTTTTTGGATGATTATACATACACTCATCAAAATATTATTATCACTTACGCAAACTACCCTTCACTTTTCTGAAAAATTACACTCCCCCTAAAAATATTAGCATCATTACACAAATTATCCTTACTTTTTGGCTGTTATGGGTAGTTTCTATAATTATACAAAAAAATAGGGGGTTTTCGTAAATAGATCATATTAGGAGTGTAAATATAATTATCCTTAATCATTATAGTTAAAAGGCGAAATTGGTGATGGCGCAACGGTTATTAATTATTGTTTCTACAATAAGATCAAAATATTTACTAAAGTTAAAATATATGGTAAATATTTTGACGTAGGTAAAAATCAAGGCAAATGTTGATTAATCATGGTTAAAACTTGAGAGTTTTTGCATTGATTTGATCGTGATAGATAGTATTGATATATTATAATTTTTAAACATGTTAATACAATTTAGCCCCCTGTATTAACGAAAAAGTGTAAAAGAACCCCGCGAAAAAATAAAGAGCAATTTACCTCCTTCTGAAACTAAAATGATTCAATTTACCCCCTTTGGAGGAGGATAAATTGCATTATTTATTAAATCACAGGGGATAAATTGCACTTTTTTTTACAGGGGTTTTTTTCTACTTTTCAGTTAATTTTAACACAGGGGGTAAATTGTATTTAACCTATTTTTAAATTATATTCGTTTATAGCGTAGGAAATAACTATTTTTTTCTGTAATGGGAGATTGATTTCCAAATAATTATTTTTTAATAAAAAAAAGTTATTATTTATTTGAATGCACAATTTTATAATTGATCAATAAATGCAGAGCTATATATGTTGTTATAATAAAGGTTAATAAAAAATAATTAAATTTAAAAAAAAAAAAAAATTGCAAAATTAGATTCGAAAAAAAAAATTGCACTGGGATTAAAAGTTAGAAATTGCAGCTTTATACTAAAATGTAATTTTTTTAAATTTAATTCTAAAAGTGGTCAAACAACAAGTTTTTTTTTTAAGGTAAGAGCGATGGATTTTTATTAATGACATATATTAAGTACAAGTACAATCATTCATGTCGACTTTAATATGTAACAAAGACTATTACAATAACTATAAAATCCTGCTCAATAACACCTACTATTAAAATAGACAACAACTCCTACTATGCAGTAGACTAACTCTTGTTATATAACAGACAACATCCCACGCACCTGATGAGATTCGAACTCATGACCTTTAAAATAATGGGGCCTTAGCTTCGCCAACTAAACTAGGCCTTATTGGCGTCAAACAACAAATTCAACATGCACAATCACAGACTTAGCGGGGCACTAAGTACCCTCGATCATCCTCCAATTTTGAGTCGCCATTTAAGATTGGATATCCAACTCAAGTTAAATTATATTGACATTTTTTAAAGTTAGATCAAAATACACGAACACTCCCTGTATTTTACAAAATCACAACTAGATCCTCTGAAGTTATAGTTGTAATTACAACTACACCATCTATTCAAATGCAAAATTTGCACATATATCTCTTTTAAAAATATTACACTAACACCCCTCAGAAAATATAATTATAATATATAAAAAGTAAGATATTTATATAATTTGATATAATCTTAGGGTGCCAATATAAACTTACCCTATAACACTTAATATGAAAGCACACACATCAATTTGATGTATTATTTGTGATATAATATATAAGAGCAAGTTGGGCTAGTTTTTAATGCAACTCTCAATTAATATCTTCATTGAGATCCAAATCAAAGAAATCACATTGTGCACCCAAACCTAGTTGTATATTGAGTTCATGTAGAAAAATAATATATATATATATATATATATATATATATATATATAGTCAACTCTAAGGTTTTCTTTTTCTTTTTTTAGTGCTTTCACACTCAACAAAAATCTATGAGAAAAAAAATATCATGTGGGAATAAATTAAAATAAATATTTTGTTGATCTTATAATTATATCTTTTTCCAAGTCTAATGCAAGAAGTACGGTCGAAAACTCATAATTTCAAAATTAGTAATTTGTAGTATACTTTATGTGTGTGAAAATTCTATAATATTATTTAAGATGAAATAGTTATTATTTAATAAAGTATATATATATATAATATATATATATATATATTATATATAATAGTATTAATATTAGATTTATAGAAAATTTATGTCAAAAAATATGTATAAAGAAAAATAAGTAATTATCAAAAAATAGTGGGGGAATGATCTTAGAGGTCATAAATTTGAACCCCGCTTTATGCGTGCGATGTTGTGTTTACTAAATAGTAGGTGTTGTTTCTACTGTAATAGTAATGATATATTTGACCGAAATAATTATAATCAATTTATTTCAATTATTAATAGTTCATCGCTTTTACTTCAAAGAAAAAATATAAATAGTGCACGAATGGGATTTAGAAGGGCAGGTAGATGAGAAGTTAATAAATAAATTAATAAAAATAAAATATAAATATTAAAACATATCAAAATAATTGAGACACCAATTCATCTCTTTTCAATTATACATAAGTATAGATAAATAATTAGCACCGAATAAGAGATAAGTTAGATTAAATTACATTTGAAATCCTTTAAATATCAATATTGTTTATGTATGACACGTTCTTTAAGCTTTTTATTTTTAAAATACTAAATATCATCGCACGTAATTCCTGCGAGCATATAAAAAATGCAAACTATTGTTTTATAAACAGTTGAACTCCACAAAAAATGTAAGTGTAGTAACCCTTTCCCAATTTTAAATAAGAAGTAAACAAGAAAATCATCACAATGTTTTTATTGACGATGATGCATTTATGAACTTTGTACCATCAATGCTGCACATCTATAATAAAGTCCATATTTATATATATGATGATATGCTTAAATTCAATTAATTATATAATTAAATTCACGCCGACATCTCTATTTTCAAGATATACAAATAATATAGTAACCGTAATACATTAATCGATTAGGTCTTAATTTAATGGGTAAATTACATTGATAGTTCTTCATATTAGCCCTAATTGCACAAACAACTTATATCTTTTGTTAAATTGTTGGCACACCCCTGAAGGGTTGTTAGTATAATGTCCTCACAGAGTGTTTATGTAAAATTTTGTTGTTGAATAGTATTTGTACTTATAATCTTACAAATAATAGATAGCCTCTAGAAAAAGTATGATTTTTCCTTGCGGTTCATTACTAAATTACAATTTTGATCAAAATACTTGACCTCTTATTCACTATTGGTCCTCATACTATTGCCCTTGACAGTATTAGTCCTCAAACTTATCATTTTTTTAAACACTTTTCACCCTTGCCATTAGTTGAAGTGTTAAAATAGATGGAAGTTAGTGTTAGAGGAGGAAAAAACTCCCTTTTTCCTTCCCTTTGGTTGGTTGTTTCATTATAGAGCTTCAATAATTAACTTTCCACCATTTTTTTTTTCAAATAGAAGCTTTAGTTGAAAATTTTTAACGTTTTATATACAATTTTGCCAAAATATGAACAAAAAAATTGATAAAAAATCTGTCAAAGAAAAAATCGACATCTTATACACAAAATCTGCCAAAACATTGACCAAAATTTAACAAAAAATTGTCCAAGACCTAAACAAAATTCTAAAAATCGTAATTATCCCATTGTGGTGTTATTTTTAGTTGAAATTATTGTGAGCACAGTCTGATTGTTAGAGATGGATGATCTATATGGTTTGACTTATTTGTGAATTTTTTTATGATTGTTTGGATGTTTAATTACTTGACTATTATGGATGTTTGTTATTTTCAAACAAAGTTGGTCAGATGATGTTTATGTTTTAAGACTGATTTTGATGGATATTTATGAGACCAAATTGTGTTGTAGAATTTTTATTCAGGTCTTGGACAATTTTTTGGTAGATTTTAGTTAATTTTCTTTTGCAGAATTTGTGTATAAGATGTCAAAAAAAAAAAAAAATGACAGATTTTTTATCAGTTTTTTTGTACATGTTTTAGCAAAATTGTATATAAGATGTCAAAATTTTCTCAACTAAAGCTTCTATTTAAAAAAAAAAAAAAAATAGCGGAAAGTTAATTATTGAATCTCTATAATGAAACAACCAACCAAAGGGAAGGAAAAGGGATTTTTTTTTCTCCTCTAACACTAACTTCCGTCTATTTTAACACCTCAACTAACGGGAAGGACGAAAAGTGTTAAAAAATGATAAGTTTGGGGACTAAAACTGTCAAGGGCGATAGTATGAGGACCAAAAGTGAATAAGTGGTCAAGTATAGGGACCAAAATTATAATTATCCCGAAGAAAATCGTGTTAAATAGAAATCACGGCTTCGCAATAGCCATTATCTGTTGCTTCTACAAGTGTGGCCATGCAATACAGTAACCATGGCGAATGTTTAGGCTATGACTAAAAATTACGGCGAATATTGATTAATGGTGGTAAAAATTTAAATTTTTATTTTGATTTTGTTTAACTATGGATAAGTGTATTGATTAACCATAATTTTTAAATCGTTATAATTTATAATATAGCGAAAATATATAATTAAAATGTCAATAATTTTAAACAATGTCAATATATTTGATCTAATTTAATAATTAAAATTGAGGTGAAACTCCGAAAATATGAGTTAATGCATGAGTTTGACTCCACGTAATATGAGGGTAATTTATTGTACTTTTATATGATTTTATAATTATTTGTTATTTCACCCATATTGTTTATTGATAGTTGCTGCAAAATATTTGCAATTATTAATTAAGATCTTTGATTTAACGATCAAAATATTATCACTTCTATAAAAAAGATAAAGGGATAATTACATTCTCCTCTGATAAAATTTATTATAATTAAACATAAATTCTCTAGTTTTGGAAAATTACATCTAACGCTCATGAGGTTTGTTTTTTACTAACAAATAAACAAATAAGTCCCTTCATTAGTTAACTATGGTTAAAACTTAAGTTTCTGCCTCGATTTTTATCTAATCATGGTAAATAGTATTAATATATTATGATTTTTAAATCGTAGTGATTATAGCATAGAAATAACCATTTTTTTTTTAGTGAGAGAATTGGTTTCGAAATAATTATTTTTTAAGAAAAAAAAATTATTATTTATTTGAATTCACAATTTTATAATTTTATAATTTATCATACAAATGTAGGTCCTAGCTATTTATAGCTATGTCCTAGCTAGCTATTTAATGAGAAATAATTTTTTTTAATAAAAAAACAACCTGAGATCAAAAGCTATAAATTGCAGCTTTATATTAAAATATAATTTTTAAAAAATTTAAATTGTAAAAGTGGTCAAACAACAAGTTTGACCTGCTCAATCACATATTGAAACGGACACTAAATATCCTCGATTGCCTTCAATGTCGAGTGATATTTGCGGCAAAAGAAGAGCAAGTTGGGCAAGTTTTTAATGTCAACTCTCAATTAATATGTTCATTGAGATCCAATTCAAAAGATCAGATTGTGCATCCAAACCTAGTTGTATATTTTAAATTTAGAAATTATGTATTGATATTGAGGCCTAACTTAATTGAAATCGAGGCCCCATGATCTTAGAACCTCGCCAGGCTTGTGGATGTTGTTGTTTGCTATATAGTAGGAGTTGATATATTGCATAGTAGAAATTGTTGAAGTCGACAGGAATGATTGTACTTGTACTCGATTTATTTCAATTAAAAAAAATCCACCGCTCTAGAAAAGAAAAACAAACTATGTATTGTGAGCTAATCAAGAAAAAAGAATTAAATTCATTTTAACCCCATGCGATATGAAAAAATATCAAAAAATCCCCTATAAAAATTTAAATATAAAGAATTATCTTTATGTTATGAACAATGACTCACACAACCCCTGGTTAACCTGATCACAATGGGTATTTTGATTTTTTTTTTATATTACATGGGGTGTAATGGATATTTTATTTTTTTCAGGGGGTCTTTGAATATTTTTCAATATCACAGGGGGATCCTTGGATTTTTCCTTAAGAAAAAATATAGTCAATTATTTGTTTTAATGGCCATTTACACTCAACAAGAATCCATGAGAAAAAAAACATATCATGTGGGATAAACTAAAATAGATGTTTAGTTGATCTTATGATATACTCTTTTTTTGCAATTCTAATGCAAAAAACGGTCACAAACTCATAATCTCGAAATAAATAATTAGCATCTCGAATAAGTTAGATGAAATAAATTAGGAAATAATGCAAACAACCATTTTGTAATATTACAAGATATTTTTTTGTGAATGTAAACTATTGTTTTTTAGAAACAGTTGGAACTCCAAAAAAAATGTAAGTGTTGGAACCCTTTCCTCAATTTTAAATAGGAATAATTACACTCTCCTTTATTGAGATTTGGTGTAATTATACATAAATTTTTTGTGGTTTGAAAAATTACATCTAGCACTTCTGAAGTTTGCTTCCATCTAATAAATAAGTCCATCCGTTATTCACCAAATTTGTTGATATTAATAAAAAATAATCGAAAAAGGATCTATGTTTATCCTCAATTGACTTATTACTGACTTAGCAGGTCAAATAAATTTTTTTATAACCAAATTAGCCTTACGTTTTCACACGTTAATGCATGTGAGGAGGTATATCTATATCGTTATAAGGGTAGTTTAGTGCGAAAAGAATTATTTGACCTGTAATAAGTCAGTTTTAAGTTAATCAATGTAAATATCAATTTTTATTTTAATTTTTTTATTAATATAAATAAATTTAATGAATTTTGTCTAATGAGAGAAATTATTTTAAATAACAAGCAAACAAGAAAATCATTACTATATTGGTTTATTGACCATGATGCATTTAACTTTGTAGCGCTGCACATCTAATAGAGTTTGTATTTATATATGATGATATGGTCAAATTCAATTAATTATATAATTAAATTTGCTCCGACATCTCTATTCTCAAGGTATATAAATAATATAAAATATGTATCGGAAATAAATTTTATTGATATTTCTTGACGTTAGTCCTAATTATATAAACACTTCATATTTTTTGTTAGATTATATAGGTACACCTCCGGATAATTATATTTTGGTTCACAAATATTACCACTTATTTAATTTTGGTCCTCCAACATAGGCCCGTTATAATTTTGGTCCTCAAATATCCATTATTTTTGCACTTTTAGTCCTTGCCGTCATCTTTCCGTTAAACTTGACGGAGGAGCCTCACATGTGACTCACGTGAGGCGAAAATGGAGGGAAATTAGTGGGATAATTACACTTTTGGTTCTCAAACATTACCATTTATTCGATTTTGGTCCTCCAACATAGGCCCCGTTAATTTTGATCCTCAAACATCCATTTCTTTTACATTTTGTAATTGGATAATTTTTATTTTAATATAATATTTTTTTGCTAATTATTCAAGTTTTATAATGTTTATTTTATTCTATTAGTTAATATTTATTCAATTAATTAAACTCATATATATAATTAAATTTAATAATTAATTATAAATTATAAATTATATTAAAGTTATATAATTAAAAAAATTTGGAACATTTTTAGTAATTGCAAATAAAATATTATAAATTTAAAAAACAACACCGTTTAAAAAACCATTGCTAAAATAATTCTAAAAAAGTATTCCTAAACAGGAATAACCATTCTTATATAGATTCCAACTCAAATTAATGCATACACCACAATGTATTCCAAGAAATACTCCTAAAATAGTTACAAGAGAGCATTTCAAATAAATAATAAACCGTGCCTAATAGTATTTCAAAAGTTGATTTTTGAGGATCAAAACTGCAACAGGCCTATGTTGGAATATCACAATCGAATAAGTGGTAATGTTTGGGGATCAAAAGTGTAATTATTCCGTTAATTTTCCTAAATTTTGCCTCACGTGATTCATACGTGAGGCTCCTACATCAAGTTTGACGGAAAGATGACGGCATGTATAGAAAGTGTAAAATAAATAAACGTTTGAAGATCAAACTGTAATGGGACTATGTTGGAGTACCAAAATCAAATAAGTGGTAATATTTGAAAACCAAAAGTGGAATTATCCCATACACCTCTTGAGGGTTGTTAGTATGATGCACCTTGGGGAGTGTTTCTATAAAATTTTATTGTTGAATAAAAGATGTACTTATAATTACAATTACAATCTCAATGGTGTACTTATAATCTTAAAAATAATAGATAGCTAGTAAAAAAATTGTATGACTTTCTCCTACGGTTAATTACTATAGTCAAAAAAAAAAAAAAAAAATCATGGCAAATACAAATCAACCATGGCTTCGCAACAGCCATTAGCTATTATTGCTGCAAGTGTGGTCAAAACATTAGTCATAATTTTAGGCTATGACTAAAAATTATGGCAAAATATTGATTAATCATGATAAAAATTTAAATTTTTCTTTAATTTTGTTTAACCGCGGATAATATAATTAATTTACCATAATTTTTAAACTATGATAATTTATAATATAGCAAAAATTCATTTTTTTTTTGTAGTGAGCGTTTGTATAATTAAATCTAATTTTTAAAATGTCAATATAATTTGATCTAATTTGATGGTTAAAATTGAGGTAGACCACTCCGAAATATGAGTTAATGCATGAGTTTGATTCCATGTGATATCTGGGTAATTTATTGTAATTTGTATGAGTTTATAATTATTTGTTATTTCATCGATATTGTTTGCTGATAGTTGCTGAAAAATATTTTAAATTATTAATTAAGATCTTGATTTAATGATTGAAATATTATCATTTTTATAAAAAAAAAAAGAATAATTACACCCCCATTTCTTGATATTTGGTGTAATTATATTTAGATTTTCTGCAATTTGAAAAATTACATCTAACACTCTTGAGGCTTGCTTTTTCCTAACAAATAAGCCTCTCAATTAGTCAAAATTCAATGAGTTTGTTTCTTCATGAATAATTAATTTTTTTATAGAAAGAAATAGCTGATTTTATTTAAAGTCCTTGTTTCTAATTTTACTTTATTTTCATTAAAGTTGCAGTATTATACTATTCATTACGTACCCAAGGATATTATTTATTGCTGTATAAAATTATATTTTCTATGCATTTTTAATCTTTTTAATCATTGGAGAAGAATTAAAAAAAAAAATCTCAAGTTACTCATATTTTTATAATATCTTATTATAGAATTTAACTATATTAAATTAATAAAAAATCACCCCACATATTCTTTTCCTTTGAAAGAGATGTTTCTTCAAATTTCTAAATCGTATATTTTTCTAATTATATAATCTATATATATTTCCTAACTAGTATTAAGATTTTTTACTAATTTTAATTATTTTGTTACTAGTTATCAATAAACTCTTTATTATAACTTATTTTTATTAGAATTCTATCTCAATTAATCTATGTAAGTAATTAACAACAATTACCATAGCAACTAATTACAAAATTATTTATCTGTATACATAATTAAATTTAGAATCTGTTATTATATAAAAAGGATTTAATTGACATCACAAAAATAAAAAATAAAAAACATGACAAATTATTCACACTTTTATAAAATACATTGATATCTAAAAAAGTAATTAGTAAAAAAATAAGAGCATTTTAAAATTGTTTAGAAAATAGTTAAATAACGAAAATAAAATATTTTGTAGAAAAATGACTTATGGTTATGATTATTAAAAATAAAAAACTTTCCGCTACAAAACAAAAAATAGATTCATAGCCACGAATTTTTGCAACGAGTTCTGTTAAAGTCTGTTGCAAAATTGATTTACCTCGACCTTTTGCAATGCGTGATTTTCCGTTGCTATAGCATTCTATATTGCCACAATTGTTTTGCCGTTGCAAATCATTGCCACGGATTCCATTTCGTGGCAAAATTTGACTGCAAGTTGTTCTGCTAAAATATTTGACTTTTCATATTTTAGAACGACTTTTGAATGGTATGTTTGTGGTAAAGTTGGTGGAAATTTCGTAGCAAAATTATTTTTTATTTGCAACAAAATTTACAACATCAGTTGTTACTATATTGCAATTCATTTTTGCAATGACTTTCTGCTATAAATTTTGCAACAAAATATTTTTCTACAATACTTTGCAAAACTATTTTTCGCTTGCAACAACATTTGCAACAGAAGTCATTGTAAAATTGCAATGCATTTTTTGCAATAACAATCTGTGCTAAATTTTGCAAAGAAATATTTAGCAACAATTCATTGCAAAATTTTGATTTTATAATTTCAAAATTTAACATTTAGTAATATAAAATTATATGATTGACTTTAATAATTTATATAATTAAATATGAAAAAATATTTAAATAAAAATAAATCAATACAATCCAGAAAAATAAAAGTGTAAAACTTTGAAGTATCTATATTTATATTTAAAAAGGGGATAATTTAAATAATTTCCACAATCTTTGGAGGTGGTTGGTCGGATCGGGAAGTATATATTACCAGAACTATCTTTTCATGCACTCATTTTTTTCTCCCAACACAATACTAAATTTATCCATCATTAAGCTCATTAATTTATATATTTTCTTTAATCCATATGCAGTACCAAATTTATTTGTTATTAAACTCATTGGTGGAAAAGGAAGTTCTTCTATTTTTTTTCTTTTCCTCTTTCTTCTGCCTAAATAATGAGAATAGTATAAAATTTACTACTTTGCATTATTCCTAGATCGATCCAAAATAAAACCTCATTTTAAAATAAAATTTTACACAAACGACAAGAAGTGAAAAGGTACAGTCTTTAACAAATTGGATTTAAAATTTAAATTTTATTGTATTTTCATTATATTTAACATATATATGTACGCCCTAGGCGTGCAGAGATTATATTATTTATTTTATTTTAGAAAAAATTATATACACGATATATCTATGATATACATATTATAGGAAGGGGTCTTTTGACGAAGATGCTCAAATTTGACTGAATTCCAATCTTAGAGAATTTTTAATTTTTTTTATTCTTTTAAAAATTCTAATTTGTAGTTTCATAGTTTTGGTAAATATCAAAACTAGTAAAATATTATAATTTATATCTTTGTTATTTCAAACTTGCACTAGTTAGATTCCAAAAATTATGATTTATTTAAATATTTATGATAAATAACAATGATTAATTTTCTATGTAATTTCTAAAAAAGACAACATAAGACATTTAGGCCTTTCTTATTTTTCAAACTCTAAATTGACAAGTTACAATTAATAATTTTTCAATCTATTTGTCATGAACAATTTTTCTTTAAATTGATTTTTGATTTTTTCATTATCAATCTTTTTTATATTATGATTTCATAAAATGTGCAATATGTGTATTACTCATAATCATTATTGATGCGTACCAAAAATTTGGCCAGACCACAAGGGTCGAAGGATTTTCAAAAAAATCCTAAGATTATCAGAGGACTAGCCCTGCAAAATAGAGATTAGCACTCCGATGCTTGAGTTAGTAACGATTTATAAAGAAATAAAAGAAAAAACTTGAAATAAAGTGAGAATAATGGTGAAATATGATTGAAGATGGTGAATATTCGTGTGAAGTGCAAAATATAGGTTAAAAATAGCTCAAGAACCAAGAGAGAATAGTACCAAAAGTATGAGAGTTTGAAAGTAATGAAGATGTGAAAACGTGTTCAGAATCCTGCACAAGACCTCTATTTATAGACTTCTATAGAGTTGGATACGAGGTTAATTACTGATTTTCGTACGGCATTGATAATTTCTTGAGTTGGGTATCACACGCAATAAACCGTTAGTGATTTGGATAAGTATTGATTGAGATATGAGTTCGACTAAAACCCACCAAACCTGCCTGTTTTTCCGGAAATTAGTTATTCATAACATTTCCATCACATTTATGCTCGATTTACCTGGGACCATCTAGAGATATTTTAGGATGATGTGTACAAACGTGTTGGCAAACTATATGACTTGTCCTTTCAGCTGTATGATGACGTGTCCTTGGGCTTGCCAATTTAGTAAAGTACAAGTTAAGCTCGTGGGTCTTTCTCCCTTGCTGATAGGCTTTATCTGTCTTGTTGATGGGCCATTATCCGTGCTGCTGATGAACTAGTCGGACTCTTAGTCCGTTGTGCCAGCATGCCTAATTTGTGGTTGGCTCCAATAATTTTTAGGGGGCATCATCACCCCCCCCCCTCCAGGAGTGCAAATCGTAGAGTTGGACTGTTGGAGCAGGAAAGATGTCCTGCAAAAAAGGGAATAAGTTTCCTGCTCATAAGCAGGAAGAATCCCTTTGACCTCCTTGTGTAATGCCGACCGGCCTAGTTGGAGATTATTCGTGTAAAAAAATATCATTATTCCATCATTTTCTTGTGATTTTGAATTTTAAACTCTTCAAAAGAGAAATATAAATGGTAATGATTGCAAAAAAAAAAGGAGAAGAGTCTCAGTTTTCCTAAAAGCTTGCGCTGTCTTCGAGAATTCTGAGTCCTCAGTTGGTAGGACTATTTATGACAACCCACGCATATATAAGGAATTTTATCATCTAATTATATTTTCTTCATTCGTTTTTTAAGGTAAGTGTTGAAATTATATGGCCCATTACCCTTATTTGGTAGGCCCAAAAAGGCACTCCGGGCCATTTCTCACTTGGAGGCCCAAGTTACACAACAATATTAGTCCACCTCCCAACCCGATCTGGCTCATCTTTTGACCCGACCCGGTATCCCTTAATTCTCCCCAACCCTAATCTAAATCACTTTGATGTTAAAAGATAACTATAAAATTTAAATGCATTACATTAAATAATTATTTACAAAACAAATTATTGATTAAACTTAATTTTAGATAGATATTTGATAACATAATTACAAATAAAAATTCTATTAGGGTTTGATTACTTTTAAGTCAAAAAAAAAAAAAAAAAAAACAACAAACATCTATCTAAAAATTTAACAAATAAAATTTATATACATGATCAGGTATGATTATTTTTTTAGCCCTAATTTTAATATAGAATAAAAATTCTAGAAGTAATCATCTAACTAAAGGGTCAAAGGATACATACATACATATATATATATATATATATATATATAATATATATATACTCAAAATACAAATTGAACATGTAGCTGTTCAATCGCAGAGTCAAACGGGCACTAAATAATTAATTTAAAATTAGAAATATAACTTAATATGGAAGCATATACAGCAAATTAATAAATGTCTGTGGCATAATAAAAAGCTTTTAATGTCAACTGTCAACAAATCTTCATTGAGATTCAATTCAAGACATCAGAATGTGCACCCATAATTACTTGTATATTTTATTTTCAGAAACTATATACTACATGTAAAAAAATAATGTAGTCAACTCTTAAGTTTCTTATATTAATTCACACACTCTGCAAAACATATTAGAAAAAAAATATCACGTGGGAATAAAGTAATTAAAATAGCTGGTTAATCAAATATTTCTTTTAGCACGATAAGTACGGTTGCAAACTCATTATCACGAAATAAATAATTAGCATCTCGAGTAAGTTAGATGGAATAAATTATATTATAAATATTTTGAAAATCGATATCAATGTTCACATTACGTTATTAAATTTAATGTTTTTTTCCAAATTAACTAACTATAAAGTTTTTATTTAATAGTTAAAGTTCACGTGGATCGATACATGAATTTGACTCCATAAAATAATTGGGTAGTTTATTTAATTTACATGCGTTTATCTATGATTTCATCGATATTACCAATTAATATTTTATATACTGAAAAGTAATTTAAATTATTGCATAAGATCTTGATTTAATGATCGAGATATTGTTACTTCTATTAAAAATAAAGGAAAATATTTGCGTATAAGTTTAGGGTTCGCCAAATTCAATTTGACCTAACTCTTTTCTCATTAGTTAATTAGGCATTAATTTTACTTAAACTTCTTGGAATTATAAGGGGGAAAAAAAAGGGAGCTACATTCCATGGTAGTTTACAACATTTTGGTATTGATTTTTTAAATGCAATTGATAGGGGTAATTTGCTATTTTTTAAAATACATGGGATAATTTGTTATATTTATTTTTACAAGGAGTTTTTTTTTAATAATTTTTATATTATATGGGGTAAATCGTATTTTTTTCTTTTTTTTTTTATGACTGCACAACTTGTTTTGCACTAGCTTATGGTTTTCAAATTGTTAAGTTTATTGATTTTTGAAAAATAATAAGCAAGAAACCCATAGGGCTCATCTACTTTGAATTATTAAATTTGATATCCTAACTAATCATGCATAATTTCTTGTTTATTTGAAATTTGCTCAACCCGTTATAATGACACAAGGCCCGGTATAGAGGGTGATTAGAAGGTGATTACAAACCACCCACAAGAGGTGGGTTTGTAATCATGCCCAACATATTGAGGTCTTATTATTTTTTGAGTGTCCATTTTATCCCTAATTTTTTCATGCCAATTACAATGTTGTCCCTAATTTTGGTGAAATCCACCAAATTACAATTTTTGAGAGGGAAGTTTATGTATTGTGTGTGTGTATATATATATGTATATATTTATTAATTTTGATATATTTATGAGGCTTATTCAAAGTTGAAGTAGACAATATATACCTTGTGCAACGGGACGCTGATTATATCGCAGGTCGCATCATTTGATATTATCTGTAAGAATGAGACCATATGTCGTTCCCAAACCCTTCATCCAGGACTGATGACGTATATATACAAACATACTACGAAAAAGCTTAAATAATTCATAAGCCCCAATACCTCATCTTTTTGATAAAGTACACTTTCAGAACAAAATTGTAGAATTATACAAAATCAAATGAAAAAAAATTACCCCGCACAACAAGATACTGATCGCGTGGTATGATGTATTATACAATACTGTGGATATTTATAACTTTATATGTAAGCAATTAGGGTAACTAAAGTATTGTAAGACACATTAAGCAAGTTTGGCTGTTTGTTAAGTCAATCCTCAATTAAAATAAATACATTCATTGGATTTCACGATTCTCTATTCCACATCTTGAATTTGAAAATCGGGTTCCATTTTTATGTATACGTGTTATGTATACAAATTAACATTATTTTATTCATAAATAACAATTTTTTTTTATCCACATGGTTCATATATTAAACGAAATAAAAAATATAATAAATATAAATTAATATAAATAGGAGGAAAAAACAAGAAATCACGTTTGAATAAATTAAAGTTCGTTGCCTGATCTTATTGTTAATTCGTTCTAATTAGCAGGTCCAACGCTGATTGAAGTGCGTTGTAATAATTTAAGAATAAATAATAATTAATTAGTATTGTTTACGTATTTTATTCCAATTTTATGTTTATTATATACTTTTTGTTATTATTTTTTCAATTTAGTAGTCACCAAATGATTTATTTAAACAACGTAATTTTTTGTTCTATATATAATAAGAGAGGTGAAATAAATTACATTATAAATTAGTTAAATGCATAAGGTCTCCCTATAAAAATAATAATTAATGAGCAAAAATCTCGTAGAAAAAGAAAAGATAATGTGACCCCTAAACTTTTAAAAATAAAACAAAATACCTTTATTCAATATATTATCTCTAACTTTAAAATGTTCTCCTTTTTCTCATTTTCTTCTAATTTCAAAAATGTTATGTGGAGTGTTTAATACACAGAATAGTTGGATAAAGATATACCCTGATTTTTTATTTTTTTTTTGAAAAATAAAGGTCATTCACACGTTCAATGCACAAAAGCATCGAATCCAGCATGAATTTAAGTATTTTGCGTCGATCCTCTCTATTTTTAGGAGTAGTGATTTGAACTTGACGATATTTGGAATTTTGCTAATTTTGGGAAACATAAATGTCCAAAATTTAACGTTTAAGTATTTTATCCCAAATTTATGTTTATTATATACTTTTGTTGCTTTATTATTATTTTTCAATTTAATAGTCACCGAATAATGTATTTAAATAACGTAATTTTCGTTCTATATATAATAAGAAAGGTCAAATAAATTACATTGTAAATTAGTTAAACGCATCAGGTTTCCCTATAAAAATAATAATAAGCAAAAATCTGATAAAATAAAAAGGAAAGAAAATGTGAACCCTAAAATTTTAAAAAATAATATTATCTCTAAGTTTAAAATTTTCTCCTTTTTCTCATTTTCTTTTTGTTTCGTAAATGTTATGTGGAGTGTTTAATACACAAAATAGTTGAATAAAGATATATTTTATTTTATTTTATTTTTTAAAAGAAAGATCATTCATACGTTCAATGCACAAAAGCATCGAATCCCGCATGAATTTAAGCACTTTGCGCCGATCCTCTCTATTTTTAGGAGTCGTGATTTGAATTTGACGATATTTGGAATTTTGCTAATTTTGGGAAACACAAATGTCCAAAATGTAACATTTAAAAAAAATGCAAGAATTCGAGAGTATTTATTAAGATATTAATATATTAAATTATTCTCTCCTCTAATAATTTAAATTTTTCAATAAAATGATCATTCAATATGGTATCATAGCAATACCAAACAAGAGGTCGTGTGTTTAAATTTCAATTTCTCAGTTTATAAAACAAAGGTTTCACATGCAGTTTTTATACTTGAAGTGGGATATATTTAAAATATTAATATTAATATTTTTCTCTCTAATAATTTAAAATTTTAGATAAAGTGGTCCTTTTAATAGTACAGTCTTTAGTGCTTACGGAATTTTCAATGTTCATATATTATTATACTTTAATCAAATGTTCATTATAATAAAGTTCGTATTTATAATCCGATTGGTTAAATTCAATTAATTACATAATTAAATTTAATATTTTTCCAAATTCACTAATTATAAAATGTATATTCTGTTTTTTAGAGAGAAAACGATAATATTCCACCAAAAAAAGTTAAAAAGCAGATAAAAAGTAATTATAAAGTCTTTATTTAATAGTTAAAATTGAGGCTGATCGCTTCGTAAATATGAGTTAATGCACGAGTTTGGCTCCATAAAATGTCAGTAATTTGTTTTACGTTATATGAGTTTACTATTATCTGTTATTTCATCAATATCGTTATTTGACAGGATATATATTGAAAAAAAATATTCTAAATTATTACATAAGATCTTGATTTAATGATCGACATATTACTACTTCTATTTAAATAAAGGAAAAATTTGCGTATAAGTTTAGGGTTCACAAATTCAATTTGACCAACTCTTTCTCGCCAGTTAATTATGCAGGAACTTCTAGAAACAACAGTTTTTTTTATTTGTATCAAACCATATCAAATTTAATACATTTAGACAAATATACATTATTGCTTCGTATTTTTACAATAAGCTTTCTTGAATTATAAAAACGAATGGAGCTTAATTAGCAACATTTTATATTGATACTTTTATATGGGGTTAAATGCAAATTAATATAGGGGATGATTTACTTTTATTTTTTTAAAATACAAGGGTAATTTGTTATTTTTTCTTTTACAGGGTTTTTTTTACTCTTTTCTATCATATAAGATATATACAGACGAAAAACTTAAATAATTTATAAGTCTCACATACCTCATTTCCTAACGAGATGTCTTTTCACAGTTAAAAAAAATTATAAAATCATACGAAATGAGAAAAAATTTTACCCCGTACAATAAAATACTGATCGCATCGTGTGCATTATAACTTTATATGAAAGCAATTAGGGTAACTAAAGGAGACATATTAAAGCAGTTTAAGTCAATCCTCAATTAAAAATAGATGGATTTCACGATTCACACATTATATATTACACATCTTATATAACTTTAAAAACTAGGTTTATGATCGGGTTGATTTTTTATTTCAAATCTGTTGTCAATATATATGCGTTATACATGTATATAAATTATGATTATAATTTTTTTTAATAGAAGAAATAATACGGTTCATTACATTAACGGAAAAAATAAATATAAAAATCAATCAAAAAATTAATATAGTTGATTCCACGTTATTCGACGTGAACTAATGAGACGATTACTCAGTTGGCGAAGTTGAAGCCTCATGATTTTAGAGGTCATGAGTTCGAACCCCCATGTGTGTGAGATGTTGTCTACTGCATATAGTAGACAGTCTACCATAATAGTAGGTATTGCTGAGCAGGAAATGGTGTATCTCAATCGATAGAAATAATTATAATTGTAATCGATTTATTTTAATTAATAATAATTCATCGCTCTTACACACAAAAAAAGGTCAATTTCTTTCTCGATAAATACACTCTAAATAAATAGGAGGAAAAACAAGAAATCACGTTGGAATAAATTAAACAGCTCGTTGCTTGATCTTATCATCATATTCATTTCTAATTAGCAGGTCTAACGCTGCTTGAAGTGCGTGGTAATAATTTAAAAATAAATCATAATTAGTACTGTTTAAGTATTTTATCCCAATTTTACGTTTGTTTTTACTTTTGTTGCTTTATTATTGTTTTTCAATTTAATAGCCACCGAATGATGTATTTAAGTAACGTAATTTTTCGTTCTATATATGATAAGAAAGGTCAAATAAATTACATTATAAATTAGTTAAATAAACAGGCCTCTCTATATATAAATAATAATAAGCAAAAAATCCCTAAAAAGAAAGCTAATGTGAACCCTGAAATTTTAAAAATAAAAAACAACAGCTTCTTCTATATTATCTCTAACTTTATTTTTTTTTTCTTTTTCTCATTTTCTTTTAGTTTCGTAAATATTACGCAGATTTTTTTTTCCTTCTATGTTACGTCGAGTGTTTAATACATAGAATAGTTTAATAAAGATGTATTCCGTTTTTTTTTTTTTTTTTTTAAAAGATCATTCATATATTCAATGCACAAAAGCATCGAATCCAGCATGAATTTCAGCACTTTGCGCCGGTCCTCTCTATTTTTAGTAGTAGTGATTTGAATTTGAGGATATTTTGAAATTTTGCTAATTTTGGAAAACATAAATGTCCAAAATGTAACTTTTAAAAAAATTGCAAAATTAGTTTTTGCAAGAATTCGAGAAGTACTATTAAGATATTAATATTAAATAATTCTCTTATTTAACAGCTTAAATTCTTTGACAAAATAATTATTTAATATGGTATTAGAGCCACACCAAATAAGAGGTCTTTAGTTTGAATTTTAATTCCCCCATTTTTATTTATTTAATTCGCCCATTTATAAAACAAAGGTTCCACGTGCAGTTTTTGTACTTGTGCTGAGATATATTAAAATATTAATACTAAATAATTTTTTCTCCAACAATTTAAATTTTTCGATAGAGTGGTCCTTTTAATAGTGCAGTCTTTAGTGCTTACGGAATTTTCAAAATGACCCTAAAATTAGAAAAATTCGACACCTTTGGTTTTATAAATTTTGTAAAGAAGATGACTAAATGTGTTAAGTTGTTTCAATTTTGAAAGTATTTTGTAAATTTTGTAAAATAACGGACTAAATGTGTTGATTTTTTTTTTTTAATTTTCTGGACTATTTTAAAATTTTCTTAAAGTAGAGAACTAATATGCTAAACTCTCTATTCTACGTGACCAAAAATATTATTGTTTTTCGATCGCATTTAGATTCATAATTTTATAATTGATTATACAAATGCAGTTATCGCCAAGTTCCAAAACTGATCTGATAAATGAAAGATTAACAAATTATTTATTAGGTATAATAAATAATTAGATGAAAAATAATTGCAATTAAATTAAAGTTACAATTATAGCTTTTCATCAAAATATGGTATTAATAAAATTTAATCCCATAAGTGCTTATTGAAAAATGGGCCGAACGGCACAAGAAAAGCTATTTATACTCAAACGAAACAAAGTTTGATCATCTCAATCACAAGGTAAATAGAAACTTTATATCATTATATTTTATATTTAATTTATAAAGCAATTCTATACTAACTTAAAACTTTTGTTGAATTTAATATTTTTACGTTAATTAATTAATTAAATTTTGATAGGGCAAAGCCAACTTTCTGACTTTGCCAGTGATTCACTATAAACAATTAATATAATATGTGCAATGACACTATAATGATGATAAATGTAATTTTCAGCATATTCTTTTCGTCATTATAGATGTGTCAATTAATTATTTATAATAACAACTTAAAAGTATAATTATTTTTTTGTGGCTAATAATCATATTGTGATAAGATAAAAATAATTTTATTTAAGATATTTAATAAATTTAACTAGTCACATGATATATATTATATCATTTATACTTTTATATAACTGAAGAGCACCGTGTTGGTTCTTTTTTTTTTTTGGTACTACGTCGATTCAAACAATACATCAATATGACTAAGAATAACAACAAATTACATCGATTCAATCAATACATCAATATAGTAACGGAATGCAATGACTCATATAAAGTGAGACAAAGACACACTCGTATAAAGTGAGACATATAACCACACAACCGGTAGAACTTGAATCCATGACCTTTAACTTATTCATAGGACCTCAATCTTAGCCTTAACCACTAGGTTAATACATCATTGATTATTGGTGTCTCAATTTTATGGTTTGTCAATTTCGTATTTTCTTAATATTTTACTTTTATTTTTATTTTTAACTTTCCATTTCCTCTCTTCTTGATTTCCGCATCCCTTTTTTTCTTTAGTTATTTTAAAAATATTTTCTCATAATTTTATTTTTATATTTTCAATATTTTATTTATTTACTTAATATTTTAAAATAATAATATTTTTAAAACTTTAAATTATTTGTGCATATACTAATTAATAAGTAATTGGTTTATTGGAATTCGAATCAAGAGATGAGATTGAGTACAAATTCGTTGCATATCATCAGTTGACCTTGCAATTTTTATGCAGACGAATCCACATGATTAGATTGCTTAATTCAACTTCTTTCTCCTGAGGTATAATGTAATTTGAGAATAAATAAATAAATCAAGTTGGAATAAATTAACTAGGTCATTACATGCAGATAGTATCAAATTCTATATTTAGTAGGAAAAAATCCCGTGCAGATCATGTTTGATCGAAAATCAAATTAATTATATAATAAATATAATATATATGTACTTGTTATTTGATTGTATCACTGTTTCAAAACTATATACCAATCACATGACAAGTGTATTTATATTTGTACTTATATTTGTCATGTAATTAGTTTAGGTCTAATAAGGCTAAATTTAGACTATAATTTCGCCTATTTAGCAGATCTAATGTTGTTGAAGTGCGTTGCTATAATTTCAAAATAAATAATTGATGGAGCGAAAATAATAAATTTGAGAAAATAATTAAAATGCTCGTCTCCAATTCTCATTGCACCCCATATTACAAAAAGAAAAGATTATTTCCTACATGATCTTTTTTTTTTTTTTTTTTAATAGATTTTTTTAAATGAATTATTGTAATAAAATTAGCAAGTATATTAAAAAAGAATCGTAACCCGTAAAAAATGCAAGAATTTGGTAAAATATGAGATCCGAGAGAAGCCAAAAAAAAAAAAAAAGAATATGAAAAATAAGTAAAGTTCTCTTAAGAATAATATATATATTTTTTAGAGAAATGGCTCCATAATAGTCGAAACAATGAAATTTCGTGAGGAATATTAACCCTCACGACTATTTCCTAAAAAAGACAATTGCATGTAAAGATAGTTTGCTACATAACAAGTTATTATCGTCTAAAGTTCTACGATCAGACCATACCCACATCAAGCACTATGATTTTAGTTTTTGTCAATCCAAATGCTCCCAAAATGCACACGTCTCTTATTCCATGCAATATTTTATCCCAATTTTTATATAAACCTATTGAATATTTGTTACTTTCGATTCGATAATTATTGTATGATCCATATATAAAAAGAAAAATGAAATTATTAATCATATTATAAAATCCTTTAAAAAAATTATTATCACATTACATGCTTAATAATCAATATTTACAACATACCCTACTAAATTGTATTTTTCAATTTTCTTTTTTTAAAAAATCAGATACTATAAACTTCCACATAATTTGAAAAGTTTGATATAAAAAAATAATTTTAATTTCATAAATTCGTATATGTCACATGGCATACGTACGCTACTTTGAAGTTAGTGCGGCTGTTACATGCATATACATCAAGAAAGAGAGTTGGGGAAACATAGCAGTCAGCATCAAGGCAAGTGGTTGAGGCACCGGAAAACAAGAATGCTACCCAAGCAAGAATACAAAAACATAATCAACACCATATGATGCATGCCACAAGCTATGCCTCATGATCACATGCTCAACTCAACTCCAGAGTTCTTATTCAAATCAGATTTGATCGAAATATTAATACATAACAAGTGCAAGAAATTTTATCCATGCAAAGCCTCGATCAGGTCGAGCAAATCACATAACAAGTTTAATATAATTATTATGTGATAGATCATTTTTATAAAATTTTGCGTTGATGTTATGTGATAAGTGTATAGATTTCTAATGCAAATAAGTTTGGTTGGATCGAGCAGATTATGGGATAAGTATAATGTAGACTGTATGTCGACTATATGGTAAGTGTATGAAACTCTTATTCGAACTAGGCTTGGTTAGATTAAGCTAATTACATAACAAGTATAATATATTTATCATGTGATTGATTGTTTTTCTTGAATTCCACGCTATTTACGTTACAAGAATATAAAACACTTATTTAAAACAGATCTGGTCGGACCCCACGTAACAAGTACAATACAAAATTATATAGCAATTACATGACAAGTTTATGAAACTCTTATCCCAACCAAGCCTGGTCAGATCGAGCTAATCACATAACAAATGTAATATATTTATCATATAATTGATCACTTTACTTGAGCTCTATATCACTTACATTACAAGTGTATGAAACACTTATTCAAACCAAATCTGTCCGAACCCTGCATAAAGTATTACACGACAAGTGTATGAAACTCTTATCCCAATCAGGCTTGGCTAGAGCGAGCTGATCATATAACAAGTACAATAAATTTATCATGCGCGATTGATCAATTTTCTTAAATTCTTACACCATTTACATGACAAATATATGAAATTTGTATACATATTAGTGTACATTATATTTGTAATTTAATTCATTCAAACTTATTGAAAATTTTTGGAACTAAATTTCCATACCCAATAACCCCCCAAGACCAAAAAAAGAAACACAGTAGAAAGATACCATTAAAAGCTACCTCTTTGTGTGTGATTTTGTCCCTTTGCCCACCTCTATTGCAACCATCCAAAAGTTCTTGATGGGCTTCCAATTAATTAAAGTATTTATTGTTTTCATCATACAATGAAACATGAAGATGGATCCTTTTCATGTTCTTTCATATTGCCTATATATATATATCTATACATTGTTTGGGGACCAAAAAATCAACTTGCTGCGGAAGTACCAACAATTGGAACTAAGGGAGGAGAAAGGGCCACGTGGCGTTTACGAAGCCTTTAGAAAGCGTAAAATTTTGGAACACATCCCCGATACAAATAGATAGGGTTCTTTTATCATATATATTAGTGTCACACGAATGAGTAATTGACTAAAAAATATGATTTAAAAGTAAAAGGTACATACTATACGCACACGATACATTATATTGTGTAATATTAAAGTGTCATAGAAGATTTTTCACAAATTCAGATTGAGTGGTGATGAATATTATCTCTCAGTAACTCATTATCATCAGTCGTTTGACTGTTTGTAAAACGACAATTCAAAATTAAAACGAGGAACTGGAGAACAAACGTTTTACCACCACAAGAAATTCTCATAATGAATCTTTCTTCCCTTTTTTTCCCCTCTTTTCAAATTGTGTTTGGAAGTTATCTGAGAGTTTATAAAAGGAACAAATGCAAGCAATCCCTGTGGTATTATAAATAAACAAATGATTTTTATATGAAAAAACAATAATTTATCTTCTTTTTTGAAACGAGGCAATTTACCCTCTGTATTTTTTAAAAAGTACAGGAGAGTAAATTGCTATTTTTACATCACAGGAGGTAATCTGTTCATTTATAATATCACAGAAGGTTGCATTAAGCCCATTTATAAAATATTGAAATTATTTTGTTCAACTTTTAGAAAATGAGCTCAATTATAAGATCACGAAATAAAATTTTATGGCAGCTCATAAGCTATTTTAAGAAAAGTAAGAAGTTACTGACTTATTTGTAAAAATCTTAACAAAACTCTTTTAAATTATAATTACAAATTAGTCATTACTAACATTTTATAAACTCCATTGTCTTGTTTTCTATACAAACACTTTCAAAATTTACTTTTAGAATATGATTTAGTATCTTATAAACTCTACCATACCAAAACCAAAAAAAAAAATCTTATAAGATCTCAAAAAGGAATAGCTTTTAAGATGTATATATGAGTGTATAACTTTTTTTAAAAATAAATTTAGTCAAACACACTGTAAGTTAATTTGATTTAATTTAAATACATGATAAAAAATAATATTTCAGTACAATGATATATTGAAGCGATTATCAATATATTATAAAACTCAAAGTGGTAGTTCTCATACCACTACGTCAAAATTTTTAAATGGCGAAAATGCGCTTTTATTAATAGAACTTATTTAAATTCCCAACACATATTGAATTAACTACCCAATTACCTCACTTAAGAAAACTAATTCCATGAAGTTACTACATTCACAAATTTCATTTACTCACTTTAGTTTTTTTTTATTATTAAATTAAACACAATAAATTAGTATTAATTTTGCATGTAAATATAATCATCACTACTGATATAATATATATTGTACAAAATTTTAATTTAATTATAGTAAAATATATATAATATTTTTGACAATTAATACATTAAAAGAGGTTATCACCAAATTTTTTATGTGAGGTTGCAAGAGAATGACAAACTTTATTATACAGGAACAAATTATAAGTTTCAATAAAATAAAATAATAGTAAAATTATGAGCACAAGTACTGCGTGCCACAGTTTTAGTCATATTAAGTCTAAACCTCGTCAAGTAACTAATTTAGTGTGCAAAATGTATCCTTCCTAAATTGTCCTCATCGTTAACTTAAAAGGGAAATTGTCCTCATAATTACCCCTATAATATTAAAAGCTTCAAAATTTTCCTTACATTTAATATTTAAGTTTTAAAAGTTCATTTTACCCTTAAAAAAAATTACTTTGCGAAAAAAAAAATTAAAGAGATTTTTAAAATGCTAAAATCACTCTTTATCTAATTCTAGTTTCACTTGTCCTTGAGGTTTTTTTTTTTTTTTTTTAATCCTAAAGTACTTAAATTGAGTCAAATCAAGTACTTCAGAATTACGATTATTTATTATTAATTAGACTAAATTCCTTTTTACACTCCTGTGTTTTTCTAAATTAGCTAAAAAAAAAATCCTATGACTTGAAAATAGGTTAAAAAAAAATATCCTCGTATGTTATAAACTCCTGCAAAAAAGAAAATCCCTGCTATTAGGAGTTAACGAAGTGTGCACTGCAAACTGCAGGGGCGAGTGGTACAATTTGGGGACTGTTTTGGCATCCTTGCATGAATTTTTGTTGCCATTATGATTAAAATTCCCCTATTACGACTATATAATTGTGTTTTGGACATTTTTTTTATTTATTTTTAACTTATTTTGAGTATTTCTTTTTTCATTTTCATCTCTTTAAAAAATTACGAAAAATCTTTTCAATATTTTATTTAAAAATACAAAAATTTATATAATTTTTTTTAAATGTTTAATAATTTACATTAAAAAATTAAATTAAAATCATAGTATAAAATTTAAATATATTAACAAATATGGATATCAATAATTATAAAAATTATACATTATTAACTAATTTAAATATGTATATTTAAAAAGTATTAAATAAATTATATTTAAATTTATTATATTATGAAATTTATACATTATTATTTTTTATTCCAAATATTTTAAAATTACCAAAAAATAAAAAATTAACATTATAAAAAAATATACTGAATTTTAGTTTTTAAATTTAGATATGTAAATGAATATAAATCTTAAACAATTAATAATTATAATTGATAATATAGAAATTAATTTAAATTATTATTTAGGCTAAATATTTATTATAAAATTATTCTATTAACTAAAATATATATTTAGTGATTGTAATTAAATTAATTAAAAAATTAAGAAAAAACTGGGGTCGCCCTCGCAGAGGAGTTTGATGGCATCACCCTTTTTCTTCTGTCTGGGCAATGCCGCCTTTCTTTTTGTGACGTCACCTAGATTTGGTTTGGACGACAGCCTCTTTCTTTTAGCAACATCACCGAGATTTGATCTGGACGACGGCGAGATCGCCAGGGATGGCGGGGGGGGGGGTGGGGGGAGGCAACGGGATAGGAGTAGGGTGTTTTTTTTCTTTTTTTTATTATATATATAATAATAATTTATTTTTTATTATTTTTAATTATTTATATATAATATAAGCCAGTCAACATAAGGGTATAATGGTCAAATGATGAAAAAATTTAACGTCGTTACACCTCAATAAAAAAAGGGGAATTATTTCACTTCTCATACCCAAATTATACCCTTTTTTTCAGTTTTAATACCCTAGGTTTTCAAGTTATCAGACTTAATACTCAAAGTTTTTAGTTTTCATCCACCTGATTACCCTTCGTTAAGTTGACTATTAAAACTAACGGGCAACCCAATTTTAGAGAAAAAATTAAGCAGGAATTTATCTATGGAAGGGCATATTTGGCTTTAAATTTATTTAACACACAAAAAAAATTCTATTATAATTTTATAATTAAGGATAATAATTTAAAAAATACATATCTAATCCAATTTTTATAAAAAAAAAAATCAATTTTACGGAAAAAAACACTTTTTTTTTCTTTTTCTTTTTACTTGGCAACAATGCAAATATTGTCATACTCTATTGATCGAGGGTCTATACTTAATATCAATAAATTTTTTTTGGCTTTTTTGTGACTAGTTAAACATAGAGATTTAATCAATTTTAAAACCAAATTCTCTCAGCAAAAAATAATAATTAAAATATATTTTTTATTTTGTGCACAAACAACGGTATAATATATCAAAGTATGGATGTGCAATTTGTTTAACTCAAAAGTACATTAACATCTTTTGAGTGACTTATTTAATTTTTCTCCATTTATTTTTCACGAACAATGCTAGTGGTGGTAGAACATAAGACTCTGTTAGTTTGTTTAAATCATTACTAGACGATTATCTCTACATTACTCCATATTTCGCATGCTTTTTTATTTCCATAATAATTTTAATTGGGAGAAAGCATTTCGAATTGGTATTTCCTTAACAATTTGAATTAGTATTTTTTTAATAGAAATTGGGTTATTATTAATTTATATTATTATCCTTAATTATAAAATTAAAATCAATATCAAATATTTATATCTAGCAACAACTGATGACTATAGCATCATATACTAATTATCAATATCAAATAACTATATTTAGTCGACACCTATTTAAAAATAAAATAACATTCAACACGTTGATAATATTTGAATTCATGACTTTAAAGTTATGGGGCTCAGCTGCTGGTTCCCATATACTTCCAGAACTAAGATACCGATTTATATTCAAATTTATTTTCCCATTAATATAAATAGATCCTTATCCTTTAAAAAATATAGTGAGAGAAACTAATTTGGTATGCATTAATTAGGCAGATGTACAAATATATCTTTATTCTATAGTAAGCGTGGCATATTCCATATATGGATGTGTGTAGAATTTTTAAAAAATGAATATAAATAAAATACTTATTACATTGTATATATTATTACTTTTGGTAGACAAAAAAGTACCTAAAAATATATATTGAGATAATAAGTTAAAATAAATATTTGAATTTATAAAAAGAGTTAATTACATTTTGTCATCCGAACTATGACTGTTTTTATATTTTGGTATTCTAAACTTTTTTTTTGTGTCAACTTAACAACTCAATCAAGTTTTTTGTCAAAAAAATAAAAATAAAATTACATGCAGTGCACATGTGATATTTCAAGATTATGTGATGTAATATTTTTTTACATATGCACACGATGTTGGTGTTTTTCCCATAGAAGAATCAACCAAAAGAAAAAAAATATCACCGTATATGAAAAAGTGCGAATTTTGAAAAGTTGAAATAATAAGTTGACACAAATAAAAAGTTCGACGTCAAAATAAAAAATATATATAGTTCAGATGACAAAATGTAACGTACCCTTATAAAAAATATTATAATTAGTGTTGAAGAAATCAAAGATTTACAAGGAAAAAAAATATAACTACCAAAAGATAGTTACAGAAATCTATGATAAATGGATGATATAAATATATTGATTAATTTAATATTTTAAAAACAAATAATAGATCAAAATTAAGTGAGATATCAATCGAGTACTTCTACTTAAGAATAAAGTATAAATATCCTTATGTCTATAAGTATTAGGTTTTTTTTTTTTTTTTAAATTCCGCACACACATAGAATGTGCCGACTAGAGAGCAGATACAAATCAACCTATATATAGGATATGATTTTCCAAAACAATTATTAGGATAATTACACTTCTCCCTTGAGTTTTTGTGTAATTACATGTAAATTTTTTGTGGTTTGAAAAGTTACATCTAACACCCCTAAAGTTTATTTTCATCTAACAAATAAGTCACATCGTTGGTCAAAATTCAACGAATTTGCTGATATTAACAACAAAAAATTCAAAAAAGATATATATTAATTACTGACTAATTGCAGGTTAAATAGATCTTTTTGTGATCAAATTACTCTCGTACGTCTTCACGCATTAATGCATTTGAAGAGGTATATTTTCATAGTTAAAAGAGTAGTTCAGTCCAAAAAAACTATTTAACCTGTAATCAGTTAATTGAAGGTATATATCAATTTTTATTCAATTTTTTTTGTTAATATCATCAAATTCAATAAATTTTCACTAACAGAGGGACTTATTTGTTAGACGGAAGCAAACCTCATGAGTGCTATATGTAATTTTTCAAACCACATGGAATCTACGTGTAATTATACCAAATTTAAAGAAAGGGGAGTGTAATTATTCCTAATTATTATTTAGTTCACAGTGTGATGCATCTTTGACTTCTTTTTTTAATAGTTGGTCGATTTTTAGTTACATGAATGCTAAAAAAAATATTTACTTCTATAATTGTGGAAATACATTTTCTATTTCCATTTGATGAGTGCCCACCTTAGTCAAATACTTTATTAAATAGCGCAGTGAAACGTTGGCCTTTTCTAATAATTCAAGCTATTTAAAAGAATAATTATTAATAATATTAAATATTTTAAAATAGATCGCCTTATCTAATAATTCAAGCTATTTAAAAGAATAATTATTTAATATTAATATTTTAACACGTATTCATTACATGTAAATCCTACAAATAAAATATTTATCAAATAGATCGTCTTATCTGATAATTCAAGCTATTTAAAAAAATAATTATTTAATATTAATATTTTAACACGTATTCATTATGTATAAATCCTACAAGTAAAATATTTATAAAATAAATCTCCTTATTTGATAATTCAAGCTATTGAAAAGAATAATTGTTTAATATTAATATTTTAACACGTATTCATTACGTGTAAATCCTACAAATAAAATATTTATCAAATAGATCCCTTATCTATTCATTAAAGCTATTTAAAAGAATTATTTAATATTAATATTTTAACACGTATTCGTTACGTATAAATTCTACACGTAGAATATTTATCAAATAGATCCCTTATCTAATAATTCAAGCTAATTAAAAGAATAATTATTTAATATTAATATTTTAACACGTATTCATTACGTGTAAATCCTACACGTAAAATATTTATCAAATACATGATAATTATATTTGAACCCAAATTTTTTTGTTTGGTCTAATTTTGATTTTATGTTAGGTCACTTCATCTAAAAACTTAGTGTAAATTATAACGACCTCTCCTTAGATTTGCATAATTTGTTTGAAACCCCCTGATTTTAATGATAGTCTAACAATTAGCCCAATCGTTTAGTCACCATTAGGTTCCTATCTATTTTTTATGGTGAACTGATCAAAATACCCTTATGGATTAAGAATTATAATTTTACTAATTTATTCAGAAAAAAATTATTTTTTAATGGACTAACTGGATAACTTTTTTTTTTATATTTTTTCATATTTTTCCATCCGCCCCGTCTGATTTTTTTTTTATACAAAATACAGCAAGGACAATATTGACAACTTTATACCTCCATCCACGAATTACATAATTTCATTAAACATCAAAGGTACTACAAAAAAAAAAAAAAATATTAGTGACAAACTATCAAGTGATAATTTTAAAGTTATCATTAAATATATACATTAAGTGACAATAATTTTTATCTTGTCACTATATAATTATTAGTTACAAAAAATGTGTAAAAAGTTGTCACTAAATATAATTAATGACACATCTATAGTGACAACAAATAACAATTGTCACTAGATCGTCACTATACACGACTCACTAATTGTATTTAGTGACAACTTTGTGCACATTTTTTTTTGTCATTAATTCATGTTAATAATATTTTTTGTAAAATAATAATAATTATTAAAATCATGAAATTTCTTATTGTGATAAAATAAATAGTCTTGTCACTGAATATATATATATATATATAATTAATGACAATATTAAAATTATCACTTGATTTTTTTGTCATTAATTTTCTATTTTCTTGTAGCGAGGGGTATTTATAATTATTCAATTAACAAAGGGTATTCGTAATTAGGCCTAATCTCAGGGGGTGGTTGTAACTTACCCCGTTAGAGATTGAAATCATTTACTATTATAAATATGTGCCAAATAATTATAATATTAGAAAAAATCAAACTTTTCCAACTAATTAACTATGGCTTTACCAGTCAATTATTTCAATTTTAGCCTTTTCTTTTTTTTTCCTTTTTGATATATAATCCCACTAATGTATGAATAGTGGTCGATTATTTTAATATTAGTTGTTGATTAATTATAAATAGAATTAAATATACTTTTACCTCTTAATTATTTTGAAGCAGCATTCAAGTTATTAACTATTTAGCCTTCTAATTAAATATTTGGAGGAAAATTGGCCTTATATATTATATTAATAGTACAAAGGTAAATTTGATTAAAATTTTCTTAGTTAGGAAACAATAATTTTAATTAAAATAAAGTAGAAAGTAATTAGTGATTTACGGCTTTTAAATTTTAAAAATTGAAAATTAAGAAATGAATTAATACAGTAAATATATAAAAATCTTTCACGCAGAAAATTATTATTAGTTTGGTATTAAACTCAAGTTTATCAACTCTATTAAATATTTGATATAAATAATTAATATACCAATTATTAATAATTAAAATTCATATTTAATTCTAATAAACTCAATTAGAAAATAAAGAGTTCAAAGTGAAGGCGAAAATCTATCATACTCCATCTTCTGATCATATTATTAATATATAATAAAGTTATAAAATATACACTATCAATACATGATATAAATATTTACAGTTATTTTTATATTTTCCAAATATAAAACCAAAGGTATTTATTTTTAGTATTTTTTAACCACTGTATATTTAATACATGAAAAAAAATAATTTTTTAATATATTATTTTTTTTGTATTAAAAGACAATAATTTTTAATTATTTCAAAAAAAAAAACTCGACATCAATCATATGATATATATATATATATATACATATATATATATATAAATTTTAAAACAAACATTACTAACACATAATCTACTAAAAATAATTTATTTTTTTAACATTTTTTATCACCGTTAAAGCATAATTTGACATATAAAATAATTCGTCGTATAAAAAGACAAATACCAAATACAAATTCATATATTTACAATATTTTTCAATTATTTAAAAAAAATACTCGACATCAATCACATTATTTATATATATAAAATTATAAAACATATATTATTAACACATGATCTGAAATTTACAATAATTTTTATATTCTCAAAAAATAATATTAAATATTTATTTTTAACGTTTTTTGTCCACTGTCAAAACATAATTTGATATATACAGTAATTTCTATCGTATTTAAAAATAAATACCAAATATACTTTCGTATATTTATAATATTTTCAATTATTTTTCCAAAAAAATAAGTCCACATCATTCATAATGTACCGTACGCTTTTTTGAGAATTTTGTAGAAATAGAAATATAAAATGAATTCAGGCTTAATTATTTTTTTATTATAAAAAAAAGAAAAATAACGAAAAAAATATTTTTTTTAATATATTAACGATTTTGTAACGAGTCGCGGTCTCAAACCGCGACTCGAAATAATTTTTTTTTAAATTTTTAAGATGATAAAAGATGGAAAAAAGAATTTTTTATTGGAGTCGCGGTTTCAAACCGCGACTCCGTGTCGTGGGTTGAAACCGCGACTCCGTGTCGCGGATTGAAACCGCGACTCCGACAGCGACTCCGAGTCGCGGTTTCAAACCGCGACTTGGTCTTTTTTTAAATTTTTTTTTGTTATATCTAATTTATCCGCAAATCAATTTAAAATAACACAAATAATTAATAATGAATAAATGAAATATTATAAATATTATTACAAATATTACAATAAAAAAGTAAATATTAAAAATGCCCCCCTGTCCCACAATTACGTCTGTGTCGTTGACGTCGAGGTCTTCTTATTTCTTCGCCCATATTTTGTATTGGCTCATTTTGTCCATCATTATCATCACCACCGAAATTAATATGCAACCCACTTGATGATGCTGCAGAACTGGACTCCACATTATCACGATATGCACTAAATGATGGAAATGGAACTAGTGAAATGTTATATTCTGGTGCATATGGTTGGTTAATACCAAGGCCAAGGTCAAGATCTACATGTTAAGAATAAGCTTCTGCATGGCTTGGCATGTATGAAGTGGATTGAAACCAATCATCTTGTGACGGTTGAGGCACATAGTAATCCTGAGGCGGTTGAGGCACGTAGTAATCTTGAGGCGTATATGCTGTTGAAGGACCAGCTATATCCACCCCAATATCACCACGTTCAACTGAACCAATAGACATTTGGCTAGAACTTCTCCTTTGTCTGTGGGATGTGGTGGGAGCACTATCGGATGGTGTTGCAGTTTGTTATGGCTGATGTTTTATGGCTTCAGCGATAATTTGTACTTCGTGTTCAAGTTGGGCCACTAATTGGCGATACCCTTCAACGTCTACTGGTTTACATTGAAAAAGTGTTTGAAGAGTATTTACCTGTTGAGTCTGAAAAAATATAAAAATATAATGTATTTTAATAAAAATTATTGTTAAAAATGAAGTATATAAAATCAACATGTGATATTATATAGCATACCACAATAGTTGATATCCGCTTTCCACACGTCTATCAGTAGACGACGAAACGAAATGACGTGTTATGTTGTTGTACCATTCCCAATATCCTCGATTTGTATCTCTTCTGTTGGAAATGGGTTGTCTTTGTATGACCGTGTCATATCGTCTTTGCCATCTAGTGATGTAGAGTATGTGCTGCAAAACCCAATCTGTGCCTGTACGATTGGAACGGGTGATCTTATGCAGGCTCATGTCCCGAGTATCTGGCTGATCTGGAATATTTTGCACCATCCCAAATTGGCGAAGGACCCGTTCGGGATGATGCATCTCCACTATTGCATAAAAGATCAAGGGATATATTGATCTCCACAGCTGGGGGTTAAAATCCCCTGCGTAAGCCATAATGACATTTGATTCCATGTCATACGGCTGCCAGATAAACTGTAATAAATAAAATAATGCAAGTTAATGTCATTTTATATGATCGAATATATGTAATTAAAGACACGAATATAAAATACCTGATCATATTGCATCTCATCTAATATATCTCTAATGACCCGGACAGTTGTTCGCACTGTCCGGGTGAAAGTGTGCTCACAGTTCCACATTGCACCATATGGTGCTCCTGGGAGCACACAGTTATTATCTATTTGGTGTGGTCCCATATGTACACGTGGAGCACCAAGTCCGGGACAAAGTGGAATTATGCTTGACCAGGCCTAAATCTGCAGAGCTAACATAAACTCTAGTTATTACCTGGAAAAGAAAATATTTCTATATAAATTCAATAATTCAACTTACCTGTACCAACTGCAACGCGCCACCTATTGCAGCTTTGCCTTTTTCGCTGGCATTACATAATTCACGGAACCAGATGAAGCGGAATATCCAATTCCACCCGAGGATGGCCCAGACCGTGTTGATATAAATGTAATGGCAGCAACATTTGCACAACGTGGGGCAGAAACATCTTCTGAACCGGCTTTGCCAGACATGAATACTCAGCCGACATTGTACCGCTCTATACCATTTTTTGAACAAACATTCCCGGAGATACCTGCAGATTCTGTTGATGTCCCAAATTTGAGGTATGCAAAATTTTATAATAAATCTGAAGGCAGGCTTGATAAGGGAATGCTCTTCAAAACAAAAGAAGAACTAATGGAAGCGGTGCAAGATCACTCCATACGGCATGCACGTCGCGAGTATTATGTAACTGAGAGTTCGAGGACTAAGTGGAAAGTGCTCTGCAAGCACAGTACAGAAGGTATATATTTGCATATATATTTTATATATCGCGTCTTACAAGCATACATCATTACTTAATTTTGTGAATTTTTTGTTTTTTTTTTTTTTTTGCAGAGCAGTGGTGTAGATGGGAAGTTCGATGTGGTTACAAACAAAAAATTAGACGTTGGGAAATAACGCAGTATAAGGGGACACATACATGTGTTTTGAATAATATGTCCCTCTCACACGGTAATATAAACAGGGCTTATATTGCTTCCTTGCATTTAGGACACGTGAAATGCAACCCCTCTTATGGAATAAAACATGTCATTCAGAATGTGAATGACCAAATAGGGTATGATGTACCATACCAAAAGGCATGGTACAGTTTGAAAATGGCACGTGAAATTGTTTATGGCACATGGGAGAGCTCTGTTCAAAAGCTACCTGCATATTTGGGAGCTATCCAAAAATATAATACAGGAACTATTGTTGAATGGAAACACAAAGGCTTCCAGGCGTCAACTGGAAAATATGTGATGGGATATGTCTTCTGGGCTTTCAAACCGTGTATTGATGGGTTCCAGTTCTGTCGAAATATTATTAGTGTTGATGGCACCCATTTATACACAAAATATAAGTACAAACTGTTAATTGCAGCTGCCATGGATGGGAATCAACAGGTACTGCCTCTCGCATTTGCAGTAGTCGATGAAGAAACTTATCCATCTTGGAAGTGGTTTCTTCAACAATTGAGTCGACATGTTATAAGAGGGCGACGCGTGATGTGCCTTATTTCTGACCGTCATGGCGGACTCATTAAAGCAGTTCGTGAAGGTCCGGACTTTGTGTCACCACATGGAGTGCACCGGTATTGCTTACGCCATGTGTGTTCCAATTTTAAAAGTACTATTAAAAATGTGGTATTGAAGGATCTTTGTTGGCAAGCTGGCTCGGAATATCAATTAAGAAAGTTCAACTGCATTATGGAAGAGATAAAGAAGCACGATGTCAAAGCGTTTGCATACTTAGACCAGATTAATAAGGAAAAATGGACAGCTTCTCATGATGGTGGATGGCGATGCGGTATTTTGACTACTAACATGTCAGAATGCATTAATGGAGTTCTAAAGGGGGCTCGCCGCCTGCCGGTAAGTGCACTAGTTGAAATTACTTTAGAACGCACTGTCCATTATTTTCACGTGCGGGCGATTAAGGGTCAAAAAATGTTACAAAACAACCAACTGTGGACGGATTTCGCATGCAAGATGTTCATATCTTGGCAACGAAAAGCTGTTGAGCACACGGTCACGAAATACAGTCACGCTCAACAGTCCGCGTCGGTGCAAACCAGGCGCCAAGGTAGACATGGGATGAACACCCATGTTGTCAAAATTGCCAACCGAGAATGCTCATGCGGCAAGTGGAATCAATTTGGCATCCCTTGTTCTCACGCTCAAAAAGTATGCGGTGCATACAATATTAGTGTTGCATCAATGGTTAATGATTATTATGATGTGATGGCTTACAACAACACCTATTCTAAGCATTTTGAACCAGTGCAGTAGGAAGATTATTGGGATGATCCAAATTTCCAGTTGGTCCACGACCCTACTATCCGTACGGTCACACGTCCTGGTCGAAATCAAACAACACGCATTCATAATGAGATGGATTGGCGACAAACACGAGCAAGGCAAGAAGCCCAACAATAACAAGGAGATTCTTCAATACAAGAAAATGTGCCATAGGAGGATTGTTGATAATACTTGTATTTTTTATATAATACAATTTTTTAACATTATATTTTTTGTGATTATTTAAATTTGTAATATTACAATTTATATAAATATAATTTATACGTAAAATATAAATTATAACATAAATTTATATAATTTAAATACGTTAAATTAAATAGATATAATATATAAATATAATTAATATATAATTTGAAAAAAAACCGAGTCACGGTTCCGATCTGCGACTCGAAAAGAAAAAAAATAAAAAACTTCGAGTCGCGGTTTCGAACCGCGACTCGATTAAAAAAAAAAAAATATCGAATCGCGATTTGAGACCGCGACTCGTAACAAAAACATTATATTATTAAAAAAAATATTTTTTCCGTTATTTTTCTTTTTTTATAATAAAAAAATAATTAAGCCAATGAATTCCATAGTTCCCCACAATCCTCACAAACTACAGTTCCGTGGCACTGAGCGACATGGGGCCTACCTGCTCCACTAATATACACCACCAATCAGCATCCGACACCTAGACCATATCACCACTCCCACCAGTTCATTTGATAAGGTTATCTTTCACTCATTGGGTGATTTACAGTACACGTGTCTCGATAAACTACACCTAATCACAATGCTGTTATTTAGTGATACATCGGATCCAGGCAGGGTCTTAGTTGGGTGGGTCAACCCATTTCCATTTTCCACGGATCTGTTTGGTTGCACCTTTTTTTTTTTTTTTAAATGTAATTTTATTTTAATATTTGGGAGAAATACACAAATTACATGCTCTCATTAGAGTGTTTTCTTTATTAATATTTATAATTTATAATTTTTTAACAAAAAAGGAGATGTGCCCATTATTCTCTTTCGCTGTATTACTATTGACCGTCATGTTATAAAATATATTTTTTTAATTAAATTCATCCTGTATTTTTGAAATTACTATATATTCTACTTACTAAAAATTTATACGCTGTTACCAATTAATATATGCTTGTATTTGTAGTACGCTGGATGTATAATAAAGAGAAATAATTATTTCAAAATGGGTCGATTTATTTCATTTCAAAATAATCGTAAATAGTATTTAAGGTTTTCATATTTTAATAAAGAGTAAAAGTAACATAATATACAAGAGAATTTAATTATAAGATGTCAGTAATAGTTAGGAAATTATCTTAAAATGGTAAGGACGTTTATATTTTCGTAATTTCCATATCAATCAAGTAATATTCAATTAATATTTCAATTATATAGTTAATTTAAAATCATATTTATGCAAAACTCAATACAATAATTACAAAAATTCAATTCCCTATGTATAATAAAAAGTAAAAATGAAAAATGAAAAGACAAAATACACAAAATGGAATCTAGTTGGAAAAAAGATACCCGGATCTTGGAACCAGACCAAACGGGTCATTGCCAGATGGGGGGACCCATTTGAAAAAGCACCAAGCTTTTTCCACTCTAGAAATGGTCGAAGATTGGCAGCCGAGGAATATGAATCACTCGATTCTACTCGTGCCCTCAACAAGAGAAACGTCAGTCATTCAAACATAGCTAGCCGTGTGTGGAAGAACTATATTTACTTCTCTACTTAGAACAGGAGAGAGAGAGCAAAAGTACAAGAGTCTTGTTTCTTCTAAGTTCTTGAAGGAAGAACATAGAGTTATTGTTTTTTGCTCTCAGATTGTGAAAATATTCAGCCGGGCATTGTGAATTTGCTTAGCTAGTGACGTTTATACCTTGGGTATGGGTTGGTTTCTTTCTTTTCTTGTGTGTGTGTGTGTGGATTTATGTTGTTTTTGTTTGTGTAATATGTTGCTTTCACATTTATCTGGTTTTATGGATGTTGTAGGATTATAAAAATCGAGTCTTTGCTATATGGAGATGGGTTCAACGTGGGTGGAGAGCAGGAAAAGTGATGTTATTGTAGTCCAGTTGACTAAATATAGAAATTGCTCATATCCCATTGCCCATATAAGTGGATTGTGAGCTTATTTTACTTTGAGCAATTTGTTGGGGTGGGGAGGTTCTTTTTTAAGATTTGTGTTTCTGGTAGGTGCTTTTTTGTTTGGTGGGAAGCCTTTTTTTTTTTTTTTTCTTATATGGGATTTTTAAGTGGTGTTGAGTGGAAATCAGTGCTGTTTCTATTTGTTCTATTGGTTTGATGGAATGCTTGGTTTGTTTTTTGCAGAACCCCGTGAACAGGTTCAGTTGCTGTGGGAGAATTGAGTCTTGTTTTCGTGTGTTTCCTGGGTGGGATTGTATCGAAATCTTTTGATTCGGATAGGGAAATTCGGGTGCTGTTTGAAGTCTATTGACTTTCTTGGCTAGCCACCAAGAGGAGAGAATATAACCCGTAGATAGGAGTGAGTCTTGGAGCATTTCAGCATGTCTGTTGCTTTGTTGTGGGTGGTTTCTCCCACTTATGAGGTCTCGAACGGGACTGGATTCTTGGAGTCGGTACGAGAGGGAAACCGGATTCTTGATTCATTTAGGTCCGTTGCTCGGTGCAAGAATTTGATCTGCAATGGCAGGCTGGACAAGGGTCAGAAGAATCGGAGGAGTTATAGGTCTAAGAATGCAGATTTGAGTTTCTGGAGCTTGGGAGGTTCGAGATCGCAGAATGGAAGCAGAATCTCTCCAATATCAAGTATGGTGGCTAGCCCGGCAGGGGAAATCACATTATCATCCGAGCAAAAGGTTTATGATGTGGTTTTGAAGCAGGCAGCTTTAGTTAAGAGACAATTGAAATCCAGCGATGATATCGAAGTGAAGCCTGATATCATTCTTCCAGGATCTCTTAGCTTGTTGAGTGAAGCTTATGATCGTTGTGGCGAAGTATGTGCGGAGTATGCCAAGACATTTTACTTGGGTTAGACCTCTTTTTTTCGTTCTCAGTTTAACTAGAATAAGTAAAGGTATCAACTACGGATATAAGCTTATTCATCTGATTCAGAAGAACAAAGAGTAATTTTTATCTGGTTCTTTTGCAGGAACCTTGCTAATGACCCCGGAGAGACGAAGAGCTATCTGGGCCATATATGGTAAGACTCTCTGCCTGATGCACAAAGTTCATCTTCTATGAGGCAGCTTTTTGAAGATAGATTTTATTATAGTTAGCAAACTGCAACTTTCGAACTCCAACACACATTTTATTACTTTGATTTGTTCTTTTGCACCTGTGAATCGAGCAACGGTTCCATATTCCTCGATTTCAAGAATAAAAGTTTTTTGTATTATTTTCACCTTGCAAGACGTGATCATTCTTTAGTTCTCTCTTCTATTTTTTTTTTTAATTATTATTCGTTTTGACTTATTACCTCTGCAGAAGAACACAAGTGATGAGAGGTTCCGTCTGTATTGACGGATGAACTTCTTTGCATACTAGTTTTATTATGACGAAGATTGTAATCTGCTGTAGTCCACCATTTTTTTTCATTTTTAAATGATTGCAAGTTGCATTGTTGCCAAACTAAGTTACTGTTGCCATTACCAAAAAGGTGGTCAACTTACGAAAATATGATGGTGCTGATTAAGAATAAAGCATATCTTTGACAGGAAAATAAGCGTTTTTTCAGCATGGTGGCTTCCTTTTACCTGGCGTGTAGATATGTAGCTGCAATTTGAAATTCATGCTAGGATCTACGGTGGTTGAATTTAAGATTTTTTGCTTAATTAGGATGTGCCCATTTTTAACATGAAAAAAACAACAGGAAATTCGCAAAATAATACATAGTAAGACCAATAACTAGAACAAATCTTCGCATCATCTAACTCGACGATTTTGCTGTGGTTTACCTTTTTTCTCTTTGGCAAGGCTTTGTTTAGTTGCATTTCTTTCCTCGTTCCTATTTGTTAAAGTAAATTCATGACCGAGATTGATCAGACTCTTATGACCTGGCTTTTACCATTTTTCCTATTCAGTCTGGTGTAGGAGAACTGATGAGCTTGTTGATGGGCCAAATGCATCACATATTACTCCAACAGCCTTGGATAGGTGGGAGGCAAGGCTGGAAGATATCTTTAGAGGTCGCCCTTTTGACATGCTTGATGCTGCTTTATCAGATACCGTTTGCAGGTTTCCTGTTGACATCCAGGTTAGACTTCATAAAATAACCTGCAGAGTTTGAATCATATGTTTCATCCCTTCTACTCCATCTCTCCGTTACATTCGCTGTATTAATATTGTAAATATCTTGATGTTGACCTCAGTTAATCATATCAAGGAATGACTTTTATGCTAACTGCAACTATTAATTTTCATTTCCTTTTTAGTAGCGTCTATTGTTTTCAAAGTCTGGCAGAATTGATCTGTTTTGGCTACATTCTTGGGTTTATTGGTTACCCTTTTGAACAAATTTATACAAAAATATGAACATTGGTCCTTCGAACGACCACTTTACATAAACCTTGAAGGAATTATGTTGTCTTTTCACCATTATTATTGTTTCCTGAATTGAATGTGTTTCCATCGAGATTTAAGTGTTCTATTATTGCTTTATGATCGCAACCTACTCCTGCGTCATTTATAATTATTCGGGGCATTCAGGACCAAGTTTTTTTAGTAAACTATGCCATTTTTCTTTTCCCCATTCTAGGGGCACATTTATGGTAGACACGGAGGATATCCATTCTTGTTATTTGGAGTCATTCCACCTTGAATTATTCGAAACAACATAATCGCTTACTTGAATCTTTACCAACTATGAGGAAACTTTGCCATTCATAACATAGTGTATTCTTTCTCATGCATTTAGCTCACTGCAATAGTCTTCGAGTCTATTAATGCTGTTACTGCGACTTCATCTGACACCGTGTACGCTTTTCCTTGCAGCCATTCAGGGATATGATTGAGGGAATGAGAATGGACCTGTGGAAGTCGAGATACAAGAACTTTGACGAGTTATATCTGTATTGTTATTATGTAGCTGGCACTGTAGGATTGATGAGTGTCCCGGTTATGGGCATAGCACCGGAATCCCAGGCCACAACAGAGAGTGTCTATAATGCTGCTTTGGCATTAGGCCTCGCAAATCAGCTGACGAATATACTCCGGGATGTCGGAGAAGAGTAAGTCTATTTTCAAAAGAATAGATACAATTTTGAAGCATCATTCACATTATGCCACAAGTTCAGAAATCAGCTCATTATTTTTTATCTTTCTGTCCCTCTCGCTTCCTCTCTCTCTTGTATGATGCATATGTGCTATAAAAACATGGTTCTTATAATGCTGTTTTGCTCCAGTGCAAGACGAGGAAGAGTCTATCTACCTCAGGACGAACTGGCACAGGGAGGACTATCAGATGAAGACATATTTGCTGCGAAAGTAACAGATAAATGGAGGACTTTCATGAAAAAGCAAATAAATCGAGCAAGGAAATTCTTCGATGATGCAGAGAACGGTGTCAAAGAGCTCAGCTCAGCCAGTAGATGGCCAGTAAGTACTTTTGTTATTTTTACAAGATTAGTAGATAGAGCTCCCGTTACACAACTAGTTGAACCATATGGACTTAGATGCTGTAACAATGCTGTAACAAGTAAAAATTCGCCAAATCTTCACCAAATTTTGAGACGCAGTCTTTAAGAGAATCCATACTGAAACACAAATCTCTTAAGGACTTCGTAGAAGGGCTATGATTTATAACTTAGAATTTGTTGCTGACCGTTAGTTTGTGTTATGCTCGGTATCTTCTTGAATTAGAACAAGAATGAATCTAGAACTGCAATGTGAATGAATATATAACATAGGAGCGTGTTTCTAGCATGGATTTATCATTATTCTGCTTTCGGTCAACTTCTTTGTTACAACGGTAACTGATCTTGGCTGTTGCAGGTGTGGGCATCGTTACTTCTGTACCGACAAATACTGGACGAGATTGAAGCAAACGACTACAACAACTTCACGAGGAGGGCATATGTTGGCAAGCCAAAGAAGATTCTTGCATTGCCGTTAGCCTATGCAAAGTCTCTTGTTCCTCCACCATCCAGAACCTCGTCTCCTGTTGTAAAGGCATGAGTAGGAGCATCTAACATATCAAATTATAAGTAATTATACAGTTGGGAAAAAAACCGGATACTTTGTACATCAAAAATTTGTTGGCAATGTAGTGAAATTCAATACAGAAGGCGGTTCGTTGCTATCGTTTTTTCCCTTTTTCTTCTGTCATCTCAAGAATAGTGTCGTGATTCTCTGTCGTGCCTTCTGCTGACGATGGGGAGTTGGCTGAAAGCAAAGACAAACCATAGGTAACTTCTGCTGTCAAATTGAACATTGGACTCGGGTCTGAAGCTTTGAACCCATCAGAGTTGTAAGTAAATCGAGTTGAGCCGAACACATCATTCTTCAAGTTCCTTTGGATTGTTATTGAGCTTGAAAAATTGTGCATGAGTTTGGTTTAAACCAAGACAAACTCGAGTAGTTTAATATTACTAAATATATTTTATCAACTTTACGTTAAGCAACGATCGAGTTCGAACCAAGCTTTCAATCCTACAGAATCCACAATTTTGCTCAAGTTTGATTTGTTTAAACTTAACGAAGCAGCTCAAACAAGTCTTTATCCATCAATCTCAACGAGTATTGAGTAGTTCGATATACGTTTGAAGAAGACCTTTTATTCTGATTGGGTGGGAATAATACATGGGTTAATGTGATTAGGGCTCTGAAAGAAAATATCGTTAGATTTGTTCGAACAATTCTAACTCAAATTCTTAAAGGGATATTACACCCCACTCTTTTGGAATTTGGTATAGTTAAACGTAAACCCCTTGTGATTTGAAAAATTACACCTAACACCCCTGAGATTTGTTTACATCTAACAAATAAGTTCCTACGTTAGTCAAAATTCACCGAATTGACTAATATTAACAAAAAAATTAGAAATAAATCTACATTAATCATTGATTGACTTATTACTGACTTATTGCATGTTAAATAAATTTTTATGGATTAAATTACCCTTATATGGTGAACATGTACGTCCTCAGTTACATTGACGCGTGAAGAAGTATGAGGGTAATTTCATAATAAAAAAATTTATTTTACTTGCAATAAATAAACAATAAGTCAATTAAGGGTTAATATAAAATTTTTTCTGATTTTTTTGTTAATATCAGTTAATTTGGTGAATTTTGACTAACGAAGGAACTTATTTGTTAGATGAAGCAAACATCAGGGAAGTTAGATGCAATTTTCCAAACCACAGGGGAGCTAGATGTAATTTTCTAAATCACAAGAGATTTAAGTGTAATTACACCAAACCTTGGGGATGAGAGTATAATTATCCAATTCTTAAATGCCTAATCCAAGAATTAGGGCTAAATAGGAATATGCATCGTAAATGCAGAATGTATGAACTGTGAGGAAAATTTGTAGTCAATCTTATGTGCCAGATGTACGGATGCACATAAGGGATAATTTACATTCCCTTATCCTATATTTTATATAATTATACGTAATTTTTTAAACGTAATTTTTTTGTAGTTTAAAAAATTACATTTAATATTTTTTAGATTTGCTTTCACTAACAAATTAGTTCTTCTACTAGTTAATGTTTACTGAATTCGCTAACATTAGACAAAAGATCGGACAAAATACGTATTTATTTTCGATTGACTTATTACTGATTTATTACATGCTGAATAAATCTTATTACGACCAAATTGACCTTATACATATTCACATATTAATCCATGCGGGGAGGTCACGTTATAAGGGTAGTTTAGTCAGATTTTTTTTTGATTGACATGCAATAAGCTAGTAATAAGTCAATTGAGAAAAAATATCAATTTTCATCAAAGTGTTTTCTTTTTTTTTTTTTTTTTGTTATTAGCAAATTTTTTGGTGAATTTTGACTGATAGATGAATTTATTTGTTAAATAAAAGTAAACATTAAGAGTACTGTATGTAATTTATCAAACTACAAGGGGTCTATATGTAATTAAACCAGATATCAAGAGGGTTCTCATATGAGATTTAGTATAATTACACGTAAATCTTCTATGATTTTAAAAAATACATTTAGCACCATGAGGTTTGTTTCTATCTAACAAATAAGTTGCTCATTTGGTTAAAATTCACCAAATTTAATGATATTAATTAAAAAGTTGGATAGAAATCCATACTTATCATCGATTGAATTATTATTGATTTATTGCAAGTTAGATAAATCTTTTTATGATCAAATCATCCTAATACATCTTCACAAATTAACGCATATGACGAGATATATCTTCACCGTTATAAGGAATTCTTTTTTAAAACCGTTATAAGGGAAGTTTAGTTATAAAGATTTATTTGACCAGTAATAATCTAGTAATAAGTCAATCGAGGGCAAATATTGATTTTCATTCAATATTTTTTAATATCAAATTCAGTGAATTTTGAGTAACAAAGGGACATATTTGTTAGATGGAAGCAAACATCATAGGTATTAGATGTAATTTTTCAAATCACAAAAAAATTACGTATAAATACTCTAAATTCTAGAGGAAGAGAGTGTAATTATCCCATAAAAATATGTAGGTTGTTGTCTTATTGAAGTTTTTAACTCTTTTAAGGGTATTTTTCAACTGTAGAGAGATATTTTATTTTTTCTTAAATAGAAAAATATGATTTAGATTTTTTTTTCATAACAACCACATTAAAAAGCAAACGGGCGGGGGGGGGGGGGTCGCAATTATATTTTTACCCTATACCTATAATTTGTTTATATAAATCACTCTTGACTTTTAGATAATTACACGTAAATCTATCAAAAAGGTCAATATTATTTACATAAATCACCCATAATTTTTTATAAAATTACACATATATTCCCAAAAACGGCCATGCCAAGACACAAATACTCATACTTTTGGTTGTCATGGTGGTTTTTGTAATCGTGCAAAAGGCATAAATGGTTTATATAGACATACAATAAGTCAGATAGTATAAATGTAATTATTCCTTAGAATAAAAGATATATCATTCATCACCTATTTATATTATAGTGCATATAAAGTATTGTAAAATTATAATTTTTTGTAAGACATAACCATAATAAAAGTTCCCATCAACAACTCAAGGCATAAATGCAATGTCGGTGCAAATTCTATAATCCAACACGTATAACAAATTGTCAATGAAGTTTAGTTCAATTGGTAAAATAGAGGCTATGTGTTCGCACCTCATCAATGGGTGTGATGCTATTCTATTGCACAATAAGTCTTGTCTTTCTATTGTAATAGTAGGTGTTGTCGAAATATAATTTATTTGATATTGTTGATTAGGGTATGCTTGTTGTAGTTGTCTTTATTAGATATTAGCCATTGCGGCAGGCTGTTCCGGCATGCATATAATAATCTTTCACGCTTTAAAATATATTATAAATAAGAGAGAAATATACAAACCCATGCATTACATTTTAAAAAAAAGAAATTGAAGAAAAGAATATTAACTTATCAGTAAATGTATAATATAGAAAGTTGAATAAGTTAGTTATCTTATTAGTTGAAGGGCATTTTTTACTTTAGAAAAGTAGTGCAGCGATGTTGTAGACAAATTAATTTTGCACCCAATTAAATAATGAGAAGTGTTATATGATATATTAATGATCAATTAAAATATTTTTTCTATTTATATTTTGGAATTTACTAAATTAATTCCAAGTGTAAATGATTAATTTAATTGATATTTTAATATATATTTTGTCATCAAATCAATGACCAACAAGTGTCAAAATAAAGTATTTTAGCCAATCAAATTATGCTTCGCAGTCAAAGATTGAAGCCAATGAGACCACACCATGTGGAGCAATTGCATGTACGCTCCAATCAAGTCAAGGCAAATATTTGTGATATTTATATCTTTAAAAATTACAAATATTAAAGAGATAACATCAAATTGGCCAATCATATCATTCCAAATATATGATGTATTTATCTTTTAAAATTAAATTATAAAGAGATAATATAAGGTGTTCAAGTACATCACAACTCCACATCTTTGACACTTATATAAAGGGGTCCTTGCACAGCATTCAAAACACACAGAAGATAGGAACGAAGAGCAAAGCAAAAGAAGGCCTAATTCTCTCTACGCAGTTTTTTAAAACTCAAGAATATTCAAAGGTGTCAAAGAGGGAGATTGAGGCGTTCGTCAAATGTGCACCATAAATTATAGTGTTTGATTCGAGATTACATGCGTTAAGCCTCAAATAAATGTTATAAATATTCAAATATCCTCTAAAAACATCCAAGTGGCAAATCTACTTTCAAATAATCAAATTTCAAGCCAAGACTATATCGTTTAATTAGATATTAAAGGCGCGAGCCCAAGAATTAATATTATAAAAATTCAAATTCAAGTTTAAAGGAGATCTACGTGGAGAATACCCTTTGAATTTGTCAAATTTGTCAAAGATATATTTTAAAGAGAAGAAGAATCAAGGGATTGAATAGAGAGTGCACCCATTTGATATTTTAATCTATATATTTTTATTTGTGATAATTTATTTGTGTTTTGATTTTTAAGACACGATAAAATTAACACTCACAAATTTTGGCACGCTCAGTGGGACCTCTCTACCTTTGATCTCTTCCATTCATCAAGTTTTGAAGCACTTAAATGGATACTCAAGGAAAAACTGTGAAGTCGGTGAACTCTAAACTCGCCATATCAAAGTTTTCAAGCTCAAATACCATGAGTATTGGTGTTACCACGAGGAACATGTTGAAGAAACTTAAAGAATGTTCCCAGATGACTCCTCTCATTGAATCTGCCCAAAAGGACTTAATTCTACCTAGCCATGCAATTGAAGATGATGAAATAAATCTCCTCCATTTTCACCTCGATCCGTGTCTAGTTATTCCTTCTTAACAAATGTAACTCCAGCAATGATAACGAATGCTACAACTATAAACGATAAACTTGCAAGCTTGACAAAAGCCATTGAGGGACTTACGAAGCATGTCCAGGAGCAAGATGCCTAAATTGCTAAGTTGATCAACAAGGCTGATAACATTAACATAAGCTATATCATGGGTAAACAAGTTGAAGCTCATGATGAAGCAGAGACATCCACGAAGCAATATTATGTTGAGAAGGAAAAGTCTGCAAAACAATTTCAACTTTCATGTGATGGGTTGATTCCTGTGGACTGACTAAAATAATTCATTGAAGGAACCATCATAAGCAAGATTGAGGGGAGCTCAAAGTTATCCCTTACTTACTCCAAGCCATACACTCAAAGGGTTGACCACTTGAAGATGTCGATAGACTATCAACCATCAAAGTTTCAATAATTTGATGGAAATGGCAATCCTAAGTAACACGTGGCTCACTTTGTTGAAATGGGCGACAACAGGGGAACATATGACGGTCATCTAATCAAACAATTTGTTCGATAGCTAAAAGGCAAGCGTTTGACTGGTATACTGACTTTGAGGCTGGCTCAATTGATGAATGAGAATAGCTAGAGTAAGAATTCCTAAATCACTTCTATATCACACGGCGAATTGTCAGCATGATCGAGCTTACGAATTTCCGTCAATGGAACGAAGAACCAGTCATTGATTATATCAATAGGTGGAGGAATCTGAGCCTTAATTACAAAGATCGATTATGAATCTTCTGCCATTGAGATGTGCATTCAAGGGATGCATTAGGGCCTTCAGTATATTCTCCAATGGATCCTACCTAAATCCTTCGAAGAATTAGCGACCAGAGCACATAACATGGAGTCAAGTATGACAACAAGTGGAATTGACGTTCTTTCAGCTGAGGGACCACTGGTTCAAGAACCCTGCAGAACCAAGAAGAAACAAGAAGCAAAGAAAGGGGGCAAGTCTTATTCGAAAGCTCCAAACAATGAGTCAATGATAGTAAATGTAGCACCCTTCAAGCTCCGGAGTAAGACCAATAATGGCATTCCAAATAATAATGGTCCTCAAGAGAATCTACGAAGAAGATTAACTTTGAAGGAAATGCAAGAAAAACAATATTCATTCCTTCAACATGGCATCAATATTTCAAATATTGTCGCAACGGTACAGTGAGAAAGGTGTTTGGTGATAGCAAACCTTTTACAGAAGTTGAGTCGCACTTTGTTAACGCTAAGTACTATATCGAGGATGAAAAAGAAAAAGAGGTTCTGTTATTTGAATAGCTAAAGTCATATGGTGATCAAAGCTTAAGAAAGAATGATTCATCTACCATTGAAGTCGAATTATCAAAGAATCTGACTTTACCATTGAATTCGATCAACATGAAGCAACCGCCTAAGCCACGACTCAAGGGATTCGTGCCCTTAACCCAAGAAGAATAAGGAGGACATGAGGCGTTGGCCATAAATGGAAAATGATTTGATCCTATAGCCTTCAAGCTTTTTATTAAAGCCGGATACAACCCAAAAGAAAAACTAAGCCTTGGGAGATTTCCTCTTGAAGTCATTGGCAAGAAGCTTCATTAACTCAATGCTACCCAAATAATGTTAAAGAAAAATGGACATGCAATTCAAGGTTCTCGAGTAGGCCTGGGCTTTACTCCTCCTAAGCCAGTTTGGATTTTCATAAAAAGAGTCAGCAACAATTAAGCAGTAGAAGAGCTTTTTTCGACTGAAGATGACAAGAGGGAAGAAAATACACGAGAATCTATCTTCAATAAACTTGGCCCCCAAGGCATGGAACAACCAACAAACAATATATTTTCGATACACTAAGTCCATGTAAAAGAGTGGTATACAAAAATAAAAACATGTTTAAAATGGCGGTACGTTCAAAGAAAAATGACAAGTCTTCATACACACAAAAGCTTAGAAGCCTGATCCTTTTTAGAATGAGACGCCAGACAACTTTGACTATATCGTGTGGCAAAGTCTTTAAGGCTAAAGCACAAATCATGATCTTCACGCAAGCTTAATACGATGAATAGGGGTGCTCACGGTGCGGTTTCGATTTTTTTATAGCTATTTTCAAATTGCATTGCTCTTTGCGATTTTATAAAATAATTTTTTAAATTGTCATTTCTAAAACCAAAATCAAAGGTGCGGTTTCGGGCGGTTTCGCGGTTAGAATACTTACAACAAAAATAAAACGTTAAACTAACAAAAATCAAGAAATGAAATAAGTATTTTTAGATAGCAAGCTAAATTTAAGTCATGAACATTTTAAATACATTGTCAAGAAAGCAAATGAAAAATGGAATACATCTTTGATCAATCTTCAATAATTAGTTGCAATTGAAAATTTGTCGGTACTAGACTTGAGATGGACTTTTTTCATTGTATGGATGTCATCCTGCATAATCACAATTTAACTATTAGTATATAGGACAAAAAATGTTTCACAATTGTGACAATGATTATTATTTAATGTTAGCAAAAAAGACAATATGAAATATCTTAAACGAACACATTTAATCATTTACACAAATTCAAATCTAATGAAGATTCTTTTCAAATTAGTCGTATATGTCCTTTGAGGTCGCACAAGAGCTTGATCCTTCCAATTCTAAGAACGACAAAATCATTAGCAATACAGTCTATATATTTAAAAGCATAAAATAAAATAAAAATATAAATAAATCATTTACCTTTTTAAAATTCTTCAAACTTTTCAATGTCCTCCATTATTGCACAAAGATCAATCTGTGGAGTAGCGCGTAACCAATCTTGGGTGCATATAAGAGCCTCTACCATTTTTGGAGAACGAGAACTCCTAAATCCATCAATAACACGACCACTTGTGCTAAAAGCAGATTCCGAAGCAATCGTAGAAACTGGAATAGCTAACACATCTTTTGCAATTTTAGAAAGAATGGATATTTTGAACTGCTTGATTTCCACCACTTTAACACATCAAAATCCTTACTCAATTTTTCACAACCATCGAATAAATATCTTGTCACTTCCAATTTGCTTTCGGCACATTGCTCTTCTTCCAAATGTTTAGCAAATTGAGATTCTAGTAACTCACCGGGGTCATCTTCACCATCCAATTGCATGAAAATATTGTCTTGGATTGAATCTTTATCCTTACTAGTATGCTCAAGACTAGAATGTGCATATTATTTATACAACAAATGCAATGTATCTTCTATCTTTTCTGTCATTCTTTTCACAAAAGAAGGATTACTCCCATATATCGTAGCTAAACCAAAGCTAACATACTTCAATTTATACCTTAGATCCAAAAGAATAGCAACAATAAAAACCAATTCATGTTATCAATATTCCCCTAATACTTATTGAATTTGTCTCTCATGCGAATAGTTATTGATGCCATGTGATAGTATCCCTTATTCATCATAGTAGTCAAACTCACATGTAAAGTAGCAAGTTCACGAAAAAATGCATTTGAAGTGATATAAGATGAACCAGAGAACTTCAAAGTCACATTATAAAAGATTTTAAGAAACTTCACAAAGTTTCTGACATTAATCTAATCCATATCCATAGGAGGCCTAATCACCTTATTCACTTTGCCTTTCTTCCCTACACATTCTTTTTGATTGAGTTCATAACAATCAAAATATTCGATAAATTTTTGTTCTTCATCCCTAATCTCTCAAAAGCTTTTTCAAAATTTTCAGCAGCATCAAGCATCAAATAAGTTGAATTCCATCGTGTTTCCACATCTAAGCAAAGAAGGCTTTTAGAATCAATTTTCTCTCTTCTCCACACACCTTTTGAAAGCCTTTAGCCTAGCTGGAGAAGATATCACATATTTCACAGCATTTCTAACACGCATTATAGATTCATGTTGTTCTTTCTAGCCCTTCTTTCACAATCAAATTAACTATATGCACAGAACACCTCATATGCATGTAATCATTATTCAAGATAACATCTTTCCACTTGTATTTTTTCTTCAAATGTGCAATTGCTCTGTCATTGGAGCTAGCATTATCCACAGTAATTGTGCACACTTTATCGATTCACCACTCATGTAAACACTCCTCTATTTGTTTTCCAATCGTTTCTCCTTTATGATTCTCAACAATGCAAAAGTTTATGATTCTCTTATGTATTTCCCAATCACCATCTATCCAGTATGCAGTAAGACACATGTAGTTCAAATTTTGCAATGACGTCCTAGTATCAGTGGTCAGGCACACTCTTTCAGATTTAAAGAGCTTTTTTCAATTTCTTTTTCTCCTCAATAAAAATTTTCATGCAATCCCTTGCAACGGTGTGCCTAGAGGGAACATCAAAACTTGGTTCTAGAGCTCGAGAATAAGCTCTAAAACCTTCCCCTCAACAAATTTGAAAGGCAACTCATCAATGATCACCATTCTAGCAATAGACAATCTAATTTCTTCAACATTTAAAACATTTCCTTTTTTATCCCTTTGATTGACACCCACGCCTGCAAAATCATGCATAGTCTTTTGAGACTTTTCCTTTCTGTGTGGATATTTTTTACATGAATTCTCCAAATGTGCCCATAATGCGGTAGTTCCATTATATTTTGGATGTGTAGCATAACTCAAACCACAATAGTTACATGCAGCTCTAGGTGGGTTACTACTTGGCAATCTAGTAAAGTGACCCCACACCTCAGCGACATTTTTGGATTCTTTCTTATCTATTTCAACTTGTTTAGCTCTTTGCTTTTTCTTAGGTGGTGGCAAAAGTGGACTTTTAGTCTTTTCTGAAGGAGAATCCTTTTCAGCCGTCACATCAATATTTGTTTCATATCATCAATTTGTTGCTTTTCTTTAGTCGAAGCATGCATTTCCAAAACAATTTTCGCATCAGAAGTTTGTTCTGGAACTACCATTTCATTCTGTTTAACATTAAAAAATAGGAAAAGAACCGTATAAATATTAAATATAAACACTAACATATAAAGAAAAACATCAAAATCAGCAAAAATGATTAATAAATAAATAAAACTTACTGAAGGACAAGCAACATCCTCCATGTTCGTCACCGTCTTTTATGCTACACTGGTACTGTCATGAGAAAAAAATTATATCCTATATTAAATATATCATCTAAACCAAGAACAAAACAAGTATGTTCATGAGATTATATAGTTACAATTCTAGATAAATACACTTACTGTAGCCACTGACTTATATTTTAATTGGAGAAATGGAATAAATTTCTTTGTCTGCAAAATTTTTTTTTTTAAAACAAAATTGATGGTTTGGCTAAAATTCGACATTAACCAATATCACTCTACACCATTCATCTGGTTATGAACAAGAAGGGATTAAAACAAGAACATATCTTCCATGTCTCAAAGGCCTCACTACCCCATACTCCCAGTCCTTTGTAGCAAAATCAGAAAAGGTACCACGCTTAAGAAGGAAGCAACAAGATGCAATGTGGAATATATCCTACAATTCTCTGTCAAAAAAACTTATACTGGGAATGAACAAAACTCATTCAAAAAAAAAAAAAAAAAGATACACAAAAAACATGAATACGAGAAAGAATACGCGAAGAAATAGCAAACCTGTTTGAGCTCTTGCTTGGCCGAGTTTCGAGTGCCGACAACAACAATCGTCTTCCTTGTCGCTGGTACTTGGTAGACGGATTGGAGCTATTGCAGCAGTTGGTTTGGGGCTAGGGTTTTAGAACTTATATTTGGGGAGAAAGAAATTGGTGGATATCGAGAAGTGAGGAGTGACGACGAGCTGAGCTGCGGCGAGCTTTCAAGGTGGGCGACGATGAATGACGGCGAGCTTTCACGGCGATCAACGAAGAGCTGAGGAACCTTCACTCTTTCAGCAGCCTGGTGGTGAGGTGAGGACTGTGAGCAGAGCCGTGAGTCTGGTGGTGAGTGGGTGAGGTGAGGCCCGGACGGCGGAGGCCTTGACTGTGAGCCGAGGTGAGGAATGAGGATTTCTGGATTTGAGAGTTTTGAGAATTTAGGGTTTTGACTTTTGAATCTTTTGAGTTTTAATTGGGTTTTTTTCATTTTTTAGTTTTTAATTCATATTTTAATTGATTTTTTATTTTTTTGAAGAGAGCATTTTAATTTTTTTAAAACTATTACTTGTATTATTATTTTAGTTAATAAAAATTATATAATTTATATTATACAAAGAATATAATAAAATTAATATTTTTATATTATACAAAGAATACAATTAATTTTTAATATCTATTTCTAAGTTTTATATTTATATCAAGATACATAATATGTATTATGTAATTTATTTTTATTTTTAGTGATTCTTATGAATTAATCTAAAGATAATGATAATAATAATAATAATGATGATGGTTGAAATTTTTAATTATTTTAATTATTATTTTATTATATATATAATAAGATAACAATAAGTATTTTAAAATCACTTATAAGTTTAATCAATAATTACGATATTTTAAAATTCGGGCACCCGATTCATACGAAATTTAAATATATATAAGATTATATCCATTGGATCATGTTGGACGGTGTGATTTAAAATGGTGTGATTTAAAATCACATAGCCTGATTGAACGATACACCGTCTTGAATTTTAACTGCCGGAACAACTTATGTTCTTCAACAATATAAGATGATAGTTACATCAATGTAATACTAACATTTATGAATATATAAATTTATTAGTTATTACAGATTGTGAATATATATCAATCTCAAGTTCTCAACTGTAAAATATTTTTATGTTTTTTCAGTTACATTACTTCAGATAATAGATACTTTTCTACAATTTAAATTATACGGTATGAATTTTATTTTAGTTTTTGGTATATTTTACTAAATATATTACTACTAAACTAATTAGTAGTTTATATTTATAACAATAAATTAAAATATTATTTATTATTTTTTTGTATATAATGAGATCAACAAAAAAATCATAAGTTAATTGTTAGGACTTGTCAATTTTAAAAAAATAAGAGATTATAAATAGATATTAAAATATAACATAAATTTATATGTGTCATATTAAATAATTATTTTAAAAAAATAAATTTACTAAGTTGTTGATTAAGGTTGTATTTGTATAAAGATTAAATGTATAAATAAAAGTACCATAGTTTATTATTATCTAAAATAAAATGTATGATATTAATTAATAATTATAATATATTGTCAATTTTGATTATAAAGGATGAAAATAAATAAAAAATTAAAAAAATCAACAAATGGGCTTAAGAATTAAACAATTTTGTTGTACAAAGTCCAAATGTGAATGTTACAAAAATGAGCTTTGTAATATGGATCTTTGAAAATATATGAATTTTAGGGTTATATAATTTGAATATGAAATTCTTCTAAAAAATTAATTATTTTATCTATTATTATATATATATATATATATATATATATATAATTTTAAAAATAAATATATTTAGCGGTGCGGTGCGGTTTTTTGCGGTTTTTTTAATCTATAAAATAAAACCAAACCAATAGTGCGGTTCGATTTTATTTTAAATTTTAGAATTGCGGTTTGAAAAATAAATCATAAAAATCGATTCGATTCGATTCGATTCGATTCGAGCGGTTTCGGGCGGTTTGAACATTTTTTGATCACCCCTAACGATGAAGATGATAGGGAAGGTGTGCAGTCATCTAACTATATCAGCAACAGTGATAACAACCATGATGGTTTTGCAAATACCATAACTCATGTGTGCGAAGAAATCATTCGATTGATAATTACCACACCTCCGGTTGTGAGCAAATTTACATCAAAATGGGATGACCTGTATGTTGTTAAAGAAGCATATGCAAATGATGCATATAAGTTGGTCACTGAAAATGGCATGAGAATTGGCCCGATCAATGGAAAGTTTTTGAAGCGATATTATGCTTGAGCAAACAAAAAAAAAAAAAAAAAGAAAGAAAGAAAGAAAACAAGAGAAAAAAATGAAAAAAAATGAAAAATGAAAAACGAAAAAAAAACTCCTACCTTGCATGAGTATAAAATGTGAACGAACTTTGAACAACGTAATGACTTGATCCTTTTGATAAGGTACGTAGGCAACTTAGACATTTCTAAGTTCAGTCATTTCATATAACATGGTTGTGGCTTTATTTCTCATACAAAATTGTTGATATGAGAAATATCAAGTATGCTAAAAAATTGCAAGATAGAGAAAAAAGTTCTATTATGTAATGTCATTCAAGACATGGGGGCAAAACAAAAACAAGAAAAGGAGGCAACTCAACAAGAGACCAAATCCTAAACAAATATCAAGTAAAATGATTTAAACTCTTCAAGTATTCCTTCAGGACTTCCAAATTTGTTCTTGAAGACTCCAAATCCTCAAGTATTGCATCATTCAGTGGGGTGGTATTCTCGAGTGATGCAATGTCTTCTTTGATCTCATGAACATTGGCTTGAGCATTATGGCTGAGTTGCTTTTGCTCCTTCAAAGTAGCACACAAGCTCGTTCTTTGTTCCTTGAAATCCATTCTCCTTCTCAATACACTCCAATTTGGCTTAGTAGATTGGATTTTGGAAGCCTCTTCACTCACTTTAACTTTAACATCTTGGAGACGATCCTTTGTTTCCTTTAATTGTTGCTCGAGAAGACTTCTGAATAATTTCTCGTAAGACAGGATTTTGCATCGTCATAAGCAACAACTTTGGAAGAAAAACATGAACGGATTCCTCCGTCTTCAAAATGTCAAACTTCTGAAGGCTCTGCTGGACTTAAGAACGAGGTAAACATCATTTTTTGATTGATGAAATAAAGTCAATTGGAGTGTTTGATATCTTAACGAGAAGATCACTCCACATCTTTTGAAAAAACTCTTTTGATGGTTAAGTACGAACTTCTCACCTTCAAATACCAACATTGTAGCATGATGAGGGAGTTGTTTTCTCTTAAGGCCCATCCCAAGTGAAGAAGTTGCGATAGTATTCAAACTCTCATAAATAAGACAGGAATAGCTAGGCTCATTCATCGACTGCTCGTCATCATGGATGTCATCTTAAAGGTACTTGGACGTATGGAGTTGACATCCTTACCGGGGAGAACAAGTGCATAGAGCCAACAAACTAGATGTGCTGCTAAGTAAGTTTCCTCCTTGAGATTCCCTTTAATGCATAGCTTGGAGATAAGGCATCCTCAACATTCGACCATTTCTCATGAGTTGCAATGTCACCAAAAGGATTATGAGTTGACTTAGGCCGAACTGTTTTCTTCTCTTTACGAGGGGTAGGCGGATGATAATTAGTAGCTTTTGTAGACTTCACCCATTTCTCGATGGATACATTGCAGCATTGATTACCATCGGCGTTTTGAAAGAAGTGGTAAGCATAAAGTAAATGCTTGTTGGAACGAGGAATGAATCTATCTCCCTTTTCGTCAATACCGATAAGCTCTAACACACTTGGTATGACTTAATTATAAAGACAGCCCGCCATAGGAAGTCTAGAGAGGTCGTGTAAATCCTATAGTGAAATGGACAACTCTGCGGCGGAAGTAAGTAAAGTATTCGTAAGGGGGCACCACGCTTCACAAAATGCCTTGACGATGTCGGAATTGTAATAATAAGTAAACAACGAAGCGTAATCAGGATCATATACTTTGATGAACCGTAATTTAGCTCCACAACGGCTAAGTACATCTTCACTCCACTCCCAACAACCTTTGATGTAGTGAAATTCTCTGGTAAATCGAAGATTGCCATTCTACTTCGCATCACCTTCAACGATGACACGGCCCAAGGTTCGTAAAGGGGTGAGATTATTTGATTGTTGATGGCGGGGAAACTCATAGTGGGTAGCTCGTAAAGTGCATGCCTCAATATTCTTGCACAATGAAACTTCTTCAGACCATTTATCCAAGTAAAAAGAATTCATTAATTTCGGCCACGGGTTCACGTTTCTACAACTAACGAGGGGTGCATAGACCATCAACGTTTTGCTTTTTTCCATGGGTTGATGTTGATCGTCAAGAATGATCAAGTGAAGTTTGTCGAAGAGAAGATTTGTTTTCGAAATAAACCATGTCGGAACCTATCACAAAAGAAAAGATATTTAATTGAGTTAGTGAACAACAAATAGATTTTATTGAGTTTATAAAAAAAAACTCAATTAAAGAATAACATCTATTGAATTGCAGAAAAATTTTTAGTTAATTGAGTTCCTTTCGAAATTCAACGGCCTAAGTACTGAATGTGGTACTAAAAAAAAAAAAAGGATTATGGCTATACTTAATTAAATCAAGAGACTAATTGGGGTACTTCATCAAACCTAATACTTGGACATAAAATCGCTTGCTGAACGGAAATTGCAGTGAAACAATTGTACTCAGCAATACAATGGGTTAAGAAAAAAACAAGAAGAGAGAGAAGTTCAAAGACAATGGTAGAAACAAACATGGATTTGCTGGAAGAAGAGAAAAGTTGTAAAAATTTACCTCAGAAATTGTTTCAGAAAATTATCAAAGTTGATTGCTGCAAATGCGGGAGTTAAATTCGAAGAACTGAACCAACCACCTAAGGGTAAAATCCATATTACCCCCCTGTGATATCCGAAATGTTCAAATAGACTCCTATAATAAAAAAATATCATATAACACCCTGTAAAATTTTAAAAGGTGCACATTGCCCCTCGCCTCTAGAATTTTATTTCACGTGCCCAAAATGTAACTTAATATGTATATATTTTCTCCCTAAATGACCAAATTACCTCTGTCTTTAAATTATACATATTGAGAAACTCATATCCAAATACACTAGGGACTAGTATGCGTTTTTTAAAATTTTACAGGGGGTGTTTTTTGTTACAAGCGCTTATTTGAATATTTCGAATACCACAGGGGTTAATATGGATTTTACTCAACCACCTAATGCTGAAAAAAATTTGCAAAATCTGCAAATAAATCGGGAGAAATTTCAGCAACAACTTATTGAGGCATTAGCACAAACGCAAAAGCAACTCATTGAGACATTAGTACAAACACTTTGCATGCATGCCGCAAATCTTTCCAACTATTGATTTCATTATGCTTGCTTTATGCTGGAGTAAGCCCTTTATATACATGTTGTATTGAAGTATTTTAATTGGAGAAAGATTAGAATTTTGAGTTATAATCTAAGTAAAATTCAATAACTCAAAAGGCATCAGAATTACTTAGAGCTACACGTTTAATCATTGTTGTTAAAGTTCGTTTGGACTTAACTTCATTAGGCTTAGACTTCTTTTGTCCGAAGAGTTAGCTCCAAATTGCAATGAAAAAGTATGTTTTGCTCATATAAGGCCTTATGGGCCAAGAATAATGAAAAAAAGAAAGAAATTGCAAGGGGGCATCTTTCTCAAGCCCAAACAAGTAATACCCATGTTTCGGTTGAACAAGAAAATTTGTCAGGCCAAGAGTGAGAGAATGGATCAATTTAATATACATGTGGTCCAAACTTTCAAGATCACCAATGATTGAAACAAAGTCATGACGATGGTGGTCCACTCAAACGTAATTTATATTTTCGTCACTCATTCACTTTAAAAATTACTTTTTCAAGTTTATATTTGTGAAAGTTTTGAGGGGCATTTATAGACAAATTACTTTTGTATCCAATTGAATGATGACAAGTGTCATATAATATATTAATTATTAATTAAAATATTTTTTCTATTTATATTTAAAATTTACAAAATTAATTTAAAGTATAAACAGTTAGTTTAATTGATATTTTAATATATATTTTGTCATCAAATCAATGACCGACAAGAGTAAAAATAAAGTATTTCTGCCAATCAAATTATGCTTCACAGTCAAATATTCAAGCCAATTAGACCACTCACATGGAGCAATTGTATGTACGCTCCAATCAAGTCAAGACAAATATTTATGATATTTATCTCTTTAAAAATTATAAATATTAAAGAGATAATGTCAAATTGATCAATCATATCATCCCAAATATATGATGTATTTATCTCTTTGAATTAAATTATAAAAGTATCATACAAAAGGTATTCAAGTGCATCACAACTCTACCTCTTTGACACATATATAAAGGGGTCTTTGCACCTCATTCAAAACACACACAGAGATACAGAACAAAGAGCAAAACAAAGGAAGAAGGCCAAATAATTCTCTTTACGCAGTTTTTCAAAGTTCAAGAATATTCAAAGACATCAAATACGGAGATTGAATCGTTCGTCAAAAGTGCTCCACAAATTATAGTGTTTAATTTAAGATTACAGGCGCTAAGACCTCAAATTAGCATTATAAATATTCAGACATTCTTTCAAGAAGTTCCAAGTGGCGAATCCACTATCAAATCATCAAAATTTTAAGTCAAGACATTTAATTCGGGATTACAGGTGTGAGTCTTGAATTAACGTTATAAATTCAAATTTTAAGTTTACCCTTTGAAATTTAAAGATTTGTCAAAGATATATTTTGAAGAGAAAAATCAAGGAATTGAATAGTATTTTAATCTATATATTTTTATTTGTGATAATTTATTTGTGTTTTGATTTTTCAGATACGATAAAATACGCTCACAGATGTCATTAACCGCCAATTGTGAATATGAAGCCCTTTTACTTTGGCCTTGTGCATATAGTTGCCACTTTAAAGTGATTATTATAAATAAGAATAAAAACAGAAACCAATATGTTACATTAAAAAAAAAGAAAGAAAGAAAAATGTATTTATCAATTAATCTAAAATTTAAAAAATTGAATAAGCTAGTTATTTAATTATCGATTGAAAAGGTATTTTTAGCTTTATAGGAAAAGAGTGCAACGGTGTCATTAACCGCCATTTATCAGTGTGGAGGGTTTTTCTTTTTATACTAGCCGTTGTAGCACGTTGTTCCTACGTACATATAATAAATAACCTTTACATTTTAAAATATAATATAAATAAGAGTAAATATATAACCAGTATATATTACATTAACAAAAATATATAAACATAAATTTTAAAAGTTTAATAAGTTAGTTAATCAAAATTCAAAATCATCTTAATTGAGTATGGTTTTAATGCGTATCGAATTTTTAATTTCTGTTAGATTCGCTAGTTTTTTATAAATTAAAGTAATAAACTATTATTAATTAAAATAAATCGATTAAATATCAAAATCTCATAAAGATAATTACAACAATCATACTCTGATCATTATTATTAAAATAAATAGATTATAATCAATATCTAACAAAGACAATTACAACAATCATACCATGATCATTATTAATCGAATTAAATCGATTATAATCAATTATCTAACAAAGACAATTATAATAATCAATATCTAGCGAAAACAATTGCAAATAATACACTGATCAACTATATCAGATAAATTAAAGGGTTAAATACATTTTGCACCCCTGAACTACGCATTTGGTTTCATTTATACCCCTAAAGTATGAAAGATAACAAAGGCACACCTGACCAAATAATTTGGCATTGATAGGAAAAAAATGCCCTTCTCACTTACCCTTTACATTTTATTTTACTTTCTAAAATATGTTTATTAAAATATCTCCTCCAAACTATTTTTAGTGATAAAATTTTAGTCACATTGTAATGTAAAAATAATATTTATAATTTTTTATAAATATGGAACACAACAAAATATTACAAGCTTAATAAATACAAATATATTTTACAAAGTAAACAAATTATGTTAAAAAGTACATCTAAATATGCGTCAGTACATAATTCATATAATATTATAAAAAAAGTATATTATATAACTTATAAATTTTTATTCAATTACATGTCCACATATATATAAAAATATATCCTATCATTATTTCAAAAAATATAGAATATTGTATTAATTATATTATAAATTTACATATTTTACAGTATATATATATATATATTTGATGTAATATTTTAAATTTGTATTGATAATTATTCTTTTAATAAATCAATATATATATATATATATATATATATAAATATCACAAGCAAAATTTATGTAAATTTTTTACTAATTATGTAAAAAAATATAAGAATTATAAATTTATGGAATTTATACAAATTCTATACTTAGTATAAAAATCATAAATTTTGGTAGTGTTTATTTTAAATAAAAAAATTATAATAATTCAGATTATATTTAGGAGAAAGATTGTAATAGAGATATTTTAGGAATGTAATAATAATGACATTTTTCGTCATAAAAAAATTAGTGTATATCATGAGGGGTTATTTTGTTACAAATTATAGTTCAGGGGTGTAAATGCACTTTATGTATAGTTCAGGGGTGCAAAGTATATTTAACCCTAAATTAAATCTAAATAACACCTATTATTACAGCCGTAGACAATACATAAATAATATCAGATAAATTTAATCTAAACAACACTTACTATTAAGTTAGAAAATACTTATTATGTAGTAGAACAACATTCAATATCGTAGAATTCAAATTTATAGCCTCTAAGATCATGGGACATCTACTTCACTAATTCAATTAAGAGTGTATTTAGTTGGGGTGAAAAGTGGAAGAATAAGAGAAGTGGAAGTAAAAATGGATATATAAAAGATAATATTGCGTTTGATTAGGAGGAAGAGATGGAGGTAAAGTAAAACTCGATATATATTAAACTCTTTCGGAGTCCAATTTTGTTTCTGTTAAAAAATTGGGCGGAAAAGTGAAAGTATAAGGCCAAAAAGACAAAGAAAATATAATTTTTATTTTTATTTACTCTATTACCCATATATATCTATATATATATATATATATATATATATATATATATATATATTTATCTCCAATTCTTCTCTCCTTCTCGCCAATAATACCGTATATAATTGACAAAAAAAAAAAATAACAAAATCGACGAAAACTACTGCATTAAAGTCAATAATCAGGTAAATAATCTTGTTCGTAATTTTTATTTATTTAAACTAAATAGTTTAGAATAAATGAACAATACTTATTTTGATAAATATATTAACAAAAAATATTCTTATTCTTATTTGATACATATTTTTATTAATAAGAAGGATAATCAGTAAAATTATAAAAGTTGATTTTTCTTCTCAATCAGTTTTTTCGTACCAAACGAGGAAAATATTTGAGATTTACTTCCCTTCCAATCATACCAAACAACTTAAAGGAAAACTATTATTCTTTCCTTCCCCTTCCTCCTTCTACTTCCCTTTTCCACTCACTTGAACAAAATAAACCCTAAACTTCATCGACGATCGCAATCGATTTATGTTTTGAATTCCGGACATCTAATGTGATTTCCACTTGGATTTTTCTAGGTGCGTTGTCCCACTTGCCGGTCCTTCACAACTTCCCTATTTACAAGTTTGCCCCAAAAAGTTAGGATGTTTGGTCATCTCACTTCTCACAAGTCCAGGAGATGGTGTCACGTGACAACCACCAGTCAAATGTGAAAGGTTTTTTAAAAGCAAATGTGAAAGGTTGTTAAACATGTGACATCTATACATCTATTAGCCACCGTGTCACGCAATATAAAATATATAATTAGATACATACAAATATATTTTAAAAATAAAAATTAAATATAATTAAAAATAAATTAATTGATTAACATGAATGAAAATAAAAAAATATAATAGTATATTGACGGTAAATATATAACGCAGATCATCTAAAATAAATAAATAATTAAATTTTGAAACAATTATATAAGGGCATAATTGGTATATTTTAAATTTAGTGTTGTAGTGTCACAGACCGTTATTTATGGGTGAAAAATAATTTTTTATTTATTTATTAATAGTAAATAATTTTAATATTTTATAATATTATATTATAAAATACTACGTTAAATCACATTTAAAAAAATAAACAAAAGAGTAATTACTATTAACTTTGGGAAAATTGTCTAATTAGGAGAGTGGTCATATTTAAAAATTGATGTGAGCCGTGTCACTAACTGCTATTTATGTATAAAAGGTCTTTCTCTTCTAAGAAAAAAAAAAAAAAAGTCTTCCTTTTCGTATTAGTGTAAATACTAGTATAAAAAAGAAGCTACTTCCCATTCATAATTGTGGTTTGTGACACCACAACATAAAATTTTAAAATATCAATAATTTTCTTAAAAATATTTGTACTAATATAATCGCTTATTTCAAATAATCGTCATCACTTGCTCCACTTTAAAATTATATATTAATTTTTATTTTAAAATCCATGCCGTATCTATCTAATTATATACGTGCAAGTATTGCATGGCACGGTGGCTACTAACTAGTATCTATCTATACTATTATAAAAAGGAAACTCATTTAGCGTACCAACTTTAAAATATTTAAATTTGCCCTTCATTTCATTTCTTCTCTTTAGAAAAATTTGGTCAATTTAATAATTTTAATATTTTTTAATAATTTCATAATTATTTATTTTTCTTAATTATCCAGTACTCCACATGCCTCTCTCACCTTAATTCTTCACATTTATTATAATTTATAGTAATAATTCATTCTTTTCATAATTTTTTTATCATCTCTTACAATAATTTTCTTGTATACTGGCGGAATCGCGTATAATAATAACTAGTTAGTATATAAATTACAAATAACTATCATAGTTGACAAAATATAAATTACCTATAATGTCCGTAACTTCTTCACAAATGACCATAGTTTTTATTAATTAATTTAATTAATAATTTCTCATTCACATATTTAAAGTTAATTTATTTGATTAATTTATTATTAATTTTATTTTTATTTAATTAAATAAATATATTTAAAATTTAAAATTGTATACACACATGGAGTGTGTTTCAATTGCTAGTATAAACCAAATGCCAATTTATAAATAAATCACAATGGAACATTGAAATATAGACGCTTTGAAATTGACATACAATTTTGGGTCAGGAGGAATTGATTTTATATTTTTTTTCCTAATTTTGCTCTATACAAAAAGAAAAATAAAAAAAAAAATGAGGGCCAATCAAGTCATTTTATTTTTTTGAAAAATAAATTTTAATTCATAAAATAGAATTACGTTGCACCTCTTCTACGTTTGTGAAAATCCATCACATATTTATCTGAAAATTGTAAACTCACCTAATATATCTATACTGTTTGTTAAGTGTGAGATTGAACCTCAGAGTATTGATCTGGTTAATAACAAAATATCAATTGACAAAAATACCCTTGAATATAAATATTTATTCACAAGATATATATCTCTTTATCAATTAACTCTCCCAATGATTCTCTATTTATGTATATTTCAAATTATTCTATTTTTCAATATAGACGAATTAATCTTTCATCTTCGATCATATTTTTATTTAATTAAATAAATATATTAAAATTTAAATTATACACATATATCACTATAAGAAATAGAAGATTAGTGACAAAAAAAACTAAGTGACAATTTTAATATTGTCACTAATTATATATATTTAGTGACCAGATCGTTTATTTTATCACAATAACAAAATTTCATGATTTTAATAATTACTATTATTTGTAAAAAAATGTTATAATATGAATTGATGACAGAAAAATGTGCAAAAAGTTGACTCTAAATACAATTAGTGACTCGTGTATAGTGACAATCTAGTGACAATAAATAATAGTTGTCATAATATTTTGTTGTCACTATAGATGTGTCACTAATTATATTTAATGACAGTTTTATACACATTTTTTGTCACTAGTAATTATATAGTGACAAGATAAAAATTATCGCCACTTAATATATATTATTAGTAATAATTTTAAAATTATCACTTTATAGTTTGTCACTGATATTATTTTTTCTTGCAGTGTATTGAGTATGCTTCAAGCAGACAGTCTAACCTAAATTCAATAGCACCACCAAACTTTCTTTTTTTTTTTTTGTTTTGTTTGGGGGGGGGGGGGGGGTTGGGGAGGGTGCCCATGCCAACAACCATTCCAACACTTAGAAAAGTTTTGGTCTATAAAAGGAAAGAAGTAGGAGTTTTTGTGTTGTGAGAAGAATTGTATTGGAGAAAATGGTGGTGAAGTGTATGGTGCAGCAAATGCAGCTTGCCCTCAAAGGGTTTTAACTTGTCTTCTTGAGTTAGGGTTTGAGTATGAGCTTATACCAATTGATCTTCTTTCTGGGAGCATAAGAAGCCACCTTTCCTACTAAGACAGGTCACTTAATTCCTTTTTCTCTTAATATATATATATATATATATATATATATATATATATATATATATATATATATATGCTACTCTACAATCAATACTTAATAATTATGCTATTTAGTTAATAGTGTGTTGTTGCTGACGAGGTCAGTCCACGGAGTCGGGACCCCGTAATTATGAAGTTATATATGGGTTTTTGAATTCTATCAATATGTGGGCTGTTGTTTTATTTTAATATGCAGTAGTTCTATTTTTATTTTAATAGTAGTTGTTGATCGATTATAGATATGTATCTAACATTGATGTTGATTAGTATATTGTTTGTCATAATTAATGATCGAGATCGTATGTAATAATCAATTTACTCAAAAGAAGAAAAAAATTATAATTTTTCAAATAAAATTGTAATTCAATATTAAGCTATATATAGTTCAAATAAAGGTACTAAATTCGAATCTCATCTCCGTTTATTTATAAAAAGAGTTTCATATGGTAGTCTTTATAATATATCTATACTATTATAAAGAAAAGATGAGTTATAGACTCAAAGTGGTAGTTCTCATACCACTACACCAAAATTTTTAAATACCAAAAATGCCCTTTTATGTAAATTTAATTAACTTCTCAACTCACATTGAACTCAATCACTTTTTAAAAAAATTAATTTCATACAATTACTGCATTCACAAATTAAATTTACTCACTTTTATTTAATTATATTGTTAACTAAAATAAAAGATAACATATTAGTATTTATTGAATATTATGTATGTGGTACAAAGTTTTAGTTTTTAATTTAATTACAATAAAATATGTATTGATAATTAATGCATTAGAAAAAATTTATCAAAGGGTTTTGTATATAAAGTTGTAAAACAATAACAAAATTTAATATATATATATATATATTTAAGAATAAATTATGAATTTTCAATAAAATAAAAATATTAATAAATTCCTGCGCGCAGGTATTGCGTGCCACAGAATCTAGTTATTATAAAGAAAATGGGAGTTATAGACTCAAAGTGGTAGTTCTCATACCATTACACCAAAAATTTTAAATACCAAAAATGCCCTTCCATTAATAGAACATATTTAACTTCCCAACTCATATTAAATTAACTACTCAATCACCTCATTTAAGAAAATTAATTCTATGAAATTACTACATTCAAATTTAATTTAGTCACTTTTGATTTATTTTTTTATTGATTAAATTAAACACAATAAATTAGTATTAATTTTGCATGTAATATATATTGTACAAAATTTTCATTTTAATTTAATTATAGTAAAATATGTATAATATATTGATAATTAATGCATCAAAACAGGTTATCACCAGTTTTTGTATGTGAAGTTGCAAGGCAATAATATAATTTTAATATATAAAAAATTATGAGTTTCAATAAAATAAAAAATAGTAATATTACGCGCGCAGGTACTGCGTGCCACAGTGTCTAGTATGTATATATATATATATATATATATATATATATATATATATATATATATATATAATATATATATATATATTGATCGTCAACATGTCGGCAAAAATGTTAAATAGTTCTTCAATTTGATGGTTTAATCTTTTAAGTAAGGTGGTCGCATATATGATATTAGAATCAGTCCAAATAAAAGGTGTCAAGTCCGACTCCATCTCCAATACTCATTTACAAATAAATAGTTTCACAATTGCAATATATCGTAAGTTCAAATCCCATCTCCAATACCCACGTGAATAAATAGTTTCACTCCGTAGTCTCAATTATAATATATACATATTAAATCGTATGCATACAAACAAGCGCGTTAAAATTATTAAATAATAAATAATTCTCATGTCTAACAATTTAAAATTATAAAATGTTCATTAGAACCAACATTTATTAGTAAAAGTCTTAAATAATTGTGTTAATTCATATGTTTTTTTTTTCTCTCTCTCTTTATATTGTAGGAAAGAAATTTTGATTGGGTCAAATTGTTTTCTAGCATTTCATGTTTTACATGTTACAATATTAACAAAAAGCAATTTTTATTTATTTTTTCTTGTGAGTTTATAATTTGTTACTAATTCCTTACAATTAATTAATGTGCAGCCATTTGGGCAATTGCCTGCCATAGAGGATGGTGATTTCAGGCTTTTTGGTAATAATTACAATTCCTTATATATGACTATACTTTTTTTTTTTAATAAAGAATTAGGGTAATTATATTTAAATTCTCTTTAAAAATACGAAATTATATTTTATTTCAAAATATTTTTGAAAGTACACTTGCATCCTCGACAAAATTCTCAATTTACAATTGTACCCATTCCGTTAAGATTTGGACCGAGTAAAAAATTACATAAATTTATAATTTTATACCTCATTCAGTATTTCGTATAAATTATTGACAATATAGTTGTTTTTTTATTCATTAACAACTACTTTTTATCTAGTGACACTAATTTTGGAATAATATTTTTATTATAATCACAACCCTTATAATATATATGATTACATTTACTCGACCCCTTGCAAGTATAGAATTATTATTAGGATATATTTGTTAATAAATTATTAAAAAATTAAATGAGGATTAAATTTTAAAATTTACGTAATTTTTTTTATTAATGATAATATTTTTCGTTTAAACTCCGATGGGAGGCCTACCATTGTCGATGGACAATTCTTTGAAGAGGGTGCCGGTATAATTCTAAAAGTTTTTTTTAAAAAAATATAATATATATTTTTAAATGAGGTTTAATTGTGATTAATTCAAAAATTTATGAAACAATAGTTCATTCTTATTTTACTTTTTTTGAAATTTGATTTAATTTAATTGGAGGGCAGAATCTAGGGCAATCATCAGGTACTACGCAGCAAAATGCGCCAGTGATGGAGGAACCAATCTCTTGGGCGACACGCTGGAAGAGAGAGCCATAGTGGACCAATGGCTGGAAGTAGAAGTCAACAACTACAATTCTTTAATTTACAATATGGTCCTCCAACTTTTGGTTTTGCCTCGAATGGGCCTGGTGGGAGACATGGAATTAGTCCGTGACTGCAAGGGCAAATTGGAGAAAGTGCTGGACGTGTACGAGGAGAGGCTAGCAAGTAGCAAGTACTTGGCTGGGGAGAGGTTCACCATAGCTGATCTGAGCCACTTGCCAAACACAAGGTTTGTGATGAATGAAGGAGGAATGGAGCATTTGATCAAAGGGAGGAAGAATGTGTATCGTTGGTGGATGGACATTTCTAGCCGTCCATCTTGGAAGAAAGTGATGGAGCTCCGAGGTTGATCCGACCGGTTGGGGTCGAATTGGATTTTTCTATTTTAAAATTATATTATTGTGAGGGATAATTTTATCATGTTTGAAAATTAAAACACAAATAAAATATTTGGACTAAAATATCAAAATGAGTACGATTTATATTTTATCTCTCGATTCTTCTCTTTAAAAGTATATTTGTCAAATTCAAAGGGTAAATCTTCACGGATATCTCCTTTTGAACTTGAATCTGGATTTCTATAATATTAATTCAAGGGCTTAGGCCTGTAATTTTAAATTAAATAATATAGTATTGACTTGAAATATGAGAATTTAGAAGTGAATTTGCATTTGGATCTTTTTGATAATATATTGAATATTTTATAATATTAAAAGGACTTAAGGTTTGTAATTCCGAACTAATCGCTATAATCTATGGTGCTTCTTGATGAACGACTCGATGAAATGCTGAACTAACTTGAACTTTAAATAGTAAAGAGAATTTGGCCTTTTTGTCTCGCTTCACTCTTCATTCTCTATCTATGTATGTTGAATGAGGTTCAAAGGCCCTTTTATATAAGTTCAAAGATATTTTGTAATGTACTGAACACATTTTATATTATTACTTTCGGATAATTACGCTGACCTCCCCGTTACTATAGGAATATATAAATCCCCTCATTTTACTATGAAAATTACATAAATCTACCTTGTTGGTTTATTATCATTACAAATTGGCTCCTCCATTAGTCAAACTAACGATCAATGCTTATTTCAATCCAAATATTTATTTAATCTTTCTATTTTGCCCTTGGGCAGTATTCTTATAAATTTTGCTGACAAAAATACTCTTGAGGGTGAATTAGTTTATGAGCTTTCAAAGGCTGAAAATCAGTCACCACCATCGATGGAATTCTCACCGTGGCTTTTGTGGAAAGGGGAAGGATTCTTGTGGTATGAAAGGGAAGTTTGATAGAGAAGGAAGGCGATGGGTCTTTTGCCAGGCGAGAAAAGCATAAGGGCATTTTTGCCTTTTTAATTATTTTTTATTTACCTGAGTATAAATATATGAATGTTACATAAATATTTGGATTGAAATCAGTATTACCTGTTAGTTTAATTAATGAAGGGGCAATTTGTAATGACAATAAACAAGGTAGATTTATGTAATTTTTATAGTAAGAGTGGTGATTTGTATATTCTATAATAACATGGGAGGTCAGCGTAATTATCCCTATTACTCTATAATTTAATTTATAAAGATAAATACATCAAATGTTTGGCATGCCATGATTGACCAAGTCGATATTATCTCTTACAAAGCAACACTGTGTTGTACTCCAATTGCCGAATGCCTAGGCACCTTCCCGTTTTTCTTAGCACACTTTATCCCAAGAGAGCCAATGGATCTCCCTACCCCCTTTCTGGTGCTAGAAAAACACGGCCAACATACTCTTAATCTCATTCAGTATGGTTTTCAGAAGCTTGAAGCAACTCATGGCGTAAATCGGGATAGCTTGGAGCACAGATTTGATCATCACCACATGCCCAGCTTACGGAAGGCTCTTGGACAACCAACTTTGTGTTTTCTACCAAATCCTCTCCTTTGTTCCATCAACACCACCTTTTGACTTGCCAATTATCGAAAGAAGACAATGGTATTTATCGTGCTAGGCTACAACCGGGAACACCAAGAATCTTGGCCAGATCCTCCCTAAGATGTTCTAGCATGTTCTTGCTAAAGACTCCGACTGGCTTCCCCGTGCTAATCTTCAGCCCCTAGCTTTCTCAAAGAGTTGTAGGATTGATCAAATGCAAACCAAGGTCCACTCTCGTTGCTTGACAGAAAATGAACGTATCATCGAAGAAGAGCAAGTGCGAAATGCGAGGGCCATTCTGATTGACTTCCACGCCTTTGATGGCTCTGCCTTGTTCCTCCTGCCTTACCAAATTGCTAAAGGTTCACAAAACAAGAACACATATGAAGAAAGGGGGTCCCCTTAACGGAGCCCCTTTTCCTTCCTCAAAGAATCAAATTGCAAACCATTGAGCATAAAGGAATAAGACATCGAAGAAACACACAACGTGACCAAAGTTAAAAATTTCATATGAAAGCCTAGTCTAAGACCACTCGTTCAAAAAAACTCCATCCAATCGTAGGCTTTATTGATATCTAGCTTCAACGATATATGATTCGTGGTGCATCAATACTTGTGAGCAAGATAATGATTCAGCTTGGCAAAGATGAGGAAATTATCGATAATGATATCGGGAGTAAAGGCTGAGTGAGACTAAAAAACAATGCTATCAAGGAAAGGTTTGCCACGAACAACTATGGCTTTAAATGCAATTCTATTAACTACATTGCACAAAATGATGGGCTTAATTGTATTTACTGTCCAGTATATTAGAGAGGTAGCAAAACAAACACTTTAAATATATGGGGTGAGGGTGAGGGTGAGGGTGTTTATTTTTTTTTTTAATTTTTGAATTATATAAAATAATAATTTTATTTCTATTATTATACACATAATATAAAATTTCAAATTAATTTTATATAATGTCACTTTTTTTCCATGTGAGTGCTTACATGGCACATAAAAAATAAAAAAAATGCCTAGTCAGCAAAATTTCCAAAAAAATTGTCCTAATTTTGTCCACAAGCAAATTCCGGCCACTTTTAAAATTTGGTGGCCGGAGTCCTACAATTGCAAAAAAAAAAAATAAAAAATAATTACGGGGTACTTTTGTTACTCCTATATTTAAAATCCTTGTTTGCTTGCCCCCTAATATACGGGACAATAAATACAATTAAACCCAAAATGATGGGCCTACAATCCGTGGTCATCTCTGGGTTAGCACATTTAGGTATATACATGACGCTGAGTAGCACTAAGAGCAAGATCGAGAACACCTTCACTAAAATTTGAAGCAGACAATAATTATATCACTAGCAACAATGTTCTAGAAACGTTGAAAAAGACAGGAGACATATCGTCGGATCCAAAGATTTCAGAGGGTGCATCTGATTAAGACCTCATCCAGAGAGAATGGGCGGCTGAATTCCTCATTCATCACTTCAGATACAAACATTGGAGATGTGCAAGAGAGTCGTCGATCACACGAGTACTGGGATTAGTGGATCTAAAGTTACGCGAGAAATAGCCAAGTACAATTGATTGGATCTCGACATCCTTGCTGAAAGTGTTATCGAGCTCATCCTTCAGCTTTTTGATCGACTTACATCGAAACTTTTCCGTGGCTTGCCTATGAAGAAAAGCCGTGGAGCACGGACTTGATGAGCACCTCCATGCCTGTTTGTGATAGAAACTTCTCCTTCCAACCTAGCTAGCACCTTATTCCATATACGATCACTCATACTTTTTGAAAAATTTCTCTTTTTGTACGCCCTACAACAAATGACAGGCCCAGGTATTTATCAAGTTTATCAATAATCCAACATCCAGAATTTGTGCAATGCTAGACCTAGCTAGATGCGTTCTCATACATATCCAAGATCTCCTTAATTCATCTTGTGGCTTCCTCCATAGCTTGGTGTAAAATAAGAGAGTCGTCGACAAAGAACAAATGGGAAATCTTCATTGCCAGGTGCACTATTGCAAGTCCTTTACTACGCTCCACATGCTCCGCCCTTGGCGCAGACCCTGTTTAGGCCGAAGAAAACCAAATTGGCTGCCATCCAACAGGAACGAAAAGGACATTGTCGAAACACAAAGCATTAATCAAGGAAACAAAGTTAACATGAAAACCAAACTTTTCAGAGTAGCTCAAGCAAATCCCATACTATCTTATTACATGCATGCTTTGCTCACATCTAGTTCAAGGGCCACAGTACCTATTTTCACTGTTATTTTCTTCTTTAGGTCGTGGTTTATCTCGTACGCTATGAGAATGTTTTTTTGAGATAATCGAAACTCTAACGAAAGCAGATTGGACTACGACAACCACATGGGGAAGACACTCCTTAATACAGTTCGCTAAGGTCTTAGACGCCAACTTATAAATCACGTTTCATAAGTTTATCGATCTAAACTGCAAAATCGTGTCCGGGGACTTGAACTTGGGATTAGAACAACGTGTGTGTAGTTATGTTCAGGCTAGAATACTTTTTGTTCAGAATACCAAGCACACATTTAATAATGTCATTACTTACCATGCCAAAATTTTTGAAAGAAAACAATGGGGGAATCCATCATGAAAAATATGAGATAGGGATAAAACTACCTCATCAGAAACAAAAGGGCGAGGAAACTATAGAGGAGATAGGGACAAATCATCAACCATTTTTAATTTTCAGGAAAAACGTGAAAGTTTATGGAAAATCCAAATTTTTTTTTTCCAAAATCGATATAATAGATTCCGTTTTCAAAACAATCTAATTTCTTCAAGATTGTTGGAAATAATACCAAGACGATGTTTTGAAAATCAAGAATTACAATTTAAAAAACACCAAATTTTACAGTTTTGTAAGATCGAACACGGTTTGTAAATAAACAATTTGAATACGAATATAAAATATAGTTAGATATATATGTTGTTTATGGAAATAAAAATGTAAATTTATCTGATAAGCGTTGTATCGTAACAACTCTTGTTCAACGAAATGAAAGATATAATCTGCTTGCATTGAAAAAATTAGACACCTCGTTCCAGTCGTGCACCAGGTAAAAATGTCATTTTTCCTAGGATAAGAGAAAATCAAAATGTTAGCTTCTGCACTTTGCTTAAATTCATATCCGAATAACATCCGGTCATCGAAAAACTAAAGTAAAACCCAAAACACAGGGAGAGAGGGAGCGAATAGTGCAAGATGTTTTTGTTCTGAAGTATGTGTAATTGTCTATGTTTTACCTTTGCAGCAGGCCATCTATATATAGAGACGCCAGCAGTTGAAACCGACTAATCCAGCATTAATCGTCATAAAATCATTTAAAACTACTGCTTTAATCCAGAAATTAGATTAAATATCTTTTTGTTGGAAAAAGATGATCATCTGAGACATTCCCCAGGGACAGGGCCGAGCCGGGACGGGAAGGACAACAGCGTGCGTGGTGGGTTTCCATAAGTTCACTCAAATCTTCAATAGACTTCAAACACGAGTTGGACCTTGAACTCAATATAAGGAATTTTTTTTTTCAAAGAATCTCATATGTGTGACAAGTGAGGGTTAGATTTAAGTACATCTTCGTCAAAGTTCAACTACATCCCTCATTTTTTCTAATTTGGGACAAATGCACATACAATTTAATAATAATCTATGAATTAACCTTTTAATTTTCATTGACCTTATTAGATGAATTTTTCGTTTTAAATTAACATTTTAAAATATCAATTACAACAATAGTAACATATATTTTGAGTTTTATTACTTTAGAGTTATAATATGTACATATAAATGTATAAAAGAAATTAATCTTTCAATAGTATTATTGTCTCGTATTTATAAAGTTGATAGTATTATTTTCAAATATATATGTATATATGTAATTAATAAATTTATATATAAAAATCCTGTGGTTTGATACCTTAACGTTTGTTTCCATCTAATAAATAGATCCATCAGTTTGTTGAAATTCACCGAATTTATTAAATTAACAAAAAAGTTGAAAAATATGTATTTATCCGGATTGATTTATGTTGACCTATTACAATTGGATAAATCTTTTTTGACCAAACTACGTACCCTTATACATCTTCACACGATAATGCATGTGAGGAGGTATATATTTACCTTTATCGTGGTATTTTGGTCATAAAAAATTTATTTGACCTACAATAAGATAGTAATAAATTAATCGGGGTTAAATATGAATCTGCATTCAACTTTCTTGCTAACCAATAAATTTGATAATTTTTGACTAATGAAGAGATCTATTTGTTAGACAAAAACAAATATCAGAGGTACTAGATGTATTTTTTCAAATTATAGGATGTCTATATATAATTATGCCAATATTAAAAGAGGAATTAATCCTTTTCTTTTTTATTTTAATAAAGTTATCATGATTACTTGATGTCGGATGTAGGTAAGCGTCCTAAATTGATTGCAGAGGAGGATGTTAAGTGACTTATAGGCCTCAAGGCCTCATTTCCTTAGCGATGCATCTTTTAAGATAAAATTGTGATATTCATATGAAATTAAAGTAAACAATACCTTATGCAATAGTGCACCAATAGAATCACAAACCACACTAATGTCCATATGTCATGAAGTAAAAAACTACTTATAGTCATATTTAAGTGCAAAATTTTACTTATATGACGTGTAAATAAATTTAAATTTTCAAATAATAAAATACCTAAGTTGATAATTGGGTACACATTTGAAAAGTTTAAAATTTGGAGACATTATAGCTACATTTTATTAAATTTAGTATAATTATAAATATCATTTTTTTGTTTGAAAAATTATAAATGTCCCCTCTAAATAAAAAATAAATTAGTCGTTCTAAAGAGTGAATTAGAAATTACTACTTTATCCTTGTTGATTTTTTTTAAAAAAAATAAAAATCTGAAGGTGAGTAAATTAAATAATTTATAAGGCATATCAGTCCATAAATATTTTTAAAAAGTTTAAAGAATCACATAAAATTATAATTCATAATTCAAAAGACCATTTAGTGAGTTCATCGTAAACATTGAATGAAATCCTAATAGAGACTAACGTAATGAACTCATTCTTAGACAGACATTAAAATAAAGGGGTTTGTAATATTTTAAACAACAAAAATATTTATAATTATGCCGAAATGCAAAACATATGCCTGTAATTTAAGGGAAAGTATATACAAAGCAACCAATTCACTCTAATAATAAAAATATTTAATATATACTTTCATTTAAGCATTATTTATTTAAATTGACTCTGTATAATTTTAGAGCCTTTCACTTTGAAATTTCGATCCTATTAATTTCAGCTGCAATATGATAATTCCTTTACCGTATAGACGAAACAACAGAAGCCCGAGGGGCCGATGACATGGGCTACTGGGCTCGGGCGTGAAGGGCCTACAGTCACTTAATTGTGTTGTGTATTTCACATAAACGTCAGGAGAAAAATAACGAAAAATATTAAGGTAAATACGTCGAAACTTCTTAAATTAGACGTAATTATATAAATATTCTATATCCTTTGCAACAGTGCACACCTCGATAATATGTTAGTGAATATATATCACAAAAAAATTGCATAAAATTCTGCCACTTAATGTGAGGTGTATTTGTAATTTAACAAAAGATGTAAAGTGTTTGTCTAATTAAATATAACTTGAAGGGGGTGTGAATGTAATTTACCCAAGATATTAATCTATAAATATGTTTTAACACACAAGATAAGGTACAAATTTTCATATTTTTACCATCAAATTTTTTATTTTGAAATATATTACATATATAGAAATATAGGGAAAAATATTTTTTTAGTCCGTTAAGTATGTCTAATTTTAGTTTTAGTCCTATAAGTATGCCCATATTTTATTAACTCCTGTAACTTGCAAAATTGATTAGATTTAGTCCGTTTGAGGGTTTTCTACCCTTTTTTTCGGGCAAAAAATTTCAATTTACCCAGAACTTGCCAATGTGTAAATTAGTTGGTCCAATTTCCGGCCAATTAACCACGTGTCATGCCACATGGGATAATACATGGCTTATACGCTGACGTGGCAAGCTAAGTTGGAAAAAGATAGTTTGACTTGGGAGAAAACTTTAGGACCACACAAGAAATCTTTCATTTTCCCCAGCCCCAAATCGAATGAAGTCAAGAACCCTATTTTCTCCTCTAAAAAAACTGTTTAGAGATCTTGCCGAAAGAGACGAAGACACCATGATTGTTATGCGAGACCCAACCCTAAATGACGATCCCCACCAAAATACAGTAGGTTTTTTGTTCTTTATTTTTTTCATATTTATTTGTTGTTGTATTGCAAATACGGTATTTCGAAACTGCGAGATTACGAAAATTTTTCACCTTTCATATGAAATTATTGTATTTTGTTGTTGATTAGAAGTTGTGTTGTGGTATAATTTATACTTGGGATGTACATTTTGGTGCTATATCCTTTGTGGTTGGGGTGAAGTGGTCCACGAGAGGGGGACATACACTGATTTTTGTGGATTTTTTTTACTACTTCTTGAACTGTTATATGAGATGGGGACAAACTGAGATGGGGAAACGCTCGACATTTGAAACTGGTCCCCTGATTTTTTTTATCGCTCTGTTTTGTTTTTTTTATTCTGTTTAATGTTGTGGGACCTGTGTTGTTGTATTAATTTTTCTCTATTTTTGTTTGTTTTGTTTTTTTTTTTATTTTTTTGTCACTGCACAGATAAAAGAATTGGCCTAATAACAATGTGTAGAAATTAATTGAAAGTGAATATGTGGGGGGGGGGGGTCTATATATAAGTTTGACTACGTGGAGTACACATATGTAGGGCTTGGGGGCCTTAGGGAATTGAGTAATAAAGTTGGCATTAAAGGAAAAAAATAATACTTTATAAAGGAAGATAATGGATTCAAAATCATAAATTGCAATTCATTTCTTCAAGAAATGTTTGTACGGCTAGAGGATGAGGTGGAGGTAAACATTTACATACATGGGGAGGTTCGGGAGAATGAAGAACAGGAGAGAGGGGAGGAGTCAAATACTAGTGGAGAGAATTTTGAAGACACTGACAGTGAATATGAATACAAAATGAGTGAGGAGACTGAAGAAAAAATATAGAAAATGAGGAAGATGATGAGGGGACTGAGGTCAGTCAGAAACAACAAAATGAGAACACAGTTTTGGAAGAGGTTAGGGTTGACGACACTGATATTGAGTGGTATGGGGATGAGAACATTGTGTGCAGTGGGGATGAATTCCCAAGTGATAAAGAATCTGATGGGGAAGGGAAAAATGACACTTTTCCTGTTTTTAGTCCTTCATGTTTGTTTGAACCTACATTTGCATTGGGTATGATTTTCAGCAATAAGAAGGAATTGAGAGATGCTATTCAATCACATGCTATCAAACACAAAAGAAACATAAAGATTGCAAAAAATGACAAGGAGAGATTGCATGCAAAATGTGCTGATAATGACAGCATGTGGAGAATTCATGCTTGTGCTTTGAAGAGTGAATGCACATTTCAAATTAGGGATTATGTCCCTAATCACACTTGTAACATCACCTTTCATTTGAAGAATATGAATCAACATGGCTTTCAAAGAAATACATGCATACATTCAAAACTGATCCAAAGAGGGGATTAAGGGATTCAGAGTAGATGCAATTGAAGAGATAAGATGCAATATAACAAGAAATCAGGCTGCACGAGCTAAAAGACTTACATTGCTTACGCTTGAGGGTAGTGCTAGTGAGCAGTATGCCTTGTTGTGGGACTACGCTGATGAGATAAAAGAAGCAATCATGGGTCTACTGTGATACTAGGGACTGAGCAAGAAGGGGGTCAAAACATGTTTGACAGGTTTTATGTTTGTCTTCAAGTAATAAAACTAAATTTTGTGAATGGTTGTGGACCTGTCATTTGTGTCGATGGGTGTCATTGAAGGGAGCATATGGGGGAGTTTTGTTATCTGCTGTCTCTATTGACCTGAACAACAATTCTTTTCCATTTGTTATGCTGTGGTGATGAAAGAGAATAAGGACACGTGGGATTGATTTTTGACATTGCTAAAAATGGATTTACGTGTAGAAGAATGTGGTCCGATGACTTTTATGTCAGATAAACAAAAAGGGTTGGGTTGGTGGGTGCTTTACAAGAACTTTTTCCTAACGACTGAGCATAGATTTTGTGTTAGACACTTGCATTCAAACTTCAAAAATTATGGGTTTCAGGGTTTGGCATTCAAAAATATTTTGTGGACGGTTGCAAGAGCCACAACTGTGAATGAGTTTACAAGAAGAATGCAAGAAATGAAATAATTGGATGAAGGTGCTTTTGCATGGTTTAATGATAAGAATCCTAAAGAGTGGAGTAGGTCACACTTTTCTTGTTATCCAAGATATGATATTTTACTCAACAATACTTGTGAAAGTTTTAATAGCAATATTCTTGAAGCAAGAGATAAACCCATCCTGTCAATGCTTGAGTGGATAATGGAGTATTTGATGCAAAGGCTCCAACAAAATAGAGACAGGGCAAAAAAGAGATGGAAGAAAGTTTTATGTCCTAAAATACAAACCATCATTGACAGAAACATTGAAAAACTTGAAGATTGCATTCCTATCAAATCAGATGATAAGCATTACCAGATTTCATGCTTTGATGGGACTCAATATAGTGTGGATTTGGAGAATGCAACTTGTGGGTGTAGGAAATGGGACTTGAGTGGTATTTCTTGTAAACATGCTATTAGTGCTATTTTTTGTCAAGGAGAGAACATAGAAAACTACACACACCAATGCTACAGAACATGCAATCCTGCCAATCAATGGAAGGAAGAAATGGAAGAAGTCAAATTTCGTCCCACCAGTTCCACCAAATCATGTGAAGAAAGTAGGAAGGCCTAGAAAAACAAGAAGGTTGGAACCTGATGAGCCTGTCCAGAAAAAGAAGAAGAGGAAACCTGCTCCAATATTCAAAGAAGGATCCAATAAAATAAAGAGGCAACAAACTACTGTAAAATGTGGCAAATGTGGTGTTCAGGGACGCAATGCTAGGACTTGCCAAGGGCTTGTTATTGATGTTGTTACTGATGCTACAAGCCAGGCGAATTAGTCATATGTTTGTTTTATTAATTTTATTAATGTATTACTTGTTAATAGTTGTTATGTCAGGTTATGGGAAGAAATGAACCTGTTGCAGAAGCTCCAAATGAAGCTGTTGCAAATCTGAAACTATTTTATTGAATGAATGATGGTTTGTTAATTGTTGGAGATCCTTCTGTCAGGTTAGAAGAAAAGGAAAAGAGCCTGTGCATAAAGGAGTTGATGTGGTCATGCATAGAAGAACAAGGAGTGTAAGTGATCTTGGTTTTGAGTTTTTATATGGTTTAATTTATTAATTTAAAATTGTGCAGGGATATATCCCACCAACCTCTGCTTTCAAGTTACCTCCAAAAGCTACAGCAACAGCGCCAACAATGTTTGAGTAATTCAAACAATGTCAAAAGGGGCTGAAGATCAGAGAGCCAGCTTCTTTTATTGACGGTGAAAGGCAAAATCAAGAAGGATCAAATTCAGGATCAACACCATCCATAGTGAAGGGAGGAAAAAGATACGTTACATTGTCCAATCTAAGTGAAGCAGTGAATGAAGGAAAGCAGAAGAAGGATAAGAACAATGATAAAGGGAAGAAAAAAATATGAAGAAGAAACAATGTTTGTATTTTGTCTGGTTGATGGAAACTGGTTTCTGAATTACTTATGTGTTGCTGACTGTTTTTGGAGCTTTTCAGCATTTTGGTTTGTTGTTTCATGGAAAACCAATATATATTGCATCAGCAATGGAAACTTATATATACTGCAGCAGCAATGGAAAAATTGCATTTTGGCTACAACATGGCGTTATTTTATGTATTCTTTAATGCTATTTTTGGTTGGATGTATGCAGTTGTTTTGTTGTTGGCTGAAAATTAAAGAGACTCTTTTGTTGCCTTGTTCATATTCTTTTGGCTGAAAAATTAGGGATTTGGTGGCTTAAATAACATTTTTTTATGCTTAAAAACAGATTTTTTATGGCTAAGAAAAATACAACCAAATTCTCTTTTTCTTTTGGCTTCTAAAAAACAAAGGCTATCTTCAATTATTAATAACTTGTTCTTCAACTCATAATGCACAACATACAATATTGTTCTTAAAAAACAAAAAAACAGAGGCCATCATCATCGAACTAGAAGTTGTTCTTTATTTTATAATACATAGTAGCCATAACATACATACTAATTGTTCATCATCAAAAACAAAAAGCAACAATTAAACAGACCATGCCTTAAGAACAAATAAGAAAATACAAGTGCAATAATCTTCCAATACATATATGTTCTCCTCAAATGAATAATTTCTACCTCAACCTTCTTCATCCTTTTAATTTCCTTTTCAAATCGAGAGCATCTTGCAAGCAGTCCAGGAATTACAGTCTTTGCCCGAGCACATATCGGCAGATCTTCCCAAGCAAAAAAACCGCACCCTTCTCTCTACAAAACAAGATTTATTTTTAAAAAATCGGAAAAAAATTTAAAAAAACTGATTAGGGAAAAAAATGAGCTTATTCCCTTGTAATCTTGACAAGAATGGAACCTCCTTCCTGAATTTTGGTTAGTCCAAGAAGTCCTAACCATTGCTTTCTTTCCGCAGTAGCAAAAAAGTGGTCCTTCCATGGAAAAAGACATGTTGGAGCTGATAGATAAGGGAGAGAAATGATTGTGCAAGCTTGGAGAAAAGAAAATATATTTTGTTGGTTAAGAAAAGTGTTTTGGAGGGAAAAAAAAATTCACCTTTTTTCCCTCCAAAACATGGGCCAACTTGTATTCCACCACATGATTTTAGCCACATAGGATTAAAAATTAAAAGAAAGCCATCTAGGTATCCAGCCATGTCACTTTTCCGGCCAAAATTATAAATCCAATCCACCAGAGGACTAAATCTAATCAATTTTGCAAGTTACTGGAGTTAATAAAATATGGGCATACTTATAAGATTAAAACTAAAATTGGGCATACTTAACGGACTAAAAAAATAATTTTCCCTAGAAATATATCGTGGTAAGAACACCTAATCAATGTAGTATTTTTGCCTATTTAGTTAAACTAATATATTATAATATATATATATATATATAATATATATATATACACACGCACATTGCACGTATTGTAAGTTTTCAAGAAAATATCAAAATTATGTAGAATATTATTGAATATAAAATTAATAAGCTTAAAAATATTTTAACACTATTAACAGGGGATTGTGAATAAATAATAGCATATTAGTGTATATATATATGCACATAATCATTAGTTGTTAGCATAGTATACTTTATTATAAATTTTTAAATCCATGATTTAATTCTTTTGACGCATGAATAACTTAAATAATTGTCTTAACAATGTAACATAAGTTAAAAAATACGTGCTAAATTAAAATATTATCAATTAAGTTAAGGTAATAATGTTGATTTATTTTATATTTGTTGATATTGAAATTTTACAATAAATTACCAATTAAAAGTTCAAATAAAATTGACTATAATTAAGTTCTAAATTAAAGTGCATAATAAATTCGAATTTTAAATGTATTCAAGATAAATTTGCATAAATGTGAATAAATTTATAGCACGTCCAGTGGAACAATCTTTGCCCTGCATCTCTTCCCCCTTCATCAAAGTTCAAGTTATCACATCTAAACGCTTAATATCCCAAGAAGATTAAGTCGTCATGAATAAAAAGTACATTTTCGATCACATTACCACCGGATAATCCTCCATTGGGGGCAAGATCGTTGACACTACCTTTTAGAGGATTCAAATTTGACAAGTCCCATCTAAATCAACTAAAAAAAAGCACTCATTTTGTTACCCTTCCAGTCATGATGATTGATGGAGGAACAACTAGTACTAATGGCCCAAACCATCAATCTCCAAAAGTTGTTGAGGACAAAGACCTCTAGGTCCAATTGGTGAGCAAACAAGAGCATACAAACGTTGAAGAATCCAAGAACAACCACAATCATGTCTTCTTCTCAACCTATATTGAAAAAGAGAGCAAGTGGAAAGCTCTGCTCATTCAGAGACGTTTATCGCTACATTGTTCATTCAATAATTGAAAGAGATGATCGAGAACACATTTAAAGCCCAATACAAACACAATATTCAAAATCATATGCCAAGCACATCGATGCCTTGAGAATGCGATGGGATTCTAAACACCAAAACTGCAATAATTCGATGGATAAGACAACCCAATATTGGCACTGACGGTGACCTCTTGGTGAAGTAGTTTGTCCAACCACTTAAAGAAAACACTTTTGATTGGTATGTCGATCTAAAGTTTAAGTCAGTAGATAGTTGGGATGAAATGAAATAGAAGTTCCTAAGCCGCTTTAATAGCAGATGGCGAATAGTGAGCATGTTGAACTTACCAATGCAAGATAGTGGAAGGACGAACCAGTCACTGACTACATCAACCGTTGGTGCTCTAAGCCTAAACTACAAAGACGAATTCTCAAAGGCCTCGTCAACAGAAACATGCATTCAAGGGTATGGTACTACGTTTTATTACCACTAATTACTACACACCCTTATTAATCATAATCTGTCTTGTAAGAAATTTTTATTTAACCTATAAAATATATTCTATTTTTATCAATATAATATATAAATATACAATACATTAACAAAAAAATACATTTACTTCTCACGAATGTATTCATGTACATAACCTAAAAGAAAATAATCATGTATCCGATTGTACAAAATTTTAAATGCAAACTCAACAATAATACTAGTATGTTTGATAATGACAAAGCCTGAACTCTCGAATTCAAATATAACGGTTGACCCACAAAATAATTGTGATGGCAGGGCCTAAAATCTAATGTGGCTAATCACTATGACCCATCTCCTAAAAAATGTGTGGTAAGGAGTAAACTGCCTATTTAATAAGTATAGTTAATTAGCCTATACACATGTTAGGTACATATGAGATAAGAAATGTTCCATGCCATGATACAAACCAGTAAATATTCAATATACAATTATCACAACACTACAAGATAATTAATACCATGATCATACAACAATCTACAGTACAATATATTTGAAATCATTCTTTATATTCTTAGGGCTTGCTTATTCTAATTGGAGCACATCAACTAATGATTTTGCCGGCCAACAATGTCACGTATACAACGCAGGATAGTCATCGTGTGTGATATTCCCATACTATCCAAGCGTGTAGCAATATCAACACAGGATATGACAACTAACATGGTATCCCCAAATCACCCTAGTGAGTAGCTATTAATACAGGATATTTCCTGCTATTCCGAATACCCAAGTACCCTATGGTCCATGCTGCCTAGCTTAATATTCATTCATGTTTTTTTCCATATCACATCGTCAATCATATCATCATCATCATCATCATCATCATAAACCATTGACTATATCACCCAACTAGTTAAGACATCTCTTTATCTCAATTAACGATATATCATCATTAATTTTCTCATTCAATAATAAAATATAATATAAAGCAATCATCAAACAATCTTTCTATACATACAACATCGAGAATAAGCACACAACGACAACTTCATAGAACAATAACAAAATCCAAATAAGCATTTAACAAATACCAGTTAGGTTTACAACACACACACACATATATATATATACATATATATATATATATATTAATTAACTATACTTATTTCAAATTTCAAACGATTAATTTAATGCAAGGAGCAACTCAACCCTCTTTATCCTCTATCCTATAGTAAATTATAATACATATAATCAATATATTAAAAGTATCATAAATTCTGAATAAAATATTAAATTATATTCGTATGTTTTCACCAATTTTTTAATATTTCATTTGTATTGATTTCAGACCTCCAGTCTATTTTCTTCTAAATAGCTTGGCCTTCTAAGATTTCTAGGTATAAATTTAATTTATCAATTAGTTCATAAGAATTTTTTTTTAATCAAACCCCTTATATTTTTTTAGCTTTCATTCTTAATAACATCCCTAAATTAAATTATAATGAGAATTTCATATTCTTTTTTTATATTTTTAAATATAATTTTCTATATTCCTATGCATTTTCTGTCAATTCCTTACTAATATAGAATATAACATATAATTAAGCATTTGATTAATGACTCGATAAAATTTAGTAAATCAATTATAATAATAATTAAATTATCCCATTGTCATGCCCAAAAAAGAAACTACTAAGGCCTTATCTTGGGGCACGACCTAACCGAAATTTTAAAAGTAATCTACTCATCAAAATTTAAACTTGATAACCAGGACAATTACGATTCCTAACCATTCAGTCTCCTTCCTAATCACCTTGATCTCTTTCTTAGTTCAACCAAATCTTGATTTGATCAATTTATCACCTGTATCTAGAGGAAACAATTTAAAGTACGTAAGCAAAAGTTTAGTGAGACCATGAGTGGCGCACATGGAAGAAAATAGTCAATCATAAGAAACTGAAGCAAAATACTTAAAAATGTCATATTGACTGGCAACAATAACAATCGAGCTTGTGAAAATCATTTCAGGCAAGGATTGAATCTCATGATCACCGCCTTCTTTTTCGAAAGGCTGTTTACTACATTATCTTCCACGCGGAGAGCGACCCCACGACCGCATTGAATTGGCCATGCCTCTCTATATAACAGCGCAATCACACACAGGCAATTTCCAACCTGCCTATGAAAGGACACTCAAATGAAAACTGAAAAAGCCTCAACTAACAGCCTCAATGCTACCCAACGTGCCTCGCCAACCATCCAATCCAGGACCCATTGACCGCATAGTAAGAACCGCATGATCAATCCATAAACCCAATCGAATAATTATATAGAAAATAGACAATTTAAAGATCACATGAATATGCAATTATGACAAACTGAGAAATATCAAGATAAATGACACATTTTTTATACTCATATGAACTTTAGAGATGGCTTTCAACGAAAGTTCATAATGAGTATTAGAATACCACAGACGATATTGTAGCACATGATTCTATAGAGTTCCAAAATTAGCCCATTCAAGTTCAAAAAACAACCAAATATTATATTCATTTTTGTTATCAATAAACGATTTTAAAAGTTTTTCCACTAAGATTTGTCCTATGAAAAATTATTTTTGTACTTATAATATTGTTCTAGTTTTGCAAATGCTTATATAATTTTAAATGAGACTCATGATAAGGTCTATGTGCTTGGATATCATCTACGACTATATTCCTTTTGAGGATTACTTGATCCAAACATAATTAAATAATTATAAAATAAATGGACATCAGCATAAGGTAAATGAATTAATTGAAAAATTAACTATATAATATTATCAATAAGCATTTTAAGTTACTAATCAACATCTTATACTGAAACAAGATTTAGTAAGATGTTGATTGAATCAGTTATTTTAATTAGTTAACCATATTATACTTAAATAGTCGATGATAATTATCCCTTTCAATTAAAGTTGATTAATTAACAAATCATTAACTAATAAATAAATAAACTAATTTAATTAATTTAGAATTTAGAAGAAGATAACATGATACTTAAACAATTAACACATTTCTGGTTAAGAATTAAGTTCCATAAAACAAATTAAGTGTATCTAACAATCTCATAATCAATGTCGACTTAACAACTAATCAGTTAACTACAGTGAATTAGTGAAGATCAATTACAGATTAGTTACCGGTTAACTAATTAAACATGTAATTAATATAATTAGTACAATCGAATAACAAAGTAAGAAAAGGGATAAAAAAAAAAAAAGGGATACTATTGAAAGAAGAAAAGGTAGAAAATGTTTTGGTTGCTTTAATTTGGCTATTGAAAGGACATCTATAATTGTTTATATAGATATGTATGTGTGAGCTTGGCCTCACACCATATCATATGTATGTTTGATACGATGAAAGTCCATATAATTATTTAAAAGAATAAGAAGAAAATATATATATTATGTCTAAAGTATCGCTTTAAAAATATAAATTTTAGAAGACGTTCGTGTTACTTCTAATAAACTTTGTTATTATATGATTTTTAGAAAGAAGATATTTATATAGTTTAGCGATTGAGGGATCAAAATAATATAAAGAGTCACTAGAAAAATTACACTATTTATGGTTAAAAATAAAAAATAAAAGCTAATAATCATTGATCACGGTCAACGGTTGTTGGTCGTGATATCTACGAGAGTAGCTAAAGCATTTTTCATGGCTAAAAGCCATGGTAAATAATTTTACCATGGCTCTTAGTCATGGCAAATAATTTTTTCAATGAAAATTTAATATTTTTGTAACGATTTTATTTAACTGTGGTTAATAAAATTTATTTACCACGGTTTTTAGTTCCTAGCAATTAAAATTGTAGCAACTAATAATTTTTTTAATGGGTTAATTACATTTTTACCGTTTAATTTATGACATTTTTACATTATAGTATTTATTTTTTTTTTTTTTTTGTCAAATTACTATCTCACATTTACGAACTTTTGCACTTTGCCATTTATAACTATTTTTCAACCAAATTTTTGATCAAAAAAATATCACATGTAGTGCACATGTGATATTTAAAGGTGATGTGATGTGATATTTTTCACATATGTAGAGCATTTGATATTTTTTTGGTAGAAAAATCAACGGAAAACAATCATATATGGCAAAGTGCAAATTTACCAAAGTTGAGATGATAAGTTGACACGAAAAAAAAAATTGGATGATAATATAAAAATAGGTATAGTTCGAATGAAAAATATAATTTACCCTAATATAAAATTGGTCTCAGAGTTTCAATATTTTTTCATGACTCTTCATATCATCTACATATGTAGAAGAATGTTTTACTAATTTACAATTATAATAATACATGCAAACCATACCTTATAAAATAATCATAATTATGAAATATTGATCTATGTCCAAATAAAGAATAATTGTATTATAAAACTTTTATAAGCAATAAATTAAATAAACATCTTACAAGACAAATTTGATAGCTTTAGTGAAATAGAAGATAGTAGAGTAAAAGACATTAGTAAGCCCTATAACAAGTTTTCAAGACTTAAAGGAAGCCCTACAACATGTTTTCAAGACTCAATTATTCCTCATGTCGTGGTCCATCACCCTTGAACTCATTTGGAAGAATCGAAACGATCTGATTTTTGGAAACCAATCGTTGAATTCGGAACAATTGGCTCATTGCATTCTCCAACAGATAGAAAACCACCTTCTTGCAATTACTATGAAGAAACCCCAAAAACAGTGCAATGAGGAATGGATCCCCCCACCAACAGGTTGGCTCAAAATTAATTCAAACATTGCTGCTAAGGATGAGAAGATTTTTGCTGTGAGAAATGAGTGCTCATTGGTAACTCATGTATTTTCAAAGGAAATTTTTTGTTTCAATGTCTTCTCTACGGAATTGCATGCAATCAGGCTGGCGGTGGAGTTCATGCATAAAATTGATGTTGAAAAAGCCATTCTCGAGTCAGATTCTTTGGTGGAAATCCAGTGGATCAAAGGAGGTCTTATAGACGCTAACTTTGCTGCACAAATTGACGTCAAAGAATTAAAAAAATTTGGAATTTGAGGCCCAAGTGGGAATTAAGAAAGGTGCCTAGACTATGTAATGGAATGGCACATGAACTTGTCACATGGGCCCATGGAGCCAATTGGGATGGCCCAATCCCCCCACCATATTCCCCATGAATTCATTTTGTGATAGGGGCCCGAAGTCCCTGGACTCTCTTTTGGTTAATTAATGAAGTACACATTATCAAAAAGAAAAAAAAAAGAAAAAAAGACTTGAAGGATTCAACCTCAAAATAGGTCGAGTTGGTAAGCATGAATAATTTTCAATTAAATAATTCTACGATCAATTCTCTCTGTTAATATAAAATATTATATTAATAAATAATTTATAAGTATTGTTATAAGTGATTTACTGTCTTGATCATACATGTTCTTACCTATATAGTAATGATTGAATTCAAAATTACCAAGAAAAAAAAATGTAATAAAAAAAAAAAAAAAAAAAAGAAAAGGGGCAATGTCAAAATACACACAAATTTGGCTTTGCTCACAAGTCAAACAAATACACTCAACTTTCCTATTTCTCGTTTTCTTTTTGTCACTTTTATTAAAAGGGAAAAATATTTTTTAGTTCGTTAAGTATGCCCAATTTTAGTTTTAATCCTATAAGTATGTCCATATTTTTAACTCCAATAACTTGCAAAATTGATTAGATTTAGTCTGTTTGAGGGTTTTCTACCTTTTTTTCTGGCCAAAATTTTCAATTTTACCTGGAACTTGCCAACGTGTAAATTAGTTGGTCCAATTTTCGGCCAATTAACAACGTGTCATGCCACATGGGATAGTACATGGCTTATACGCTGACTTGACAAGTTAAGTTGGAAAAATATAATTTGACTTGGAGAAAAGACTTGGACCACACAAGAAATCAATCATTTTCCCCAGCTCCAAATCGAATGAAGTCAAGAGCCATATTTTCTCCCCAAAAGCAAACTGTTTAGAGATCTTGCCCAAAGAGATGAAGAAACTATGATTGTTATGCTTGACCTAGCCCTAAATGACAATCCCCATCAAAATAAGGTAGGTTTTTTCTTTATTTTTTCATGATTATTTGTTGTTGTATTTGCGAATCCGATATTTCGAAACTGCGAGATTACCGAAAAATGTTCACCTTTCATATGAAATTTTGTATTTTGTTGTTTTGTTGTTGATTAGAAGTTATGTTGTGGTATAATTTATACTTGGGATGTAATTTTTGGTGTTATATGTTTTGCGGTTAGGGTGAAGTTGTCCATGAAATGGGGACAAACACAGATTTTTGGGGGTTTTTTAACTACTTTTGAACTATTATATGAGATGGGAACAAATTGAGATGGGGACAATACGCTCAACAGCATTTGAAACTGGTTCCCTGATGTTTTCTTATTGCTCTATTTTTTTTTATTCTGTTTAATATTCTGGGACTTGTGTTGTATTAATTTTTCTATGTTTTTGTTTTTTTTGTTTTTCTTATTCTTTTTGTCACTGAACAGATAAAAAAGTTGCCTAATAACAATTTGTATTCACTATGGTGGCAAATTAATCGAAAGTGAATATGTGGGGGGGTCTACATATAAGTTTGACCACGTGGAGTACACATATGTAGGGCTTGGGGTCCTTGGGGAATTGAGTAATAAAGTTGGCATTAAAGGAAAAATAATATCTTTATAAAGGAAGATAATGGATTCAAAATCATAAATTGCAATTCATTTCTTCAAGAAATGTTTATACGGCTAGAGGATGAGGAGGAGGTAAATATTTACATACATGAGGAGGTTCGGGAGAATGAAAAACAGGGGAGAGAGGAGTCAAATACCAGTGAGAGAATTTTGAAGACATTGACAATGAATATGAATACAAGATGAGTGAGGAGACTGAAGAAAAAAGTATAGAAAATGAGGAAGATTATTGGGTGTTTAAGGGTGATGATGAGGGGATTGAGGTTAGTCAAAAACAACAAAATGAGAACACGGTTTTGGAAGAGGCTAGGGTTGACGACACTAATATTGAGTGGTCTGGGATGATACATTGTGTGCAGTGGGATGAATTGCCAAATGATAAAGAATCTGATGGGGAATGGAAAAAGTACACTTTTCCTATTTTTAATTCTTTATATTTGTTTGAACCTACATTTGCATTAGGCATGGTTTTCATCAATAAGAAAGAATTGAGATATGTTATTCAGTTACATGCCATCAAAAGTAAAGCAAACATAAAGATTGCAAAAAATGACAGGGAGAGATTTCATGCAAAATGTGCTGGAAATGACTGCATGTGGAGATTCATGCTTGTGCTTTGAAGAGTGAATGTACATTTCAAATTAAGGATTATGTCCCTAATCACACTTATAACATCACCTTTCATGTGAAGAATATGAAATCAACATGGCTTTCAAAGAAATACATGCATAAATTCAAAACTGATCCAAAGAGGGGATTCATAGTAGATGTAATTGAAGAAATAAGGTGCAATACAACAAGAAATCAGGTTGCACGAGCCAAAAGATTTGCATTGCTTATGCTTGAGGGTAGTGCTAGTGAACAGTATGCCTTGTTGTGGACAACGACGATGAGATAAAAGAAGTAATCCTGGGTCTACTGTGATACTAGGGACTGAGCAAGAAGATCGGCAAAACATTTTTGACAGGTTTTACGTTTGTCTTCAAGCATTAAAACTAAATTATCTGAATGGTTATAGACTTGTCATTTGTGTCGATGGGTGTCATTTGAAGGGGCATATGGGGAGTTTTTTATCTTATGTTTCTATTGATCCGAACAACAATTTCTTTCCCATTTGTTATGCTGTGGTGATGAAAGAGAATAAGGACACGTCGGATTGGTTTTTGACATTGCTGAAAATGAATTTGCGTGTAGACGAATGTGGTCTGATGACTTTTATGTCGGATAAACAAAAAAGGTTGTGGGTGCATTACAAGAACTTTTTCCTAATGCTGAGCATAGATTTTGTGTTAGACACTTTCATTCAAACTTCAAAAATTATGGGTTTCGGGGTTTGGCATTCAAGAATATTTTGTAGAAGGCTGCAAGAGCCACAACTGTGAGTGAATTTACAAGAAGAATGCAAGAAATGAAAATTAGATGAAGGTGCTTTCGTATGGTTTAGTGATAAGGATCCCAAAGAGTGGAGTAGGTCACACTTTTGTTATCCAAGGTGTGATATTTTACTCAACAATGCTTGTGAAATTTTAATTGCAATATTTTTGAAGCAAGAGCTAAACCCATCCTATCAATGCTTGAGTGGATAATGTAGTATTTGATGCAAATGCTCCAACAAAATAGAGACAGGGCAAAAAGAGATGAAGAAAGTTTTATGTACTAAAATCCAAAAATAATTGACAGAAATATTGAAAACTTGGAGATTGCATTCCTATAAAATCAGATGATAAGCGTTACCAGGTTTCATGCTTTGATGGGACTGAAATAGTGTGGATTTGGAGAATGCAACTTGTCGTGTAGGAAATGGGACTTGAGTGGTATTCCTTGTAAGCATGCTATTAATGCTATTTTCTGTCCCACCAGTTCTACCAAATCCTGTGAAGAAAGTAGGAAGGCCTAGAAAAACAAGAAGGTTGGAACCTGATGAGCCTGTTCAGAAGAAGAAGAGGAAACCTACTCTAATATTCAAAGAAGGATCTAATAAAATAAAGAGGCAACAAACTACTGTCAAATGTGGCAAATGTGGTGTTCACAGCCAAAATTTTATGGTCGCTTAAAAAACAGTTTTTTATGGCTAAGAAAAACCCAACCAAATTCTTTTTTTCTTTTGGCTTCTAAAAAACAAAGGCCATCATCAATTATTAATAAATTGTTCTTCAAGTCATAATGCACAACATACATATTAATATTCTTCATAAAAAAAAAAACAAAAAACAGAGGCCATCATCATCGAACTAGAAATTGTTCATTTTACAATACATAATAGCCACAACATACATACTAATTGTTCTTCATAAAAAAACAAAAAAAGGCAACAATTGAATAAACCATGCCTTACGAACAAATAAGAAAAATACAAATGCAATAATCCTCCAATGCATACATCCTCTCCTCAATGAATAATTTCTTCCTCAACCCTCTTCATCTTTTTAATTTCCTCTTGAAATTGAGAGCATCTTGCAAGCAGTCCAGGAATTACAGTATTTGCCCAATCATACATCGCCGGATCTTCCCAAGCAAAAAAACCGCAACCTTCTCTCCACAAAACTAAATTTATTTTTAAAATATCGGAAAATTTTTTAAAAAACTGATTAGAAAAAAAAATGAGCTTGTTATCTTGTAAGCTTGACAAGAATGGAACCTCCTTCCTGGATTTTGGTTAGTCCAAGAAGTCCTAACCATTGCTTTCTTTCCGCAGTAGCAAAAAGTAGTCCTTCCATGGAAGAAGACATGTTGGAGCTGATAGACAAGGAGAAAATGGTTGTGTAAGCTTGGAGAAAAAAATATATTTTGTTGGTTAATAAAAGTGTTTTGGAGGGAAAAGTCACATTTCTTCCCTCCAAAACATGGCCGACTTGTATTCCACCTCATGATTTTAGCCACATAGGATTAAAAATCAACAAAAATGCAACTGGCTATCCAGCCATGTTACTTTTCGGTCAAAAATTATAAATCCAATCCACCGGAGGACTAAATCTAATCAATTTTGCAAGTTAATAGAGTTAATAAAATATGGGCATACTTATAGGACTAAAACTAAAATTGGGCATACTTAACGGACTAAAAAAATATTTTTTTCCTTATTAAAATTATAAATTGGCCATTAATTTCTAAACTTATATAAATTTAACCCTAACAACTTTATAAAATTTTAATTTAGTCCCTTAAAATTTTTTATATTGGATCATATTCAATATTTTATTTCTTAGTCTATTTGAGACTTTCTAACTTTTACAAATGAAGTAATCAAGTTTCATATAATTTTTTCTTCATCCAAATTAACTCAAATAAATAAATCTTAAACAAAAAAAATAGGTGAAAAATATTAAATCTCATTGGTATCATAAATTAATGTGTTAAAAATGATACATAATATTTAATATAATAAATATGGGTGTCGCACCCACTATGATATTCTTAAAGCAAATGGGATATTCAATCGGTCTCTAACTTATAAATACTCAAATTAATTTTTTTTATTAAACATGTAATCGAATAGCATAATTTACATTTAATAAATGCACTAATCAAATGATGTAATTATATAAATTAATAATAATTATAATTCATAAGTTTCTCGCCTGTGCGTTGAGGGTTTGTGTGTTAATGTGTGTGAGTCAAGATGCATAGTGGCTCAGGCTGGGCTAACCCAACCCAGGACCGGATTGAACCAATAAAAAAATGAGTTGGCTCAATGGTAAATAATTATCCTAGTTGCATTTAAACTTCGTTGTACAAGCCCTCATCATATCTTCCAGAGTCTCAATTGTTCTTTCTGATTGTCCATCTATTTGAGGGTGAAATGGGATACTAAAATATAATTTTGTGCTTAACTACCCTTTTAAGCTTTTCAAAAAATGTGAGGTGAATCGAGAATTTTTATCAAACACAATAGATACAGGAACACCATGCAACTCAACTTACTTATCGAGAGAATCACCTAATCGTATAGGCAAGAAATCAGCTGATTTTGTCACACTATTCATAATTATCCAAATAGCCTCATGCTTTCCAAGTATACGTGGCCAACCTTACGACAAAATCAATAGTTATATTTTCCGACTTCCATTCTGATATTGATAAGGTTATGTTTACCTACTGGTGCCTGAGGTTTTACTTTTAGTTGCTGACATATTATATATTTAGCCACAAATTTTTCTATATCCTTCTTCATTGTCTACCACCAAGAGTAAGGTCTTAAATTTAGATACATCTTTATAGTATCTCCTTCAGGATCTCCTTGCCTAATCCCTCCACATTAGGCACGCGACGTCATCCCCCATTCACTATCATTCCATCAGCTCTTATTGACAAATTAGGCTTCTTATACTGTTTCATTGATGCCAGCATCCGTAATAAGAAATGGCCTCGAGTCTGTGCTTCTCTAATATTTTCCATCAAGTCTTAGTTAACCTGCAAGGTTGCCAACAAACCTGCACAACAAAAAAAGCTCGATTTATAACGACCAAAAGCCGTTCCAATAGGCACGACTTTTGTAACGGTTTTGTAACCGGATCGGACGTGCTGACGTCATTGGGGTGGTAAAAAATCTTTTGTTTTTTTTTTTTTTGTAATGGCTACAATCGTGCCTAAGGCCGTTACAAATTATGTATTGTGCCTAAAACTGGTAAAATTTATTGACCGTTACTAATTTGCAGCGATTTTTGTAACGACTTCTTTTTGGTAATATTTTTTTAGTGAAATCAATAGTCGTTACAAACACCGTCTCAATTGCCATTCCAAAAACCGTGACAATATTTAGCCGTTACAAAAGTCGCTCCAAAAAAATGTATTAATTTGGAACGGCCAATTATCATGCAAACCGTTAAAATGACCGTTACAAAATAAGGCGGGATAAATGGCGAAAATATTTTGTAACGGCTATTTAGAAAAGTCCTTACTAATTAAGATTTTTGAAATTAATGCCAAAAAATAGTGGGAATATTAAATTCGATGACCATTACAAAGACCGTTACAAAGGTAAATTACATGGGTTGTTGCAAAAGCAGTTACAAAAATGATTTAAAAATTTCACATTGAAAAATACGATTTCTTTACATCCGGGATCCGATTCATACCAAATTTAAATGTATACAAGTATGTGTCCATTAAATCATATCAGACGGTATGATTTTAAGACACATGGCCTGATTTAAAAATGTACCGAGTTGAATAATTACTATTACGTTTCGGAAACGATATTTTAAAATCCGTATACTCAATAAGGCTACAACTTCATCGAATAAAATATTTTATAAGTGTGGTTAATCTAACGATTGGATCTTAATTTTAATGGTCCAATTAACCCATGCAGTTAAACACTAAAAGATGACAGTTACATCAATTTAATACTAACATTTATGAATATACAAATTTATTGCAAACTGCATACATATATCAATGTCAAATACAAGATTTTATTTTTTAATTTTTTTCACTTATATTATTTCATATAAACTATACGGTGCCACAACACATAATTATCGATCAAACGATAATTTTTTTTAAATTTTAGAAAAATAATTAAAAAAATTGGAACACTCTTTGTAACGGCTTTAGGAACAATGAACACCAACACGCCGTCGTTTCATATATTGTAATGACTTTTGATATGAATTTTGTAACGGCCACATTACACGGAATCAAATGTAAAGGCCCTTCATATTTTGTAACTCTATTGAAACAGTTTTTGGAACGGCCACGACCGTTCTAAAAATTATATGTATATATACAACACTTATAGATTTTTCTTTCTTCCCTTCTTCTTCTCTCTCTCTTCTCTCTTTCTCCTCTCTCCCCAAACCCCCCCTCCCCCACCACCAATCGCCGCACACCTCCTTCCCCTTCTTCTCTTTCTCTCTCTTTTCTCTTCTCCTCTTCTCCCCGCAACCCCCCCCCCCGCCACCACTCTCCATCCCCCACCACTAGTCGCCGCTACCACTCCTCCGCCGCTAGTCGCTGCCGCCCCCACCTCGCTCACACAACCAGGTTTTATTTTTTTTTATTTTTATTCTAAAATTATGTATATTTGAGTTTATGTGATGAGGATGTTGGGCGATGGTTTATTTGTTGAATGGTGTTGAATATTTGAATTATTTTTTGATTAATTTATTGTGAATAATTGTGTATATAATTATTTTTGTGTCTAATTTTATTGATTAATTTATTGTGAATAATATTGTTTGATGATGTTTAATTATTGATAAAATTGTAGAATTTCTGCATTATAAAAAAAATCTGTTATTTGTAAAACTTCTGTAATTTTATGAAAATTTCAAAAAATTTGATGCATTTCTGAAATATTTTGAACTTCTGAAAAGTTTTTAAAAAAATTGCCAATTTTTTTTAAAATAACTGATTTTTTTATAAAAATTCTGTAATTTTAAAAGAATTTCAGAATTTTTTTTTTAAATTTCACAAATTTTTTTGAAATTTCAAAATTTTTAATCTAAATTTTTAAAATTTTGGAAATGTTTTAAAAATCACTGAATTTTTTTAAAATTGCGCAATTTTATAAAAAATTCCAAATTTTTAATAATTGCAGAATTATTTTTGAAAATTTTAAAAAACATATGGAAATTTTTAAAATTACAGAATTTTCTTTAAATCTGTAATTTAAAAAAATTGCAAAATGATGTATGGAATTTTTATTGTATATATGTTCTATGTTGTATTATTAAATTGTTATAATATAATGTATGTATATATGTTGTATGTTTTAATTAAATTTCTATAATTCTAAAAAAAATCAGAAATGTTTCATAATTTTTAGGGAAATTATGCACCTAATTGAAATTTTTAGGAAATTAGAGACCTTAATTTAATTTTTGAAAAATAGAAATTTTATGAGAATATTAGAAAATTATGGGCTACAATGTAATTTTCAGGATAAGTTTTCACCTAAATGCATTTTTTAGGACATTAGAGGACCTTAATTTAATTTTAGGAAAATAGTAATTTTATGAAAATATTAGAAAATTATGGACTACAATGCAATTTTTAGGAAAATTATGGACCTATTTGTAATTTTTAGGAAATTATAGGACCTTAATATAATTTTAGGAAAATAAGAATTTTATAAAAATATTAATAATTATATTTTATTTTTGTGATTTCTAATCATTTGTAGAAATGGTTTTTTTTAATAAGAGACACAACACGGACGGTCAATCAAACCTGGCCCGATTGTCTAGTGCCCTCAGCCTCCAGCTGATCTCCGCCACTCAACTGCGACGACGAACATGCGGCCGCAGAGGACCATTGTTTAGCTTAGGATTTTTTTTTCTAATTTTGTAAAAAATACAATTTTAAAATAATATTTATATTTTTATAATGAATTTATTATTTTTTTGTTATGTTATAAGTTTTTAAATAATATTGCACAATTTAATAAAAAGATTATTTATTTAATTTTATAAAAATAAATATTAAAATATATTAAAAACATTAAATTAAATATTAAAATTAAATAAAATAAATGTTAAAATTATATAAATTAAATAAAATAAATATTAAAATATATTATATTAATATAATTTTGGTAACTGCATTTGTTACGACTTTTGTAACACATATATATTGGACAAATTTGACAGGCTGTTACAAATACCGTTACAAAGGGAGTTACAAATTCAATTTCATTACACCGTTACAAAGGCAATTTCAAAATTATTTTTTAAAATTTGACAGCATTTGTAATGGCCATAGTTAGCCATTATAAAAGCCATTACAAGTTGTAACGGTTTTTTACCTAGCCGTTACAAATAATTTGTAACGATTGTTTTAACCGCGGTATGCTAGGCCGTTCCAAAAACCGTAACAAATAAAAAAAATATTACAAGTTAATAAAAAGGGTAAATTATATTACAAGTCAAATTCAACTCCTTCGGCTTAAAAAATATATTTCAAACTCTTGTGATCAGTGAAGATCTCAAATTGTCTCTATGCATATAGTGTCTCCAAAACTTCAATGCATGCACAGTTGCTGCTAACTCCAAATCATGCGTGGGATAATTTTACTCAATAGTCCTCAGATGAGAGATGCATAAGCAATTACCTTTCTGTTTTGCATTAATGCACATCACAAACCTTGCTTAGAGGTATCTGATACACCACATATCTACTGCTACCAGATGGTACAACCAAAATCGAAGTTGAGGTTAATCTTTTCTTCAACTCATTAAAGTTTCGTTGGTACTGTTCAATCCACTGAAAAGCTACCGTCTTCCTTAATATCTTTGTCAAAAACCAACATTATGGAGAAGCTCTTGACAAATCTCCAATAATATCCAAGAACTTTAATCATACTTTCGATATTCTCCATTCCATAATGGCCTTCACTTTTTTAGGGCAAAGCCTAACCCCATCACTTGATATCACATACCCCACGAAAGCCACTTGATTTACCCAAAGCTCACATTTACTTAACTTAGCGCACAACTCGTTTTTGTTTCAAGACCTGCAACACTATTCTCAAATTATTTATGCTCCTCCCTACTTCTCGAGTACATCCAGATGTCATCTATAAAATGATAATAAATTGATCCAAGCACTCTTGGAATGTACGATTCATCAACACTATGAATGATGCTGGTGCATTTGTTAACCCAAATAACATCACCAAAAACTCATAATGACCATAACGAGTATCAAAAGTTGTTTTACGTATATCTTTCTCAGCTATTCTCAATTGCCAATAACATGACCTTAAATCGATCTATGAAAATGTTGTAGCCCACTTCAACTGGTCTAGAAAGTTATAGACTTTTGAAAATGGATATTTATTCTTCATTATCACCCTATTCACTTGATGGTAATCGACGCACAATCTCTTACTATCATATATATTTTTTTTTTACAAATAACATTGGTGCTCCCCATGGTGAAGTATTTGGTCTGATAAACTCTTTCTCCGATAGTTCTTCTACTTTTTTATGTTTTGTAATTCCACCGAGGCCATTCTATATGGTGCAATAGAAATTAGGGCAACTTCTGGAAGAGTGTCTATATTAAAGTCCACTTCTCTATTTGCTGGCAAACCTGATAAGTCATTAAAGAATACTTCAGGAAAGACTCTATGATTGATATTACATAAATTCAAACTACTTGTCGAACCCCCACAAATACTACTTTTAGCTTACTCGAAGATTCAATCATCAATTCCGTCTTTGGTTGTGCTAACCAATCCATGTCCAAGATTACATCAAACTCCTTCAAATCCATCTCCAATACTCATTAAACTCCCTTTCCAACACTATTCACTAGCACACCCCATCCAACAGGTAAAAAACAATCAAATTATATCCCCAAGGCTATTCTCACTTGGTTTATTTAATTGAAAGTTCTGATGATGTATATGAATGTGTAGAGCCAGGTTCAATCAAAACATGAGCTTCAACGTCAAATAATGAGATTGTACTTGATATCAGGTCATTTGAGGCCAGGGCTTCCTCCCTACTCATGTTATATATTCTTGCTTGAGTCTATCCATGAGTTGTTTGTGCTCTGGCCCATCTTGTACTCCCATGAATGGTGTTGCCACCATTACTGTTATTAGTACCTCTGCTTCTCTCTACTCTTCTGCCACTACTCCCGGCATTACTTGAGCTCTGGGTTCCACTGGTTATAATTGCACCTACACCTATACTCTAACTATGACAATCCCTAGCTATGGGTCTACCTCCACAGTTATAACAGGTTCTAGCTATATCATCTTGTCTCCAACATGGTCCCAAATGTTTCCTTCCATAGGTAGAACAACTCAGGGTGAAAGCTGACCCCCTGTCATAACTCTGTCCAACTCCCCTACCTAATCTAATAAAAAGCATAGTAAATGAACTGCTCTCAATCAAACCTCTATTGAAGATCACTTATCCACCAAACTTCGTTTCACTATTTCCTCAAAAAGCAGGACCCCCATGTGAAAAGTTTCCACCTTTTGCTGAAAATAAAAGGTAGCGTCTCTCTTGGTCAACCTACTTGATTCCCCTACTCTGTATACTGACTTTCTTTTCTCTTTTTCCTTATTTTATCTTCAATTACTGTCTCTTCCATCCGTAATGCTAACTCAACAAGGATTTTGAAATTCATAATTCTGACTGCAAGACCCTCTTTAATCTCAGGTCCTAACCCCTGCTCGAAATAGTAACATCGATCCTCTTGTATCACTCCTGTTTCTAGTACATACTTGGTTAATACAGCAAAATGAATATCACATTCTGCCACTGTTTGATAATCCTCTTGCACTAAGTTTAGAAATTCTATCCTTTTCTTGTCTCGGTACATCTTGGGTGTATATTTATCATCAAACTCCTTCATAAATTTAGCCCAAGTTATTTCTCGTGGCTCATATGCCATGTTTACTGACAACCACCAAATCAGTGCATTCCCCATGAACAAGGAAACTGTTAGAATAGGTTCAGAAACCACAAACTTAAGGTGATTTACTGGAGTAAAATTCACTAAGTCCCTCACATATTCGACATTTTCCAACCATCTCTCATCAACCTCTGGGTCTAAGGTACCCTCAAATTGTGTAGGTGTCATCTTCTTGATTGTATCATAATTATCAGTAGTTCTAGGAATCACTTGTCCTGGCGTTAGGGCTGGTATATGTAGTAGCTCTGGAAAACCACCTGGTGGTAACCTTGCCCTGGAGCACTACAGGAGGAAGTGGAGCATCAACACCGTTACCCTATTGACCTACCCCAACCCACGTTTGCAGGTGCAATCAAACCCTATGTGGACTCCACTGACTCTTCCCTACTAGCTCTTAGGTCAGTATATACTCCATGAGAAGTCATCCTACATTAAATCATTCAATCATTAGACACATCTCATAATCAGCCTATCCCCTAGAAACGTAGACCTACTCTGATACCACCCAATGTAGCACTTCCTACGGTACTATGTTTTATTACCACCAATAATAAATTTTATTTTTATAAATATAATATATAAATATCATAAGAGATAATATGCATCATAAAAAACTTATATTTAGTTTCCATAGATGTATTCATGCACATAACCTAAAAAAATAATAGCAACGTATCCAACTGTACAAAATTTTAAATGCAAATCAGGCAAAATACTAGTATGTTTAATAACCACATAGCCTGAATTCTAGACTTTCAATGTCAACTGAACTACCTAGGAATGAACCCGTGGTTGGTATTGGGTGATTTTAACACGGTCACAGATATGGGTGTGGTCTGTGGAGTGTCTGGTGATATTCGACTTTCTATGGAGGAATTTCATAATTGTGTTATGGAGACGGGACTGATTATCCTCCTATGCAGGGTGACCTTTTTACTTGGCACAATTGTAGTGATGATGATAGAAGTTTATGGAAGCACCTTGGTCGTGTGCTAGTGAATGATGTTTGGCTTGCTCAGTGGTTGGACAACTTCTACTTCAATCTCATGCCGCACACTTCTGATCATTCTCCATTAGTGCTTGCAGGGAGTTCTATGCCACTACGCGGTAACATATTTTGTTTCGATAATTACTTGGCTTCTTTACCGAATTTTCTCCTTTCTGTATAGGCGGTGTGGCAACATTATATTGTTGGTACATCAATGTATGATGTTATTTGGAAATTGAAGGAGCTTAAGAAAGTTTTCCGAAGTTAGCGGAGGAATAAAGGTGATTTGTCGCTTAATGTTAAACTTGCTAGAGAGTTCTTATCCATTGCTCAAACTCTCCTACAAGCAGATCGACATAATGATCTCTTTTCTCACTTAGAGCATTGTTGCCGTATTATCTTTATGAAGACGGTCAAATTGGAGCAAACTATACTGCAACAACAAGATAAAAATTAGTGGTTTAAAGGAAGTGATCAGTGCTCCAAGGTTTTCTTTCAAACAATCGCTAGCCGACGAGCATCTAAGAAGATCTTCCAAATATCTAATGGAAATGGTCATGTTGAACGGAGCAACCAGGAATTATTGAAGAATTTATGGGATGCTATCAGCTGCTATTGGGAGGAGAATGGAGAACGCAGAACAAGGTTTCTTGATCTATGGTACTTGAGACCTTAGGCTCACCATATTATCACTGATACTAAGACTCAGACAACTCATTGCACCGTTACTAAACATGAGGTTAAAGCGCCCTACTTTGATATCATATAGGATAAATCACCGGGCCTTGATGGTTATTCAATAGGTTTTACAATGCAGCGTGACCAATAGTTGGGGAAGAGATCACATAGGTAGTGCTGGAATTCTTTTACAGCAGGCTGTGTTTTGAAGCAAGTTAATGCTATGCTTCTTGCTCTCATTCCCAAGGTATATGCCCCTTCAACAACTGCTGATTTTAGGTCTATATCTTGTTGTAATGTACTTTATAAGGCCATCACAAAAATCATTGTCCATAAATTTCAGGGAATATTAGATCTAATGATTAGCCCAAATTAGAACGTCTTTGTTCCTGGGAGGTCCATAATGATAATATTTTGTTGGCTTAGGGATTTGTTTACTGGTTATAATCAACAATGCCTGCCTCCACGATGTGCCTTAAAGGTCGATCTCCAAAAGGCTTATGAGATATAGTGGAGTAGGATTTCTTGATAGTTACACTGCACTTGTTTGGGTTTCCTCTATTGTTCATACGATGGATTGAAAAATGTGTTACAACACTAGCGTTTTCTATTTGTTTGAATAGAGGTATACATGGATTCTTTACTGGGGTCCATGGGTTTAGGCAAGGGGATTCCATTTCCCCTTATCTCTTTGTCCTTGTCATCAAAGTGCTTCGGATTATATTGCAGCAACTTATTGAACAAGATATGGAGTTTAACTTCCATAGGCATTATCGGGGGATTGGATTGCTCTAGTTATGTTTTGCAGATGACCTATTGCTCTTCTGCAAAGTGGATGAGTCATCTATTCAGTTATTTCATCATGGACTCAGATTTTGATAGAATGAGATAATAGAGACAAGGGTCATCTCATTCTATCAAAACCAGCATAAGGGAATCGCGAGACTCTTCTCCACCTATTGAGATTTCAAGAAGGAAAGTTATCGATACGCTATTTTGGGCTGCCATTGTTATCTCAGGACCTACTTTCTCTGATTGGGAGGGGATCTAATTATTATTTCTAGCTCGAGTGTAATTTATCAAATCTATCCTCACGGCCTTAAGTGTGTATTGGAGTTTGGATTTATTTTTCCAAAAGGAGTACTTCGCAAAATTGAGAAGAGGATGCGAACATTCTTAATGAAGGGTAACTCGTCAGTTGGGTATCGTAAGGTAGCTTGGAGACGAGTTTGCTTACCAATAAAAGAAGGAAGACAAGGTATTCACGATAGTATGGCCTTGAATTATGCACTCATGAGTAAACACCTTTGGGATGTCATCTAAGGTAGAACCTAGTCCATTCGGGTTTGTTGGATTTATCAGTATCACCTATGTGATAAATCAATATGGATAGTGAATACTCAGACGGGATCTTGGAGGCGTAAACTACTTCATTTATGCACGGTCCTTCAACCACATATTGAGTATCGAATTGGAAGTGGGGAAAATATCCTCCTGTGGCAAGATAATTAGCATGAGCTTGGACCTCTCATTCATAAATTTGCTCAAGGTCCTCAAGTAATGGAGACAACCTTCGATGACCCACTTAACTTCGTTATTTCTGATGATGCATGGCAGTGGCCCCTCATCACTGACTTTGAATGTCTAGAGATTCTTCAATCACTTCCTATTATTCATGGAGGTTGTGATAGGATCATGTGGCGACTGGATGGGAGAAAATGTATGAAAAAGACAGCTTATTGACTCTTCTTCCCCTCGGGTCTCAAGGTAGGTTAGTATTCATTACTCTTGGGGCCGTTTAAGATCCTACGGAATTTATTCATTGATTGGTTGTCCATTTTGGACATTATCGACTCTTGACAAACCATGACTTAGCCATATGGATGGGATTTGTATTCTCTGCATTAGTAGACAACTTGAAACACATAGTCACTTATTTTTTAGTTATCGATTTTCAATATATCGATGTTATTAGACAGCATTTGCAGTTTCCATGGCCTAACTACAATTGTGACTTGGATGTTACATGGGCATCAAAGAAATGGAGGGGAATGTCATCAGTGCATCATACAGAGCATCATTGGCATCATTGGGCTACCATATATGGAAGGTACGTAATAGGAGGAGATTCCAGTAGGTGGAATGCACGACTCATACTTTGGCACATTTAATTAAAGAGGAACTTAGACAGAAAATTGTTAGCGCTGATTTGTCACCTAGTATTAGTACCATAGCGTTGTTTAGATTATGGAGAATACCTTGGTTGCATACTCATGCGAACACTCTGTGATTGTATTGTACATTTGTACTTTTATATATTTATGAAATTTACCTTTATCGAAAAAGAACTTTAAAGAATTGGCTACTCGCGCTTATGACATGGCATTAAGCATTGCCACTCACAGACCCAAATTCTGAGTTGACCAGAAAAAGGAAAAATTCATAAAAGGAATAAAACTTAATCAACCCAAATGGCAATGAGTTAGTGATCATCAAAGCAACTCTTGTTAGATTCCCTCCTAACAAAAGGAGTGAAAATCCCCAAGACTAATGTACGCTAGATGATACACGTTGGACTTTGTTGAGAGAAATGCATGACAAAGAATATCAATTTTCTTACTCTTATGTGCCTACATCTTCTACAAGTTTGTAGCAAGGAAGTTGATAGAATTGCCTGAGTCAAAATGTCCTGATAAATTGGAAGAATGAATGACCCAAAATATTGCACGTATCATCAAGTAGTTCACTACCCCATCGTGAAATGCTTTGTGGTCAAAGAGAATAGTATGACTCTAGTAAGTAATGACAATAATTTTGGACTTTGAAGACAACATACACAATACAAGACATACAACAAATCAAATGAATCAAGTCCAAAACTCTCTACCATGACAAAAATCAGCAACCTCGAAGGTTTCGTCTCACTTTTCGACATCAAATTTTTAATTCTTGCTACCATAGTTCAAGGTGACACGCATTTTGCTCCACAAATTCAGAGAAAATTATGCATCAATATCCATGAACAAGCTTCAAGCCCTTAGATCGTTAAGCTCATACTTGTTAAAGTACTGACTGACTATGTAAGGAATAAGTTTCACTACAACCCACCATATGCTGCCAAACCCTAACTATACCATGATTTCTATCTTTCTTCAGGGGACATAATCTCCATTACTTCTTCAACTGCTTTTGGAGCAAATCAACCAAAGCATTCATATCTATAACGTAGGTCACCGTCGCCAAGTCATTTTGCTTGTTGATCTTCATCTCTTAGTTACCTACAAACGTCGTCACAACTAGCTAGTTGTCAAAAATCCAGTATTCGAGAAGCTAAGAACAAGTTTTTTCAATGGTTCTGAGAGGATACACACCTTTAGTTTTGGTGACAATTTTGTAGATTTTACAAATGCACCCAACACAAAATGAGATAGATTAATATATTTTCAATAATAATGAAATTACTGAGATGTAAGTGCTAAGAGCATCGTGTTTACATGACCAAGTTGCTTGAAAGGAAGCTAATAGAATTGCCTAAGTTAAAACATCCTAAGCAAATTGGAAGGTTGAATGATCCAAAATATTGCAAGTATCACCAAATAGTTGGTCACCCATCGAGAAATGTTTGTTGTCAAGGAGAAGATCATGATGCTAGTAAGAGATGGAAAATAATTTTGGACTTTGAAGACAACAAACACCACACAAGACATTCAACAAATGAAAGGTCTAACGTCCAAAACTCTCTAGCACGATGAAACGCATGCAACTTAAAAGGTTTCACATTTTTCTCAGCAATAAATATTTAAGTTTTTATATCATATTATAAGGTGACACATAGTTTGCTCCATAAAATTAGAGGAGATTACGCATTCATATCCAAGAACAGCCTCAAGTCCTTAGATCATCAAACCCGTACCCATTTATGTATGGGTTGGGTATCGTTGGGATCAATTTCACTACAGCCCCCTGTGCCGTCAAAGCCTACCGATACCATGTTCCCTGTCCTTCTTACAGGGAACAATCTCTATGTCCTTCTCTAACTACTTCCAGAGCAACTCGGCCAGAGCCTTCATGTCCCTAGAGCTAATTGTCATCACCTGGTTCTTTTGCTTCTCGATCTTCACCTCCTGATACACTAAACCGCTGTCAACAAAACATGAGAAATCCAACGTTCACAAAGCTAAGAACACATTTTTTCAAAGATTTTGATAGAATCCCACCCGTGGTTTTAGTGGAAATTTGGTAGCTTTTATGCATGCATCCAATGTAGTGCAAATTCACCTACAATAATATCATGGCAACGAGTGGGTGTCCATAAGAAAAAATGGGATGGATTAGTACGCTGTCAATAAAATGAAATTACTAAGAGGTAAGTGCTAATATGTATGGCATTAAACATGGGTAAAGTGATGGTTTTGTAATGGAAAAATTGTGGGATTCATACAAAATGAAAAATGACATAACTGTTAGGATGAAAGAAATTGAAAAGTTTGAGAAAAAAATCCCGGGAGTTGACGTGAAAGGTCATGAGCAAGATGCTAATGTGGATTGGTTGACTAGCACATAAATTCTCGATTTCATTAGAATAAACAAAATGTTGAATGCTAAATAGATCAAATTTAGGTTCTATTCATACGCAGTAACCTCCACCATGCTCATGAATAAAAAAAAATATTGAATGTTGGTTGCACACCTCTTATACTTATTCCTCATTCGGATGAATACGTATAGGAGATATGCAGGCAAGGTGGAAGAGTGGCAAATGGAATAAGAATATTTGCAATATTGAGGAGTAAGTTCTTAAATTTAAACTTAGGTCGATCGAAGGAAAAATGTAAAGATACAGAGGATAATCATGATATTTGAAGAATTGCTAAGGTCGGGATTTTTTATTGGACGAACAAGGAAGGCTACACTCAAACGCTTGTGAGATTACTAGAACAATAATCTGAGGCAAGAAGCAAAGATAACACTAAAATGTTTTTTGGTATGGTGAATGTGGGAAATGTCCATGAGAATAATTTTTAGCTAGAATTATCGTTTATGCCATTGATAAAACTGGAATGTCTACTTTTAAGTTGAGAAATGATGAAATAACATCTTGGAAATGCTTAACTGTAAAGAAACATTGTGCAATGTTATTAATTGGATTGAATACTGCCCATGAAGTGAGATGGATGCCACTAAGGTCATTTAGAAATTGGTTTTGCATAGATAACTTGGACGATAATGGTAGTTGAAAATTGATGAGGAAGGAAGAAGGTGATGGCAATGATTATGAAAAATGGGTTTTGCCATTCTTTGATGAACAAAAATAAGGATAAGAAAAGTGACTTGATCACCAGGCTAAAAAATTGGATACCAATGCAGTTTTCTCAATCATTTATTTGCCAAAAACGAGTAGCAGAGGGTTGTTATCAGGGTGACCCTTAGATTTGTATTCATGTCCTTTAATACAACTTGCATTCATATGATGAACATCTTATGCATTCAAAAGGATATATCTAGTTTGAAATCTTAGTTGATGTTGGGGGAACAATTTGGGGAATATGCTATAGAACAATTGGGCAAGAAGGGGTATCATAAAGGGGATTAATGGCCCACATGCCATGAAAAAAAAAATTAGCACAAATCACCAAGTTTTTTGGCAAAAATAATTTGTGAAAAAATGTTCGCCATAATGACCTAACAATGTCCTTTGTCCACTCCTAATAGTTGGTGTGAAAAAATTTTTCAACTCAAACTTGAAAATTGAGAAGTCCTACATGAACTTCTGTTGGGGTGAGATGGACGGTTCGAAGTACAAACTAAGGTGCCGGGCCTAAAGCGCGTGAAAGAGAAGACTTGGATCAACAAATTGGGAAGCGAGGTGCCAAACAATGGTCTCTCATTACCTTTCATTAGACTACTTGGGTGGTTTTGGGGACATGGACCAAATATTGAAAGACTTGGGGAAGGAAAGGCAATGTTGGTTTGGCTCGTGAATGCAAAAAGGCAGTGCCTTTCACCTAAGATTGTCCTTGCAGCTTATGATGACGATGCATGGAAGTGGCTCTATAGTGATCCTTGAGATTCAATTTATGAAAATAAGACAAAAACAATAAAAGAACATCTATCACGTGAGGAGGACCAAATTTTTTCACAAAAAATACATTATAGGGGAGGCATCCATAAGCCTTTATCTGTGAAATTGAAATGAAATACTACCATTCTAGGTAAAAACAATAAACGGATATCCATAAGCAAAGAAGCCTCTCAGTAGTGTTGGTTTAGAGTTTTCTCTCTCTAAAAATTTTTCTCTAGAACAACGAACAATGAAGTCTCCTAGCTGCTGCTCCACAAATTCTAGCAAATCCTTTTTTGTGGTTTTTGGAGTTCCATTTGACCGGCCGAAAAACCTCTGTCCGCTGGGTAAGAGTTCCTTGCTTCAGTCTGCAGTTTTTCCGTCTGTTTTTGGTCCAGTTTGGCTGTTGTTCGTGTTTGCTGTTATTGCTCTCAGGCTGAAACCCATTCCGTTGCCCTGAATCACTGGTGACTTTTTTGCTGGTCGTTTTGAAGCTTCTTTTCGGCACAGTTTCAAACAATTTTCAGCCCAGCGGTGGTAGGTGAAATATTACGCATTCTGGCGTGCAAGCTTTTCCTATCCAGTGGTTGGTGCAACGCTGTTGCCTTAATCGCTTCCAGCCACCTACTGCAATACTGCCCCATTCCAGGACCAGGTTATACGCTTCCCTTTTTTTTGTGCTAAATCGTCTTCCTAGACTACTGAAGCTGTTTTTGGGGGCTTTCCTCTTTTGCCCTGAAAAGCACTATGGGCCAAGAAGGAAAGGCTAAAACCCCGGCAATTATTTTGCAAGCTGCATGTCGTGCGCCAGGCGCTGGCCGGCCAAGCAGCGCCACTGCCTCCTAACCTCCGTCAATAGCGGTTACATGAGATTGCCAAACCGTCCCATGCCAACACTGCTGCCGCACTATATGGCCAAAGGGAAACAAAGCAGCTGCTGCTGAAGAACGGCGCGGTACGCACCCGCTACTGGTCCTGCACGGCCGGCCAAGCCCATTGCTCGTTATCTCCACTGCTTCTGCTCTGTCGGCCAAGGCCATTGGGTCACCGTTCAAGGGGCCAACCATTGTAACGAAGCCACCCTTAGCTTGGCCAAGGCAAGCCACCATGCCACTGCCATGCTTGGCCTTGAAAATTGTCAACGACGAACGGCCTACTTCAGGGAACACCAAAACCGACCCCACCTGATTTCCAGCGTTTATCTCATGGAAATGGAGGTGTCCTCCCTCAACTTGCTGTCAAGGATGCTGGCCATGCCGGCAGCACCTCCAACACACTGCACCGATCAGAGGCATCGTACCACCCGTATAAATGAAATCTAAGCCCGATGCCATAGCTGTGAACAACATCCTTTGTGGGCTTTTTTTTAGCAACAAATCAAAAGCTCACGAACGACAACAAGCTTTAATGAAGTTTGGGAAGGTTTTTGGGGCGGCGAAATGCTGAAAGACTGGAAAACCAACAGGATTTGATGCGACGTTTTGGCGCTAATTGGGCTAGCTGTCTCGTCGGCGTTCATTTGCCGGCAAATTCCCTCGACTCAAAGTTATATGGGTTTTTCTAAATCTCAATCGATGGGGCCTGTTTTTCTGCTTCAATGATATTGGAAGGATGGACTGGGATTTTAGATTTTGGCCAAAGGACCGAAAGGGGAGCGACATCGCATCTTAGCCGGTGGGCCCGTGCTTGCGTCTATGGACGATCCGCTCCTCCTTAAAAATATACCGGGCTTGTTTTGAGTTCAAAAAGGAGCATGACAATTGCCTAACTACGTATGGGCAACAACCTCATCACTACCCGTTGAGTGTTGGCACCTCAGAGATCTTCGAACGGCAACTTGGGAAAATTGGTTCGAGATGGTACACTATTGGCGATGGATTCCCTTAACGATGTAAAATGGAAGCGAGTATCATATGCCCGCATTTTGGTTTGAGGTTTGATGCCCTCAAGATGCTTGTGGATACAATGGGTGGAATTTATCCTTCCAAATGGCAATGGGTTTTGGCTCACACTATGAGTTACAACTAAAGTTTTGCCTCGACATGCAACAGCTTGGGCGATTTAAAGAAATCATGGCAACCGCCGGCCACCCCTACCGGCACTGCCACTGCCCACTGTTGCCGTAATGCCACTGACAGTGGCTGTCGTTAAGACGGGCTGCACCAAAGAAAGCCCAAACCGACTGAAGTGGACGGTAGTACAGCAGTTGCTCAAACAAGGAAATAACCTAAAAGCAGCAGCAGGCCGGCCAAGGTTGTGCAGCAACTAAGCAACGCCAGTGACCAGCGTATAAAATAGAGCCCAAATTGGCTTAAGTAGCAGCCGATTCTGCGGCAATGCCGCATGAATCCGATGATCGGCCCGTTGTTGAAACAGATTCAGAAGCAGGCTTTTCGTCTGGCTCGTCCAACGTCCCAGACTTTCGCCGACAATCGACACAAACACCTTCATGCCCAGGGGCTACAGGCAATCCATCCCACTCCGAATGAAAACATATACAACACCTTGGAGGGGAAATCCCCCTCCTCCAAACCGCTATTGAAAGATCGGATTTGGATACGTGAGGGGAACTCAAACCGGCCTCAAACAAAATGGGGTAGCCCCCCCCACTTTAATCAGAATAATCATCTTTGTCTCTTGGGCATTTTGGAGATTAAGGTTTGCCGCGGCGGCCATTCCAAAAAAAAATCATTCTCACCGTTTAAATTCCCGGGGATGGTTTTGCCAAGGCAACAATTTCGATGTGTATTGCCGGTGAACGCATCCTAATTATCTGAAACCCGCCGCAGTTATTGATCTTCACTCGGAGGATATCTCAACCCGCAAGTGATCTACTATCTAATGTACGAATAAGTCCTCTTCAGACTCTCCTTTTACCATATCTTCCCCACTTATGCCTTTATACTTTTTTGTTAATTAGAAGGAGCATGTGGGGAGAAACTTTTGGAATTAGGGGCATCATTGATATGCGTGGATTATAACTTGGATGACTTCAACTGTGTCAAAAATCTCTGGAACGAGAAGACTACTTGGGGTCCCCCCCACTTGGTATGAATTGAAAGGGATCTTTGTCGATTGTTGCCTTTTGCACTTGGTCTTTCATGATGCTCAAATACCGGATGTTAATACACTCGATACTCCATACAGTGACAGCAACACCCATTTGGTGCAAGCTATCGACTGAAGATCCCTTCTGAACAAACGATTGCTTTGAGGGCTGGACTTCAATTGCACAACATCATTTCAAACCCGCCGGGAATGCCTCTCCGATCACTCTCCGGGTAATCGTTTCTATTTTTTATAAATCCGCCCCCAAGCCTAAGTCTTTTCGATTCTTTAATATGTGGACAGATCACTCAAATTTTATTCCAACTGTTGAGGAAAGATGGGGACTGAATGTGGAGGGAATGCTATAATTCCGGCTTTGCAGAAAATTGAAAGCACTTAAAAGCTCCCTCAAAGCTTTTAATAACTTGCACTACGGCCACATTTCAGTCAGGGCCAAGGAGGCGGACCTTGCCCTGCAAAATGCACAGACACACCTTGAATCTAATCCTGGAGATGTGGCCGTTCGGGACTCAATGGGGGATCTTAGGAAGAAGGCCACTTTCCTTGCTGAAGCGGAGAGACACTTTTATTACCAAAAGGCAAAAATCACTTCTTAAAGCAGGGGGACAGGAACACCAAATTCTTTCATGATATGGTGAAAAGGAAAGCGGCAAGGAATTCCATATTGGCGATCACTAAAGCTGATGGCTCTATTATTACCTCCGTTCTGGATATTGCCCAGGAATTCGTCGATTTTCTACACATCGCTCCTGGGGTACCGAGGATCAGACACGACGGTTTTCAATGGGGTTTTTTCATTAGGGGCTCTCGCTCACCTTGGAGCTTGCCTCGAATCTTTGTAGGGCAGTCACACCGGCAGAGGTCAAAACCGCCGTCTTTCAGATTAGCGACAACAAGGCGCCAGGCCCAGACGGTTATACATCATGCTTCTTCAAGAAGACATGGAATATTGTGGGTGACCTTGTTTGCAGAGCTGTTATGGACTTCCTTAGGAGTGGGCGGATGTTACGGCAGCTCAACCACACCATTATTGCCCTTGTGCCCAAATCTGAGCACTCTCATTCAGTCGCTGACTACCGACCGATATCGTGCTGCAATGTGATCTATAAAGTCATAACTAAGATCATTGCAGACCGCCTCTCCCCCGCATTGGAGCAGCTTATTGACAGAAGCCAAGCGGCCTTCATTGGGGGCCGAAACATCACAGATAATATATTCTTGGCTCAAGAAATGGTTTGGCAGTACTCGAGGAAACGGATTTCACCTCGTTGTACCATTAACGTCGACCTACGGAAGGCATTTGATTTGGTCTCATGGGCGTTCCTCTCCCGAGTACTCCACGGGTATGGCTTCCCCCACTTTTCATTTCTTGAATAATGGAATGTGTCTCACGACTTTCATTTTCAGTGGCATTGAACGACTCCCTACATGATTTTCCCGGGGAAGAAAGGCCTTAGGCAAGGAGATCCGATGTTGCCAGCCCTATTCCTCCTCTGTATGGAGTATTTTTTGAGACTGATCAAGAGGAATACGTCCAACTTCGACTTCAACTTCCACCCGAAGTGTGAGAAGCTGAAGATCACTCACCTCCTCTTTGCCGATGATCTATGTTGTTCTCTCGAGGAGACCTTCCATCTATCCACATTCCGATGGAGTGTCTCCAAGAGTTCAGGGACGTCTCTGGCCTCGCCGTCAACACTGCAAAATCGAACATCTTCACGGCAGGCATTCAGGATGATATTTTGGATGGAATCCTTGCAATGACAGAATTTGCTAGAAGCAATATGCTGGTCCAGTATCTTGGTATCTTGACCAGCAGCTCTCAGTCACAGATTACTCGTCGCTTGTGGACCAGATTGCAGGCTGTATTCGCAAATGGACGGCCAAGTTCCTATCTTTCGCAGGCCGGCTGGAACTTATACGCTCCGTTATCTAGGGTGTGGAGTGCTTTTGGCTCCAAGTCTTCCCTCTCCCAATGGCAGTTATTGAAAAGATCCACCGTTTGTGCAGGGCCTTCCTATGGAATTCCAAGACAGCACCGGTGGCCTGGGAGGAAATTTGCCATCCGAAGGAGGAAGGCGGTTTAGGTATCCGGCATATCCAATCCTGGAATGTTGCTCTCCTTGCCGGAGTCTTATGGAACATTTATCGCGAGGCGGATACATTTTGGGCCAAGTGGGTCAATGAGGTTTACCTCCGGGGGGCCTTGCCTTGGGACTGGCAGCCGAAGAAGGGCGACTATCCACTCCTTCGACGACTTGCCGATATCCAGGATAGGATTATCATAGACTTCGGATCTACAGAAGCAGCAATCCAGCATATAGCAGAGTGGACCGACAGTAAGGGACTTGTGACGTCCAAAGCCTACGATTATTTCAGGCCGAAGCTTCCAAGGCAACCCTAGAAAGCTTCAATTTGGAAGGCATTCATACCGCCTAAATACTCATTCATTCTATGGCTTGGACTACGGGAGAGTTTGGCAACACGACATCGACTTGCCTTCCTACATGAGGACCCATCCTGCTCACTGTGCATTAATAGTAAGGAATCGACCAAACATCTATTCTTTGAATGCCCCTTCAGTGCCTATGTTTGGTCGCATATCCGACAGTGGATTGGCATCACCCAACGTATGTCAACCCTTCTCAGTGTAGTCAAGTGGCTCAAGAAAGGGAATACCGGCTCCTCTGTGTAAAACAAAGCGCGGCATCTCGCTTTGGCATGCACGGTTTACAGCCTTAGGAGACACCGCAATGAAATTATCTTTGAATGCAAAGCTCCAAATCCCGGCGGCCTTGTAATTTCTATTAAAATTATAGTGTATAGGCTCGTTTTGACACTCTTCCCACAAGGATTTTGATTGCACCTCTATCCACATAGTGGATCTTTGTATCTCTCTGGGTATGCCCGGAGTATCTTGTAAATACATTCTTGGATGAATACACTTACATTTCACCCAAAAAAAAAAAAAAATAAAGATACCAAGCTAAACTGGTAAAAAAGAGCAAATGGATGTAGAAAATCTATTAACTAACCCTTGCTTGATGTTGTCTTTCAAGTTAGGTGGTCCTCACAAGGCAAAAGAGATATTTATGAATTCATGAAATGATGAGAAAAAAACACTTTAAGTTCTGCCTCTGGTAATATTTGACATTACTGCGGCTTGCGATTCAATTAGTGTTCCGTTGCGCGAGCTATTGTCCACTGTAGCTTTGTATGAGCATTACAAGTTTGCCCTAAAAACGTGTATTGTCAAAAAGATGAGATCTTGGACTTACAAGTCACTCAAGCTCCTTGTCTGCAGCTAATGTAGGAAGCTTGCGTATATTATTAGCCACCATCAGCGCCCCATTGCATGGGGTATAGTCCGCTCTGGCTTCGTACGAGCTTCACAGGTTTGTCCTGAAAAGACGAGTTGTTAGGGATAGGAGATCTTAGGGTTATAAGCACGCAAGCTCCTTGTCTACAACCAATATGAGACGCTTGCCTATATCATCAGCCCCCTAGATGAGGAACTTGGGAGGAGAACATGGCCTCGTTTTCCCACTAACAACGCCAAATGACGCGGCTTGCAATTCGAACAAAGCCCCATTGAATGAGATATTGTTCGTTCTGGCTTTTATGAACCTCAATAATTTGTCCTGAAAAGACATGTCGCTAAGAGAGAGGTTTATGGGGCTTATAATATGCTCAAGTTCATTGTCTGCAATAAAAGTTGCAAGCAAAATTGCTTCCTTGAGATGTCAAAAGCGACACCCCAAAGTAAAAAAAAAAATGACTTTCTTGATGTGTCAAAAGTGACACTCCAAAGTCAAAAGAAAAATGACTTTCTTGAGGTCACAAATAACAACCTGAAGTTAGAAGAAAAATAGCTTCCTTGAGGTGTCATAGGTGATACTTTGAAGTCAAAAGAAAAACGACTTCCTTGAGGTACCATACGAGACACCAAAGCCGGAATAACAATGACTTCCTTGAGGTGTCAAAAGCGACACCCCCAAGTCAAAAGAAAATGACCATGTTGAGGTGTCAGAAACTACACCTCAAATATGGAAGAAAAATAGCTTCTTGAGGTGTCACAAACGATACCTCTAATGACTTTATTGAGGTGTCACAAACGACATCCCAAAGTTGGAAGAAAAAATAACTTCATTGAGGTGTCATAAAGCGACACCTTGAAGTCAAAAAGAAGAAGACTTCCTTGAAGTGCAATAAGTGACATCCGAAAATCGAAAAATAATTACTTTCTTGAGGTGCCGAAAGCGACACCCTGAAGTTAAAAGATAAATGAATTTCTTGAGGTGTCACAAGCGACATCCCAACGTCTAAAGAAAAACGACCTCCTTGAGTGTCATACGTGGCACCCCGAAATAAAAAAAAGAGACAAAAGAAAAATACCCTCCTTGTAACGCCAAATGATATGGCTTGTAACTCGATCAGTGCCCTATTATGTGAGGTATATTCCGCTTTATCTTTGTATGAACCTAACGAATTTGTTCTGGAAAGGCACATCGCTAGAGAGAGAAGGTCTTGGGGCTTATAAGGCACTCAAACTCCTTGTCTGCAACTAATATTGGATGCTTGCCTATATCATCAGCCCCTTAGACGAGATGCTTGGGAGGGGCACACAACAACATTTTCCCGTAGACAGGGCCAAATGAGGCGGCTTGTAATTTAATCAGTGTCCCATTGCGCGAGGTATTATCCCTTTTGACTTCATATGAGCCTCACGGGCTCGTCTAAAAAAGCGCCTCGCTAAGGAGAGGATGTCTTGGGGTTTATATGCCATTCTAACTCCTGGTCTACAGCTAATGTAGGACGCTTGCCTACATCAGACATGTTTTCCGTCGAACCTTTAAGTAGGGGCATCTATTGACGTCAAATATTTTTAGAGTAAATACCAATTAAGGCCAAATAAATTAGCTAACAAATGGGTTCCAAAATAAATGTCCATGATAAATTTGGATTTTTTATATTTTAAAAACGATAACTTCATAAACCCATATGAAATTTGGGCTTTATACATTATAAGGGACAATTTAGAATAAATATAAATTTAGTCATTTTGGGTTAACTTAATTCGCAAAAAGGTATGTTGAAGTACAGCCCGTCAGAAGGCCGATCAATGTCCAAGCCCATAATGTTCAAACCTAACGAAAGTAAGTCCAAGTTATCTAGGCCCTACTCCTGCATGTAAAAAGGTCGTCACCTCATAAATAGATCAGTGCATACAACACAACAAATCTACAATAAGAACAAGTCCAAAAATTTTCTATCACGAGGAAACTACCCAATACCAAGACCTTAATACTCTATACTCTATTTCAAGGTGGCACCTAATTTTCTTCTACAAATTAGAAGAAAATTGCGCATTTATTTAAAAAACAAGCATCAATCTTTAGATCAATATTAGGAGCAACGAATCAGGGAATTATCTTAATCTCCAGAGATTGAAACCACTTCTTATTCAAATTGATAAATTTCATTTATTCACCAAGATTGGCTGGTCATGAACTCATACACATAACTCCGAGAAATGTGGTGCATTTTGTGAATTTCATGCTCAATATTAAGTTTGATAACATTTTTTTTTAATAAAAGAAAATATCTCCCTCAAATGCATAATTGTCATTCAAATTCAAATGCAGCCATTTACATTGAGGGACCATAATTGAGCGTGCTTTGCCGAAACAAAAAAAGTTTATAAACTGTTTGCACGTGACTTCTTTGGATTTATTTTTATTTTAGTCTTTGTGTTTTACTTTATTGATTTCCAATCTATTTTTTTTAATCTCCCCTTTAAGGAGGAATTCTGACCACTTCTGAAATAACTACAAAATAAATGTTACTGCTATGGTAGGTAGTGCAACAAGCATGCAACTTACGTCAACTCGTGTCAATCAAGATATTTTAGGCCAAATAGCATAAAACTCCCTATTGTTTTGAATACTCAATTAAAAATCTCTAACTATTTTAAAAATAGGCAAAAGAACCCTTTTTTGTTTTTTTAAGTGTAGCTCAACCGGCCATCTTCGTTAAATATGATTAACAGTGTTGATTTTTTGATAAAATGACCATTATGCACTTACATATTACATATTATTCTTTATTTTAATGATTGTTGGATCCTTATTGATTAGATGAGAGCCGTCAGATTTAATCAATTATTTAAATCGTAGATTTAAAATTTATGAAAAAATCAAGGGTTTAGATTTATGCATTTTAAATATATATTATAAAAAGTAAAATTGTTATCTTAAAAAATAAATTTAAATAAAATTAACTTTTCCTAGCTGCCCTTGACCCAACCCTGACCCTCCCTCGCCGCCCTCCGCACCCCCTGTCACCCTTCCCTCTACTCGTCACGCCCCCCACATAAGGAGGAGACAACACCGGCATCGGCGAGGACAACATCGGTGTCGTCACCACCAATTTTGGGCGAACTCGCGATTGCCCAGATGTGCGCTAGGTGACGACGGCGACTGTGGTCGCCCTCAATTTGGGCAATGGCAGTCGCCATCATACCCGATTTTTTTTAATTTTTTTATCTTTTTAATTTAAAATGATTAAAATTTAAAATTGATCAAAGACCCCAAGAAACTTATGCAGGGACGCCAAAACAGTCCCCAAACCGCACGACTAGTGCATGCAATGCAACCTCTGTCATTTCCTAACGGAGAGAGGAATTTTCATCTATTTAATTTCAAATCACTTTAGTCTTTTTAGCTAATTCAAAAAATACATGGGGATAAATGGTATTTATTCGTATATTAAGTGGTTATACTTCTAATCATTGTTTATTTGTAAACAACTTAATTAAATTATAGTTAATAATATAATCATTTGATACAATCGATCTAGTTTCAATTTGAGAACGATCATAAAGGCCTACATTGAAGTTGAACTTGAAAACAGAGATGATTCTGGCATTGTATATATATTAGGGTAAAATACAACTGGCTTCTATGAGGTTTGTAAAAGTTACAAATACCTTTTCGTTGTTTAAAAAATTATAAATATTTTCGAAAATTATAAATACCCTTATAAATACTCCCTTATGACAGCCCATTGGAGGAGGGCATTTGTTAGGATATTTGCAATTTCAGAAAGTATTTGTAATTTTTTAAACAACGAAAGGTATTTGTAATTAAGACAATTTTCAGCAGAGTCCATTGTAATTTACCCTTTTTAGGAGCATTTCTTACAAGGATCAATTTTGTATATATATTACTATCATTGTATATATCTAATATTGAAAAGTGGATGGAATTTCACCAAAGGACGAGATTGAAAAATAAAAAAGAAAAAGAAAAGATTTGAATGATTTTGAAATCAATTGAAAACACAAGGACTAGAACCCTCTAATTTGTCACCTTTCTGCAAATTATGAGAAGTCGATAAATACACTCAAAAATTAGTTTATCCAGTGCACACATCAATATTTTTCCTATTTGTTAAGTTATTAAATATAATGATTGATTAATTTATGTTGTCCTCAAATGGAGGCCTGAAATTGTCAACTTTGTCTTTGATGTATTATTTTCTTTTAATTTACGAGGTGGATGAAAAAATTGAAAAAAATGTTAAAAAATTGTTCACTTAGTCCATAATTTTCTTAAAAAATAAATAAATAAATTATAGTTTATATAGTCCAGAGGGGCATCTTGGTCAATTCACTAAAAAAACAAGTACAAAACTAATAGAGACTAATAGATTGACTTAGTTATTGGATGCCCTCTAAAATCAGAGGGGTATTTTTAATTATGTCAAATCCCAGACGAACTCGTTGCAATTTATCATTATATTAAATATTTATCCTTCCGAGAAGCTTAATTAAGCTTTAAATGATACGGTCATTAACATATTATCAAATTTAACCAAATAATCGGTCGTGAATTCGAATATTATTACCAATTGTCTAAAAACGAAAAAGATTTCAGGTGTAGAATTTAAGCAATAAAATCGGGAAAACCCCTGCGATACTGAGAATGTTAAAAAAATTCTGAAAAAAATTAAAATATCAATTATACCTCTCTTGTGATAAGGAAAAAAATCATAAAACCCTCTGAGATGAGGTTGAAATGGGGGTTGTGTGAGTTATTATTTATAACATAAGGATAATTTTTTATATTTAAATTTTCATAAAGAACTTTTTGATATTTTTCCATATTACAAAGAGCATTTAACTCCAATAAAATCTTATATGAACTCCAATAATGCGCATATTTCAATCAATGAAAAGTTGGTGCATAGATACCACATATATGTAAATGTGGCTATTGTCAAACTCTACGTTGATATCAGACATATATCAATGAAAAGTTGGTGCTACATAAATATTGATTGGAAATAGTGTATTCAACGACAATTCTATCTACATCAAACAGAATGTACCTTGTACTACATTTCCGACATTAGAAAAAGCGATAATTTCCTTTTTTTTTTTTTTTTTTATGGAATTTGGTGTAATTATACGTAAAAGATTGAAAAATTAACTGCACCTAACACTCTTAAGATTTGCTCCGTTTAACAAATAATTTCTTTCATTAGTTAAAATTAACTGAATTTTTTTATATTAACAAAAAAATGAATGAAAATTGATATTTACCCTCAATTGACTTATTATACATCAAACAATTTTTTTTTCAGAGTAAACTAATCTTATAACAGTGAAGATATACCTCATCACGTATATTAATATGTGAAGATGTATGAGGGTAATTTGATTATAAAAGATTTATTTGGCATACAATATATCAATATATATAATATATATATATATATAATATATATGTATCTATACTAATATAAAAAAGAAACCCCATATACATTCACAAATGGATGTTACGTGACACCGCTGCACCATTTTTTTAAAATAACAAAATTAACCTTTTCATTATCTACTCTATCTGTATCTATATCTTCTATATCTATATATAAACTATATAAAAAAAATACCATTGAACTAATAATATAACTAACTTATTCAAGTTATTAAATTTTAGGGTAAATTACATCTACCTCCCCTGAGGTTTGGCATAATTACAAATACCCCCTCGTTGTTTGAAAAATTACAAATACCCCCCTAATGTTTGATAAAATTATGTAACCCTTGGATGGAGGCATAGAAATGTCAACTTTGCCCTTACAATATTTTTTTATTTTTTTTAAAAAAATTAAAATCTTATAAAAATATTAAATGGGATGGATGAAAAAAATTTAAAAATTAAAAAAAAAATTATCGCCTTAGTTGATAAAAAAAATATTTTTTTTAAAGAAAAATAAAATTATAAATTTTAATTCATAAGGGTATTTTGGTCAGTTCACTATAAAAAATGCATAGATTGGGGTAATTGTTAGACGGTCCTTAAAATTAGGGGGTATTTGTAATTTCTCAAACAACGAGGGGGTATTTGTAATTATGCCAAACCTCAGGGGAGGTAGATGTAATTTACCCTAAATTTTATTTTAATTGATAAATTAATTTCTTTTCTTTTCTTTCTTTATTTCTTTCTTTTTTAAATTTAATATATTAATTTATATATTTTACTCTTATATAGTGTAAGTGTAAAAAATTATTTATTATATGCAGGCATGGACAATGTAACACAATTGTTAGTGTATATACAAAAAAACCTAAATTTTTAGCCTCCTCTGAATATTTCAAACTTATAATTATTGGTGGATTTGAAGTTCCCATGTCGCCATGATATCATATCAGCTATCTTTGTGGCCCCAAACATGGCTATCAGAGACCAATAAGTGAGGTCGGACCCCCCCAACCTCCCAAGAACTTTCCTGTTTCCGCAACACATGGAACACATTTTCCCTATTAATTATTCAAATTGAAATGAAAACCTAACTGTAACATGTTTTTCTCATCCATGCCCAAAATATCTTAATTGGAGTCTGAAAAACAAGCTTTTATTTTTTCCCTCACAATATAATTTTACAACATATTTTTCAGTCTAATTTCAAGATTTACTGTGAATAAGGGTTGAACTAATCCAACCCAAGATCGAATTGAATCAATAAAAATATAGACTGGTTCAGCCCAAATCTGTACCGGACTGGTCTTGGGCCAGTCCTAGAAATCAATACATCGAACCAGTATAGTCCAGTGGCCTAAGACCTTTTGATCTTGGATTGATCCTGTGGTGTCTTTTTTTTTTGCTTCTAAAAAAATATTATATATTCTTACATATTAATTTTATATATATAAATTTTCGTGTGGCTTGATTTATATTTATTTATTTAATAAGTCAATTATAAATTTAAAAGTTGTTTATAAGAAGCATTAATATCATAAAAAGAATAAAACAAGCACGTTCAGGCCTGATGCAAGTCTGGTCTGGGCCTCAATTGGGCCGTTTCATGGATTGGGCCTGAATTTAAAAATGGACCCAATTGGGGCCCACGTAGAGGCCTAGGACCACCCCAAAACCGGCCATGAAAAACAGCAGACCAGTTGTAGGTTGCTATTTTTCCTGGCTGGTCCGTGCTGGTCCTAAACCGACCCGACCTATTGTGCATCTTAAGTCTGACTAATCCGGGTCCAAGCTCGAAAATGTTGCAAGTGTAATCCGATCTGAAGGTGTTTGGGAACCTGAGAAAAATGAACAAATCTTAGGCTCATTAGGTGGTTCTCAATAAATACCATTCCATGTTTAAGCTAATTAAAGTAAGATCAAAGGAAAAATGAGGAAAACATTGCTCAAAGTAATAATGACATGTCATGGCCTAAAAATAACTCTTGGATATTAATAATAATCATTGATTAATTCTAAATACTTGATATTAATAATTAATATATTAATTAATATGATTGAAATTGAATTTTATAATGTCGTTGTAGCCGATTCAGTTAAAAAAATAGCCTAATTAGTTTGTATTCCGATTTATATTTAATACATCCAAATCAATAGTGAGCTTGCAATAAGCTATGGAAATGTATGAGCACATGCTCTTTGTCGAGACAACACATTCAATCCATTCGAAAGATGCCATGTAAGGGATGGAGATCAAGCAGCTAGCAATCGGCATGTTTCTACTCAGATACAATCACATCATCGAAGAGGGAATAAAAGGTTCAAACGACAATGGATGAGGAACTGTTGTGCATTTCATCTACTAGAGGCTCCCTAATTCCTACTATTTATGCAGGAGACTCGATCACATAGCAAAATACTGTGAATTATTATTTGTCGATGATTCCTTGATCGAGGGATGCATTCTCCTTACGCTCCATGGATGCAAACAGCAGTCCTCGCAAGATTCTGGAGTTATTTGCCAAGGTACAAGGCACCAAATGCTAGCAATCTAGTGCCTGGGGCACAATGCAATGGCAAGAGGAGCGCGACCATCTAAGGAGACTTTAACATGTCGCACCTCTTAGTGGTTTATTGAAATGCCAGGTTAGCCCTACAGGGTGGGTTAAGAGATTAGTAAGAGCTCGTTTTAGAATAGCAACAGTCAGGGGCGCGGGGATCCTATAGCTAGGAAAGGGTCGGGCAATTTGTGGTTGTGGGTCTAACTGAGGGGTAAGAGGTGGGAGGTTGTCATCAGGGTGCAATGCTAGAAGAGGTTGTCCCCTTTATCACCCTGGGGAAGCCGGTTTCAGGGTTGGATGCAGAAGCTGATTAGGAAATGCAAGAGGAGGAGGCTTTAGAGGAGCTTATCCCCTCAACGTTGTAGGTAGTGCATAGAGTAGAGGGGGCTATCTAAGGGAAGTTTTTGTCGATCTCTGGGGGAAGGAATGGCTCGGTTAGCATCTCAATTCAGTTTAAGGCAAAGGTTCCAAATAGCATTGGGAAGCAGGGCAAAGGGGTTGTAGGCTAGGACCGCGAGCTATGGGTCCGACATCAAGGAAAAGGAGCCAAGGTATTAGTATGATTAAGTTGGAGCATGAGGGCCTCATTTGAGTAAATGACGATTGCAATTGGTGGATGAGGATTCTGATGTTATAGAGGCAGAGGCTGTTGGTAACCATGAAAATCTTAACATAGAACTATTAGGAGTTGCGGTTCGCTTTGCTAGTTCGTACCCTATAGGAGCTGGCTAGGCTCATAACTCAATCTTGTTTTTTTATCTCTGAAATCAAGTAAAAAATCTAGGATATATAATTCAATTAAGCAACAATTAAATGACTTTGGTGTATGGGTCAGTTTTAGGGGGAAAGTATGGGGCCTTCTTTTGCTCTGGAGGAAAGATGTCGAGGTCTGGAACCAATCTTTCTCAGCACATCATGTTGATGCTACAGTAAAGGGCAAGGATTGTTCGAACAGCAACGGTTCATAGGTTTCTATGGGCATCCCAAAATGTCAAAGTGAAAGGAGTCTTGGAAGTTACTTTGTTACCTTCGATCAATCTATGTTAAGCCGTGGCTCTGTATAGGCGACTTTAATGAGATCTTAGACTAACATGAGAAGTAGGGTACCAAAGAGTGGGGGAGCTGCATGGTTGATTGCATCCTGTACGATTTCGATTTTATCAGGACTCGATTCACTTGGGGCAAAAATAGGGATCATCCTGTCATGGTGCCTGAGAGGGTGGACAGGGCGTGCAGTGATCAGAGACCATGTTCTTTCAAAACATTCAAGTGTCAGAAGGTATTGAGGCTTCCTCCAATCACGCGATACTTGTGTTGGAGTTGGACGCGGTGCAACAGTGCAAGATATATAGATGTGGAAGCTGGGGTTTCTATTTGAGGTTGTTTGTCTCTACTTGGACAGGTTGCTTATGGTGGGGCAAAGATGATGAGGTGGCACTGGTAACAACCCCAGTTCAACATTTTGCAGCAAGGTTTCTGAGTAGGGATAAAGGTTGATTGAGTGGAATCACTTGTCCTTTGGCAACATCACAAAAAAAGGTTCGTGAACTAAATGTCGATCTTCAAAAGCTCAAGGAAGGCTCTTTGACTGGAATGTCCAATGCACATTCTTAGGTCCTTAGAGATAAGTTAAAGGAGTTGTTGGAGAAGGAAGAGACCTAGTGGAAATAGAGAGGGAAGGCATTGTGGCTGAATCAGAGAGATAGGAATATGGTCTTTTTCCATGCTGAAGCTACTAATGTTTTCAACGTAAAACTATTAAGATTTTGAAGGATGATTGTGGGAATAATCATGTAGGCTAGGTTGATTCAGAGTAATTTTCATTAAATTTTTAGCTCCACTAACCCAAATTTTAGTGTGCAGACGAGTGCCTCACAAGTATGCTGCCCTATGTTAGTGCAGTTATGAACGACGAGCTCATCTGTCCATTCTCCTCGGACGAGGTCAAGCAAGCTCTTAATGAAATGCACCAGACCCGATGGCACGTTTCTTGTTTTATTTCAGAAATTTTGGGATATCGTTAGATGAAATACGCCTAGGTTTATGTTACTAATTCTTAATGAGCGCGTCTTTAATTCCCGTCTAAACGTCACTAATGTTGCTCTTCTTCCTAAATGAGCTAACATGGAGATGTTTATTAATTTTAGGCTTATCAGTGTAGGTAATGTACTTTATAGGATTGTGTCTAAGGCCATTACTAACAGTCTCAAACCTTTCCTAAATGATATTATTTTTACCACTCAGTCGGCATTTGTCTCTAGTCACTTAATTGATAACGTATTACTTGCACATGAACTTAACCTCTATCTTGGTCACAAGTATTGGGATAAAACAGGACATTTGACTTTGAAGCTCGATATCAGCAAATCTTATGACCATGTGAATGAAATTTCCTTGAATAAGTGTTGATTAGGTTAGGTTTTCATTCGAAATTGGTGACCTTGATATTGTTATGTATTACTTTTGTCTCCTACTCTCTTCATGCTTAAAGGTGCACGATTGAGTCCGTCAAGCCATAATAGGGTCTCCGTCAAGGGGATCCCCTTCCCCCCTATTTGTGTATGTTTTATGCAAAGGATCTTTGTAGCATGATTCAGCAGGAGGAACAAAGGGGGGGAGGGATCAAGGGATTTTCGATTCGTTAGGATGGTCTTGGCATCTCTCATCTTCTCTTTATAGATGATACCCTCATCTTCTGCAGAGTGCCACGAGAAGAACTGCAGCATTTTTAGGCTACGCTCTAGCTTTTTGAAGAGACCTCCGGCCTAATTGTTAACCTTAAAAAATCGATAGTGGTGTTTTAGAAAAATTCATCGGCACGACTTCATGAGGAGCTTGCAGGCATTCTCGGGGTTCTCTTTATGGCCCAGCACAAGAAGTACTTGGGTCTTCCCACTATCATGGGTAGGTCCAAGTGCGAGATGTTTGACGGCCTAAAGGACTGGATTTGGAGGAAACTCTAGAGTTAGACGTTGAAGCTACTCAAATAAGCGGGGCATGAGGTCTTGATCAAATCAGTGGTTCAAGCGATTCCTTCGTATGCTATAAGTCGTTTCAGACTTCCAAAAGGGTTCTTAGCGAGCTTGAGAGCATGTCCGCAATCTTTTTTTCTAGCATTAAGACAGCATGAGGAAAATCTGTTAGTTTTTTTAGAAGAGCTTTCTCAATAGAAAGGATGAGGGGGGGCCTTGGGTTCCAGAGTTTGAAGGAGTTCAATTAAGCCATGCTTTTGCAAGTAGGTGTGGTGTGTGGTGAGAACCCCCAAAGTCTGTTGCATTAGTCTTACGGGCTAGATACTCTCTGGATAAACCGTTACGAAGGCCGTCGGGGTGGGGGGGCATCTTTCATCTACGTGGCAGTCGCTTCTATCTACTCGTTCCCTTCTACAAGTTGGTATGAGATGGATGATTGGGGATGGTTGTATTTCCTAATCCGTCTTCATTCAAATTTGTATCTTCCCCTCATTCATTGCAGTGGGAGGTGATAATGAGCACTCTTATTAGCGGTGATGGGTTTTAGAGTGAAGAGAACATCCAGACTAAGTTTGAGGCTATGTCTACAAGATCTTTCAGACGAAGGTTAAAGTTGTCGACTGATGCGTTAAGACGGCATTATAATGCAAAGGGACTCTTCTCGATTAAGAGTGTCTATCAACTAGACATGTCTAAAAAGATCCTCTTGCTCGTCTGCTAGAGGGTTAGTCCCAAAACATGTCTCACATGTGCGGACTTTCATTTTGGAAGAGTAAGGCAACTCCTAAGGTCCTCTTGTTCGCATGGAAGTGTTTCTAATAGGCTCTCCCAACCCTTACCAATCTATAGCAGAGAGGCATGCCTGTACAAGACTTGTGCGTCTTGCGATATCTCGGGAGTACAGGATTATGTACATTTTGGTGTAGTTCTCCTTTTTGAGGCTTGTTTGGGCACTATCACTCATTCCACACTGGGTGACTGGATGAGGCGGGCAAATAGAGACTTGGGCATAGGAGAGACCACTTTCTTCTTGACTATCTGTTGATTGATATGGTTAAACCGCAACACAACATTCTTCGAGGGTAGTTGTTTGGCGAGGAAGAGAAGTTGTTTCATATAGATTAAAAAGGGCATTTTAATAAAGATATGTTAAATCGTACAAAAGAGCCCTTGGTGATTTGTTAACGTATAGTATAAATTAGGACACTTGTAAAATGTTCAATATTACAATTTTACCTTAGATAAAATTTAAAATGATATGCTACACTCCAGTTTCCAATACTTTTCATGTAACTATATTAATGCGTAGGCTAGCTATGGTTGGGAATTCTAATAAATACCCGTAGTTATTATTTATACTAGTGAGTGTGGCACACTCCATTTAGTGTGCATATGTATATAACGAATTTAAAATATAATTTACACTTTTTAAAATATATTTTCATTGAAGAAATTAAAAATATTAAAAAGTAGAGAAGAAGTTATAAATAGTTAGTAGAAGTTGAAAGGAGTAGGCAAGTTAGGAGTTTAGAAAAATGGTTTGGGAGTGTAGAAGAGTGAAATGGTGAAAAGTTAATAAATTAAGTAATTAATTAAATAAAATATTAAATAATAGATAAAAAAAATGGTGAGACACCAAAATGGTGCTCACACTTAATAATAAGGTATAGATACTGATACGTCCGAAAATGCACAAGTCCATTGGATTGATCTAAATAACTTAGGCCACGAAATAATACAAGTTCGATAAGACCTGTAAAAAGTACGTTAGCATTCCGACACCCAAGTCAGTGATCGATTCAGAGATAGAAAATATGAAATGCGTAAATAAACTTAAGATAAATCGCAGATGATTGCTGTTTAGAATATTAGAATTCAGTGTAAGATGAAGACGAGTGTAAAAGTCTAAAGAACCTGGAAAAAGTCCTGATCTGGTGAGGGAACCTCATATTTACAGCGAAGAGTCCTAAGTTGAAGAGGAGTATCTGGGACTTCTGAATTTTGTGGGGGTGGTTGGATGGTTAAGAGTCCGAGTCTAATGAGAGTCTTGTGGGTCTAGGAATTCTGGATTTTTGGGGTTTGTTAGGTAAGGTAAGAGTCTGAGTTGACTAGGAGTCCGATAGACTGAGGACTCTTGTGCTGAGGCGTCCTTGCCCTAATTCGGCTGGGCTGGTTGTGTGTCATTTGGGCTGAAATGGTCGCCTGGGCTGGTTGCATTCTTGGGCCTCATACCTACTCACTCCTTGATCCATTTATGGTTGTTGGGCTGGCATTTTTCGTGCAGGGCCTGGTAGTAATTGATGGGCTTGATTATCCTCTTATTTAGGCTTCTCTTTTTATTTGGGCTGTCAGTTTTATTTGGGTCGTTTTGGATATACACATATCATGAAACCCCCCCTACTCTAACGAAATTTTCTCTCCTGGGTCCTACAACTTACTAGGTGTCTTTGAGCTTGGATCTTGTCCTTTCTTCTTATGTTTCCTCCTTTTGCAGCATAGATTTGAACCTAGCTCTGGTTTTGAAATGACCGCCTTAGGGCAGTTATGATTAGGGCCACAGGTGCGTGGTTAGTTTCTAGCCCTCCCATGCGCCCACGTCTTGGTTAACGGCTCCTTGTGGGGTGGTTACCTAGACAGGTATAGTAACTTCCCCACCTTCCCCCTTTCTTAGGTGACTTTCCTCCTTTCCTTTCTTCTCTTCGTCTTCTTGAACCAATGCAGTATCTTTACAGGTTTGTGATTTTAGTCTCTCTCTTTTCAGTATCTTTATCTTTGTTCTATTTTCTTGTATGTTCTTGCTATGTCTTTTACTGACGAGTCCATAAGATAAGGGGGCGAGGGAAACTTAGGCGAGGATCCCTCTAAGGGTCTGGGTTCCATCCACCATCTTTTGTCGGTGGCCGGCGGTGGATTCTACGCTAGGTGGCTCGTCGCCTCCTGGATGAGTCCTCAACGGAGGAGGGTGACGAGGAGGATGAAGATTCTTCCCTTGGTGAAATGAATCCTGTTCACAGAGAGGAGAGAGGGTTGCCTAGGACTCGGGGGAGTCGGCCTTTAGGCTCAGCGTGGGTTGCACTGTTGTCTCAGACAATCAGATACTTATCAATTGGTAAAGTAGTTTGGGATCCCTCCTGAGTTTGTAGTCTCTGCCCCTCCTCCCGATAGCTATCCTAGTTCTCCCCCTCCTAAATATATGAGTTTCTTTGTATCCCACCTTAGGGCTGGTCTTCGTTCTCCCTTGCCTTCTTTTCTTTGTGATGTTTCTCGCGGGCTTCAAATTCCTCTTAATCAATTAGCGCAATTTAATTCAGATATTGGTTGTTTTTTCTGTGGTTCTTCAGTAAATAATCTTATTCCTACTTTTGGGGTTTTTTCACAATATTTTCAACTGAAAAAAACTGAGTCGGGAGTCTTTCACTTCGCTCCTAGGTGGGGTGTGTCCTTCCTCCCCACCCCAAGTCCTCCAAAGCGGTGGAAATGTGATTTTTTCTTCGTCCTGCCTCTTAGGCCTTGGAATATCCCTCATAGATGGATATATGACTCCCCTCCAGGTGTATCTTTTTCTCTCACGGATAGATCTTTCAATTTTTGTAATCTTTTAGATAAATTAAATGAAAAGCCGTATGACTATAAAGAATTGACTGAAGAGACTCTCCTGAGCTATTTTGGTCTAAGCCCACGAACTTTGCCTCTGGGTATCATTATTTCGTTTATTATTATTTTGCGTATCGATGTGTTTGTTGTTTTAACTGCGTTCTTTAGCTTGTGAAGACGATATTATGTTTAGAAAATATCTCAGGGATGAGCACAGGGCTGCCACCACCCCTCCGACCACTAGGTCTTTAAGGGGGACTCCGTCCGCCATTGATCAGAAAGGAAAACATCCTACTGCTGCCTTGCCTAGGTCTTCTTCTAAAAAGCCAAGGCCTAGCTCTTCTGTCCTTCTTCCTAGCGGCTCTGTGATCCTTACTTCTACTCCACGTCTCCCTCCTCCTAGAGACCTAGGCGTCGGGTCGTTGAGGTCTTCTTCTTCACCCATAAAGGGGTTGTATACTCATTTGATGTTGTCCTTGGAGAAAAATGGCGCATCTTCTCTAGCCGCAAACATTCTTAAGGGGACCTCTCCTCCGAGGACCAGCGACTCATGTCTTCTTTATCTTTGGAAGACCTAGGCCGGATGCTGACTATAGCATTGGCCAAGGTGTGTTTATTTGCTAAGTAATATTTTCCTGTCTTGAAATCTTCTTTGTTGATCATCTTGTATCCCTGGATTTAAAGATTCCTAGGTGGCTGCCTTGAGGGGGGAGATCTTGTCACACCCTCCGGGAGAATCAGTCTGGGCACAGGGGGGTGTTCATAAGAAGAGGCTGGAGGATAGGGTAGATCGCCTGTTGGGGGATGTCGCCAAGCTTAAGGACTCGAAAAGGAAGCACTAGGGCGATATCAAAAAGCTGAGAAGGAGGTAAAGAAGCTGCAGAGGGAGGTGAATGCTCTGAAAGAGGACCAGCGGAGGAGCTTCAAACGTTGGCAGACCAGGTCCGGAAATAGTTCCCTGAGACTAAGGAAGGAAAGAATTTCCTGGAAGCCTATTGGGCCAGCCACCTTGCTTCGTACAAGAAGTCTGAAGATTACAAGAGGGAGGTGGCTGTGGTGGTCGGTCTATACCTTCATTTCGCTTTTGAAGCTTGTCACCAGCAATTCATTACCCATGACTATCCCCCAGTTGGAGAGGACACGTCGTTTCTTAATTTTGAATTAGTCCTGGACACAGATCCTGACCCCTTTGCTAGGTCTGCTCTTAGAGCGGAGACTGCTCCAATTGAATCAGGTACGACCTTATTTGATTATGGTCTAAGTGTGGTTTTCAGAAGAGGACCTAGACCATATCTTGGGAGAGGCAGAGGCAGAAGTGAAAGGTGATGTTGGACGGGCTAGGGATACTGTTGACGTGGAGAGGGCTCCAGATGAAAGCCTTCCTCAACCCGGGGTTGAGGAATCCCAGGTCCTTTAAGGGAGATCCCTTCTCAGGAAGAAGAAAAAGATGATGTCTGTGGCAAGGCCCCGCTTGTGGGGTGATTTAAACTTTTATGTAACAGCATTCTTTGAGAACAATTTTCTTATTTTCTTTAATTTCTTGTTGTTTTCCCTCATTTGGGGTGAGGATGAGACAATTTTATCTTTTGCACCGTACTTCTCTTCGCCGGCTTTTACTTTAATACATCTCGCTTTTTTCTGCCATGTTGATTTGCTTGCTACATGTGTTAGTATGAATACTATAAAATCATAAGGTAAGATGACTAGGAATGACCATTTGGTCTTTTGCTTTCGCAGGCGTTGTGGCCTTGGTCTAGGATAGGAAATTTCCTATTCTCAATCGATGCCTGGTCTTTGTTTCTTCAGGGTTTATCCCTTGGGGGAGTATTCCTTTATCATAGATGAGTTTATGTGAGATTTAACTAACCTTAGAAGAGGTGTCCTTGGCTCAGGACGTTATTTGAGATTCGGGGGGCAGTCTAGGCATGGGACCTTTTCGGTTGAAGTCCTTAGTTTATAACGTGTATTGAGACGCATCGGATGGCCTAAGTTTGGGACATTTATTGAGAATCAGCGGATGCTCTTGTTTTGGGACATTTGTAGAGAATTAGCAAGTGCCCTAAGTCTAAGACTTTCTTGAGAGTTTAATGACCTAATACATCACTGATGGTAAGAGGAGGTCCTAAGCGCAAGAGCTCCTTATAAGTTTTGATTGGTTGTTGTGTGTCTAAGATCTTGTCAGGACAAGGTCCTGGGACTAGGAGTAAAATCTGCTTAGATTGTGTATATTCCAAGGTCTGCTTATTGTACGTCCTTCTGCGTCCTCTAGCATATAGGCTCCATTTTTTATTATCTTGGTAATTTTGTAAGGACCTTCCCATTTGGGATCGAGCTTCCCTGCTAGTTTCAGGGTGTCTACCCTCCGCAATACCAAGTCTCCTACTTGGAAATGACAGACTTCCACCCTCTTGTTGTGGGTTTTTATCATCATGCTTTTATATCTCTGCATTTGGATGAATGTTGTCTCTCGTAGTTTGTCTACGATGTCTAGGTGTTCTTTGGGAATTATTTTCTTCATTGAAGTGCAGTATTCTATGCGAGGGTATTCCCAATTCTGCTGGGATGATTGCTTCTGTCACATATACCAGGATGAAAGGGCTTTCCCCTGTGGAACCTCTAGGGATGGTTCGATATGACCACATGACACTGGCCAATTCTTCGACCCAGTTACCTCCTATTTTATCTAGTCTTTTCTTGATACCTCGCACCAATATTCAGTTAGTAACCTTAACTTGCTCGTTAGCCTGGGATATCGAGGAGAATCTTTGCTTTATGTGCAGCCTGCACACTAGTCTTGTATCCTTCGTCCTTGGAATTGTCGGTCATTGTCGGATATTATTTCTCGGGGCAGTTCAAAACGACATATGATGTTATTCCATATTAACTTCATAGCTTCCCCTTCAGTGATACGGGCCAGAGGTTCTGCCTCTACCCACTTCGTGAAGTTGTCAATGCCAACATTTGTGCATCTTGTTTCATGCTAGGCCAGAAATACCCAGCTCGTAATGTTTTGTTGGCTAGTGTCCAGGTCTTGATGTGGGATCCACAACATCCATCGTGTATTTCTTTGAGCACGTGCAAGCCCTCTTCTTGGGACAGGCAATGGAGCAAGGGGTGCATGAAAGACTTCTTGTATAACGTTTTTCCTTGCTTTAGGAAGCGAATGGCTCGGGCTTTTATTCTAGTGGCTTCCCATCTGTCTCCTGGCAAATGCCTTCGTCTATCCGTTATATTATGGGCGTCCGCCAATCATTGTCGCTTAATGAAATAACTTGGATATTGAGTGGAGCTTGTGGCTGAGGCAAGTGTTGCATAGTGATACGTCGTGTCTTACAGTCTTTCGATGCACTGGTTAGCTTTGACAGAGAATCTGTTTTAACGTTCTCTTCACTTGGGATTTGCTGTAGATGGAAGCTTTTGAACTTTGTCTTTAACTTCTCTATTTTCTGGAGGTATTGTACCATGCTATCTTCCTTGGCCTCGTACTCCCCACTCACCTATTTTACAATCAAGTGTGAATCAAAATAGGGCAGGAGATGCAAGGCGCCAGCGTCTTTGGCCATTCTCATGCCTAGGACTAAGGCTTCATATTCGGTTTTGTTATTTGAGGCTTTGATGTCGAATTTTATCGCATATTCCATATCCTCTCCTTGAGGAGAGGTAATCACTACGCCTGCTCTACTCCCTTGTGCGGTGGAGGATCTGTCCTCGTGAAGTAGTCAAGGTCTCTCTTCGGGAACCTCTTCTTGGGTTGTTTCTGTCATTTCATATACGAAGTCGGCCAAGACCTAGGCCTTGATGGTCGTTCGAGGCAGATACGAGATGTCTTATTCTCTTAACTCTATCGCCCACTTTACTAATCGCCCCGATGCTTTGGGTTTGCCTAGGACTTGCTTCAGGGGAGTATTGATCCTGACTCCTACGTAAGAAAGAAAATAAAGGTGTAATTTCCTTGCGGTGATGACCAAAGCCAGAGCCATCTTTTCTATGGACGGATAACGGCTTTTAGCCCTATTGAGAACTTTACTGACGTAATAAATAGGTGTCTGGGCACCATCTTCTTCTCGTACCAACACAGAGCTGACGGCCTGGGATGTTGAGGATATGTAGAGGTAAAGGGTGTCTCCAGGTATCGGTTTTACTAGTAAGGGGAGCTTTGCCAAGTATGCTTTGAGTTCTTCAAATGTTTGTTGACACTCTTTGGTTCATTCGAAATCTTTGACCTTTCTCAATGTTTTGAAGAATGGCAGGCCTTTTTCGGTGGATTTTGAGATGAATCGACTGAGTGCGGTCATTCTCCCTGTTAGTCATTGTACTTCATTGATATTGGTAGGGGGTCCCATATCTAGGATAGCCTTGATCTTAGCTAGGTTGGCCTTGATACCTATTTGGGTTACCATGAATCCTAGGAAACGTCCTCCACTAACCCCAAACGCGCATTTCCCAGGGTTGAGCTTTAACCTGTATTTTCTTAGTACTTCGAAGGTTTCTTCTAAGTCTTCCACATGGTTGCAAGCTTCATTACTTTTCATTAACATATCTTCCATGTATACTTCCATGTTTCTACCTAACTGAGGTCGGAATATTTGTCCACTAGTCTTTGATAGGTGGCTCCTACATTTTTCAGCCCAAAGGGCATGGCTACGTAACAGAATGTTCCGTCCAAGGTAATGAAGTTGACCCTTTTGTGGTCTTCTGATACTAGCATTATCTGGTGATATCCTTGCGAAGCGTCCATCATGCTCAAGAGTTCACATTCGGACGTGGAGTCCACAAATTGATCAATTCTAAGTAATGAGTAGAAATCCTTAGGATACGCATTGTTGAGGTCCCGAAAATCTATGCACATCCTCCATTTCCCGCCTGGCTTAGGGACTAATACAAAGTTGGAGAGCCATTTTGGGAATTGTATCTCCTTTATGTGTCCCACCGATAATACTTTGTTTACTTCTCCTTGAATGATAGGTCTTCGCTTTCCGCTTCTCTAAGTTGAATTTTTTTTGTCTTTGTTTTTCAGCCTAAGTCTGGTTACGGGCTTGTCCTGAGGGTCTTCCGGTCCCTAAGTTTGCCCAATAGTCATGATGGACATACCTTAGGTATGAATCTCTATATTAAGTGGGGAGTCTATCTTTCGGATCCTCAGGTTAACTCTTCGATCCTTCGGGGAGGTCATCTTGGATCCTATTTTTTAACTTTTCCGAATCACTAAGTGTAAGTTCAATAGTTGGAGCTCCTCCATAGTTAGATCGTAGGGTTTGTTTGTCGGCTCTGGACTAGGTATTGGGTCCTTCCCTTGTTTATTGAAGTCCTTGGTTTCTGGGGATTCTTCCGTCTTTCTTTTTTTTCCTCTTTTTATAGCTTCGATATAGCATTTGCGTGCCTACAACGCGTCGACCTGGGCCTCACCCACTCCTCCGATCACTGAGAGTTTAATCTTTATGTGATACATAGATATGATAGCTCGAAAAGCATTAAGCGTCGATCGTCCCAAGATAACATTGTATGTCGACGGAATATCTACCACCAAAAATTTGAGTAAGTATGTCTTTCGTAAAGGTGTGGTTCTCAGGGTTAACGAAAGCGAGATCATGCTTTCGGGATGAACTACCTCCCCAATGAAGCCGTAGAAAGAAGTGTCCACCGCCTCGAGGGGGACATCTCTCAATTGAGTATGTCGGTCGAGCTGCCTGAGTCGATAAAGACGCGTTCTATTTCATACTTGGCTAACAGGGCTGTGATGACTAGGGCGCCGTTGCCCTGTGTCCCCGGTCCGCGGCGCTCCTCTTGATCAAAACTGAATGAGAGGGGCGTCGTTGGCGGGTTCCACGTCCATCACTTCTCTTGCCCATGCCCCATAGGCTTCTCGTATCTGGACTTTCTTAGCCCTATGTGCGTCTCCACCAATGGGACCACCTACGATCATCCTTATCACAACCTTCCTAGGCAGGTCATTAATTTCGTCATTTCCCGTTGTATGGCCCAAGTATGTTTTTGATTGGGGATCCAGGATTGGGATTTTTGACATTCTTATCCTTATCAGTCTCGTATTTCAGGTATGGCCCAGTACCTCTAGCTTTCTCCCAACACGTATTCCTACAGGTAACCATTTTGGATTAATCGTTCGATCTCATTCTTCAGGTGTCTGCATTCTTCAGTTGTGTGCCCATAGTCATTATAAAATTAGAAAAACTTGTCAAACTTGGGACGCTGGGGTTCATCCTTTTCCGACCTGGGCCTGGACAGCAGGCATTTGCCTTCCACGACCATGAGTGCCTGGGTTATGGGGACGGCCAAGGGTGTGTACACCATATTCACCCTTTTCAACGCTAGTTTTCTATCTTTGGAATCTGTCTTTGGCTTTTTGGAAGGACCTTCGTCCTTATTTTCCCTTCCTCTTTTCTCCTTGGCTCTTCTCTCTTGGATGCCTGGGCATCTTCCATATTGATATATTTAGCCGCTCGGGCTAGGGTCTTGAAGAAATCTCTGTCTAGTAATCCTTGCGAAAAGGCGTTGGCCTTGACTTCCTGGGTCGCCGATGGGACTTCCAAAGCGGTCGTGTTGAAACACTGGAGGTACTCTTTCAGAGGCTCTCTTTCCTTCTAGCGGATGGAGAAGAGGCTTAATTCAGTCTTTTAGTGTTTCTTGCTACTGGCGAACTGGTGTAGGAACAGGGAATGAAATTCTTGGAAGCTTTCGATCACAGCCGGGGGTAATTGGTTGAACCATTGTTGCGCGCGGCCGGGCAAAAGTAGTGACAAAGACTTGACACTTAATGCCGTCGGTGTATTGGTGCAGCAGGGCAGCATTCTCAAAGCGGGATAAGTGCTCCTACGGATCGGTGGTACCATCGTACTCAGCTATGGCTGGGATACGACAGTTCATGGGCAATTCGTCTACTATCACTCCTTCAATAAGAGGGATGCCCATTCGCTCTTCGGTCGATGCTCCCATCACCTGGTATTGAACTTCCTGCAATCCCTTTTGGTACGTCTCCCACCTAGACAGCAGTTTGAGCAGATGGTACTCCAGCCATGTTAGGCCTGAGTATTGCCGAAGCTGGGTCAGCTTGCTCAGGGGCGGTCACTTCGGGGGGAGTTGTCACTCGTGCAGGAGCGAGGACTACTAGTTGTTTGCGGATAGCCGAAGCGATCATCTGTTGAATGATTCCTAGGAGATCTGAGGACAGCTCCACGGGTGAGGTGTCTGGGAGACGATGATCCTAGGAATGTGCGTATCTGGGTCTGTCGACCTATGTGTTGTCGTTGCTCCAAGAAGGGGGGCGAGCGGGGTGCTTGAGACGACCTGTAAGGCCTGGGTGGTACCACTGCGTGTCTCCCCGGCTTTCTGCTTGTTTGCTACATTGGTAGGTGTTTCCATGATCTACTCACGTCTTAAGCTTTGTGTTTCCACAGATGTCACCAATTGATACGTCCGAAAACGCACAAGTCCGTTGGATTGATGCAAATTGGTTGGGCCACGAAATAATACAAGTCCGAGAAAGGGGATCTACAAATAATACGTTAGCACTCCGACGCCCAAGTCAGTGATCGATTCAGAGATAGAAAGTATAAAATGCGTAAACAAACTTAAGATAAACCGCAAATTATTGTTGTTTAGAATATTAGAATTCAGTGTACGATGAAGACGAGTGTAAAAGTCTAAAAAACCTGGAAGAAGTCCTTATCTGGGGAGGGGACCTCGCATTTATAGCGGAGAGTCCTAAATTGAAGAGTATTTGGGACTTCCGAATTTTGCGTGGGTGATTGGATGGATAAGAGTCCGGGTCTAAGGAGAGTCCTGTGGGTTTGGGACTTCTGGATTTTGCGGGTTTATTAGGTAAGGTAAGAGTCTGAGTTGACTAGGAGTCTGGTAGACTTAGGACTCTTGTGCTGAGGCGTCCTTGCCCTAATTCGACTGGGCTGGTCGTGTGTCACTTGGGCTGAAATAGTCGTCTGGTCTGGTTGCATTCCTAGGTCTCATACCTACTCACTCCTCGATCTATCTATGGTTGTTGGGTTGGCTTTTTTCGTTCAGGGCCTGGTAGTAATCGATGGGCTTGATCATCCTCCTTGTTTGAGCTATTCTTTTTATTCAGGCTGTCACCTTTGTCTTGGCCGTTTTGAATATACATATATCAGATGCCATATTCAAACTGTATTTGGAAATTATCTATTGGGTGTTATACATGTTAAATTCAAACTAATTTGGCTCGATTGAATCTCACCTGTTGGGTCTTATGTTAAAATTATTGAAACAATTATGCATATTATTTTGTAATGATATCTCCACAACATATTACTAACTTAATTAATTTATTAAAAATACTTCAACTTGCTATTGTTAAAATAAATTCAAAACTATTCAAATTTTAATATGTACAAATTGAACAACATTGAAATACAAAAAATGATCTTGACTTTGTCCATATGGTAGATCGTTATTAATCAATTACTCGATTAGCATAAATTCAAGAAAGGAAGAAAAATTGAAGAATTGGTAGGAAAATACATATATATATATATAATAAAACTTCATTTTGACTTTGGAAAAAAATTATCCTTTTCATGTATTAGTCGAGCTTAACTAATTTAATTTTTTTATGTACTCTTTGTTTTTCTAAACGATCATGCTATGGTCAATTTAATCTTATCATAAACATAATTTGGAGTTGTCATTATGAAAATAAAGGCAAAAAACTCTTGTGTGTGCATGTGTGCTTTTTTTTTTTTTTTTTTTACAAAATATCAAGATTTAAAAAGAAATGTCAATAAACTATGCACAAAATCTAAGAATTTTAGATAATAAGTAAATCTAGTCGATTGATTTCTAAAAAAGTATAATTTCAATTATTTAAAATTAACGGATAAATATGAATTTTATATTATTAGATTTGATCAATCTAATGCACATACCCGTGCATAAATATTTTAAGATCTAGACCTATACATATTCAAAATACTTATATCAATGAATATGAGTCCGAATTTAGATTAGGTCCGAATCTAATATAAAACTATTAAGTCTCAATCTAGTATTTAGCTACAATGATCGGTTCGGTATGAATATTGTCCGCCATTCAACTGGTCTTTATGGGAATTACATGCAAGTAAAATTATTTTCAAATTCAACGTAATTTTTAATTAATTCCTTTTGAGAAAAAAAAAAGTAATAAAATGTTATTGTGAGTCTACCAATGTGCTGCATGATGGCCTCTATGTACGTCTGATAAAAAAACTAGTGAAATCTGGACCAGTATCCTTAAAAATCTTGTTTGGACCACCAAAGTTTGAGGTTGACTCAACACTATGCTCAAACTTTGAGCAACTCGCTGAACAGAATCAACCTCAAATTTATAAAAAAAACAAAAAAAAATAGTTTTAATGATTTGGGATTAGAAATGACAAGAGGTCCAGGTTAGATTCGGACTCGAACCCAGATCCGAACTATCCTGCTTGGAGTAGGTTTTGATTAAATAGGTTCTAAAGTTTGACAAATCCATCCCAAACCAGCCATTCCTATTTGAGATTAGGAAAAATGCCATGGGATTGAAGAAATTGTTCAAATTTAGGGACCATTTCTGTGGGTCATGAATTATTGAATTGGGATTCGGATTGTGAAAGAGGATAATTGTGCGTGTCACTTGTCTTAACTTTATTTTTTTGATGGATAGTAGTTGAAGACAGGATCAATCGTATTCAAAAACGATAACTTTAGGGACCATTTATGTGGGTCATGGAAAGGGTTTAATGGAATTTACCCTCGTCTGATATTGAAAATAAATAAATTACTCCCTATGAAAAATAAATAAAAATTTATCCTCTTGTGTTTTAAAAAATAAAAAATTTATCTCCCTGCCTAAGGAGGTAAATTCCTTCAATTTTAAAAATATAAGAAGGTAAATTGATATTTTATTTTCTATAAAAAACTATTTGTCTATTTTCTATAATCTATATTAATATAAAAGAAAAGGGGCTACATACTCACAAACGGCGGTTAGTGACACCGGCACACCAATTTTTTGTAAAAGTAAAAAATGCCTTTAAGTAATAAAATAAGTAACATTTCACTTTCTAAATTATACATTAACTAATAAATTAGTTTTTTTTTTAGTGTCATGTATTGATTTGTATATTTTGCTCTTATTTGTAATATATTTTAAAACACAAAAAAATATGTATTATATGCACGCAGGAACGACGTGCCACAATGGCTAGTATAGATAAATAGATTGCAATTTACTCTATGAAACATGACGGGTTGATTCCATTTTGATGGTAAAGATGCGGGAAGAAAACGTAATTTTCTTCAAATAACACCACCAAACGTGTTTTCATTTTATTGCACTAGCCGTTGTAGCACGCTGCCCCTGCGTGCATATAATAAATAGCTTTCACACTTTAAAATATATAAATCAATATATTAAATTTAAAAAAGAAAGGAAAGAAAAAAAAAATTATGAGTTAAAATAAAATTTAAAAACTTGAATAAGTTAGTTATATTATTAGTTCAAGGGCATTTTTGATTTATAAAAAATCGATGCGGCGGTGTAAGTAACCGCCGCTTGTGTGTAAAAATGACATTTCCTTTTTATATAGTATATATGAAAAAACATACCAAAACCAATCAATCCAGTCGTATTTATTTTTTATATCTGATATCTACGAAAAAATAATCAAAATCTTCTATCCAAACATATTCTTTGCTAAAAAATCAATACAAGACTGATTTCATCCTTGCACAATAGGTGCAGAAATTTGTTCTTCTATGTTCTTATAAGTGATTTCATCCTTCAAGAAGAGAATTTGTTTTATCTTTATTACTAATATTTTCTTGAAATATGAAGTTATCTTGGACTACTTTAATATCTCGTTGGGTTATTGGAATTGAAACAAAATTTCTTTTCCCATTACTTTGGTTCTATTCCCTTCAGAACTCACATTAATTGGGTAGAGTATTTGGAGAAATGAATTTCCTAAAATTACTAGAGTATTAAGGTCTTTAACTAGAACAAAATTGGTCTTGAAACAAATTTCATTGTTACAAACATGAGCTTTTGAAAGTTTAAAATTAATTTTGAGACTGACTGAGTTAGCAGCTGAAAGTTTTTCTTTGGTTTTTTCAAAATATTTGGTTGGGATTAATCCTTCTTGGATACAATTCCTTTAGTTTTTTGTAATCTTCAAATACAGAAATCGGATGTCTTTGATAATTGATATCTTTTTACATCCAATTATTCTGTAAAAATCCTTGTGACATCCTGGTACTGAATGATATCAGAGCTATGCAACTTTGGATATATCTATAAAAAAATTCATAATTTGTGAATTGGACTTCGACACGTTGTAAGTCGGCTTACTTGACCATTATCTGTACCCGATAACTCGTTGTCTCATCCGAAAGAGCAAAGTACGAATGTCTAACAATATGGATAAATTCATAATAAGCATGAATTCTAGAGCCTCCTCATCAGGGGATAACCAAGAAAATTCGAATATAATTACCACAGGGGAACATTGTGGGAAGACAAAGATATATTTGATTGGAAACCTCCTAATATTAGTACTAAAGAGATTTATAAGAAGTCATTTATTGATTTCAAGTCTACATATACTTTAAAAAGTGAAGAACAAGTTTTACCACTTGTTTCAGATCAACAAACTTTACATTTATTTTCCAAAAATTCCATTATTAAACATATTAAGAATGGTTATAAATTTCTGCATATTGGCCTTGTCCAAATTGCTATTAAACCTTGAACAAGAGAAGGATTAGATACCAGTGTTTCCTTACTTTACGAGATTGTAGACACTTAGATTTTATGATTCTTTACTTGGATTAGTAGAAACTAGTCTTTGTAATGGCCCAATTTATTTCAATTCTTTTCCAAATTTCATCATTTCTCTAATGATCCTCATATTATTGACATTCTTACTTTAAATGTGGGTCTCATATATATGAAATATTTTATAAGCTTCATTACAAAATTACTAATACTGGTTTAGATATCCAAGCCATATCTCACAAAGTCACCCGGACAAACAGTATTTTGGAAAATAAATAGAGCAAATCTAATCTTATGGTCCCTAAAACCATAGAATGGAAAAATGTCACCCTACCAAAAACTTGAAGTTTACCTCCTGAGTCAATACCACATATCCAGCCTATAGAAAATTCAGAAATTGATCAAATTACCCAACATCCTGATGGATTTGTAGGAGTCAAGTTTTGTAAACAAAATTCATTAAGAACAAATAGGATTTTCTACTCTCATCTTGCTACTCCTTCTAAACACTCAACTTTAGAAACAATTAGATCTACTACCTCAAAGTTTTTAGGGAATAAGAATAGATCAAAATCTTGCACAACCAATCTATCAAGATTATGAAGAAATAGGATCTCCTAATTCTGCACCTTCACAAATTCTTACAATTACCAAAGATTTTCGATTTGATAAAGATTTTCTTAAAAAAGACTTTATGTCAGAAGAAATATTTCCAGTAGGAAATGGTTCATGAGTAGTTTTCTTAATCTCAAAGAGCAAATATCATATCTGAATGGTATGAATCTATGTCATACATTAAACAAAATATCCCTTATTTCTCTTTTATTCCAAATATGAAGAAGATAAATTAACAGTTATTCAACAAACTCTAAAAAATGGACGAAGATGGATGTGTCAATAGTCTTCAGTGAACATCCACCATTAGAGGAATCTGGATCTCTATAAAATGTCAAGTCATCAAGTGCCTTCCTGTTAGCGAACCATCCACCAGCGAAGTAAGTACTGTTTTAAATAGATAATTTCTCAAATTTAATTCTTCATTCTATAGAAAAACAACTAGATCGAATAGAAAATAGGATTAAAGAAGTTTCAGGAAAAGGAGATTCAAATCCCTCATCTTCTTCTCTAATAACATCCAATGATCCAAGTTTTCATATCACCGTTGATAATCTTCCTTTTAGGACAATTTATCCTTTTAGGAATCCAAGAAAGACTAAGAGATTTGGGTAAAGATAAAGTCATTAACATAATTGAACAAAATATTGAAAACTTTTATAAAGAACAAATTCCTAATTCAATTTACCCTATCCAACATTTAACATCTTACAGGACTTATATAAACCAACTCCCCTGATTTAAAAATAGAAGAAGTACAAAATTTTAGATCTTTTAATGGCAGTTCGATATATATCAATGGAATTTAAATACCTTGTCTGAATTTCAAATTCTTAGTTTATGTAAATAAAAATCATGTTAATTTAAGGATTACAATTATGTAATGATTTCACCTTAAAGCCCAATTAAAGAAACAAAACCTTACTAATAGGAAAGAATTAGGAGGTTGGTGTGAAACAGTTTGGATTCCAAAAAATATGCTCTCCATCATCAAAAACAAAACATCATAACAGTCATAGATATAAATCTTCAAAGAAAATTCCTTCCTCAAAACCCTCTCCTAAGCCTAATTTCCAAAGAAAAAACTTCCAAAAAAAGATACTCAAAAGTTCCTAACTCTATTATTTGTCACGAATGTCAAAAGCCTGGTCATTATGCCAGTAGTTGTAGGATGAGACAGAAAATCCATGAACTAAGTTTAGGAGAAGAACTAAAAATCAATTATTAAGTATCTTAGATGAAGAAGACTTAAAAGTATTTGAATTAGAATATGAAAATCCCAATTTAGAAGAACAATTAGATTAAGTCCAACCAGAAGAAGGATATAACCTCCTCAGAAGAAGAGTCTCAAAGTTCTAACTCAGAAGAAAATAATGGATGTTCCGAATGTCCCACCAGGATTATGTTTTTGTAATAAACAAATAGCTACTTTAACCAATTAATTTTTCTTAATTTTAGATCTTATTGATAAAATTCAAAGTCTTGAAGATAAAGAAACCTATTTACATAAACTTCAAAAATTAATCTCAAACGAAATTCCCCAAAAAATCAAAATCTCCTCCTAAAATAGATTTTTCAGAAATTATGAACATATTTGATTCCTCCAATTCTAAAGTTTCTATATCTAATTTAAAGCATGAAATTAGACAATTAAAAAGATAAGTTAAAACTCTAAAAGAGAATCATGACCAATTACAACAAGAAGTTTTAATTATAAAACACCATAATCAAATTTCTAGAGAAAATGCCAATAAGGCATCTCCATCTAAGAATTCTGAAGAAGAACAAGAAGAATCTTTGTCAACTCCATTTCTAAAATTGCCTATCAAAAATGGTATGTAAAAATTAATTTAGTTATGAAAACTTCAAATTAATTGTTATTGCTTTAATGGATTCAGGAGCAGATATGAACTGCATCCACGAAGGATTAATCCCTACCACATATTTGAAAAAACCAAAGAAAAACTTTCAGCTACTAACTCAGCCAGTCTCAAAATTAATTTTAAACTTTCAAAAGCTCATGTTTGTAACAATGGAATTTGTTTCAAGACCACTTTTGTTCTACTTAAAGACCTTAATACTCCAATAATTTAGGAAATCCATTTCTCCAAATGCTCTACCCAATAATGTGAGTTTTGAAGGGATTAGAACCAAGTAATGGAAAAGAAATTTTGTTTCAATTTCAATTCCCTGTAACCCAAAGAGATATTAAAGTAATCCAAGATAATTTCATATTTCAAGAAATATTAGGAATAAAAAAAATAAATTCTCTTCTTAAAGGATGAAATCACTCATAAGAAAATAGAAGAACAAATTTCTGCACCTTTTGTGCAAAAGAAAATTCTTGAATTCCAAAATCAAATTCAAAATCAAGTTTGTTCAGAATTACCTAATGCATTCTGAAAAAGAAAAAAACATATTATTACTCTCCAGTATGAAACTGATTTTGATAAAGACAAATTTCTACCAAAGCTAGGCCAATTCAAATGAACCAAGAATTACTAGAATACTGTAAAAAATAAATTCAAGATCTTCTTAATAAGAGAATTCGTCCTTCAAAATCTCCTTGGTCTTGCCCAGCTTTTTATGTCCAGAAGAATGCTGAATTAGAAAGAGGAACTCCCAGATTAGTCATCAGCTACAAATCTTTAAATAAAGCATTAAGATGGATTAGATATCCCATATCTAATAAATCTGGTCTTCTTAAAAGACTTTATAATGAAAATTCTTTTTTCTAAGTTTGGTATGAAATCAGGATTCTGGCAAAATCAAATAGTTGAAAAAGATAGATATAAAACAACTTTTACTTTCCATTTGGCCAATTTGAATGGAACGTTATGCCATTTGGGTTAAAAAATGTTCCATCAGAATTCCAAAAAATCATGAATGATATTTTTACTCCATATACTTCTTTCACTATTGTTTATATTGATGATGTTTTAGTTTTAATGAAAATATAGAAAAGTATTGGAAATATTTACAAATATTTCTTAAGCTCATGAAAGGCAATGGTCTCATAGTATCAGCTCCTAAATTAAAACTCTTCCAAACTAATATTAAATTTTTAGGACATCAAATCCATCAAGGAACTATTGTCCCAATCCAAAGATCTTTAACATTCGGAGAAAAACTTTCAGATCAAATTTTAGATAAAACACAATTACAAAGATTTCTAGGAAGCTTAAATTATGCCTCAAATTTTTATCCAAACCTTAGACAAATATTTAAACCATTATATGATAGATTAAAAACTCCTCCATCACATTGGACTCAAATTCATACAGAATTAAAGAACAAATTCTATCATATAAGAAAGTAAAGAAATTAAAAAACTTCCTTGTTTAAGTATATGTCATCTCTCTGCACCAAAAATTGTACAAACTGATGCATCTGAAGTAGGATATGGTGGAATCTTTAGTCAAATTATATAAGGAAAAGAAATGATAGTAAGATATTATTTTGAAGTCTGGAAAACAACATCTCAACAAAATTATCCAACAATAAAAAAGAAAAATATTGTCTATTGTGTTATGCATTTCCAAATTCCAAGATGATTTATTAAATCAGAAATTTATTTTAAAAATTGATTGTAAAGCTGCAAAGGATGTACTTACAAAAGATGTTAAAAATTTAGTTTCAAATAAATTTTTGCCAGATGGCAAGCTTTACTATCTGTTTTTATTTTAATATTGAATATATTAAAAGGACTAACAATTAATTCCTGACTATTCGACAGAGAATTTTGCAGGGATGTCAAAGGCAACTGAAGAATCAAAGCTAAAGGTTTCATTTAGCAAAACCCTCTACACAAATTCTCAAACTAAATTATTCTTTTCTCACATCTGAAAAACTTCAAAATCCCAAAATCTCCAATTATTGAAACCCCAAACTCCTGAAAATCTAAAACCATTACGAATTCTTCCTCCTTCAATCCAACCAAAAACCCTCACCCAAACAGCTTCAAAGACAATATATGCACCACAAACTGCTGTGCAAATCACAAATAGGTTTATCCCACTGAGAAAACCAATTCCTCTTGCCCCTTCCAAACTCACCTAAACTTACAAAGATATAGCAGGAACTTCTACTGCTAGACCAGTCAGTTCACAAATTAATTCACCAATCAGTTCCATAAATGCTCCATATATTGAAAAAGTCGATTTTCATCTTGACTGTATAATTGAGGATGAATGGATCAATGAACAAACTCTTGATGATCCAATACAAATGGCACGAATGGTTCTTGATCAAAATTATAATAGGATTTACGAAGATCCACTTAAAACCCAACAATTTTATGAAGACATTCTTCTTTCAACCAAATCCATTTACACTCCTCACAAACTGGCTACCGAAAAATATTTATAAATTCCATCCTTTTTTTATATGATTGGGAAAAAAGTTCTTATGAGCTCAAAAGTATTCCCAGTAAAATTACCTATTAATTTCTTACTGGATTACATCAAAGCCTTTCAATATTTCTCCTCAAACAGAATGAGAAAAAATATCATATCCTTTTATTTCTTTTGGTACCAAAATTACCTCAGAAAAAGTCCCAAATTGGTTTATCAGATGGTGGTACTATTTTGGATCAAAATTACAAATGCTTCTAAAGCCAGTTCAAGAAGCCTTCAAATTCTTTTCGAAAAATCTGAAATCCAGTGTATTTCCAGGACAACATCTCCCCAACCTTCTCAAATTCTACATCCAATTCAATCTCACTCGGATACTAAAAATTGAGCCACAATTCAAACCTCTCCAAATTGACAAAAACACGGTTGTATTCTCCCTCGGGAAAAAATATTGCGTCAAATGGTGGGACAAAATGAACATAGAAAATTTTGAACAGCCAGCAATTCTTGAATGGTTCAAGCAAAATCCTACAAAGTGCAAAAGTGCAATAATTCTTGGAAAAGAAATCAATTCACAACAAGAGCAATTTCTACTGGAGAAGAATAATTTATCTGCAAGAAAAGCCAAAGCAACTACGCAAGAAGAAATCCAAAAAATTCTAAAAAGAAGTTAAAACTGACAAAGAAGACTCTCCATCACCCGCCAACCTTGGAGATAAAAATGAAGATGACTGCTTCGGAATTTTTAGTCTAATTCCATAGAATTTTATTGATGTAAAATTTCTCGAGATAGGTTAATTATTGTTGTTGTATTTCCAAAATCCAAAAATTCAAAATTTCCAAAAAAAAAAAATCAAAAATCCAAAAATCAGCTTTTTCAAGCAACTTGCTGGATTATTTGGACCTTGAAAGACAGTTGTGATGGAAAGCACAGCAAATTACTCAAGTGTATGGAGAATTTCAAGGTCATGAATTTCTATAAATAGAAGCATTTGAAAGAGAGAAGAAACACAACACACTTTGATTATTTTTTCACACTTTCACTTCCTCTAGCTCTTGTTTTTTGTTACAAATCCTTTAGTTCTTTGTAATCTTCAATAATACAGAAATCGGATGTCTTTGTTAATTGATATCTTGTACATCCAATTATTCTGCAAAAATCCTTGTGTATCCAATTTCAAAAATTCAGTAAGTTATCTTCAATCTTATTTTGATTCATATTTGTTGTCATTTCATTTATTTTGATTCATATTTTTTGTGGTTTCATAATTGTTATAATTAAATTTTTATATTTATAATAACATTTGTTAAGATCTAAACATTTCCTAATATAGTTTCAACAATGGTTGTTATATTCAAATTTATCTTAGTTGTGATATCCTGGTACTATATTCATATTTTTAATATAATAATTAAATTAATTTTAGAAAAAATTAAAAATGCAATAGCCGCCGCCGCCGCTGTGGTGGAGGGCTACACCCTCCTCATCCCCGGGTGACGGCCATTGCCCAACGCAACAAGGGTGACTGTCGTCGCCCATCCATCGAGGGCGTCCGTTGTCGCCCAGATAGGGGCGGAGGGAATGGGAGATCGGGTTGGGATGACGCGGGGGGGTAGTTTTGATTTTTTTTTTAAATAATAATTTTACTTTTATAAAATTGTAATACCTTTAATTTTTATAAATTATAATAATTCATATAATATAATTTATCCAACATGTGATATAATTTTCTAAAGCTATGTAGGACTAAAAACCAGTAAAAATATCCACTTGGCATGCCATGTCATTTTTTGGTCAAAAATTAAAATTTCGCCCACTGTAAAACTAATAAATTATAAAAAATGAAATTAATTATCAGACTAAAATTAATACTGAGCATATTTAACAGGCTAAGAAAAAATAATTTTTTGTATATAAATAATATATAAATAATTTTATAGGTATATTTTAATAAATATTTTTGTTCTATATAAAACTTTATCTAAATAATTTTATAAATTATATGTATACTTGATAGGAGTGCATTTTGTGATAATTTCATGTGGTAATTAACGTTCTTTTATGGCCTAAATACTCCTAATTAAGTGTCATTTACAGCATGAATTCATTATGGAGAGAAAGAAAAAGAAAATGGAGAAAGAAGCCGAAAATAGAGAAATTGACAGATTTGAAGAAACAACTAGGCGTGCCCACGCCTAACCTGGGAAAATGTGGCTGCACAAGGAAGGTTCAAACTCGAATTTTGAAAGGATTGAGGCGAAGTGGGACATCTTTTGCTGATTGAAAACTACCTTTTGCTGGAGAAATTCTTTAGGATAATAATTTCTTCCTTAGGTCTTCTAGTTTTATTTGGAATCTTTCTTTTCTAGTTCTAATATAATTAGGTAACTAGTTATTATAAATAAGTGATGTAATTCACATTGTAGACATCTTTGGATCTTGGATCTTGAATCTCTGCGTTTTATATAATATTTTCTCTTCTTCTTCTTATGTGTTCTTCTATTAACATGCTAAGCTAGTCCTTTAATTCCGGTTAAAGATTCGGTGAATGCTTAATTCCAACAAGTTGTGAGATCTAATTATGCTTTCTACTTTCATGCATATTGGTATTTGTTGTTCTCTTTACTTTTATTACAAATAATCTGATTTATGAATGATCGATATCTTTGTTCATTGTCAAGAATATTTGCCTAACCAATTGAATTTGCAAATCCGTAATTGTTTGTTTAATTCAATAACTAGTGGTAACATTGCATAATTGATTATGTCGTAGTCTTTGATTATGTTATGGGGATTGCACAATCTAACTTAAATAAATCCTCGAAGGAATTTATTGATTAGAAGTGGGCCTTTCTAGTTCTTAATGTTGTCGATAAATTAAATCTGGAAGACGTTCTCAAGGTTGTTTACTGATTAGAGATTTAGTCAACGAACATTCGTTGACTATCGACTAGGTAAGGAAATGTAAGGTTGTTAGGTAAATAATGACCATAACCAATTTATCTCTTATGAATGATTTTCATCTTTGCATCTATAATCGACTGTGGAATTGAGCATGATCCTATCTTTAACTGGAATATCTTTCTCATATCTACTCTCTTTCTAATTGTTTTCTTTTCTTTACTTTTAGATCTAGATTTTTAATTAAAATCCCCCCATCTTTTGTTCATATTTGAAGGAATTAATTTAAAACCAATCTCTGTGGATTCGACCCTACTCATCACTTTTACAAGTTTTTAGTAGGAATATTTTTGGTGGATTCGACAAACATCAATATTCTAATAGCCCTATAAAATTGACTAGGAGGGTCATTTTAGTCATTGCTCCTATAAAATTAAGCTCACTTTGACCAGGGGGTAGTGTGATCTATTTTTTGTAATATAGGGATGAAATTGATATTTAATTTTTTACAGGGATTTTTTAATTTTTTTGCATAACACAAGAGGGCAAAATAAATATAACTCCCTTTTTTTTTTTTAATGTAGAGGTACCGCGTTATTTTTTTCTACTTACATCAACTTGGGGGGGGGGGGGGGGGGGGGGTGTTCACATTTTATTTGACACCATTTTCATAATTTTTAAATTGAGTTTGACTTGAATGAAAATAAAATATTTTTTTTGAATATTTATTAATATAGCTAGCGTACAAAATTTGTAACTTATAAACTTATGTTATATATGCTTCAATTTAAAATCAAACTTTTTTAATTATACCAATTTGACATTAATTTAATTCTTAATCTAAGATGTAACAACCACTTTATGACTAAATCTTTGCTTTTTTTAATTATCATTCACATTCACATTCAGCACATTTAAATTTAAATTTGTAGATATCCCTATACTTTTAAAATAAGTCAGTCAAGGTAAAGTCTAAGTCAAATTAACTTATTGACAAATATAGAAATTAAAGTGTATCAACATTGACCCTTAGAAACATGCATAATTTGAAATCTTATTTTAACATAGTTATTTAAAGATAAATTATATCGAAATTTTTTTAAATTAAATTTAATTACACAAATTAGTTTTTTTTTATCGTCTAAAAAATTATATGTTCATTCATTTTCGAGTATCGATGTAAATTACTATTACAATGTAATGGGGTATACTTACAATTTTGTAAAAAGCAAGAGGTATTTGTATAATTAGACCTAACCTCCGGTCATATTGATTAAATTAGTATTACAACATCGGGAGGTGTGCTTGTAATTTTATAAACAACAACAGATATTTGTATAATTAGATTTGATCTCAAGAAGTGTCGATGTAATTTATCCTTTAATTAATTATGGACAATAGATAATGAAAGCGCTCCCATTTGTATTTTTGTTGTTTTGAAAATTATAACATGAACGATTGCAGGATCAACGCTCTTATAGTTAGTAAAAGAGGGCAAAAATGGACAATATCCAGATCAAAACATGAACATAAGTAGCAAATTGTGCGAGTCACTGGAAGAAAATTTACATTGCTTATATTTTAATAATTGTGGATTAAAAATCGCGATAAATAATTATTATTAATTATGATTAACTAGAATTGAGATATATAAAAAAGCTAAGCTTATTCACCATGGAAAAAATATTTAGCAACACTCGCCAAACAACAGCTGACAAACTGTTGCATGGTCGTGGTTTAAACTATTTGCTGGGACTATTTGTTTGTGACCATGTCAATTAGCTATAATTAAATGTCATAATTCTTGTAGTGAGTTAAGTACAACAACGCGACATGGGTATTAGGTATTTCTTTTTCGAAATACTAGCCCTCGTAGCACGCCATCCTTCTAATAAATAATTTTTCATGCTTTCAAATATATAAAATATATTAATTGGACAGTTAAGCTAATATAAAACTATACAAATTGAATAAGTTAGTTTTGAAGGAATTTTTTGGGATCACTAAAAAAATAATATAATTGTGTCAAAACAGCCACTTTATATCTATAGCACCTGATTCGTTTATAATCATACTGTCCATCGTAGCACACCGTACATGCGTACAAATAACATCTTTTATGTTTATAGTAAATAAGAATAAAATATATAAATCAACACATCACATTTCAAAAAAATGAAAAAACAACTTCAAAAGTATTATCTACACAATAATAAAAATTACATCACGATATCATAAACTACCATTTATGAGTCAAAACGATGTTTTCGTTTTCATATTCGTACAAATAAATTCAAACGTCTTTCTGACATATTTTTCTTTTAGTTCAGAGAGTTGTAGACCTATTAATAACCCCACCCTCTATTCTAACAAGAAAATATAGTTTCATGTTCGTCCGTATCACATCAATACCCAAAAAATACACACACAGCACACAAGAAAATACCAAAAAATACACACACAGCACACAAAAAAATACCAACAAATACACACACAACACAGGTCAAAGTTCACAACTTGCAATAAATGTTTCCTCCTGCAATAAATTACATTTCGTGGCAATTTCATAGTTTTCGGACATAAAATTGTATGACTACTTTCTTCTCATCTTCCTTCAGAAAGCGAAACTCAATTCAGACTGAACAACATGACAATGAAAAACAGGCCGAATTTCCACACTTGCACACATGAAATTGTTGCAGATTTTCTGCGATGCAACTCAGAAACTAACACATCAATTAATTAACTCTTCAAAATCTTTAAATGTGTATTTGGATTGATAGATTTGAATTTGAAGGAAAACGTGAGCGCTAATTTTATCGTCTTTGACAATCGAAATACAAGAAAATTATTACAAATAAAAATATATATTTCATAGGTAAAAGTGGGTACAATATCTATCTAATCCTCTGATTCTTATGTTCAAAAATGTATTTGATAAATTTAAGGTAAAATTTTCTTGTAGGTCTCCCTTTGACTTGGTTTGAATTTCTATAAATTAATTTGAGGATTTAAGTCAGTAATCCTGAATTAAATATTATAGTCTTGATTTAGGCTTTGAGGACTTGAAGATGAAATCTCTACTGGAAGTTGAATTTATAACGGTGCTTCAGGCTTGTGCCTGTAATTCCAAATCAAATGTTATAATTGATTGTGCACCTTTGACGAACGACTCGATCTCCACTTTGAACGCTTTTGAATATTCTTGAGCTCGAAAAACTTTATAGAGAGAATTATTTAGCCTCATTTGTTCTCTATTTTTGTGGGATTAGAATAAGCTCCATGGACCCTTTTATATAGCTATCAAAGATGTAGAGTTGTGATACTCTTGAACATTTTGTATTATCTCTTTTAATTTAATTTAATGAGATTAAATATTTGGCAAGACATTATAAGTTAATTTAACATTATCTCTTTAATATTTGTATTTTTTGAAAGAGACAAATATCAAATTATTTATCTTGATTTCATTGAAGCGTACATGCAATTGCTCCACGTGGCAGCTTCTAATTGGATTGAATCTTCGACTGCAAGCCACAATTTGATTGGCCCAAATAGTGTACTTATGATACTTGCGGGTCGTTGATCTGTTGATTGGATATATATTAAAAAATCAATTAAATTAACTATTTACACTTGATATTAATTTAGTAAATTCTATAAAAAAAAAAAATAAATATAATTGATAAGTAATATATTATTTTTACACTCGTCATCATTCAATTGGGCATGAAATTTTACTTGTCTATAGAAGGATTTGAAAAAATTTCAAACGATTTTATTTGAAAAGAATTTGAAATCCATCCATATTTATCAAAACATAATTCAACTAGACTAGAAGGATTAGAAATTCTTTAAATATAGAATTATCTAAACATATTGGAAGGATTTGTTATTAAGAATTTCAGAATCCTTCAGTCCAGATGCAACTTTAAAGAAATAATTTTAAATACTTTTATATGATGAATTTGAAATCGATTAATATTTAACAAAATATAGTTTACAATTAGGATGGAATGATTTAAAATTCTTTAAATTTAAAATTAGTCAAAAAGTTCAAATAATTTGTTTTCGAGATTTGAAATCTATCAGCAAAGGAAAGAATTTTGATGGGTCCTCCTATGGCTGGTTCAAGTGCCTGTGACTTTCCGGAGGTTGACATTGTGACCAGATTATTGTTAAAAAGATCCCTATACAGAGAATAAAAAATAAGGGATAATTACATTCTCCTTCCACGAAATTTAGTGTAATTACATATAAATTTCATGTGGTTTGAAAAATTATATTTAGTATTCCTGAGGTTTGTTTCTATCTAGTAAATAAGTCATTCCGTTAGTCAAAATTCACCGAACTTGTTTATATTAATAAAAAATAAAAAAAAATATTTATTTACCCCATTGACTTATTACTAATTTGTTTCAAGTCAAATAATTTTTTTTGTAATCAAATTAGCCTCATATGTCTTTATGCATTAATGCATGTATATCTTCATCAGTATTTTATGTAGAAGTTTATGTGCCAAAATGATATTATCCGTTATGTTTTTGTGCGACAAATGCATTTGGTACGGTGATATTAATTTATTCATTTATGCCACCTTTACCTTGAGTTAGTAGTTGGGATATCCACTTAATTACCTTTAATTTTTTGTTTAATTTGTTTTGAATCGTCCTAATATGAGTAGTTAAAGCCCGTTACTGTAGTTGATTATGACTGGATTGTAGTCCTAAAATTATTTATACCACTTAAATCCCTTCACGCCAAGTGAAGGAAGTCGAATTCTATTAACAAGGATATTAAAAATAATTTGTAACTCACATTACATAGACTGATAGGCCTGTAGTAAGTTTGATGTTTACTGGAGTCCAACAGTACCATAATAATCGAAGGCTCTTTTGTGTAGCCTAAAATCAAGGAGGACTAACTTGCAAAATAGGATTAACATTCTGATACTTAAGTTAGTAACTGGTTAACTTCTCTCTTGAGGGTGCCTGCTTGGAGCAAGACTTAGGAACCTCTCAGAAAGGGGGATAAGGTGTTTGCTCGGAATAGGGGTTATGTGCCTCCATGGAGGAGGGTTTAGGTGCATACACATAACAAAGCTTAAATGTCTCCCAGAGAAGGATCTAGATACCTGCCCGAAGGAGCGCTTAAATGTCTCCACAGAGAAGGGTTTATGTGTCTATGTGGAGGACAGGATTTTTTTATGTTAGTATAGAGCAGAACTTATGTGCTTCCTCGAAGAAGGACCTAAGGGTCTGCAGAAGTAGGGCTTAGGGTGCCTGCTCGAAGGCAGGATATATTTCTCGAGATTTGTGGCCTCATCTTCTTGTTCCTCGCATTTTTCAACAAGGAATTTATGCTTGTAGTTCCTAGCCTTCTTCAAGTTAATATATTTTTCAGCTTGGGCTAGAAGATGTAAAAATTTGTGAGGGGACTTTTTAGCAAAAGATTTGAAGAAGTTTCAATCTTGCAATCCCTACGAAAAACCATAGGTTAGTACATTAGATGTAGCAGAAAATGACCTCTAGGACTGCTAAGTTAAAATGTTGAAAATACTACCTCAACGATTTTCCTTTCTGCTGTAGGGAAAAAAGGCTCATTTACTACTGGCAAATTGGTGTAGAAAATGAGAGCGAAATTCGCCGAATAAGTGGATTGATCTTGTTGAAAATTGGTTGAACAACTATTGGGCCAATTGTGGTGAAGGTAGTTACAAACATAAGACACTTGACCCTAGTGATATAATGGTTGAGAAGGGCATCATTCTTGAAGCATGGCAGATGCTTCTGAGGATCTGTGGTCCCATCATACTGACAAATTAGGCTCTTTCCAGTTAAGGGCGAGTTCGTCTGCTAGAATTTCTTCTCTGAAGGGGGTGCCCTCTTGCTCCCCTGGGGAGACCATGAAGACACGTCTCTGTAGGTTGAAAGAGTTCCTATTAAAGCTTATTAGTGTGCGCCCTTCAGTCCAAAGTGCTAAAAAATTTCAAAATTTTAAATAAATTTTTGTTAAGTTTAACGAAAAAGTTAACGAAAGAATCAAAAGTACCAAAAAAATTCAAACTTAAAAATCAAAATTACAATCTTAAACTATTTGAGAACCAAAACTGCACTTTGCAGGCCATCATTCTTTAATCGTGTAACCACACACACACACACAATGTCAAAGTCCACAAGTTGTAATAATTGTTCTTTTCCTGCAATAAATTCCATTTCATGGAAATTTCATAGTTTTTGTGGGGATAAATTGTATGGCTTTCTTCTCATCTTCCTTGAGAAAACGAAACCTCAATTCAAAGCAAACAACATCACAATGTAAAACAAACCGAAATTTCACACTTGCATGTATGAATTTTTTGCAAATTTTCTGCGATGCATCTCAGAAACTAACACATCAAATCAATTTATTTCCATTGTTGACCAAAACAATTTTTGGTGGGGAACAAAACTTTCTTTTTCTTTTCTCCCAATTTCTTAGTAGAACCGGTAAGGAATTTCCCACTTCATTATTGTTTGAGAATAGACAAAAATTTCACAGTCAAAATCAGTATGAATATTTGGACACTTTGAAATTTGTTGGAAATTATAGAAAGCTCAAACACTTCCTGAGAAGTGTGTTTTCCTTTTCTTTTCTTTTTTCCCCTCTAACAAAAGAAGACCATAAGATATGAGGCTTTTGCTAGCAAAGTTCTTAAATGGGAGGTTTTAAATTTAAAGTTTAGTTAGAAATGATAATTTTTAGAGATAATTATATTTACACCCTTGATTTATGGTCTATTTATACAAATCGTCTTTATTTTATTAGATAATTATACATACACACACTAAAATATTATTGTCACTTACACAAACTACCCCTTATCTTTTTTAAAAAACTATTAGAATTATTACACAAACTACTCCTATTTTTTTGCTGTTAGGAGTACCTTTTGTAATTATGTAAAAATCAGGGTTAATTTGTGTACATAAATAAATCATAGGTTAGGAAGTGTAAATGTAATTTTTCCTATTTCTTAATGTTTGGTCTAAAATATACAAACATTCTCTTATATTTGTGAAATTATAAATATATTATCATAAGGATTGTAGTTGTAATTGATGTTTCGAGATAAATTTTACATTGACACCCTCTACTTGTAATTTTGTAAGGGACAGGGAGTATTTATGTAATTAATTTACGATTTAATGCAATATATCCTCTTGTAATATTATAAATGAACAAATTACTCTCCTATGAAAATAAAAAAAAATAACAAGTTACTCCTTGTGTGTTTTAAAATGAAGCAACTTACCTCCTTCGTATTTTAAAAAATACAGAGAGGTAAATTGCTATTTTTTCCATACGGGATAATTTGTTCATTTACAATATCACAAGGGGTTGCTTGCATCTTTCCTAATTAATTTACCCTAAATTTTATTTCGCACTAAATAAGTAGGTATTTGTCTTATACATTTGTAAATAGTAGTATAGATTATATTTTCTCCATATAATGAATTTTGATTGATATATTTAATTAACAATGTAATTATTATTATTTTTTCAATAAAAAATAGAAAATATATAGAAAATACAATTAATTACTAGACGTAGGGTTGAAAAAAAAATTGATAGATAAAAAATTTGTTTGAACTCGATTTGTTAAAATTAATAAATCAAACTTGAACAAATAAATTTTGTTCCATAAACTTTAAACCTTGACTCGAACTCGATTCGATTAGTAAGAAAATCGTAAAATACTAAATATCAAATTACTCGAGTTCGACTCATGTTTAATTCAATTAAAATTCGTTTGATCTCGATCAATAATCAAATTAATTTCAATGTAATTTTTTAAATTCAATAATAATTAAATAAATTTAATAATAATGTGTTTGACTGAACTTAACTCATAATTTATGTCTATCATTATGTCTTCTCACTTTGAATTAGCAGAAAATAAATGTATAATACATATAATAAATGGTGGTAGGGACAGCCATCAGCAAAGTTATGATTAGACAAATGAACGAATTTCTGATTCACGTTTACTAACTTTTTCAGCTTGATTTTGGATAATTTTGCTTTTGGATTTTTTTTCTTTTTTTTTTTTTTTTTAGAGTTTTGCTTTTGGAAATTTGAAGTTGTTCAGACGTAAGTTCATCTATTTCTTTTTTTCTACTGCGTAGGGGTGCTAAAAATGTGATTTTTTTAAAAATAAAAATTATAATAAATGAGTATATTAATTATCATTAAATAAAGCTGATACAAAAATTAGCTTTTTCACCATGAAAAAATCATTTTACACGACTAAGAATTATAGTCAAAATATTTTCCATAACTAATGTTTAGTCACCCTCGTAAAAACAACGGCTGCCAACCGTTGTGTGGTTGTGGTCCATATATAATTATATATTTATTATGACTATTTATTGTTAACCATAATAATTAACCGTAGTTTAAATGATATAATTTTTCATGACGCCTGTTAAAATTAGGAAAATACTGATAATCTTTTAAATAATTAGAGAATGTTTTATAATTATACTAAATTTTGTAGGAGTGTTTGTTGTAATTTAAACTTTTTATTTAATTATTTGAGTGAAAAGATGAGGTAGGAATAGGATACAAAAGTACTAGTACTATAATAGGCACAGAATTCCCCAAAACAAAGGACAACTTCAAGCCTGAACTTTTGAAAAAGAACTTCTCGTTTAGGAGTTGTGTTTTTTTTTTACTTTTACGAATTGTTTTTTCCCATTAATATATATTTTTTTCTCAAATATGACTAATAGTCAGCAATAATTATAAATTACAGTTATTTTTTCTGAAATTCATAAAAATTACAATACTCTTGTATTATTAAAAAAATTATAAATATCTCCCTGACTAACAACGAAGTCATTCTGTTAGTTTCTATTAGGTTTTCGTCCACTTTTGTGAGCGAATTGCACAAATTTTCCTTTTAGATTATGAATTATAATTTGAAATTTTTAATATATTTTTGTGGTTTAATGCGCTTTATTATTTACTTTACCTATCCTATGATTTTTTTCCTTACATATTTTCCAAACTTTAATCGGCAAAGATAAGTAATAATTTTCACCCACCATCTAAGTTTTACATAATTATTTTTCATTTGAGATAGATATTTATAATTTTTTAAATTAATAACGAAGGGTATTCATAATTATACTAAATATCGGACAAGGCAACTGTATTAAATTATGTATGGTATATGTTATTTAAAAAAAAAAAAAAACACTTCTTACCACTTAATACGGAACAGGAAAAGAATTTTGTTAAGGACGGAAAAATTGTCATTTTATTTGAGCAAGTACAGGAGGTGACATTTTTCACCCACTTAGAATTCAATTTGACAATTACGAACAATAATTTTAAGAAGGAAAAATTGCAATCTTAGTCCTGTAATTCAAAGGAGTGATATTTTTAATTTTATGAATTGATTTTAGTAATTTAGTTCTGTAATTTTATAATTTTGACAATTTTAGTCCTTTTTGGTCCTATATAAATTTATTTACAGGACTAAAATTGCAAGTAACTTTATAATTTTGGCAATTTTAATTATGTTTTACCTAAAATTGCTAGTCATGTAAATAAATTTATGTAGGACCAAAAATGCTAACTCCCTTAAGTTATAGGATTAAAAATGTAATAGCCCCTAAGTTACAGAACTAAAAATGTCGGAAAAAGATGAAAATTGTCAAAATTTTAGAATTACCGAACTAAATTGCGAAAACCAATTCATACAGGACAAGTAATACCATCCTATAAATTACAGAACTAAAATTATATTTTTTCCTTTTAAAAAACTAGCAAACTGCAGACATTTGTCATTGAAAATTACAAATTTTAATTTGCCAAAAAATGTTATGTAATTGTCACGTGACAAATGCAAATCGAACATGAAATGTGAGTCATTGATCGTATAGCATATGATAAAATGCAGAAACACATGTGTCATATGAATCAATGCGTATCGGACACGGGAAGTTATATAAGATGAATCACTTCCACAAGAAACATATATATATACAAGGGTAAATAAAATAATACCACGTGCTTACCCCCAAAAAAATAAAAGAAAATATTCAATTGATAAAATTATCATTAATTATATACTAAGTATCAAGAATTTAAGTTTCGTTCACGATCTTATCTGCTACAACTCAAACTCAATTCTTATCACTATTAAATATCTAAAAATTATAGGCGAAATTACACTTTCAATCGCATGGGATAGGTGATTCAATATTTTTAGCCCTATACTTTATGAAAAATTTCAGATCATCCCAAAATTAAAAAAATTAGACACATTTAATTTGATATATGCTTTACGAAATTTTTAAAATGATCCCAAAATTAAAAAGATTCAACATATTTAGTTCCATATTCAAGTTTTCTTAAAAAAAAATAGAGGACAAGGATACGTGCAATGTGCTTGGCCATCAGTTGTGTGAGCAGCCAAATCTAATGAACACATAAATTTTGTGATCATTTTGAAAATTCCTTAAATCAAAGGGCTCAAAGTGCCGAACTTCTATCATATTGCACTAAAATATAATTTTGCCAAAATATTATATATGGAAATATAAAAATTATTATTATGTAATATGAGAATTTGAAATCAACAGTTAATATAATGTGGCCAAGATTTTATATGTTTTCTTATAAAGTGATTTGAAGTCAAGATGGAAGTTGGGTTGGTAAAAAAGTAGTAAATTACTCAACATGCAACAAGATACAACCTATGATGGTAATTGGAAAATAAAGCAAGATTTTGGCTGCTTCAACACTTAAAGGTCTTTGGGTAATTGCATGAAAAGTACAATGAATGTCAGAATGAAAAGAGCTAAGTTTATTTTATTTTTTTAAAAAAAGCTTTTAGAAATATTTGGTAAAATATTATTATAAAACTTGTAAGATGTCAGTAGTAAAATCTTAAATTTTGAATCTTGTAAGCTCTGTTTTCATAAATTTTACTGAATATTTTTCAACATTAATGTTTTGAAAAACTTATAAGATCGACCAGAAGCCCTCTACTTGCGTGTATTATATCTCTTGAAACACTAAAATCATATGGCAAGAAAAGGATCTAACCATAAAGATTTTGGCTTGAAGCAAAATTAAATTTCCAAAGAATAGTACTGAAAAGGGTTAAAAGTGAGATATATGAGAAGAGATGAAGTGGAGAGGTCAAAAGCAGCCCATCATAATGTGAACGCCCCATTGAATTTGGTACATGAAATTATATTTATATTTATATTTATATTTATGTTGAAGGTCAAAAGTCTTTGGTTTTCAAAACCTAAAGAATAGTGCGTGACTGTGTGTAAGAATCGTGGCAACTTCCCTGTTAACTTCCCCACAAAGCCAGGTCCTTGACAACGTGGACCACGACTGGCCTTTGTCCCCTTTATGACACCCAACTCTTTGATGGTTACAAATAAAAATCTCCTATATATATATAGCTGTGTGTGTGTTTATCTATCTACACTCAACACTCGCAACCCTCACTTGTCTCGTCTCTTCACAACTCCCCTCCACCTTATTTCCCTCGAACAATTTCAAGAATCATCGCTTTTGAAGAGTAATTATGGATAAATTGCCTAAGTGTGGAGCTAATTACGTTCCTCTTACTCCCATCACTTTCTTGAAGAGAGCTGCCATGGTTTACTCCAACCGTCCGTCTGTAATATATAGAGGCGTTCGTTTCACATGGCGCCAGACCTACGAGCGGTGTTGTCGCCTTGCGTCTGCTCTCCGATCGTTGAATGTTGTCAAGAATGACGTTGTAAGTACTTCCTTATAAAATTATGTAACTTGTGCTTGTAAAGTTAGTAACTTCTAAAATATTATAAAATATTAGAAGGTTTGGTTAATAATTTGTTTTTGCGGATATAGGTATCAGTTTTGGCGCCAAATGTTCCGGCGATCTATGAAATGCACTTTGCCGTGCCCATGGCCGGGGCGGTGCTAAACACCATCAACACAAGACTGGATGCGCAAAACATTGCTACGATTCTCAAGCACTCGGAAGCGAAAGTTTTCTTTGTTGATTACCGTTGATGAAGCAACTCTGATGCCACTTGTGGTGGTGATCGACGATGTCGACCAACCGACTGGCACGCGTCTAGGCGCACTGGAGTACGAGCAGCTTGTTTCGCAAGGCAATCCAGGGTATGTCCCAGCGGAGATCACCAACGAGTGGAATCCAATTTCCCTGAATTACACATCTGGCACGACGTCAGAGCCGAAAGGAGTGGTTTACAGCCACAGGGGGGCGTATTTGAGCACTCTCAGTCTGATTCTTGGGTGGGAAATGAAGAGTGAGCCTGTTTATCTATGGTCACTCCCAATGTTCCATTGCAACGGCTGGACCTTCACGTGGGGTGTGGCGGCGCGCGGAGGCACCAACATTTGCATGCAACGCAACACCACCGCTGTTGAAATCTATGATAGCATCGTTTCCCATAATGTGACTCACATGTGTTGCGCGCCCATAGTTTTCAACATATTGTTAGAAGCCAAGTCGCACGAGCGACGTCAAATAACCACCCCGATAGAGATCCTGACAGGCGGAGCACCGCCGCCTGCAGCCCTATTGCAGAAAATTGAAAATTTGGGATTTCATGTCGTCCATGCCTATGGCCTCACGGAGGCAACGGGGCCAGCACTCGTCTGCGAGTGGCAGAAGAGGTGGAACAAATTGCCTGCAGAGGATCAGGCGAGACTAAAAGCAAGGCAAGGAATCAGCATCCTGACGCTGGCAGATGCCGATGTGAAGGACCCCGAGACGATGGAAAGCGTGTCGAGGGATGGGAAAACAATGGGGGAAATCGTGCTGAGAGGAAGCAGCATAATGAAGGGATACTTGAAGGATGAAAAGGCTACGGCTAAAGCCTTTCGGAACGGCTGGTTCTTCACGGGGGATGTTGGGGTGGTCCACCCCGATGGATACCTAGAAATCAAGGACAGGTCAAAAGACGTGATAATCTCCGGAGGAGAAAATATAAGCAGTGTGGAAGTAGAGGCGGCGTTGTACAAGCACCCATCAGTAGTGGAGGCGGCGGTGGTGGCTATGCCGCATCCCAAGTGGGGGGAGAGCCCATGTGCATTTGTTACACTGAGAAATGCCGCCGCCGTGGAAGAGGCTGAGATAATACAACACTGCCGGAGAAACCTTCCGCATTATATGGTGCCAAAGAAGGTGGCGTTCATAGAGGAATTGCCCAAGACTTCAACTGGGAAAATCCAGAAATTTCAACTGAGAGCCATTGCTAAGACTTTCGAGATTTCATCAGAGAATGAGAGCTGTTCGGGCAACAAATCATCTTCAACTACTCCACAGAGCAGTTGGGAAATGCCAAGACATTACCAATATCAGAATCAAGAGCAGATTCTTGCTTTATCTCGTCTCTGACATTGCACCTAAGCGGTAATAAAAATATTTAGATGCTAAGTAAAAGCAATAAGAACTGAGTGTAGGGTGTGTCTGTAAACAGTACAAATAGTTGTTTTTTGGCTGATGCAATCAATCATATTTTTATTTTTGATGATAAATTGCATAATTTCCCCATAAAGTTCTTGTAAACAGGTCTCAGCTTAATTATATTTCTACTACTTCAAAAGATTGATTTTTGCGCTACAACCATAATTTAAAACGATGTTTCGTTTTATTCTATTTATAGTATGTAGAAGTTTATGTGCCATAATAATATTATCAGTTATGTTTCTTTGTGGGACAAATGCAGTTTGGTATGGTGATATTAATTCATTCATTAAAGTCACATTTGCTTTGAGTTATTAGTTGGAATATCCCACTTAATCACTTTTAATTTTCTATTGACCTTGTTTTGAATTGGCCCAGTATTAATAGCTAAAGTGCGTTACTGTTGTTTGATTATGACTGGATTGTAATCCTAAGTTATCTATAACACTTAAATCCCATCATGTCAAGTAAAGGAGGTCTAATTCTATTAACAAGGATATTAAAAATAATCTTGTAACTCACATTACATAGACTGATAGGCCTACAGTGAGTTTGATATTTACTGGAGCGCAGCAATACCATAGTAATCGAAGGCTCTTTGGTGAAATCCTACAATCAAGGAGAACTAACTTACAAAATAGGGGTTACCATTCTGATACTTAAGTTAGAAATTGATTAACTGAAGAGATAATTGAAAATTTTGAAATAATGGTGCAATATTCAAAGTGACTTGATAAATATCAAAATAAAGCGATAATAATCATGTGGAGGGCAAAAATATTCAAGAGACTTGGTTAAAATCTCAAGAAAAGAATACATGAGAGTGACAGAGAACAAAATTCAAAAGTAGTTTGCAGCATATGATACACCATTTGAAAGTTGCATGACTGTACGACTTAGCTAACTAATAAAAAAACATATTGAAATTTGAACTTATCTGAAAAAATACATGACTATTAGAATGAGTCATGCCCAGACAACCTAATACCACTAGAGTCTGTTTTACCTGTTGTTGCTAGATCAACCACCATAGATTCAGGAGGATTTTGTTGGAGTGTCCCAAGATTAGGAGTGCATATGACGTGGAATCCTTGTTGTCCACCGAGTAATATAGGACTAGGCCTTTCAGACTAGTTATGAATAATTTTAAACTATGGGTTTTATACCTTGCTCATAGATCAACAGTATTGGTTTCACTGGCTGCGAAATGGGAGCCCACATCCTTTGTTTTTGGGAACACACAACCTCAAAGGCCATTTCGTGGCAATTTCATAGTTTTTGTGGAGATAAACTGTATGGCTTTCTTCTCATCTTCCTTGAGAAAACGAAACCTCAATTCAAAGCAAACATCACAATGTAAAACAAACCGAAATTTCACATTTGCACGCATGAAATTCTTGCAAATTTTCTGGGATGCAACTCAGAAACTAACACATCAAATCAATTCCAGACCTAATGGTAATTTCCATTGTCGACCAAAACAAGTTTTGGTGGGGAACAAAACTTTCATTTTCCCCCCCCCCCATATTTCTTGTAGATCTTTTAAGGCATTTCCCAATTCTTTATTGTTTGAGAATAAATGAAAATTCCCAGTCATAATCAGTATGAATATTTGTTGGAAATTTTAGAAAGCTCGAACACTTTCTAAAAAGTGTGTTTTGCTTTTCCTCTAAAAAAAGAAGACCATAAGATATGACGCTTTTGCTCCCAAAGTCCTTAAATGGGAGGTTTTAAATTTAAAGCTCAGTTACAACGATATTTCTTAACGAGAGATTTAATTAAAATACACGAATATTTTTATTTGTGAAATTTACAAATATAATTTTAGGAGGATTTAAATTGTAATTATAAGTACATCCTCTAAATAAATTTTGCATCGACACCCCCTACTTGTAATGAATTATGGATTGATATATTTAATTAACAATGTAATTATTATTATTATTTCGATAAAATAGAACATAGAAAATACAATTAATTATTAGATGTAGGGTTGAAAAATAAATTAAAGTATTTGATAATCGATTAAAATTGATAGATAAAAGCTGGTGAATTCGATTTATTAACTTGAAAAAAATAAAAAATAATTTTTTTTGATAAACTTTTTAGGGTAAATTACATCTACCTCCCCTGAGGTTTGGCATAATTACGAATACCCCCCGTTGTTTGAACAATTACAAATACCCCTCTAATTTTAACAACCATCTAACAATTACCTCATTTTTTATAGTGAACTGACCAAAATACTCTTATGAATTAAAATTTATAATTTTTTATTTTTTTAAAAAAATATTTTTTTTATCAACTAAGGGGATAATTTTTTTTTATAATTTTTAAAAAATTTCATCCATCCCATTCAATATTTTAAGATTTTATTTTTTTAAAAAGAATAAAAAAATACAGTAAGGGCAAAGTTGACATTTCTATACCTCCATCCAATGATTACATAATTTTATCAAGCATCAGGGGTTAACAACCATCTAACAATTACCTCATTTTTTATAGTGAACTGACCAAAATACTCTTATGAATTAAAATTTATAATTTTTTTTATTTTTTAAAAAAATTTTTTTTATCAACTAGGGATAATTTTTTTTATAATTTTAAAAAAATTTCATCCATCCCATTCAATATTTTTATAAGATTTTATTTTTTTTAAAAAGAATAAAAAAATACAGTAAGGGCAAAGTTGACATTTCTATACCTCCATCCAATGATTACATAATTTTATCAAGCATCAGGGGGGTTTTTGTAATTTTTCAAACAACGAGGGGGTATTTGTAATTATGCCAAACCTCAGGGGAGGTGGTTGTAATTTACCCAACTTTTTAATACTTGGTTTGAGCTCATTCGACTAGTGAAAAAATAATAAACATGTATACTAATATCAAATTGCTCGACCTTAACTTATGTTTGATTCAATTAATATTCGTTTGAACTCGATCAATAATCAAATAAAACTCAACATAATTTTTAAAATTAGATAATAATTAAAAAAAAATTTAACAATAATGTGTTTAACTTTACTCTATATCGGATAACGTACAACTTAACTAGACATTGAGAATAAGAGAAGATTTGTACTCATAATTTATGTGGCTATCATTATGTCTTCTCATTTGAACTAGCAGAAAATAAATGTATATAAATATAATAAATGGTGGGGGGCAGCCATCAGCAATGTTATGATTAGACAACTGCACGACTTTTACGATTTTCTTGTTCACGTTTTACAAATTAGGTGTCACGTGACGGATGCAAATTGAAGACATTGTCTGATCTAATTAGTAATTTTTTTGATAAAATGCACAAACACGTGTCATATGAATCCACGTGTGTCACTACCACAAGAAATATAAAAAGGGTAAAATAAAAGCGTAAATTACATCAACACTCCTGAAGTTTGATATAATTACAAATACATTCTTATTAGATCAAAAATTATATTTATCTTTCTTGAGGTTTGTTCCATCTTACATTAACTCCACCAGTGCATGTTATTCTCAAAATACACCTGATAAAAAAATTTAACTATGATTTGATCAATTTTAGACAAAAATGCCCTTTGGACCAATTTGTAATGTTTTTAAAATATTGAGGGGATTAAATGATATGATCTCACATATTTTGTAGTTAAAATGTAATATTTTTTTGGGTAAAATAGCCCTTTTAGTTCATTATATATTGCGGGATTATTTATTTATTAGGATGAATTACATCCACACCCCTTGAGGTTTAGTATAACTACAAATACATCATTGTTAGACAGAAAATTACATTTATTCTCCTAAAGAAGTTTTATTTAAGGAGGTTTTAGTCTTTGCCAAAATTAATTTTTTCTTTTTTTTTAAGATAAATGAAGGATGTCTTTGTATTTGCACACTTCTTTTTGCAAGCATTGTAATGTTTTACAAACCTTGAAAAGGAAAAATGTAATTTTCTATCTCAGAAGAATGCATTTGTAATTATACTAAAACCTTAGGGTTGTTGGATGTAATTCACTCTAATATATAAGATATTCTCCGCAATATTTAATGAACAACAATGGCTAGTTAAGCCAAAAATATATATATATATTATATATATATATATTGCATTTAAGAATAAATTATGTAAGATTATAACATTTAACCCCCTCAATATTTTACAACATTACAATTTGGTCCAAAGGCCATTTTGTCTAAAAAAATGGTCAAATCATAGTTAATTTTTTTATCAAGGGTAGTTTGAGAATAACATTTGCCCGTGGAGTTAAATGTAAGACGGAACAAACCTCAAGAAGGCTAAATGTCATTTTTGATCTAATAGAGATGTATTTAATTATGTCAAACCTCAGGGGGTGTTAATGTAATTTACCTAAATGATATTATAAATAAAATTATCATATATTAAGTGTCAAGAATTTAAGTTTTGGTCACAATAATATGTAATTTTCATAAAATAATTAATCACGATAAACAATTAGTGATACATGTATAGAATTAGGAAATACCAACAAATACGTATAATGGTTGTTACATTATGCTATCACTCTAAAGGTATCACTAGCACTTGAAAGAAAAAAACATTGTAATATTTTAAATTATTGTGTCTTAAAATTATAAAATTGGCGAAACAATATTATCTGCTACAATGAGAAAAATCAATTCGAAAACTATAAACTTTGACCATAACTAATCAACATTATTATGATTTTAATTATTGCCAAATCATTCATTTGCATGGTTTTTAACTAGGGCAAGTGCTTCATGATTATATATGCTTTACAAAAATGTCAAAATGGTCCCAAAATTAAAAAAAAAAAAAATTAGACATATTTAATTCTGTATATGCTTTATAAAAATTTTAAAATGGTCCTAAATTAAAAAAATCGACACATTTAGGCCTGAGAAGTTGATGCCGCTCGTGCTGGTGATCGATGATGGTCGACCAATCGATTGGCACGCGTCTAGGTGCACTGGAGTACGAACAGCTCGTGTCATAAGGCAATCTAGGATATGTCCTAGCGGAGATCCGTTTAAAAAATTTTGGCCCATGATCCATTTCTAGTAGGCCCAAGCCCACACGGTTTGGCCCATACCCAAACCACCCAACCCAATTTATGTTATAACCCAAAACACTAACCCTAATATAATTTCCCATCCTCCTCGTTTTCCTTCATTGTGATTTTCTCCCCCTTCTCCCTTCTCCCTTCTCCCTTCTCGATTTTCTATCAACCACCGCCTTCCTCTCTCTCGTCTTCCATGGCTCTCTCTCACGAATAAAGATCCTTCCTTTAGAAATATCTACGGCTTTTCTTTTGATAAAAAAAAGAGAACTCACGAATAGTACCTCATGAACTAAGTGAGTGGTTCTTTATGACGAAGCCTTGGCGATTGTTTGTATGGCTGAGCCTTGGTGGCTGTGGGTCTGTGTGGTGAGCCTTTTGTGCGTGAGTTGGTTTTTTCTGCATAGGCCCTTGGGTGGAAATTAAAAAAAAAAAAAAAAAAAAAAAAACAAAAAAATAAAACAAAAAACAAGGAAAATAGGCAGTGTTATGAGAGGTGAGTCAAATACACATACAAAGTGTTGATAGAATAGTCTAGCCACGACAAAAAAACTGAAGAAATGTAAGCAATAAATTGCCCAACCAAAGTTTCTGGCCTCCCTAAAAAAGCCACAAATAATCATTTCTTTATAAAAAGAACAAAAACTATATATATTAGAATTCTATAATTACATGTGAGTTAAAGATCAAAATAAAATAGAGAAGATTTTTTAGTAAAACCTACATACGATTCAATTTATGACATCTAGACAGTTAAGAATAGGATTAATAATTTGAGAACTAACATAAAAAAAATAAAAAAAAAAAAATTATGAAGGAAAAAAAAAATTCTCCAACAAGTAGAGTATCATGCCAATTAATTCTGAAATTCCTATTTAAAATAAAAAAAAACAAAAAAAAAAAAAAGAAATTTAATGAGCAACGCCAAAAAGTATAACCACTGTTTTAACTATGGCTGCACAAAAATTAAATAAAAAACAAAAACCACTCTTGATAATGTTCAACTTAAGTCAAAAAAATGTATATCGTGAATGATTATTTTTTATTTGCAAAAAAAAAATAGAAACATAATTTTAAGTTCTAGAAAAAATAAAAAATATATTTTGAAAAATATTACAAATTGAATCATTGAAGATATTGACTATAGGAAATATCATAACCAATTAAATATATACCGAAATACTGGAGGTTTGGATAATGTGGTAATTTATATGGAAATTTTGAAAAAAAAAAAAATGAATAAGTTACTTCGAACTTCAATAGCTAGCTTTTATCATGAATAGCTTACGGGCACCAGAAAATTGAAGCTTATGTGATACTAAAGTATAGAGATACTACAATCGAATTATATCGTGTCTTTAAAAATAGATGCTCAAAAATAATAAGAAAATTGTTTAAATAGTAGTCTATAAATAAATATTGTTTTAATATAGTTTTATTTGTAAGATGGTTCTATTCTTTATTTTGAAATTGAAAAAAGGGCTACGTTTTTTTTTTTTAAATAGATTCCTATCACTGCTATAAAAAAAAAACAGAAAAGTGAATTTTGAATGCATTGAATATACTGGTAGACCTATTTGAATTTAGTGCCAATAAACATATTTGCTTTATATCTGATGGGGTATGCTTAAATTTACTAGAAAATGTTAATTCTATCTATAGTGCGATGATTTCATTTACTTGCTTTTATAGATTACCCCGTATAAAAACTCCTTGATAATTTCCCAACTTTTGGCTCAGAGGTCACCTTTTGAGTTTGGGTCCCGTGTGATATTTATTTAAGATTTAGCTAAATCTTCTCCTTTAATTCAAATATCTATTGAGTTATTTTAAGTTGTTTTTTCTTACAGAAGATTTATCCGATAAAAATAATAATCTTTAAAATATAACTTTTTATGGTTACAAATATAGTAAATTCTGATTTATGAAACCCTTCTGTTTATCTTTTATGCTTATTGTAGTTAGTGTAAGTTCATAATGTTAATTTGCAAAAAAGGTAAAGCTTCGGGATACAGGGTATGGCAATGTAGAAAAAATGTTGGAAAAAAGATTTGAACATAAAACGCATATACATGTGTAAGGTCACAGCCGCAAAGCCCAACACTGAACCACCCTAAGCCTCTAACAAACACACTTATGGAAAGCGTTTTAGGCCTAAAACGCAAACGAGCCGTCTGACACTGAATCTAAACTACTCACTATTTTTAAAACGACCAGTAAGTTTGTGTTATAACCCAAAATGCTAAACCCTAGAAAAAAATTACCATACCCCCTCGTTTTACATATCACAACTAGTGTTTTCTTAGTCACTCTTTCATACAATTTCTTTATTCAACATCAGTCTTCCTTCAACTCTTTCGTACAATATTAATGGTCTCCCTCAACCTCTGATAGATAATCAAATCCATCCCATCTATAAATAATCTCACGGAGCTTTCTAATCTGATATAAATTCAATGATGAATAACTCGTTAATTGATAGGTTTTCCGTGAACTAAATGAGTGGTTCTTTTCTCGAACTCCTGGTTGTGCTAGTCGGTGCATGGGGGAACTGTGCTTTTTGGTGTGTGGTGAACGGTAATTATCTCGTGCTGATAGTAATTATTGTTTCAGTTTGAATTTTGTGGCTCCTTAGGCGAGGGATGCCATTATTACTAGCACAATGTTACATAGTAACAATTTTTTAATTATATATAATATACAAAAAAATAATATGGTTGTGTGCGTGTGATCTTTGAATTTTTAAGTGAAATAGCAAACAGATAGTTAATGTTAGCTGGAAGACATAAATAATAAGATAATAAGATATGATGGCTTATTCCTTTGTGATATTATATCACCTAAAAAACTCAAAATAGCTTTCATATTGTATAATATTTATGATTATGGTTTGTAAAATTTTAGAGAGGTTTTAAATGGTAGACCTTACCGATCTTTAGTAATAGTTGATAGGAATATTTATTGGGTCTCACCACGGAAAGAAGATATTATTCCTAAAAGTGTATCAAAGCACAATCGGTTCTTATTTCAATTCCCAGTGAGCGCCAAAATAGGGTACCGGTATTTATGGTTTGTATGTAAAATAATCCGTCATTAGATGATTGATATCGCGCTTTGATCGGATTTTTTGTTAAATAAATGTTTGTGTAGAATTACATTAATGATTTTCTATTATTTGGATAAATTTATTTTTGAATTTATTTTCTTAAACTTATAATTTCTACGGAATATACTTAGTTTTGAGAGCTTCTTGTTCAGCGTGAAACAATAGTTTGGCGAAGTTTATCACAAAAAATAAAACTGGGTTATGGTACGTAAACGTGTCATCATCTTTTAGCAAAATAGGAAATATAAAATAGAGATAGACATTACAAATAAAAAACTAATATTGTATCTTTTCTTATGAAGTCGTTTTAGTTGACAGAAAAAACTTAATGAAAGACATAAAATTATGTAGTAGAGAAACAAAAAAATACTTAATATGTTTTTTGTGTGAGAAAAAATAATAAATAAATCTATATATGAAACATTAGAACTAAAAAAAAAACATAAATAGCATAAAGTAAAATGAGCTTAAGCTAGAAATATAGTTAATAATGAACCTTAGCTTAATTGCATAGAAAACATAAAATTGCTATTGTGGTTTATGATTTAAAAAAAAAGTACTAATGAAATGTTTATGCTTTAGTGTTGATTATTTGCTTGATTGGTTTTGTGATTAATTCCCTAACACACTTGAGCTTAAATTCCTTCAAACTTAAGGATACGAAAAGCCCTAAGAATTGTCCGTTTTAGATGGGTAGATAGAAGCTGAAAATACAACACGTTCTTCAGAAGGTAAAAGTAAGGGATGGTACTACAGAAAGATTATAACAAAGAAAGAACAATAGATAAAAAAATAAAAATTTTCTTGTTTAAAAAAAAAAGAAAAAAAGAAAAAAAAAAAATAATAAACACTTAAAATAATACAAATAATATGAGTGTATATACTATGATAAATAAGCTATCAATCAATAGCACAGTTAAATAAATGCTAATTGTTATATGAAAGTAAAATAAACTTATTAGCAGAAAGGGATGAATGACAAGATACGGTTTGAATTTAGGACTTAATAAATCACAACACTATAAGACAATAGGAAAAAACCAAAAAGAGAGAGAAAGGTAGGGAAAAAAAAAAGAGATGGCCCATATTTTTAAGAAATTTAATTTTTTTTTTAAAAAAAGAACAAATAAAATTTTTGGAGAAGGCACAGAAAAAAACCAACAAATTGAAACCGACCACAAAAATTACCTAAAACACTTTGAGAAAGCTAGACAACAAATACAATTACATAAAAACTATAACCACAGAAACACACGAATTTAAAAAACCAACTCACCGTTAATTTTCTCTAATAAATTTTTGTGAGATGTATTAATAACTAAAAACAAACAACATGACAAACATAAAAAATAAACACAATATTATACCCACAAAACCACACCATCAAGATTAATTTACAATTAAAAAAACTATTTATAGAATATTACTATCCAACAATATTACGGCCAAAATTCATCCACAGAATAATAACTAAATACAAAATAGCCAGTCTATCCTATCTCATATCGTTTATTAAAATAAGCTTCACACCATCTACAACCTAATGGAAAGAATCACACTTAATAAAAATATCATACTTCTTTACTATATTTATATATTACACACACACACACACACACACACACCTCTCTATACACACACACACAAACGATTAATAAAAAATAGAGAGAAATTCAAAAAAAAAAAAAAAAAAAAAAAAAAAAAAAAAAAATAAAAAAACGATAGATACGAAAAAATAAAAAAAAAATAAAAAAAGTCAAAACCATGACGAAATAAAGTGAAAAAGATGAGAAAATAGTTTAATGTGAACGAAAGCTATATTATAGTGAACTTAGTTTGATATGGCTAGAGCCAAAAGGGAGACAAATGTGAGTATGGTTGATGAACATTTTAGGCAAGTATAGATTCCACATAATGAGATAAGGAGTATGAGATAGGAAATGAATTTTAGAGTTTTAAGAAGAAAAAAACATAAATCAGATAGATTAATAGAGAATGAGACGGAACACTGAGATGAAATAAACAAAAAATGAAGAGTCTTTAAATTTCACATCGGGAATCTTAAAACTAACAAAAAAAAAAAAAAAAAAAAAAAAAAAAAAAAAAAAAAAGAAAAAAAAACCCTAAGATAAAATAACTTGTATTAGAAAAAATAATATTATTATTAATTATAGAAGTTTTTTTCAAAAAAAAATAATTGGGTAAATATTAAAAACATAGTAAAAAACAAAATATGAAAATTAACTAAATAGTATGAAAAATGAAACATAAATAACTATTGATAAAAAAATAAAAAAAAAAAATTTTTAAATTAAATAAAAACAAATTCAAATAAAAATATACTAAACACAAATTAACTTAAAAATGAAAAAAAAAAAAAACAAAAAAAAATGATTCTTATAAAAAAATAAAAAAAAAAATCCATCTAAAAGGAAGTGGAATCAAAATTATAAAAATTCCAAAAATTAAAATAAAATTGGGAGAGAGCACGAACGAATTTAAAGAGACATAGAGAAGAGAAAATATTTGAGAGTATTTAACAGACAAAAAAAAAATTACAAAAAAATGGGCGCAATATAAAATTTAAGCAAACTTAAAACCCAAGACCAAGATTGCTATTAATGAGAAAAAAAATGGAAAAAATAGAGAGATTCGGTATATACTCAATTAAAAAAAGAAATGGTCAAAAAAACTTAACCAATGTATTCACAAATTTAAAAAAAAAGAATATTATAAAAATTCGGCTAGACCGTTTACACGTAGGGGAGTTAATATTCAGTAAAAGTAAAAGTAAAAATTGAACGGAAACAGGAGAGTAAGTTTTGTAATTAAATGACGCGGGAATGCGGAGAACAAAGTAAAAAAAGAACGATTAAAAATGGTTTAGATTACTTAGTTTTAATAAAAAAGCGGCCACAAGGCACCCGCAGTGTCAACCAAAACGTACATAGTTAAAAGGATGAGTTTATGTATGTATAACCATGAATTGTTACGTAAAATTCTAAAAATAGTGGGGTAATTTTACACGCATCGGGGGAGTTGAAATGTTAGTAATATTAACGGGCATTCTATGGTATAATCTTAAAGTAAAAGGTTATAAAGTAAAAAAGATGAGCCAGAAAAAGCAGCAAAAAAACTTTTTTAAAAATAAAGTTAATAATATTTAGACGGAACGCGGTAAGGTGTCAAAATATAATCCAACTCGCTCTCATTTATTTGTTATAAGGTAGTCCTCACAGCGCGGAAAGGTTATTAAGTGAGTAAGAAATAATAAAAATAAAGGTAGCGCCGTCCGTTTGTCTCTAGGCGTAGGTACGCTGGGTGGTAGAAAATTTAATAAAACAAATTTAAGTACCACAAGGGTCTATCCAACTAAAGATAACCTTAGCTTTGTTGTATTTTCTATCACAGAGAACGCAATTGTAGAGTCAAACGCAGCGGGATCTTGCAAAAAGTGATGAGGGCAAAAAAGAGGGAAAGTTATGAGAAATAAAAATACGTGCCAGGGCAGTTTAAATAAAAAACACGAGACAAGAAAGGAGCGAAACTAAAGACAAAATATGGGCTTTAATAATCAAATGTTTCCAGTAGGAAAGTATTGTTTTGTAGATGTAAAAAAAATTTTTTAGGCCTGAGTTTCAACCACCTCCCTGGTATATTAAGGGGTCAAAAAGAAATTGGATTACCACCAACCCCGTAATTAGACGGATTGGGAAGGGCGAAAATTGGGTTTTCCTAAGATAGGCAGGCAACAATCTAGGGGGGAGCAATACCAAGTAAAAATTTTATCAAAAATAGAGTGAATATAATTGAAAAATGAGAATAGAAAAAAAAAATAATACTTTGGATAGTAGTTAAGCTAATTTAGAATATATTTTGTTTAAATTTCTCTCTCTCTCCGCGGAAAATTTATCTCCGTAATGGTTGTCAAGTGGAGAGATTGAATTTGTATTTAGTGCAGACATGGGTGCACATCCTTTTTTTTAGGGCGATATAAAATATTATTTATTTAAAAAAAATAAAAAATTCTGCAAAAAGAAACCAAGTTAAATATTTGAATTTAATTTGTCACCGGGAGGGGGAGAAGAAAAGGGAGCAGGGCACGGATGGAATTCGGTTTATTTTAGAGGTGTATTTTTTTTAGAACCAGGCCCAGTTTATTGATAAATTAGTTGTGCCAAAACTTCCCTGTCCCTTTGTTCAATGTCATTAACTATAAAATATGGTAGGGGGACGGGGGGAGGGGATTTTTTTTGTAAATTTGGTAAATGTTGGTCTTTAATTATTAAGTGCCAAACCAATTATAAGGGTGGATACTATGACTACTAAATGATTTTTTTTATTTAACGATGGTAGTAATTTATATGTTCTGAAACATTTACCTGTGGAAGAAAGAGAATGATTGGGAATAAAATTAATCTCTCTTATCTCATCTGTAATAAAATGCGATGTGCAAGGGTATTGGTGTCTTACTCTTATTTTAAGATTGTCGCATTTGTTATATATTGTGAGTCACAAAAAAAAAATTTTAGAAGAATTTTAGGTAAACCGAGAAAGGATGAGGATTGAAAGAAATGCCACCAAAGTACGTCCATAAAGACTGGAAGTCTGTAATATTAGTGGCAGGTGAAAGGAGCAACCAACCGTAGAGTTTAAAAAAGAAACATGAGCAGAGATCGAAATTAAGATTTTCAGGAGAAGTGATAGGGTTGAGGTAGCTTGTACGCAAGTAAAAAGCAGAGCAATCATAATACAAACACAGAAACCAAAGGACAGCACTGTCGTTGACCAAATCAAATGCTATACCCAACTTGCACCCTTTAATACCAGGAATCAAAAGAGAAGACAATTTGCTTGGAATATTTATATCTGTAGTTCTGTGTGGACATAAATTTTTATATTATCATAAGTAAGTTGTATTTTATTAAAGTTGTTCAAATGTAATAGACCTTAAAATTAATAATATTCCTTAGACAATGGAATAAGAACAGAAATGTCAAGAGCGTGTTTGCATATCTTCGTTAGTATTGTGGTGTGGTCTTGTTGCATAGGTCCTAAATAGGTATAATGTAATAGCTTTATTAATTGGGTTTATATAATTATTTCCCATATTTACTCGATTATAAAGATTGTTCTTTAATATGTATATGGTCACGCGTATTCGATCTCCTCTATAAATATAATGGTTATTTCTCCGGTGCTTAAAATATTGTGCTGTAAATGATTAGTGTTGTTTAGAGAAATGTAAAGAGTTCATTCATACAAATACACACAAATATCAGATTTATTTTTTGAGAAGAATAAGTTAGGAAAAACTCTGTATAGACTGATGAAAAAATACGATCCAATGGTGCAACGTCCTGTAAAAAAGTGTTTTATTTTCCCTGTGATGATGTCCCAATTGTGCTCTCTCTATTTTTTAAAGGTTGTTTATCAATGGTATTATTAACTTTAAAAAATTATTTTAATTAAAAAATAAAAAATATTCACGTTAACCAATATATTTATATTAATCTTAAATGATGTTAGATTAAATAAAAAATTATAGCCAAAAAAGGATTTGAGTAATAATAATTAACATTAACTCATATGTCTAATTAATTATTTTTATAAAATCCAACTTATATATTTATATAGCAATGAGACAATCAGCATCACGCAATAATTATTATTTTTGCTAATAGAAAAGAGATAAATACAGAAATCAAAATTAAATCAATAAATTTAAAACATAAAAAATAATATTACAAAGTATTGATAATTAACTTAATTTTTTTTTTAATGATTACTTTGTCTTCTATTTCGTACTATTGTGCGAATGAAAATTAGAAACAAATTTATATTTGTCAAGAATGAAACATATTTATGACTTACTATTCTAAAAAATTCAAAAAAAGAAAAGACAGTCCTCCTAAAACTTAAACTCATAAAATAAAAAAAGATACAATAAAAAATTTTCATTCAATATAAAGGAAAGAAACTAAAATCAATATTAAAAAAAATACCTTATAAAAATTATGAAAAATTAAATTGCAATAAATGAAGCTTGTTGGGGGTTTAAGGGACACACTATTTAGATATTACCAATGACATAACATGGATGTTTGAGCTAATATGAGCCGAAAAGGGCATATTCAATATGAACTATACATTACTCCTGTATGGTGTAGGACAAAAAAATGCAAAAAAAAAAAAATATAATAAAAAATAATTTAAATCGTATTGTCAACCAAAAAATATTATTGTGTTGATTTTTCTTACAAATTTTATATTAATGTAAAGTATAAATTCTCCAATAATGTGTCAAGTATCAGATAGTGTTAAACTGAGATCGTCCAAATGTGAAGGAGAAAATGTAGATAGTAAAAAAAATTTTCTTAAGATTTAATGAATGTAGGATTAATAAATTAGCTAATAAGTAGGTCATACAATAGTAAGATAAATTTTTCATGAATAATCAGAGAAATGTTGGTGTCGATGTGTTGAGAAAAAAATTTGTGTAGAAAAAAAGAAATGTATACGATTGCTCTCGCGCTCTTTTTGTGAATAAAGTACGCAGCCGTCGTTTTAGGAAGTAAGCGTTGGAGTTGAAAAATAACATCAACTGTGTGGAGAGGGAAGGATAGTTTGTATTTGTTTGGGGTAAATATTTTTAAGTAAGATAATAAAAGAATTGAGGTATTCAGAGACATGAAAAATTTAGGTGGTTAAAAGGAGTGAGCAAAAAAAAAAAAAAAAAAAATTTAGTGAGTTCTCTTGGGCGGTGCTCAAACAGAAGTAACTGTCAGTTTTTTAACCCAGTCCGTCGAGACAAGTGTGAAAAAGTAAATGACGATGAACGCACAAAGACAAACCAAAGATGAGAGCACACGAGAAAAAAAGAATGGATTTCAATAAACAGTTTTGTTTTTGTTTCTTTTTCCTCTTGCCTTATTTCTCTTGATGCGCTCTATTCTGTTTTCTAATAGTAATCTTTCTGTATGTTTTCTTTAGTTATCGCGCTATATATGTTTTTTTATTCTCTTACTTCTTTTTTTCTGTTGTTCAGCAATTTTCACAATGCTTGGGTTAATGTCGAGATCATTAGAAAAATTGATTTGGAGATACTTTGCTTAGATAACATAATAAGTCAAAAAAAACAAAAATAACCGAAACATAGAGAAATAAATCAAATATAAATAAAGTACACAAATACTTATACCAAGTTAAAAGAGAATGAAGCCAAAAAACGTACACAAAACTAATGAGTATGAAATAAAGACACAAAACTTCAAAATACCCACTAAAATATTCATATCAAACATACAACATTTGAGAGGGATTTAACATCTATTTTGCAATGCATTTAAAATGGATATGAACAATAAAACAATTCTAATAACAAGAAAAAAAATCTATATCTAGTAAATAATTTATTATGATCCTTATAGAGGAAAAAATTAGATAAAGAAATGCTAAAAATTACTATATAAACATATATAATCAAATTAAAAAGGTTATATGGATAAAAAATAATTATTAAAATGTAGAACAGAGATAACTTATAAAACCTCAAAATAAGTCTTAAATATGAAAAAAAAACAAAGAATTAAAATTATGCATAAAAGTATATAGCTGGAATTCATATTTCTTAGAGGGTATAAACCGAAAGAAAAAAAACAAAATAAATCCTAGAAAAAAAACTCAGGAAAAAATGAGTAAAAAAAAAAAAAAAAGAGATAAGTTAAGACATTAATCATAAATGCATTAAGAACAATCATTAAACCCAAAATAAACACAACCAAGAAATGTCCTATATTAATTGAGAGTTATGGGTTAAATTTTGAATTAAAAACTATTCTCTTATAAAAAATATAACAGCAAAAAAATTTCAGATAAATTTATACTAGATTAAAAAGAGTAAAAAATAAAAATTATAAACACATAAGACACACTTATGGCTTTCATTAAAGGTAAATATCCATCCTACTATAAAATAGTATCATAATATAACTGAGCATATACCAAATATACATACCTATTGGCTTCTTTTTTATCAAAAAAAGAGAAAAGTAGATTAGAAAAAATCAAAGTATAGAAAAAAAAAAAAATAGATATAGGCAAAGAATGCAAAAAAGGGGGATAGATGCGGGAATTGGAAAAGTTATAGAAAAAAAAGACTTGACTTAATTAAGTACGAGAAAATATATTACAAAAGTAAGAGTTTTTATTAGAGATACGAATTTATGAGAAGATTAGAAAGAAAAGATAATTTAAAAAATATAAATATAGTACTTCTATTTGAGGGTTACCGACCACTCAGGGGTAGTTGACTTTCATGCTTGACTTTGCCCATAACCCCCACATGTCTTTTATTGAAGTGGGTTTGTTTGATCAACTTCTCTTTGTCGCATTCGTATTTTCTGTTGGTATCAAGATATTATTTACCTTGCTTTGGCTTTCTTTGGTCTTATCCTCCTCTTTGTCATTTCATGCTTCTTCCTTTGTCTTTTTTCAAGAAAGATAGTGATTCTTCAAGTTATTTGATGATATAAGGCAGATTGCAAGAGGGGGATGCTTGCGGGAAGTGGAATGTGACGCTCTTATTTGTGAATCTCAAGTAGACAGTTTTGAGATATCTATTTTGGAAGTTGACAAGACTTTAGACTTTATTTAATTTATTTTAGCTTCTTTTGCTACATTGGGCATTGAATCCCTTTGCTTAAGATTTTAGTCTTAAGACATTTTGTCGTTATGTAAACGTCGAACTTATTTTACGATTTAGGTTTATTAGTCATAGGATGTTGCTTATTTGTTTTGTCATGGAGTGTCTTACTTGCGTAGTTCTCTCCTGTTTGGGAACTCCTTAAGGATTTTCGCATTTTCATCTAGCTTTGGGGCGTTCAATTATGTGCCTCAAGTAAGCTCGATCATCATTAGGTTCGGTGTGGTGTATTACACGCTTCAAGGAAGTTTGATTGTCATTAGCTTCGAGATGTTCTATTATGCGCATCAAGGAAGCTTGATTGGCATGAACTTAAGTGCAGGAGTTTATTTTCCCATGCCTCAGATGCGAGTATATGTTTGTCTATTGGCGGCAATAGTATAAGTTCTTAGGGATGATAAATTTTCAATACTTTGACAGTAAACTTGAAAACATTTTGATGTAAGGGAGGATAAGTTTTCCCTCATTTTTTAATCAATGTTTTCTTCCATCTACAATCAACATCAATACACTTTATTCCTTTATATTATATATGTTTGGAGCGCTTCCAGTTCTTCTAGATGATAAGTTTCACCTCCTTCTATCTCTTCCACATTTGCCTTCTACATTGATTCCATGTGTTCCTCTTTGATTTTTGTTTTCTTTACTTATTGCTGTCGTGTCTTCCCCTCTTCTCGATGGGAAGATTCTCTTCGTTGAGGTCCATCAAGTGTCCATTGACATGATTCCTATTGGTCGGATCGCTTAACATTACCTTATAGTTTTGCATTAGAAGTGGTTGTTGGTCTTCTTAGTATGCTGGTATAGCATTTTCTCGCTTCTTTCTTATCTCCAACCTCCTCTCAAATCCCGCTTGGCGTTGAAAATTTCATCTTCATATGATAGGTGGATGCAATAGCTGGAAATATGTTTAAACTAGGTCTGTCTATGATTACATTGTACACTGATGGGGAGTTGACCACCAAGAACTCCACATGTTTTGTTGCTCACTTTGGATAAGAACCCAATTATAATAGCAACATGACTTCTCTTAAAGGCTCAACTGCATCTCTATAGAAGTTGGTGAGTGAAGTATTTACCAGCGTCAATTGTGCATTGTTTATACCTATCTGGGAGAAAACCTTGTAAAAGATGATGTTGGCTGAACTTCCACTGTTTATTAGGATCTTTTTTAACCCAAAGCTTTGATGTAGTGGTTGTCTCTACTACTGTGTTGTTCTTGGGAGGAATGCTTTCCTCCAATTCCTGATGACTGAAACTATCTAACTCCTAGAACTTTTCTATAGTGTCATCGCGGTTTCATTTAACACAACATAGTTAGCTGTCTCACTTGCTTCTCTTAAAGCGGTTTTCTTGCTTGCACCAAGTCTCTTCCAGCGTGGCCTCCTGAGATGACTCCAATGATCCCTACGGTAGGGAAGTTATCTTTTATTGCCCGTTCTCCTCCTGATCTTTCTCCCATCTCGATGCAAGGTGCAATGCATCATTTTTCAACAATATGTTCTTAAGTCTATATCTTCCTTTGGTCTCCAAATTCTTTCAGGTATCCTCTCTGGATAATCTTTTCAATTTCATTTTTTAAATGGTGACATTACTCTGTATTATGGCCTCGATCACCGTGGAAATAGTAATATTTGTTAGATTTCATCCTCTCAGGGTTGTCTTTCATGGGGAAGATCCATTGCACCAAACCTTGTTGCTTTGCCACCAAGATGAATTCCGTGCGTGAAGCATTTAATGGGGCATATTGAATTAAGTCACTTGAATGCATGTGTTTGTGTTCTCATCTATTTCTTTACGCCCTAAGGGGTATCATCCCTTCTTCTGCCCGACCTCCATTTTTAATGGAGTCATCGACCTTGAGCTCCCAGACTATTCGATTTTTATATATTTCTCGACTGTCAACAATAATTCTTCCTGGGTTGCTGGGGGTTTTCCAACAATCGACTCTTTGAACTTTCCCTTCCTTAGATTTTGTGTATGATGCTTGCTAAGAGTTCTGGGTTTACATGGGGAACCTCAAGCATGATTTCAGTAAAACGTTGAACATACTCTCCCTAGCTCTCACTTTCTCGTTGGACTATAGTGAGTAGACATGATATGATCTTAAGGTACCATTTGTTGATTGCGAAATGGTGTAGAAAGCATTTTGAAAGCCGCTCAAAAGCTTCAATTGTTCCCCAGGGCAATTGGTTAAAATATGCCATTGCTTTTCCAGAGAGAGTGGTTCGGAATAGTTTGGAGTAGGCTGTGTCACTAATGTCTAACAAATCAGCCTTAGCTAGAAAACGGTCCAAGTGGTCCTGAGGGTCGCCCACCTCATTGTATTCACTCAGGCTTGGAATTTTGATCCCTTGTTGAATAGTTTCCGCTAATATATGAGGCGCGAATGGATTGGATCTTGGGGGTAGGGAATTTTGATCATTTTGATCCCGTGTTGAATAGATTCCCCTGCTCTCATGGGGCTAGGGAACTTAAGTAGAGGATATCCCTAACCTCTTTTGTCTCTATGAGTTGCTTATCTTCTTGGTAGTATCGCCTCTGGAGGAAGCTGGGGAAAGTAATTGTCTTCACGCATACCTCTTTCAGGAGGTGGTGGGGGGAAGTAGTTCTCATCATACACACCTGTTTAAGTAGGTAGTGGGGGAAAACAGTTGTCCACAAGCCACATTGCCCTACCATCTACCTCCTCTTTATAATTCATCCCTTCTTAGGCATCCCTAGTCCTTAGCTCGTGGTCCTCGTGAGCCAATGGAATGTCTTGGCCTCTACAAGGATGGCGAGGGGGTCATTGGGGCAACATTTGCTTTGTGATGTATTAAGTCACCGCCCTGTTTGCATCTTGAGTGGTGGCGTCTTCCACCAGTTAGCGAAGTGCCTCACGAGTTATCTAAATCAGTGGTGGTGGAGATAGAATGCTAAAGCCTTTACGATCCCGCTCCTTTTGGGCGCTCATTAGATCGTCTTGAAAGTTATGAGTGGGTGGGTTCTCTGGAATGTTGTCAGCATGTGCGTGGTTGTCGCCTATTCCTTTGAGCTCTTCATACACAGCATTCCAATTCCTAGCTCGTGACCGAGTATTCATTTTCAATGCTTAGATTAGCTCCCCACAGACGACACAAAACTTTGTAGGGGGAAAATAAAGTTTGGGAACTAAGCACACCAAACTCTTGCACAAGCTATAAATTAATCCTCTTATCTTCAATTCCTCCTCGTCCCAAAGTCCATTTTTACAATGAAACCATGGAACTATTTATCCTATGCTAGCAATAACTGCAAGGGGGTGTAAAATCAATTATACCCTTCACCTACCACTAATTTTTTGGTACAATTTATCTGCAAGAGTTAATATAATAAATATAAAATAATTCAAATCGTACGGACTTGATCTCTTGTCTCTTTTTGCGGAAAGAATTGGACCTTCCTTTTTTAGTAGCCTTTTGATTGATTTTGTTATCTCTATTAGATTGATGGTGTTAAAAAATGGGGGGGGGGGGGGGGGGGGGATTCAATTTAGTATAATTACACTATAATATTTATACAACTCTCCTCCCCCTCCCCCTTTTTACAATGAGAAGTGTGGCATATTTATATTAATACAAGCTAATGCTAATTGAGGTAGGTACGTGAAAAGTACTACTTCATTTCTTACCTACCCCTGTTATATGGTTAAGATTAATTGGTCAAGGCCTTTTAGTAACGCGTTACATACACATTGATTTGGTAAGTCAACTTTCCTGTGTTTCATTGGCTCCCTTTCTTTTTTAGAATGTCAACCTTTCCCTTTTTCATTGATTTTCTTCCTTCTTAATATCTTCATTTCTTGGAATATCAGTCATTCCCTTTTTCATTGATTTATTTTATTCTTCAATATATTCTTATCCGAAAATGGCGACCTTCCCATTTATAATTTTGGTATTCCTCCATCAATGTTTTTTTTCAGTTTTTAGTTTTTGAAACAATAATTAAAGTGAAAACATGTTTGTTTATTAGTATTTTAATTAAACATATAATTAATTATACTTAGACCCCCTAAAATGACAAATTACACTTTTTCCTAAAAAAAATCCAAAAAATATTTACACCCCTTATAAATTGTTTTACCTACACACGTTTTTTCGTTAGGGTTTAAATGAAAAATATTGACGGTAAAAAAATACATAAATTTTCAATGTTATCCCTCATTTAATGTTCTCATGTAATAATTTTGTACTTATAAGAAAAAATTATAATGATGTTAACATCACTCCATATATATATATAATATTTATTCCTTTATAATTACAAAAATATATATACGAAAATATTAAATGAGGGCAAAATTGAAAATCAATGTATATATTTATTTTGTTTAGCCTTAGCATATTTCACCAAAATCGTAGTGAAATGGTGTAAGGTGTAAAGGAAGAATTTTTTGGAGGGGTGTGATACGGCTTAAGCAAGAAGGTTCCCTATTCAAGATGGGAGGTCTTTAGAAATAAGCATGAAAAAATAATTTTTTGGGGCAAAACTGTTATCCTTTTCATTCCTTTTCCCAAGCTAAATACAATACGGTGTTTGATTTAGATACTAGACATATGTCATCCTCTTATTTTACCAGAACTAATATTCCTAACAATCTTTGTCTTTTGTGTAACATTTCCCACTTTTAGTAATAGTCTTGCAAGTGGGTGGGCCTCTAGGTCGGACGAGTGGACTTTCTTAAGCTAAACCTGTTGTATTGTTTGTTGGGCTAACCATATTCAGACTGTTGTTGGGCTTTGCTAAGGCTCTAATAGGGTCATCCATGCTTTGGGCCCTATCATCACTCCCACCATCAATTCAAACTTTGTCTTCAAGCTGAAAGGTTGGGTGGGCTTCACAAAATTCGGCTAACAGGACCCAAGAACCATCAAATGTTTCCTGGCGTTCTCACTGAACTAGAAGTTGGGTTTGGTCCGGCAACGGACCGGCGCAACGACCGGGAATCTGAAGGGGGCGACGACAAGGTGACTCATTCATCGACTCCAATGGCAAAAGACCGTCATCCTTCGGTGGATGACCATGGTAGTGCTTCAAAAGTGACATATGGAACACGGGATGAATCCGTGCGCCGATCGACAATTTCAATTCGTATGCTACCGGTCGAATCCAGCGAAGGACAAGGAAAGGTCCAAAATAACGACGCCCAAGTTTGTGCGAAACACGCCTCTGAAGTGATTGTCGCCGATAAGGTTGGAGGCGGAAGAGCGCCCAGTCGTCGGCGGAGAAGGAATACTCTTGCCGGTGGGCGTTGGCCCGTGTCTTCATATGCTGGCGTGCTCGGGTAAGGTGATACTTAACCAGTGTGAGTATTTTACTATGGATACAGACCAAATTTTTTACGACAGCAACGACGGTGTCGTTGTTCAAGTAGTGGGCGATGGTGGGCGGGTTGCGACCATATAATGCTCGAAAGGGCAACATCCTGATGGAAGAGTGGTGCGTGGTGTTATACCAATATCGTCCAGATGGAGGAACTTGTTCCAATTTTTGGGTTCTTCAGACTCAAAACAGCTCAGGTACGTTTCTAGGACCCTATTGAGGACTTTAGTATATCCGTTCATCTGCGGGTGATAAGTTGTGCTAAAAGCGAGGGTGGTGCCACTGAGTCTGAAAAGCTCTCGCCAGAAATCGCTAAAAAAAACTCGATCCTAGTCACTGACAATTGTTTTAGGCAAACCATGGAGGCGATAAGCGACTTGTGAGAACACATCGGCCAACGAGGTTGCGGTGAACTTGGTAGGAAGACCAGTAAAGTGAGCATACTTTGTCTAGCGATCCACCACGACCCAAATAACAGTTTTACCAGCTGACACAAGTAAGTGAGTAATGAAATCCATGCTCAAGTCGTCCCATACTCAGCGCGGAACCGGCAACGGTTGTAATGTACCCAAAGGTTTCTGAGTACTGTATTTGTTGTGTTGGCAGGTAGCACATTGTCGCACATACTTCTTGATTTCGGAGAGAAGCCCAGGCAAATAAAATGACGCAGCTATGCGTGCCGAAGTAGCTCGCACCCCAGAATGGCCTCCCTTCGTGGTGTCATGGAACTCGGTTAACAAGGAGCAGCACCAGTCCCCAAAGTCAGGTATAAAAATTATGTCCTTATACAGAACTAAGCCATTGAAAGCGGAAAAAGTGAGTTGTGTGTTTGTTTGTGTGGACAAATGTGTGATGAGCGCTTGTCCATTCGCCTCCTCGATGTAATACCGACGAAGATGGTTGAAAATGGCCGGAATTACCGCAGAAAATAGCATGGTTGAAGAAGCTGGGAAACGGGATAGCGCATCAGCCATTATGTTATCCCGCCCTAGAGTGTAACGAATTTCAAAGTTGTACCTTAGAAGCTTGGTGAGCCACTTTTGTTGTGCCAACCTTTGAATCCTTTGATTGATCAAGCCTCTGAGACTGTGTTGTTCCGTATAGATGTGGAAATTTTGACCTAATAGATATTGTCGCCATTTTCGAACAGCCTCAGATATGGCTAGCATCTCGCGATCATAGGCCGAAGCTGCTTGCATATGAGCACTCAGTTTCTTGCTGAAAAATGCAATGGGATCGTGCTGTTGAGATAGCATGGCGCCAATGGCCATTTGAGCAGCATAAGTGGAAACGTCAAATGGCAAGGAAAAGTCCGGGAGGTGAAGAACTAGCCGAGATATCATGGTCAGCTTGAGGTCGGAAAAAGCTGAGGTAGCAATGGGCGTCCAAAGGAAAGCTTTGCATTTAAGGAGATCCGTTAAAGGGGCTACGATAGAGGCATAGTGACACATAAATTTATGATAATACCCCGTTAACCCTATAAAAGCCCGCAAACTAGTAAAGTATTCTGGTGTCGGCCAATCTGCCACGGCTTGTAACTTGGCCGGGTCAGCTGAGATAATAGTTGTTGAAATGACTTTGCCGAGATAATCCACCGATGCAGCGTCAAATACGCATTTGCTTAGCTTAGCAAAGAAGCAGTTATCCTGAAGAATTTGCAGTACCTATGTAAGAAGGTTCCCGATTTGAGATGGGAAGTCTCCATAAATAAGCAAGAAGAAAGAATTTTTTTGGTGGCAAAACTGTTAACCTTTGTCATTCCTTTTCCCAAGCTAATATAGTACGGTGTTTGATTTAGATAATAGACAGATGTCATCCTCTTATTTTACAAGGACGCATATTCCTATCAACCTTTGTCATTTGTGTATCATTTCCCACTCTTAGTAATAGTCTTCCAAGCGGGTGGGCCTCTAGGTCGGATAGGTGTACTTTCTTAAGCTTGAACTTGTTGTATTGTTTGTTGGGCTAACCATCTTTAGACTGGTGTTGGGCTTTGCTGATGCTCTCATTGGCTCATTCATGCTTTGGGCCCTATCATGGTGTAAAGGTAATTTCAAAATATTTGATAGAAAAATATAATTTCACATTTCAGAGGGTTCTAAATATAATTAACTCTTAAAAATGTATTATTTGACGTTACAGTTCAATATAATATAGAGTCTCATTATTTAATCGAAAAACATTTTCATTTCACACGAAATTCTAAATAAAATTGAAAACACGTTTGCTATTGAAAATAAAAAATGTAAAAACAAACAAACACGCTTAGTTTGGATTATTGCATGAAGAATTCAGGCGGATTGGACTAAACAAATGTATAGGAGACCAAGAGAAAAGGTACGCGAGAATTCCGACAGATTGAATTTTATTTTTATATTAGGGATAATTTTATTTACATTCTTAATTTATAATCTATTTATATAAATTACTATTATAGTTTTAAAAAACTACATACACACATCAGAAACATCGGCATCATTTACACAAATCATTCCTATATTTCAGAAAATTATACATACACCCTCCAAAAAGATCACCATCATTACACAAACTACCTCATCCTTTGATTTTTGCAATCAGAGGTGGTTTCTATAATTATACGAAAGATGAATGATTTGTGTAAATAAATTATATATCAGGGAATGTAAATGTAAGTATTCCTATATTTTATTTTGTCTTATGATGCAGTTTTTAAGTTTATATGATGTGTGCATATATGTTTATCTTTTATCTCTTTTCTTTTTTTAGTGCTTTTACTGAATATGATTTTCGTTTTTGTTAACTAGCCTCTGTGATGCACAGCCCTATGCGCACATAATAAATAACACTTTACATTTTAAAATATATTATAAATAATATATATATATATAGCAATACATTATATATCTTACCAAATAAAAAAAATACATTATACATCTAATAAAGAAAAAAAGAAAGCAAAAAAATCAACTTAGGGATATTGTCGGCATAACAATAAAATTTATTTTGCGGTTCATAACCATTGTTCGTGAGAGAAAATTTTCTTTTCAATTTATATGGTATAGATATAGATATTGTGAATAATATATATATATAACACCACATTATATTTCTAAAAAAGAAAGCACAAAAAAAAAATCAACTTAGGAGTATTATCGGCATAACAATAAAATTTTTGTGTTGCGATGTCATAATTGTCGTTTGTGAAATAATTATGTCTTTTCTTTTTATATAGTATATATATAGATATTATGAGTAAAATATATATTTATATATACCAATACATTATATTTCTAAAATAGAAAAAAAGAAAGCAGGAAAAAAAAGAAAAAAAAATCAACTTAGGGGTATTATCTGCATAACAATAAATTGGTGTTATGGTGTCATAACTGTCGTTTATAAGAGAAAAATATCTTTATTTTTTATATAGTATAGAGTAACTACGATCAATGCAATATTTAAACAAGAACTATTAATCTTTAAATTTTTATATTTATAATTAGGGTTAAATTCGTTTATTCCCTTAAAAAACACACCTCCACAATTAAAATCATTAAATATCCCCTAATTTTGAAAAATCAACTTGAATGACCAAAATAACGATGTATCTTCCGAAATAAATAAATTTATTTTCTTCAAATTATAATTTGTAAAAATCAAAATTAAAATATCAACATACAAAATAATGAATAATATGTTCTTTGGTTTTGTATAAATTTAAATAAATAAATAAATAAAATATTAGTACGACATTATACTACAAAAGCATAGTATTCATCATATTAAAAATAAATGCGAATAAGTATTTCACTTTTGAAAGAAAGAAATAGAAGAAAACAAAAGCTTTTTAAGATAAAATACATAGCCTAAATTTTATTGCACATGGAAACCAATTAAATATTTTAGCTAACAATTTACTTTATATTGTAAGTTTAAACAAAATAAAATGATTAATAACATATTATATTAAAAATTAAGATACTATTTTTATTAATGAATATAAGTAAAAGTAAATACTATAAATATGAAATATTTTGGAGGAAAATATTCAAATAAATCTTCAGGAAAAAAGACTATATACACATTACAATTTTTTTTTTTTTTTGCAACACAAAATGCTTGTCCTAATAAGCAACGGTTATCCGACGGATGGCATCATATTGGATTTTAAACAAAGTAAACCGTCTTATCGACATGACATCAGTCCCAAATATCGTGGCAGATAAGTATTGTATGTTGTAATTGAAAAAATCATCTCAAATACTTTTGCATCCTCACTCTATGACGGCATTTTTCTATGGAGAAATGTAATCGCAATTTTGCTATGGAAGTTGAGACGATGGAATTACAATTGGGATGGATTTTTGTGCAATTTCGTTGTCCATTGCACACCTACTATAATATCCTTCCGGAAGTATTCCAATTTTTGCGACTTCTTTCTTCGACCATGGTAAATGTTGCCGCAAGTGTAACGGCTATTTTAACAACTGCTACTATGCCCGTTGCAAAATTATAGCAAAAACCGTAGCAAAGTTTTCTTCGCCACAGATGGTGGCGCAAAATCTTTGTCAAATTTCTCCATATATACGTTGCTTCTATTTTCATGTGTATTCATTCTCTCAAATTATTAAACCACACTCACACTCTCTATCTTCCTTTGATTATCAAGTATATTTTAAATATTACCATCATTACACACTGTTGATCTCTTAGACGAGTTTGGGGGAGGTGGATCGTGATTGACCAAGTATGAATTGAAACTTTTTTTTCATTTTACTCTAATAGTTTTTTTAAGTTACACATTTATGGCTCCAAATTTATATGTACATATATGTAGATAGTGATCATCATGTTAAGACAATTGAAAAGGTGGATGCATGAACATAATCTACCAGGTAATGTGAATATTAGGCATGAGTTTGAGAATAGTATTCAGGTTTTCATAGAATGGTCCAAGTGTTAGTCTGCATATGTGGACGGGCAAGATAACTAGGTACACATGCTGGAAGTGCAAGAATGAAAGGTTCAAAACAAAGAATGATGTTATATTTGACTTATGTAGGAAAGGTTTGTGGAGGAATATTATAATTGGATAGACATGGTAAGGAGAAGGAGTAGGAGTACTATGATTTAGTGACCACTCCAACTATTGAGCAAACCTCAGCTGCACAGAGAATTACTAACACACTAAGGCCATGTTTACTTCTAGGAGTTATGTGTGATATCCCTTATAGTTTCATATAGTGGCTTGTTTACTTGCATTTTGGCCGGCCCGCTATTGTATGGGCTAGCCCAGTATTGGAGGCTTATTTTGAATGATTTCAATCAATAAAAAAATATGATGATTAGTTAGTCACCCACATGGCTCATTTTCCCCATTTTCCTAACTTTTTCTTTCGTCCTTGGTCCTATGAGATGCAATATCCGAATTGCCCTCATTTTTATTGTAATTACAAGGTTGATGTGTTTGGTGCATTTAATGCACCAGACAAAAGCTTGCTTGTCTATTCCACTCTACTCATCTTTCTCAATAATTCTCTCGTAGCAGCCTACTCAACTCCATGCATCTTCCCCAACTTCTATTCGGGGGTTAAAATTGTAATTGCAGTTGCCAATCACTTAAACAATACAAGGCAAGTAAACACAAAATAATTGGATCATTGAAGCTATCCTAAGTTAGTAAACAAGTTACTAAATAGTCAATTTGAAGCCAATCATACACACAATCACAAATTAATATTTTGCCACTAATTCCATCACAATAAGTAAACATGGCCTAAAGTGATTACCAGCAAATGAATTGGAACAAGAGATTAGTTTTTTTATGCAGTTGGGCCAAAATATTTTTTGTCAAACAAAAAGAGTGCGCCTGATAGGAGTCTAAGCTCATGTCATATTGATGCCAATCAAATTGGTCCTAGTTCGTGGTACAGTGGATGAGCATACGGATATGATGTGTCTGGGTTGTTTGATCTATTTTTTGATGTAGTGCAAACTATCAACTAGACATTGTACAATGGTTTTAAACTTGTAACGGATTCCAGTTATTGGGGTTTGCTAGGCTCGAGGACCACGTTGCCCAAGGGTTGGCGGTTGGGCACTAAGCTGCATATTCAGCAACCTCAGTCGCTATGGCAAAAGAGCAACTATGGGTCAATGCAGTTAGTGGCCTGGACAATGACCAAATCTTCGGTGTAGGCATAGAAGCCCAAACCTCCAGCAGCACCATCGCGGAGGACCCATAGACCACTAGAACTTGAACATTGGATTGAGTGGATGGAGGGGATGATTGCATATGATGCCATATTTTGGCATCCCAACAATATTGGAGCTGTGCAAGCATCCATTCGATGACGCTGCTACAGGGATAGCACCGTTTAGGGCCACCAATCGGCTAACAAGAAGTAAGGGAAGACGTTGCTTAAAAATAGGATTCTTTCTTATTCTTTTTGTATTTTTTAATTTCTAATAAATAATTTTGAATTTTATTTTTAGTAATATATTTTTTAATTTTTAATTATTTATTTATATAATTGCATTTCATTTCAACTTTTAAATACAATTTAATTAAAAAACAATAATAAAGTTAATATTTATTCTTTAAAAAAATTACAAAATTTTGCCACAGACTTTACGATGTCTTGTCCGTCAAAAAATAAAATAAAATATAAAAATTCTAGCTATTGAAAATCAAGATACCATCGCAAAAATCCATCTCAATTTACGACAAAATACATTGTGGCAAACCCGTCCCAAATTTTGCGACAACCAATGTTGTAAAATCTGTCTCAGATGAGCCACTAGTTTTGTGGTATTTGTAATGGATTTTCGCCGCAAATTGTGTCTCAATATTTGATAAATTTTAGGACAGTTATCCATCTCAATGTTCGTCCTAAAATATTTGCATACCGATATAATCCATCTCAAAGTCGTCGTAAAAATCGCCTCAAATCAAGTAAATCAATATTCTGTTAAATTAGTGTACCTTGCTGCAAGAACATCAAATCCATAATTTTCTGTTGCAATTCTTCAAACGGGAATCTTCTCCAGCCAGAAACATTTTGTAACTCCGCCTAAGCAGATGGGTTATCTCCCGTCCCAATGGCCGTCACAAAATAATCATCGAAATTTTACTAGATGATGTCTCAAATTTGTGCTTCAAGAAATAATTTTTTGTGTAGTGACAACAAAATTATCAAGTTTGATCTTTGCAGATAATTTGATTAGGATCTTTTGCTTTTCTTTGGATTGTATTATTAAATATTTTATTTACTTAAGACTTTCATATTGGAATATCCTTTTATGTTTATGCTTGCTTATAGGAATAATTTTTTTCTTTTAATGAATTAGTATGTTATTATATTAATATTTAAATAACATATTTGACGCTCTTCAAACATTTTTTTCTCAAAGACCAAAAAATAAGGAAGTAGACTCTCACAAAGTAACCCAACAGGTTAGGCTTTGCTGGCTCGTGAGCAGGGAGGTGTCTATAAAGTTGTTTTTCATCTTTACCAATCTCGCAAATTCAATGAACAAGCTCACTTCAACTAGATGAGTCAACATACAACAGGTGACACATGATGAAGGTTCTTGACAATTTGGGACACATTATGACAAAAGTTCCCTAACAAACTCCTAGTAATTCGGTTGCAATCGGGTTGTTAGTCAGTAGGTAACTAACCCTCGGAATTCCAAGCAGATTGGGCAAGACTCAATCAAAGAGTCATTTTTCAGTCAATATTGGTCCAAATTACGAACAGATTCTTTGGTTGGATAGTTAACACACATACTTTCAAACGGCATATGGGTCTTCACAACTGCTCTTCGGATCTTGCTCCACGATCACTTATAAATAGGCTCTTGTGTAGTTATTCTAGTAACATCTTATTTACATATACTCTCTCACTCAAACGCTTACTCTCTCTTGATTTCGAAGCTATCTCAAGCTCATTTCTTGAACAGTTGAACCCCATGGGCTCATTTGTTTTATATGATAGGATTAGGTATGATAGAATTAGGCGGGATGAGGAATTGACTAATAATTAATCTCACTTCATTATATATTGTTTGGTTTGAGGTATTATATGTGATAATATAGTATAGTGTTTGGTTGAAGTTATTTTTATTTTTATATTGTATCTTGTGAATGATTACAAAAACAATCTCTAATTCTTTATTGAAATAAAATTTTTAAGAAAAAATTAATTTGTGGATCAATATTTTATTTTTTTCTATATTTATAAGAAACAGAAGTTCTAAATACATGTTCAATTTAGCAACTAAAAATCAAATTTTTTTAAAAGTCCCAAACAAAATAAAGTAATATTTTTATTATATTTTATTATCTATTATTATAATTTAAAATATGATTCTCTTAACCATTTAGAAAAATGAAGAACTTTGAGGGTTGTTTCAGACGAGCCATCTTGTATTGTTCATGGGGAGATGAAATAGATGGAAAGAAAAGGAGAGAGAGAGAGAGAGAGAGAGAGAGAGAGAGAGAGTATAAAAAGTGGAAGGGCAAATGGGAAAAGATATTTTTTGTACAAATTTATAATAATTGGTGGGATTGTGTATCCTATGAGATGAGATCCATTATTCCATAAAATCATTATAAATAAGATCGGGTCCGATATTAATACCGACTCTAATAATGCCAACCAAATGTATAATTATGCATGATAAGTAATCTTATCATGACTAATTACACAAACTAAACAGGGCCCATAAGAATTATATCACATCACCATGACATTTCATCATTATTCTCACATCACTTCAAGTTTTCTTTTCATTTTACCAATACAGAGCATTATTGACGTACGTATGTATTGAAGTACTAACCTTTATTTCACAGGTTAGTCCCCCATTTATTTTAAATTTTTTATAAAAGTCTTTCAATTCTTATAGTGCGGCTGAATCCTAATACGTATCAATATAATTTATTTATTTACGTGTTTAAAATAATATGATATCGTATTTGTCAGTATTTTGACTTGAGATGGGCTAACAAATATATAGATTATAATAGGGGATAAATATAATTTCTTCATTGAGGTATTGGGATAATTTGTCCATTGTAGATTAAAATTTCAAATTTAGGGGGATGTTTGAAGATTTTAATAAGGGACAAATGCAATTACCCCTGTGTTATGCTAAAAGAGCAATTATCCCCCTGTGAAAAATAAAATAGCAAAATACCCCCTTGTGTTATTAAAAATGAAGGAAAAAGGGCCCTTAATGCATGAAGTGTTGGTAACGCGCGATAGCTACACTTTGTTGACGATTTTTACTCAATTTTTTTAACTATTTTGCCCTTTTTTAGTATCTTAAATTTGTTGTAAATGTCTGATTTCATTTGCCACATTTTTAGGTGAAAAAAAAGAAGAAGAGGAGAATGGCTTCAAAAAGGAAGAGTAGCTCTCATGAGTACAAGCAACAACTCAATTTGAGGCTTTCAAATACGCCATTCTTGTTAGCCTTATTGAAAATTAATGTTTAAACTCAAAGTCATGTTTGCAAATGAAGTTAACAAGTTTGTAATAAACTAGATAGTAGAATAAGAAAAAGAAATCTTTGATTCCTGACTTTCGGAGACCAAGCATTTGGGTTTACAAAATATGAAACAAAGGGCACAACCTATTTCCAAAACAAAAGAAACCCAGAATACAAAAACAATAGAATTTAACATATACACACTGCAAATTGTTCAAGGAAACAGACTTCCGTTGCTCAAAAACAAAATTACAGAAATCTAAAGCTTGTTGAACATGGTTTCCATGTCCTTCTCTTGCTTCTTTCTTTAATTTTTTCCAACACTTCTGTTATAGTTGGTCTTTTGTTGTATTTATCTTTTGCAGTATTTGATGACCTTAGTGACTCACTAACTAGAGTCTTCTCTATTCTAGCTAAAATTTATGCAGATCTGCCCAGCAAAGAAGCATTTCTAGGGCCTTGGTAGGTAATTTCTTCTTGTAGAAAACATAGAAGATGTGTTAAGTATAAGTATTAAATTATGAACTTACATAAATTTTGCAATTTTAGCTTACCGTAGGTGCAGATCTGCTTATAGGTTGTTCACTTGTCTCATTTTGGTAAGATTTTGTCTTCTTTTGAAATTCCAAAATAAATAAATTGAGTTTCAGGTTATAAGCAAGATACTGAATAATCCAATAGAAACATGAAAACAAATTACCTTAGGAACTGTTTTCCTGACTATTGCATTGCGTTGCTCTTGGGTTGCAGGGGTTGCTTGAGATCCTTGAGGGATCTCTTAAAAAATACTTCCCTGCAAAGGAGAGTTCACGACTTAAACTTTTGAAAATTAAATAAATAATGCAAGGATGCAAGGATGCAAGGATACTAATTAATCCAAGATAAACATGAAAACAAATTACCTTAGCTCCTGGGTTGTAGGGGTTGCTTGAGATCCTTGAACTTCAAAAACACTTCCCTGAAAAAGAAAATTCAGGACTTAAACGTTTGGAGATTAAATAAATAATGCAAGATTCATATTATTACCTTGAAGAATTTGAACTTTGGATGAATGGGATTACTGCAGCTTCTTTGTTGTGGCCTACCTCAAGGCACTTGCTGCAAGTATGTGTCAAACCCTTCCTGGTTGACACCCTGGTTTGTTGCAGCTCATTAGGGCCTTTTCTCTTGAGTTTCTTTGGCCTGCCTCTATTCTTCTTCTTCTTCTTCATGGGTGGTGGTATGAAAGGCTCAAATGTTGTACTAATGTAGTCTTTAACCCTAAGGACAACATGTATCATCTCATTATAGACCCTTAGATATGTTTCTTTCTTATAACAGTTTTCAACAAACTCATCAGTTTGGACTCTTTTTGACCCAATTGTAGCATAAGCATGGCAGCAAGGGTATCCATTCAACTGAAATATGCCACAAGTGCTTTTTTTTTTTTTTTTATCAAAGTCCACCACAAACTTATCCAAAAAATGGTATATTTCAAACTCATTAGCCCCACACCATCTAGTAAAACAGTTCCTAGCTGCCATCTGTTGTTTATTTATTTTTTTCAAAATATTTGGACATATTGCTCCTACGTACTTTTCCATCCCCTCCTTCTTTTATTGCAGCCTCACCATTAATTTGGTTCTTATTGCTACCTTTCAACACTTTCTTTAGTTTTCTGACTAGTTCCAGTTTTATTGGGCTTTTATTTATGAAAATGTCACAATCACTTTCAAACTCAATGTCTTCTAAAACAAGACTAGGGGGGCTTAATCACTATTAAAATTAGGCTGCACATAATCCTCATCAGATGAATCATCAAATTTTGATGATGATTCATTTAAATATTATTCATACTATTTTCTTTTCCCCTTATCCCTCAGCCCCCAATCTTGTTTTGATTCACATTAATTTCCAACAACATTTTCAGAAACATCCACATTCGTAGAAATATTATTATCTTCAAGAAAATTAGGCTACACATTGTCATAAACACCCACATTCTCGTAAATGTTTTCATTCACATTTGTATCATCCTCATCCTCCCACCTTACCCTACCCCTCACAGTCCAGACCCTCTTAATCACCCTAATCCTCAACCCCACCCACCCCCTGTCCCTCACAGTCCTGCTTCTATGACTCTCCCTCAAACACAAACCCCTCATTTAATTCTTCAAAATCAATTCCATCTGAGAGAAACCTAATTTCTTCTTCTTGTTTAGTTACCGAATTGTCCTGACTGTCTAAAATTTGCAATGATTCCCCCTCATCTTCCTCCACATAAATTTTAATTGGGACGTCCAACCCTCTACAAATTTTTTTCAAGTCTACCATACAAATATCACTGCATTTAGTTTTAATCTTTCTTAGGCCAAATTCCAAGTCTTGGGTAGGAGCACAGTAATAAAATTCAGTGAGTATTTCTAACCCCCCACATTTGTCATACATCTCTCCTAGTTCATAGAATCCAAGATAATCTATATCAATTTGTTCAAATATTTTCATACTCCCACCTACATATGTTAATTTAGGTGTAGAAACAAATTTACCACCCCGGTGAAATTCTATATCATGAAGCTCAAAACTCTGCAATAAAGTAAAATAAACATACATGCATCAGATTTATAATTAGTATTATCACCAGGGGCGGATTTTCACATAATATTATCGGGGGGAGGGGGGATGCACATAACACCAACACATTTACTCCGACACAACAACCAACCATTTTTCAAAGGAAAACAGTCTCAAATATGTAAAAATGGGGACCACATAAGTCAATACTTAAATTATGGTAAATCAATACTATCAACCACGGTTAAATAAAATCAGAGTAAAAACTTAAATTTTTACCAAGATTAATCAGTATTCGTCATGGTTTTCAGTTGTAGCCAAAACGTTTTGGCCATGACTAATGTTTTTGTCACACTTGCAAAAACAAAGACTAATAGCAATTACCAAGACGTGGTTGACTTGTATTCGTCGCACTTTTTTTTTTTTTTTTCGCTATAGTAATTTATCGTAACAAAATATAAGTCGAGAAAATGAACTTAATCGTATTAAGTAATTAGATCTGATCAAATTTAACCCAACGTAATATCTTTTTTCGCTGGACGTAAAATGAAAACTGCAAAAGTCCAAAAATAGGTAAAATTGAGAGGCATGATGAATATATTACATTGTTTTGGGAATTGTCTTGTTATTTTCCAATTGTAAAACGCATCAAGTACATATTATTTGGTCTCTGCGATTCGTATGTAGTGTTTATGAGGGAGTTGTTGAAGGTATTATGAACAGGTACATACAGACTTTACCCATCTTGCAGTAGATTCTTATCCCATGATACCTTCTCAATTCCCAAAGAATAGGATCAGAAGCCATGTTCAAAATTTCTGTTTTTTGCAGACTATAAACGTCAGTAGAAACACGACAATAAAGTAACTGGATGGCGTACAAAATTTACGTAGTTTGTGAAGTTCTTCCATGTGTATAGTTGCTAAAAGTATGTTTTTACTGGGATGGTGTCGTGTGGATTACTGGGGTGCATGTAAAGTATTGTGAAATTACAATTCTGCTCCTGGAGAAGTTTTTGGAGACGTTTGTTTGTGGATTGGATGTAATGTTGGAATAGATTAACCACTTCAACAAAAATATAATTAGATGGAGGTTAGAGGTGGCAACGAAACGGATTTGAGTAGACTCGAGACATGCCCCATCAACTTCGAGATGGATTCGGGACCCGTCCTACCTCACCCAGTCCTAGTGTAAAAAAAACCTGTTGGGGTTGGTCTAATTTGGTAGAATAATTTTTTTATTTTTTATTTATTCTATAAATCTATATCTATATCTATGCACAACAAGAAAACTGATCAATAGTTATGAAAAAATTTGATGCTAAAATCAACGTTGAGTTAATTAGCAAGTAATTTTTGTTGCTAACCTTTAATACTTAATATATCTCTTATACAGTTTGTTGCTAAATTCGTAGCAAGTTAATTTCCCTTGTTGAATTCATTGGCAAGTATATTTCTTGAATTTGATAATTTATATTCGCAACGAGAGTTTTACTTACTAATTATCTCGATGCTAATTGTTTTTCGTTGCTATTAAACAATTTTCTTGTAGTGATACTATATATAAAAGTATGAATCTCTAGTGTGTTTCTTCCAATTGTGAAAAGATGTTTATATCCCTACTTAAATAATCTTTTAAACAATAAATCAAAATTAGTACCGGAAGATAAATTTCTATCAAAAAGAAGATTATTTAAGAGTTCTAATTCTTTTAAACTACTTGGACATTAATGATAAATATATCCAACTAAAAATAAATAATTAGGCAAACACTATTTCTACATGATTAATATTTAGAAGTTATTTTTCCCCTTAAAAACAATTAGAAGTTATTTTAAATATTAAAGATATTAATTTAGGCACAGTAAAATTTAAAATGAATAGTAGTAGAATAATGTACAAAATACTAATATAAACTTCAAAATTTTGATATATATATATATATATATATATATTTGAAAGAATAAATATCATAAAATTTTAAATAAAAATTATCAACCTTACTAAATTAAAAATGCTTTTGAAAAATTTAAATGGGCGATTTCTAACTTATTAATTTTAAAAAAATAAATTGCATTTTTTATTCAATATGTTGGGATCTTTTTTAATTTAATCCTATTTGCTACGATTTTCTCATATTACATCCTGCAAGTTGAGAATATTTTATTAAAAAAAAAAGCACAATAATAGGACCTTACGATACAAATACTAATACTACGAATTTATAATTAGATTAAAATTTGATTAACAATAGTTAATAAATAGTAAATTTAAAAATCATTTCACCATCAATAATTTAAAAATAAAAGGCAACGAGATATGGTAATAAAAGAAAATTATACCATCCACCAAAGTGATATAGTAAAAATAAGTTAAATTAAAATATATCAAATAGTGAAAAAAAAAAGCTACAAATAAACATGATAAATTTTATTAAATTGTAATTTTTATAAAAAATTCAAAAATAAGAAACTTTGACTAATTAATTTTAGTTTAATATTAGCTTTTTGATATGTTATCTTTTACTTTCTCACTACAAAAAAAAATTAGAATTTGGTATGGATATGGTGACCGTTCCAAAGCCGATGCCGTATAGACATGGGTATTGGCACTCACTTGGAACGATTTGAGAAAAATGACGTCATAATTTTGTGATTTATTTTAGAAATGGTTACACCGTCCTTAGTTGTGTGGCAACAGAACTTTTCGTAAGAGCGGTGCAAATGTCTAACGGTTTGAAATTGGGACTGTATTTGGAACGCTATAGTGAAATTAGAGACGGTGGCCTCATGACCGTTCCTAAATGTACGACAAATTGTATCCCAAAAGTGACAGTTAGTAAATATTACAAAATGAGGTTCAATTAGGAACGGTTTGATAGGCGAGAGGATTAGTAATCCTGAAATCGTATGATTTTTTCTAAAAAAGATATGTGTTGACAATGAATGAGTTGTCTACTAATAAATATAGCTAATCAAATTATATTTACGGCTTAATGCAATTTATTTCCTGTAATATTGCAAATGAGCAACATACCTCCATATGCTTTTTAAAATGAAGTGATTTACCTTCTTATTCAAGGATACACATTGCTTCATTTTAAAAAATACACTGAGATAAATTGTTATTTTTTTCCCATAAAAGAGTAATATGCACATGTATTCACAGAAAGTTTACTTGCATTTTTCTCTTTATGTATATGTACACATATACAGTAAGACAAATTTCATGGCGATTTCTTGATACATAAAAGTTATTGTCGTTCTATATATATATGAATTAATTTGAATAATATTTTATTGATAGTATTAATATTTCTAGGGTGATAAATAGTACTGCGTTCATCTTTTACGTTGGCAACCCTGCGCAGTAGAAAAAGAGAAATAGATGAACTTACGTGTGAACTAGCAACTTCAAATTTCCAAAGCAAAATATCTAAAATCAAGCTGCAAAAGTTAGTAAACGTGAATCAGAAATTCGTGCATTTGTCTAATCATAACTTTGCTGATGGCTGTCCCTACCACCATTTATTATATGTATATACATTTATTTTCTGCTAATTCAAAGTGAGAAGATATGATGATATATAGCCACATAAATTATGAGTACAAATCTTCTCTTTATTCTCAATTAATAGTTGGTGCACGCGATTTTCGCGCACATATATTTTTTTATTATAAGCAATAAATTTCATACTTTATTTATGTAATTATGTCAAATATCCATAAATAATTTATCAAAAGCTGCAAATTGAATATAAAAAAATAAAATTATCAACTGCTAAGATACATGTGAAATTTATAAGTAGGAATCGAAATGTTTTATACTTTTTTTTTTGGATAATTTATTTTTAATTCAAAAAATTTTGTTTTACTCTATCATAATATATTGATTCTTTTTTTTTTCCCGAAAAGCAATGAGATAAATTAAGAAATGATAACATAGGCCCTTTTTCGTTTCAAAAAAGAAGAAGACAATAAAGGCCATGAATTTTTTGGTCGTTGGATAGAAGAAGATAACTTACAGGGGAGAAAAAGAGATTTTAGATTAGATTGTGCCCAAAAAAAAAAAAAAAAAAAAAAAAAGAAAGAAAGAAGTTGGTTTTGAGAACGTGGACTGCTTTGGCCAAGGGGTATATTTGGTAGTTTGAAAATTTGGTATGAGAACTACCAATAATATGCAAACTTTCATTTTTGTCCTTCATAATGTATTAATTTCATTTTGTTGAAACAAATAAGTAAATGCATTAACTAAAAGCAAAGGGCAAATTCTGCAAAATTCACAAAATAACTTTTACTTTAGACACAAAAGAGGGTTTGCTTTTATAATTGGAAAAAATGCAGGGCGCCCCCCTGTGATATGGGTAATGTGCATAATACCCCCCTGTGATATAAAAAATACCAAATTACCTCCCTGTGAAAATTTTAATGTAGCAATTAGACCCCGCGTGCGGAAGGTGTGCCACAAGCGCCCAAGTTGCGGTTGGTGTACCATTTTTCGCCATGTTCGGATAATTATGCCCTCATTCCTCAAATAAAACTGCAGCAAGCTTGTAATAGAAATTTCCCCTCCTCCTTCCACTTGTTTCTCACGGTTTCTTCTCCAAAAGAGAGAAAATGTCAAGCTCTTCATTTAGGAAAAATAAATCAAGACATAACACACAATCACTAGATTTGAGATTTTCAACTACACCTTTATGTGGGTGCAACTTGAAGGCCGAAATTAGAGTAGTGGGTCACAAACAAAGCCCTCGAAAGGTAAGTTATATTATTATTGCAGATATCAAGTTTGTAAATTTTTTCGTTGGTTGGAGCCTGACAGAGCTGCATGCGCACCAAGTGGGATTCCTCTAAAATTTCCTGCTCAAGTAGACAGTGGTGAAGAATTTTTCCGTGGCTTTGAAGAATAGTGTGATTCAGACGATGGTGAGGAAGTGGTGTCAAACTTGCAGACTGGTGGAGCTATTGGTGTTAATGTGAAAGAAGAGACATTTGCTAAAAATCTCAGTTTTTGGATTGGTGTTAGCAGTGTTCTTTTTGAGTTAGTGTTAGTTTTATTGATGAAATTAGAATGAAAACCATGTAACTTGTAAAACTCTGTTGTTCTTGTTAGTTTAAACTTGCCTTAAAATGTCATGTATCAATTTGTTGTATTTTAACTTATTGGCATTTTACACTGAACATTAATTCAAAGGCTGTTTCCAAAAATTGTACACCCTATTAAAAAAATTAGGCTAAAATGCATAAAACTCCCCTGTGTTTTAAAATGTCCGCAAAAAACCCCTTTGTGTTTTAAAAATAGGCTAACCCCCCCCCTCTCTGTTTTCTTAAATATAGCTCAATCGCCCCTCTCCGTTAAATATAACTAATGGTGTTAACTTTTTTATAAAGTGACCGTTATGCCCTTACTCACTATATATTTTTTCTTATTTTAAGGACCGTTGGATTTTTTTGAATGAATGGAAGCCGTAGATTTGATCAACTCATCTTAACCGTTGATCTTAATAAAAATTGAACGGTCAGATTTTACAAATTTACAAATTATAAAATTATTATTTTAGTTTAATATAAAATTAATAAACCCCACCCCCACCCCCTCGCTGCCTACCCCCACCACTCCTTGGCCGCCTACACGCCCCCACCCACCAACCCACCACCACCACCACCACACCCCAGACTCTCTGGGCGACAGCGACGCCGCCCAGACAGGGAATTTGGGCGGCGTCGCCCTCGCCCAAAACAGCTTTGGGCGACGACAGTGTCGACATCGTCGCCCAGATTCGCTGTGGGCGAGGTGTCGCCGTAGCCTAGAGCTCTTCTGGGCGCGGCGTCGATTCGAGGTCGATGGCGATGGTGATGGCCCGCCCTTCTCGGCGGGGTGGCGACGACAGCCGTCGTCCGTCCCCAATTTTTGAAAAAAAAAATAATTAAGATTTTAATTAAAATTAATTTAAGAAAATTATGTCTTAAGATTTTTTAAAAAAAGATACGAAAATTGATTTAAAATAAATTTAAAAAACATAAAATAAAGTACTAAAATTTTACAAATTTAGATAGTAGCAATTTATATTTAAATATCATTATAATAAAGGGTAAATTACATCTACCTCCCCTGAGGTTTGGCATAATTACGAATACCCCTCGTTGTTTGACAAATTACAAATACCCCCCTAGTTTTAACGACCGTCTAACAATTACCCCAATCTATCCATTTTTTATATTGAACTGACCAAAATACCCTTATGAATTAAAAATTATAATTTTATTTATTTTTTTTAAAAAAATATTTTTTTTATGGACTAAGGGGATATTTTTTTTATAATTTTTTAAAATTTTTTTCATCCATCCCATTCAATATTTTTATAAAATTTTAATTTAAAAAATAAAAACTAAAAAAATATAGTGAGGGCAAAGTTGACATTTCTATACCTCCATCCAAGGATTACATAATTTTATCAAACATCAGGGGGGTATTTGTAATTTTTCAAATAACGAGGGGATATTGTAATTATGTTAAACCTCAGGGGAGGTGGTTGTAATTTACCCCTAATAAATAATATAATCTAGCAAATATATTTAGAATAAATAATAATTTAAATTATTGTTATTATTGATTAATATTTATATTGATATAGATTATATTTGAAAAATAGAATTTTATATATATTTTTAATTGTGATTTTAGTTTAATTTTTCAATTTAAGTTAAATATATAAAAAAAATTAATTGTTTGTATTTTAATATTTTAAAAAAATATAGTTAAGCACACAAAATTATATTTTTACAAGGGAAAAAACCACTAAAAATAAGTAAATATGCTCATAGTAATTTTAAACACAATATAGGGACATTTTAGTCCAAAATATCAAAAAATAAGGTCCAGAACGCCCTAAAACACCCCCACTCGCACCACTCGCATGTGTATTGCACCTTCGTTAATTATTAACAGAATGGACAAAACACAGGGGTGTTTTTAGCCTATTCTGAAAACACGCGGGGGTTTTTAGCTTTTTCAATAAAACACAGGGGGGTAAAATGCATTTTAGCCAAAAAATTAACAATTGAACACTTAAAATGAACATTAAAACAATTCAATTGTAGAAGCTAAAATTCGAGAAACAGAAGCTGGAAATATGCAGAAAATTGAACAAAGACTGACAAAAAACATAAAGTTGGATTCCATTATAAAAGATTGCAACCTGATATAGTTTTCAATTCCACATTGCAGCAAGTTTTGCATGAATCCATATTTACAAAAAGAAGAGGCCATTGAGTGCCATATTACATCAACTTTTGCCATATTATCAACCAAAAAGAACAGACAGTTTACCAACATGTTTTACCATATGACTTACAAAAAGAAAAGGCCATTTACACAAAGTAGGCTATTGACAAAAGAACATGCATTCAAATTAACTAATCATGTTGTCTTCTCTGTTGTCTTTCCTTCATTTTGTCCAAAACTTCTGAAATACTTGGCCTCTTGTTGTATCTCTTAGTTGCAAGTACTGAAGATGTTGCTGGATTAACATTCCCCAATAAGGATGCATTTCTGGGGCCTTCATAGCCTACTTGCTGCCGCATTAAATTTGGAAAACATTTTCAGTAAATTCTGCTATTTAATATTTCTTTCAGTTGGTTTAAAAATAATATAAAAGCTAATAGCACACCTGGGTTGTAGATCTTGGTCCAGGTGGTTGTGTTGTCCGTGAGCTTTGTCTTCTTCCTCTTGCTGCAGCCTATGAAAAAATCACAAGTCAGTTAAAAAAAAGGTTCAGGTATAACGAAAAAGAGCACAATTCAGACATAATTGATATTGAAATTACCTTTGCACTTGGTTGCTCTTGGCTCAAGGGAAGGGGGGCTTGAGATCCCTGTGGGATTTCTTCATGAACAGCAACATTTGACTGCAATTAAAAATATTTTTGTTAGAAAGAGACCCTTTTCTTTTTAATCTTTGGAGGTTTAAAGGGCTGAAAATTGGTTTTTATATAATCTTATGCCCTAAGGACAACATGTATCATTTCATCATACACTTTCAAATACACTAACTTCGTATAAAAATCATCAACATAATCATCTAATCTAGCTCTTTTTTACCCAATGGCGCTCAAGCATGACAACATGGGTATCTTGTTAACTGAAACATGCCACAACTGCATGTTTTCTTCTCTAAATCTACCACATATTTGTTCAAGAAGTGGTCAATTTCATACTCTCCCCCCCACACCACCTAATGAAAAAATTTCTTACAGCTTTTTGTTGCTTGTTTATCTTTTTTGAGATGTTAGGGCAAATTGACCCTCCATATTTATCCATTCCCTCTCTTTTAACTTGCAACCTAGACATGAGTCTTTTTCTAATCCAATCAGTCATACTTATAATTGGTTTGTCCATTGCCTCAAGTATGTAATTGTTAAAGCTTTCACATAAATTATTCACCAAAATGTCACATTTGCTCTGAACTGGAAAATGTGATCTTGCCTAATGTTGTGGACTTATCTTTCTTAGCCATTCAGAGGCTGTTTCCACTTCAACTTTGATTTTTGGATTAAGTTCCTCAATTTTTTTCACGAAACCCTCAAATTCCCTTTTGTTAGCAGTTGAGGCTATTTTCCAGAAGTATTCTTTCAATTCAATAGATTTAAATTTTATTTTGAAATTTTCATACATATATCTCAAACAAAATTTGTGTTCAGATTCTGGCACTAAGTTTTTTAAGGCCTCAAGAAGACCTTTTTGTCTGTCAGAAATGAAAGACCATTTATTAGTGCCCATCCCCTCAATGTCATCCAACAGTTCACCCACAAACCACCCCAAGTGTCCCTGTTTTCAACCTGTACTACTGCCATTGCAATTGGGAACATATTATCATTCCCATCCCTTCCCACAGCCACAAGCAACTGGCCCCCATAAACTGTTTTCAGAAAATAGCCATCAAGGCTTATGATTGGCCTACACCCTTCTTGAAACCCCTTTTTTAATGCCTATAAACTGAAATACATTCTATCAAAAACTGGATGATCATAATTTTCTACTTTTCTAAGTAACAGCTTAGACCCTGGATTACATTTTCTGACTGTTTCATAGTAATCCCACAAAAGTTCATATTGCTTTGCATCATCACCCCTTATTCTCTCTAATGCTTCTTTTTTTTGCCCTCATCACCTTAAATCTACTCACATCCACATTGCTTTTTGAGAGAATTATGTTTTTCAATTGTTGAACAGGAATTGTAGGATGGTCGCTTATAGCATTTTCAATTCTTTTTGCAATATATGATGCATTGGCAAGTTTATTGTCATAGGTTCTTGCACATGTATGCTCACATTTTATTGTTTTAATTTGAAATGTAGGTCCACCCTGTATTGGTGAGGCATGGATCCTCCATTCACAACTCTTGCATTTTGCAGTCACTCTTGCAGCCTCATTCCTTAAGAACTCTAGATCTACCCCATTCCTTATGCACCAGTCCCTCAAAACCACCCTAAACTGTGCAACATTTTCAAATTTCATCCCAACAACCAGCTTTAAATTTTTCATTGAAGTAGATTTTTTGTAAGCAGGATGTTTTTCAGTTTCAGACCCCTCACTACCTTCCAAGCTAACCAAATCATCTTCAGTCTCATCCTCACTAGCCCATTCATGTTTTCCAGATTCAGTTTCCCTTGTTACAGGTATTTGTCTGTTTTTTTATCTTTCAACACTTTTTTGTATTTTTTATTAACTCTTTTTACTTGGGTCTTTTAACAAGAAAATGTCATCATCAGAGTCACATTCAATGTCTTCTAACACCAAACTAGGGGTCTCACTATCACTCCCCTCACTAGATGGCACATAGTTTTCATCAGATGAATCATCAAACTCTGATGATGACTCATTCAAAAATCTTTCATAAAGTTTTCTTTTTCCCTTTTCAGTTATATTTTGGACTGGAATTTCAGTTACATTATCAGTCATATTTAAGTCCTCTTGTTGAACTGGAATTTCAGTGAAATTATCATCAACACCCAATTCCACCCCCTGCCCCTCACAGTCAGACCTCTCAACCTCATCCCAATCCAATCCCTGCCCCTCACAGTCCTTTCTCCCATCACCCTCAAACTCAACCCCCCCACCCTGCCCTCACAGTCCTTTCTACCATCACCCTCAATGTCATTCCCACCCAATTCCTCAAAGTCTATTCCCTCTAAAAGGAATCTAATCTCTTCCTCATGCTCCTTCTCAATTGGATTTCCCTAACTATCTATGGCTTAAAGAGGTTCAGCCTCCTCTTCCTCTAATGGTAGAAAAGACATTCTTCTTTAATTGGTCTTATGCCCCATTCTAATGGTAGGGTAGGATCTTTGTAATAAAATTTAAGCATTGACTTTTTCCCCCCACACTATTGATACATTTTTCCTAATTCAAACATACCAAGATAATCTATGTCCACATTCTCAATTTTTTTCATATGCCCTCCTACATATCTAAGTTTAGGATGTTTTATAAATTCCCCCCCCCCCCCCCCCAACCAAAAATTAATATCATGTGTCTGAAAACTCTGCAAATAAATAAAATAAAAGCACAAAAAACAATGCTTCAGCAAGAAGCACAATCATAACAAAGCATGTAAAATGCACACAACAATTAAAAAAATAGTAACTGAAAAACCAATGCATTACTATATTACAGTCCACAAACCTTATTTTATTCAATCACACATTGAGGTTGGGACCACATGTCTTCAAAAATCAAGCATAAATGACTAAAAAAATAGAATATGGGACAGAAAGTGCAATATTAAAGCACAAATGGGGACCACAAATTATTAATGACAGCACAACTAGAGAGATATTCAAAACAGTAGACTAAAAAATGAAAAAATTGAACTATAAAAAACAAAAAAATGAAAATGCCAACTCAACTAAATGAAAATGTCAAAAATAAGACTTCCCTCATATTGATTGCAAAGACACAGGGAGGTGATTAAACAAAAAAAATTTTGAAGGAAGATATGCATACCCTGACAATCTAATATTCAATATATTCAAAACCATGTATAAATCAATAAGGTAAACACATATAAAACAATAAACTAACCACATATAAAACAAAATTAGATTCCTAAACTAATAGGGGACCACATTTTAAAAAAGATTTGGGACCACATGACAAAAATCCTAATCCCCAAAAAAATGAATAAAGCATATTAAACCTTAATCGAGGTTTAAATAAAGAAACAAAACCCATGACAAACAATCTAACAAAACCCTAACATACATCATGCTTTCTGTATAAATACTTAAGAACTAGAAACAAAAAAACTTACCGTCATTGCTCTAGATCTGAAGTTTCACCAGCTTTTCCCCTTAGAAAAAAAACCTCCATAAACCAAAACAAAACAAAAAAGTCAGTCGAAACTCGTAAAAACAAAAACAAAAAAAAAAAACTTAATACAAATTCAGTTTTGAACTTACCAGCTTAAGAACAAGTTTTTTCTGAAGATCTTGAGAAGTACTTTACTTACGTCCTCAGCTTTCCTAGAAAAAAACAAAAAAATTTCAAATCAGTAAACTAAAAAAGTTTAAAAAGTCTATCAAACAATTTTTGTTTATCTTTTTTAAATTTAACAAATCGAATTCAAACAAACTTTTATCTATCATTTTAATTGATTATTGAATAATTTGATTTATTTTTCAATCCTACATCCCATATTAATTATACTTTCTGTGTTCTATTTTATCGAAAAAATAATAATAATAATTACATTGTTAATTAAATATATCAATCCATGATTCATTGCAAGTAGCTAGGGGGTGTCAATGCAAAGTTTATTTGGGGAATATACTTATAATTACAACTCAAATCCTCCTAAAAGTTTATTTATAATTTCACAAATATTGAGAAAAAAATATTCGTGTGTTTTAAATCTAACCTTAATAAATACCGTTGTAACTGAGCTTTAAATTTAAAACCTCCCATTTAAGGACTTTGGGAGAAAAAGCGTAATATATCTTATGGTCTTCTTTTTTTTAGAGGAAAAACAAAACACACTTCTTTAGAAAGTGTTTGAGCTTTCTAAAATTTCCAACAAATTTCAAGTAGTGTTCAAATATTCATACTGATTATGACAGGGAATTTTCATTTATTCTCAAACAATAAAGAAGTGGGAAATGCCTTAAAATATCTACAAGAAATATGGGGGAAAAAATGAAAGTTTTGTTCCCCACCAAAACTTGTTTTGGTCGACAATGGAAATTACCATTAGGTCTGGAATTGATTTGATGTGTTAGTTTCTGAGATGCACCGCAGAAAATTCTCAAGAATTTCATACATGCAAGTGTGAAATTTCTGTTTGCTTTTCATTGTGATGTTGTTTGCTTTGAATTGAGGTTTCGTCTTCTCAAGGAAGATGAGAAGAAAGCCATACAGTTTATCTCCACAAAAACTATGATATTGCCACGAAATGGAATTTATTGCAGGAGAAGAACAATTATTACAACTTGTGGCCTTTGAGGTTGTGTGTTCCCAAAAACAAAGGATACTGTTGGCCTATGAGCAATGTATAAAACCCATAGTTTAATTATTCATAACTTGTCTGACAGGCCTAGTCCTATATTACTCAGTGGACAACAAGGATTTCACGTCATATGCACTCCTAACATCTTGGGACACTCCAACAAACTCCTCCTCAATCTATGGTGGTCGATCTAGCAACAACAGGTAAAACAAACTCTGGTGGTATCAAGTTGTCTGGGCATGACTCATTCTAATAGTCATGTATTTTTTCAGATAAGTTCAAATTTCACCATGTTTTTTTATTAGTTCAAATTTCATTCTAATAGTCATGTATTTAGTCGTGCAGTCATGCAACTTTCCAACGGTGTATCATATGCTACAAATTACTTTTGAATTTTGCTCTCTGTCGGCCTATAAATAAGGGCCATCTTACAGCCATACCGAGAAAAAGTATCATGTCACTCTCATTTATTCTTTTCTTGAACATTTTTGCACTCCACATGATTATTATCGCTTTATTTTGATATTATATCAAGTCATTTTGAATAGTGCACCATTATTGTTACATTATTTCAAAATTTTCAATTATCTTTTCAGTTAATCAATTACTAACTTAAGTATCAGAATGATAACTCCTATTTTGTAAGTTAGTCATCCTTGATTGTAGGATTTCACTAAAGAGCCTTCGATTACTATGGTACTATTGCACTGCAGTAAACATCAAACTCACTATAGGCCTATCAGTCTATGTAATGTGAGTTACAAGATTATTTTTAATATCCTTGTTAATAGAATTAGACCTCCTTTACTTGGCGTGATGGGATTTAAGTGGTATAACTTAGGATTACAATCCAATCATAATCAACTAGAGTAGCGGACATTAGCTATTAATACTGCACTTATTCAAAATAAAGTAAACAAAAAACTAAAAGTGATTAAGTAGGATATCTCAAATAATAACTTAGATTGAATTTGGATTTGAAGGATTTCAAATCAAGAATTTCAAATCATGGATTTCAAATCCTTTATTACAAATTCTTTGGACATGTTTGGATAATTCCAAATCCAAAGGATTTCCTTTCTTTTTAAATTTAAACTAAGTTTTAATAAATATGGATAGATTTCAAATTACTTTCAAATGGAGTCATTTGAAATCCTTTTTTTCAAATCCAAATCCATTAATCCAAACATATCCTTAAAGTAAATGTGGCCTTAATGAATAAATTAATATCACCATACAAAAATGCATTTGTCCCATAAAGAAACATAACGGATAATACCATTATCACACATAAACTTCTACATATTATAAATAGAATAAAACAAAAAAATTGTTTTAAATTATGGTTTTAGCGCAAAAAATTAACCTTTTTGTAGTGGTAGAAATATAATTAAGTTGGACCCGCTTACGAGAATTTTTATGCGAAAATTATACAATTTATCGTTAAAATGATTGATTGCCTCAGCCAAAAAGCAACTGTTCATATTGTTTGCACACACACCCCTACACTCTATTCTTATTGCTTTTAATTAGCATCTAAATATTTGTATTACCGCTTAGGTGCAATGTCAGAGACGAGATAAAGCAAGAATCTGCTCTTGCTCTTGATTCTGATATTGGTAATGTCTTGGCATTTCCCAGCTGCTCTGTGGAGTAGTTGAAGATGATTTGTTGGCCGAACAGCTCTCATTCTCTGATGAAATCTCGAAAGTCTTAGCAATGGCTCTCAGCTGAAATTTCTGGATTTTCCCAGTTGAAGTCTTGGGCAATTCCTCTATGAACGCCACCTTCTTTGGCACCATATAACGCGGAAGGTTTCTCCGGCAGTGTTGTATTATCTCAGCCTCTTCAACGGCAGCGGCATTTCTCAGTGTAACAAATGCACATGGGCTCTCCCCCCACTTGGGATGCGGCATAGCCACCACCGCCGCCTCCACTATTAATGGGTGCTTGTACAACGCCGCCTCTACCTCCACGCTACTTATATTTTCTCCTCCGGAGATTATCACGTCTTTCGACCTGTCCTTGATTTCTAGGTATCCATCAGGATGGACCACCCCAACATCCCCCGTAAAGAACCAGCCGTTCTGAAAGGCTTTAGCTGTAGCCTTTTCATCCTTCAAGTACCCCTTCATTATGCTGCTTCCTCTCAGCACGATTTCCCCCATTGTTTTCCCATCCCTCGACACGCTTTCCATTGTCTCGGGGTCCTTCACGTCGGCGTCCGCCAGCGTCAGAATGCTGATTCCTTGCCTTGCTTTCAGTCTCGCCTGATCCTCTACAGGCAGTTTATTCCACCTCTTCTGCCACTCGCAGACGAGCGCTGGCCCCGTCGCCTCTGTGAGGCCGTAGGCGTGGACGACGTGGAATCCCAGGTTTTCTATTTTCTGCAACAAGGCCGCAGGCGGTGGCGCTCCGCCTGTCAGTATCTCTACCGAGGTGGTTATTTGACGTCGCTCGTGCGACTTAGCTTCTAACAGTATGTTGAAGACTATGGGTGCGCAACACATGTGAGTCACATTGTGGGAAACAATGCTATCATAGATTTCAACAGCAGTGGTGTTGCGGATGCAGACGTTGGTGCCTCCGCGCGCCGCCACACCCCACGTGAAGGTCCATCCGTTGCAATGGAACATTGGGAGTGACCATAGATAAACAGGCTCACTCTTCATTTCCCACCCAAGAATCAAACTGAGAGTGCTCAAATATGCCCCCCTGTGGCTGTAAACCACTCCTTTCGGCTCTGATGTCGTGCCCGATGTATAATTCAGGGAAATTGGATCCCACTCGTTGGTGATCTCCGCTGGGACATACCCTGGATTGCCTTGCGACACAAGCTGCTCATACTCCAGTGCGCCTAGACGCGTGCCAGTCGGTTGGTCGACATCGTCAATCACGACCACAAGCGGCATCAACTTCTCAGGCCTGCCTGAGTTCTGCGAGTTGGCCATCAGAACCCGCAGGGCATCACGGGCCAACGGCACGTACTGGTAATCAACAAAGAAAACTTTCGCTTCTGAGTGCTTGAGAATCGTAGCAATGTTTTGCGCATCCAGTCTTGTGTTGATGGTGTTTAGCACCGCCCCGGCCATGGGCACGGCAAAGTGCATTTCATAGATCGCCGGAACATTTGGCGCCAAAACTGATACCTATATCCGCAAAAACAAATTATTAACCAAACCTTCTCATATTTTATAATATTTTAGAAGTTACTAACTTTACATGCACAAGTTTCATAATTTTATAAGGAAGTACTTACAACGTCATTCTTGACAACATTCAACGATCGGAGAGCAGACGCAAGGCGGCAACACCGCTCGTAGGTCTGGCGCCATGTGAAACGAACGCCTCTATATATTATAGACGGACGGCTGGAGTAAACCATGGCAGCTCTCTTCAAGAAAGTGATGGGAGTAAGAGGAACGTAATTAGCTCCACACTTAGGCAATTTATCCATAATTACTCTTCAAAATCGATGATTCTTGAAATTGTTCGAGGGAAATAAGGTGGAGAGGAGTTGTGAAGAGACGAGACAAGTGAGGGTTGCGAGTGTGAGTGTAGATAGATAAACACACACACAGCTATATATATATATATAGGAGATTTTTATTTGTAACCATCATAGAGTTGGGTGTCATAAAGGGCACAAAGGCCAGTCGTGGTCCACGTTGTCGTAGACCTGGCTTTGTGGGGAAGTTAACAGGGAAGTTGCCACGATTCTTACACACAGTCACGCACTATTCTTTAGGTTTTGAAACCAAAGACTTTTGACCTTCAACGTAAATATAAATATAAATATAATTTCATGTACCAAATTCAATGGGGCGTTCACATTATGATGGGCTGCTTTTGACCTCTCCACTTCATCTCTTCTCATATATCTCACTTTTAACCCCTTTTCTGTACTCTTGTTTGGAAATTTAATTTTGCTTCAAGCCAAAATCTTTATGGTTAGATCCTTTCTTGCCATATGATTTTAGGTTTCAAGAAGATATTATACTCGAAAGTAGAGGGCTTCTGGTCGATCTTATAAGTTTTTCCAAACATTAATGTTGAAAAGTGTTCAGTAAAATTTATGAAAATAGGGCTTACAAGATTCAAAATTAAGATTTTAGTACCGACATCTTACAAGTTTTATAATAATATTTTATCAAAATATTGTAAATTTTTTTTTTAAATAAGATCTAATATTTTAAGATATATGAGCTTGTAACTTTTAAAAAAAAATAAATAAATAAATAAACTTAGCTCTTTTCATTCAGACATTCATTGTACTTTTCATGCAATTACCCAAAGACCTTTAAGTGTTGAAGCAGCCAAAATCTTGCTTTATTTTCCAATTACCATCATAGGTTGTATCTTGTTACATGTTGAGTAATTTACTACTATTTATTTTTTTTTAGAGGAATTTACTACTATTTTACCAACCCAACTTGCATCTTGACTTCAAATCACTCTATAATAAAACATATATAATCTTGGCCACTTTATATTAACTGTTGATTTGCAAAATTATATTTTAGTGCAATATGATCGAAGTTCCGACACTTTGAGCCCTTTGGTTTAAGGGATATTTAAAATGATCCCAAAATTTATGTGTTCATTAGCTTGGGTGCTCACACAACTGATGGCCAAGCACATTGCACGTATCCTTGTCTTTTATTTTTTTTTTAAGAAAACTTGAATATGGGAATAAATATATTGAATCTTTTTAATTTTGGGACTATTTTGAAAATTTCTTAAAGTATATATAAAATTAAATGTGTCCAGTTTTTTTAAATTTTGGGATGACTTGAAAATTTTCATAAAATATAGGGCTAAAAATATTAAATCACCTATCCCATGCCACTGAAAGTGTAATTTCGCCTACAATTTTTAAATACTTAATTGTAATAAGAATTGAGTTTGAGTTGTAGCAGATAAGATTGTGAACAGAACTTAAATTCTTGATACTTAGGGCCGATTTACTTAGACTTATTAGATTTGATATCCTAAACTATCCTTAACAATATCTTGTTTACTTTAATTTTATGCAACCCGTTATTATATACCTAAGCCCGGTATAAATTAGGATTTGGGAGTGATTATAATTAAAGTCTACTAGGTGGTATTAACCAATCACATTGGCTCATTTAATCCTTAATAAAATTTTCTTTCCATATGACCCTCCACTTCTAGTCATATTTTCCAAAAAACCCCTCATATTTAAATTTAATTCCCCAATCAATTTGTTATTGAACAAAATCAATTGTATATTGAAAATATTTTGGTCTGTCATATCATTGGTCCATCAAATAATTTATTTCGTGGGTATATTATATATTGCGATCAATTAAAATATTTTATTCTGGAATGACATAGGACTTACAATATATATGATTGACTGTAGACAATCATGTTATCTAATAATTTATTTTAATGTCAATGACATCTTAGGAAATTTTTTTTAAAAAAAATTAAAAAAAAAAAGACAATTATGTTGATTGATTTTTGAAAATAATAGTGATATTGACGGGTGCATGAGGGTATTATTGTCATTTATTATATTTACCATGAATAGAAAATGTGTTAGTAAATATAAGACTAAACAATCAACACATTAGGATAATTTTAATCAAACATTGTAAACACAATATTATATAATAAACACATTGCTAATCCTCATTTCAATCACAATTTTATCTATCCTAAAGTAATCCTATCCAAGTAAGTAAAGGGGCCCTTAGTATATAATTAATGATAATTTTATCAATTAATTTTTTCTTTTATTTTTTTGGGGTAAGCACGTGGTATTATTTTATTTACCCTTCTATATATATATGTTTCTTGTGGAAGTGATTCCTCTTATATAAATCCCCGTGTCCGATACGCATTGATTCATATGACACATGTGTTTCTGCATTTTATCATCTGCTATACGATCAATGACTCACATTTCATGTTTGATTTGCATTTGTCACCTGACACCTAAGTAACATTTTTGTAATTTTCAACGACAAATGTCTGCAGTTTGCTAGTTTTTTAAACGAAAAAAAATATAATTTTAGTCCTGTAATTTATAAGATAGTATTATTTATTTTGTACGAATTGATTTTCGCAATTCAGTTATGTAATTCTAAAATTTTGATAATTTTCATTTTTTTCGACATTTTTTTATGACAAATGTCTGCAGTTTGCTATTTCCTTAAAATTATTGTTCGTTATTGCCAAATTGAATTCTAAGTGGGTAAAAAATGTCACCTCCTATACTTACAGAATTAAAATGACAATTTTTCGGTCCTTAACGAAATTCTTTTCCTCTTCCCTATTAAGTGATAAGAAGTTTTATTTATTTGTTTTTAAATAGCATATACCATACATAATTTAATATAGTAACACCAAAAAAAAAAATAATAATGTGAAAGTTAAGAATAGAGAAAATGGGAAGTTGAAAAAGAAGTTAAAAATAGAGAAAATAGGAAGTTAAGAAGAAATAGAAAGAGAGAGAAAATAGAAATTACTAAAATAATTAAAAAAAATTAACAGACCAAATAATTAAAAACAACAAAATAGTGCTCTTCAATTAATATAAGGTATAGATATTCATTCATCGTACCAACTCCTACGATACTACGCTTTAATGCCTCCAACTGTAAAATATTCTTCACAATTTTAACCATTCTTAACAAGAAATTCTCATTAAAATTGATAAGACGCATTCTACTTCTTTCTTTCTTTCTTTCTTTCTTTTTTTTTTTTTTTTCTAATAAACGATATAGATCATAATCCAAAAGTTTAGAATAATAACAAAATGGGATAATTATATTTACACCCCCTCATCTATTATCATTTTACACAAACCACCTTTGGTAGCCTTTAAAAATAAATCTTTTCATTTTAAGAACTTAAAATAATTTATACAAGTGTGATAATTTTTTAATTTAAATTAATAAGTTGATAATTAATTTTTATTAATATATTAATTAAATAATTTAATATTTCAATTATTAAGGGGTATAAATTTATATACAGATTCAATAAAAAATTAATAAAATAATTTAAATTTAAATTGAAAATTAGTATAAATAATAATAAAAAAATATATTAGGTCATATTATTCATCTCCATAAATATTACTTTGACACGCCATCCACCTTTTGATAATTACAAAATACCCCTGAGGGCATTTCAATCATTAAAAAATTAAAATTAAAATTTGACCAAATCAATAGGGATATTTTGAAGTTTTAAATACTGCCAAGGATGGTTTTTATAATTTTTAAAAAGATAGGATGGTTCATATAAAATAACAATAAGTGAGGGAGTGTGAATGTAATTATCCCTAACAAAATATCGTGTTGCACAACTGGTGCAGTCGCACCCCACCCCACCCCACCCCACCCCACCCCACCCCACCCCACCCCAACCCAAATGAATTAAATGCAATAGGTCCCCCTTATAAAAAATATGGGATAATTACACTTATTCCTTTTAAAATTTGGTGTAATTATACGTAAACCTCCTATAGTTTGGAATATTATATTTAGCATTCATAATGCTTGTTTCTATTTAACAAATAAGTCTCTGCATTAGTCAAAATTTACCGAATTTACTTATATTAAAAAAAAATAAGAAAAAAAATATATTTTAATCCCGATTGACTTATTACTGATATATTGTATATCAAATAATTTTTTTTTATAACCAAACTTTCTTCATACATCTTCACACATTAATGCATGTGAAGAGGTATATCTTTACCGTTATAATGGTAGTTTAGTCGTAAAAAAAATTGGTTAACCTTCTGTAAGTCAGTTGAGGAAAACTATTTATTTTCATTCAATTTTTTGTTAATATCAAAAAATTCAGTAGGGACTTATTTGTTAGGCGAAAGTAAACATTGAGGATGCTAAATATAATTTCTTAAACCATATGGAGTTTACGTGTAATTACATCAAATTTTAAAGAAAAAGAGTGTAATTATCCCTAAAAATATTACTCCGCAAAAAATCTTCTTAAAAGAAAATTACAACACAACTCCTAAACGACGAAACAATGAACTTTCTTTTTCAAAAGTTCAGGCTCGAAGTTGTCCTTTGTTTTGGGGGAATTCTGGGCGTATTATAGTACTAGTAATTTTGTATCCTACCTCATCTTTTCACTCAAATAAATAAATAAGTTAAATTACAACGACAACTTTTAATATTTAATATAATAATGAATACTTTTTTATTATTTGAAAAATTATTAATATTTTTCTAATTTTAACAGGAATCACTAGAAAAAGATAGCATTAAACTACGGTTAACTATCATGGTTAAGAATAAATAGTCATAACAAATATATAGTTGTTGAACACGATCACACAATGGTTGTTAGCCATGATTTTTGCGAGGGTGACTAAAATATTAGTCATGAAAAATATTTTGACCACGATTCTTAGTCGTGGTAAATGATTTTTTCATGATGAAAAAATTAGTTTTTGCATCGATTTTATTTAACCGTACTTAATAATAGTCATTTATCATTTTTTTTAGTCATAACCACTAATATTGTAGCCAATAGGAATTTTTTTTCTAGTGCGTCTAACAATTAGTCCAATTGTTTACTCTCTGTTATGTTTTCATCAATTTTTTGTAGTGAACTAACAAAAATGCCCTTATGGAATAAGAACTATAATTTTTTTTAATTTTTTATGGATTAAGTGGATAGTTCTTTTTATAATTTTTTTAAATTTTTTCATCCATCCCCTTGGATTTTTTTATATTTTTTTATTTTTTAAAATTAAAAAAAATAGTAATGACAAAGTTAATAATTTCATACCTCTATCCAAAAATTAAATAATTTTATCAAACATCAAGGGGGTTTTTGTAATTTTTCAAATAGCAAAAGGATACGTATAATTATGTTAAACCTTAAGGGAGGTCGTTGCAATTTAACAAAAAAAAATTGTTTTTTCAAGCTTCCAAAGGACACAACTACAGTCACTGGAAAAAAAAAAAAATGTCTGTTAGCTACAATTTTTATAGCTGTGGACTAAAAATTGTGGTAAATTATTTCATTGACCATGAGTAAATAAAATTAATATAAAAACATAGGTTTTTGTTTGTTTTTCTATTTTGTTTTGTCTTGGACATTTCCCGAGACAAAAACAAAACACAATCAATATTTGTTTTTCTATTTTTATACCTTGTCTGGGTATTTTTTTATTTTTAAATTTTTATATATAAATATATACACACACATATATATAAATATAATTAAAAAGATATGATTTGACAATGAACATTATTTTTATCAACAAAAAATATAACATTTATATATATACATACTATATATATATACATATAAATATATATAAAGAGGACATGATTTGACAATCAACAGTAACTTTTGTTTTCCAAATCCCAACATGACACATACACCACTTATTTTAAATTTTTTACATTATCTCAAAATACAAATCCAAACATATAATTTATCTCCAACACACACTTATTTATCTCCATTTTTCTCTCTCTATCTCCAAAACACCCAAAACACAAATCCAAACACTATGATAGATTTTTCACAAAAAAAAAAAAGAAGTTATTTTGTCATGACGGAAAGCAAATATTTTAGCCACCATCGCAGATACCACGACCAACAACCATTGCATGACTGTTGTCAATAATTATTTGCTACGATTATTTTATTTTTAACTATGGCAAATAACCATAGTTAAAATATTGCAATTTTGCAGTGAGTGCTAACGTTAGAGTACTTGTGCCCTAATAATTACAACACAGTTCTTCACCGTTAATGCATATGAGGGAGTATATATTCAACGTTATAAGGATAGTTTAATTTGAAAAAATATTTGACTTGCAATAAGTTAGTAATCAGCCAGTCGAGTGTAAATACCAATTTTCATTCAATTTTTGTTTTTTTTTTAATATCAGTAAATTCAGATAATTTTAACTAACTGAAAAACTTATTTATTAGACGAAAACAAATTTTAAAAGTGTTAGATACAATTTTTCAAATTATCGTCCTAATTAAATATCCACAATTTTTGTGGAGGTGATATTGTCGGCAACATCTTGAATTGTGCATTTGGGAAAGCAACTTATCAGCTGCAGTGAATGTGAAAATTTTCTTGAAAGTTTTAATGAAACTAACATAAGAAGTACAAAAAGTAATGTCCTTGTTATGTTTTCATCTGTCCCTCAATGTTTATTGCACATGCCTTGCAGCACACTTTAATAAATGCATCAATAATAAACTTAAAAGCAAATATCTTTAATATGCCCCATTGCCTCTCATGTCTTGTATATTTCTTAACTCAACCTTTTTTATGTAAATTTACAAAACTCTATATATATTATATATATATATATATAATATAATAAATTAATTGTTAAACTTTTTAGGTATGTACTTTTACAATTGTAGTTTGAAAATTACTAATTTACATTTTTGAATTATTATTTTAAAACATGTATTGTTGAGTAAAATTCTGATTATCACGTGATAGTGGAAAAATCAACCTAGCTAAAAAAGAAAAGATTGACATTAATAATTATTATTAATATTTTCTGTTATTAAGTGATTAAATGTGATATGATAAGTAGCATGATTTTCTCTAAATGAATGAAGCCTAGAAAATTGTCCAAGTACAGGGGTATTATGTATGAAACTCAGTTAGCTGTCCAGGTTCAGATGTATTGATTACTAGCATAATATTCGGATAAACAAAGCTAAAAAAAGAGTCCAGATTCAAGGAGACAAAGGTGAGACATTCTAGTAAAGGAAAGAGCTGAAGAAGGAAATAAACTCAAGAAGAAAAGGAAATATTGACTTACCTTAATTAATGTTATATTATATTAGTACAAATATGTCACACTTTTTATGGAAGAAGGGGAGATAACTCATATTATATTTTATTGTAATTGTTCTAGATTATATCTCAAATATTTTTGTATGTATATACCCTGATATATTTTTTTTTCATCATATTCGTAGATTAGATCCTGAAATATTTTTGTATAGACCTGATATGCTTTTTGTACCATCAATTTGGCGTCGTCTATGGGAACAACACCTGATTTTCTTTCGAGTTTGAGAAATATGGTAGAAAATCCCGATAAAAATAATTTAGTGTATAAAGATTTCATGAAGATCAAGCCCCTCACATGCCAAGTCCAAAACTCGAGGCACTGCAACAGCATAACAATGAGGTAAAGTCTTAAAATATTTGTTAAATTATTATTTTTTTTACAGCATGTTATAAAATAAATTATGATATGTAAATAGAATTCATCTATTTTGAAGTGGATTATAATGAATCAAATAGAGAAGAAATAATTATCAATGAAAAATTAATTATATAGGTAATATTTAGAATCAAGAGAAAATATAAAATTGATTTGCTTATCATATTATAATTAATAAATGAAAAAGAGCACATATTATGCTGCAATTAGAAAATCAAAAGAAGTTGCAGCATATGTATATGACGCAGCTTTTAAAATCATATTAAAAAAACTAAAATTGAGGACTTTAAGTATATATAAAAAAATCTTAGCGGTTATCTCGATTTAAATGGCGGATTAAATAAGTAGATAACAGAAAATTCCTACAATTGAGGCCTATATCAAGGAATTTTTAAATTTAGGAAGATGAGATCTTAAAAATTTATATAATCTAATTTGTTGGTATTTGTCCATATCAAGAAACTTAATAACATTTCTCGACAATTAAAATACTTTAAAAAAGAGCCAACCAATAATATTTTCTATTGTGATTAAAAAACTCTATTAGGAAATTTGTGAATTGAGTCAAAATTACTTAATTGCGCTCTATATATATGCATATAGATATATCAAAAACTAATCAAAACCACCATTAGTAACTTGAAATTATCAAAACAATGCGATAGATAGATTTCTATTCGAGATTTAATACGATTGCTCTAGCTTTGTGTTTACATTGTATGCGAGAAATGTTTAGGAGCTTTACAAACTTAATGAATGCCACTTCAAATTTGACTCTTTGCAAGGAAGAACACAAGAATTCTAAGAGATCTCAGCCAAGCTCCTAATAAATACAAGTTTTAGAAGGAATGAAGATTTTCAAGGGAAGTAATTTTATGTTTCATTTTTCTTAATATAGTAGTGGTAAGAAAGACGAGGTAACCCTTGTATAGGAAAAAAAAAAAGAGCGAAAAAGACTTTGTATCGAAAGATGAAAAGAAAAAAGAGAAGTAATAGAGAGGTGAGATGCGGTAGGCCTTTGCCATAATGTGCACCATCATGGCAAAACAACATATAATAAAAGAAAATTATTTTTGGTTTCGAGGGGGAGATGGTGCGGAAATTGCTCCGACTCTCCCCCCTATGTGTGGCAACCTGTCTCTTTCTAGCTTTTTGTTAGTTACATTTTTAAAAGGTCGAACTGCGGTATTTGGCGCTTTTAGCATGACACTCTAAAAATATATGAGCTAATTTGCATTTGCTGATACGACAATTATTAAAAAAGCGAAAAAGAATACACATAGTGTGTAGACTATTTGTTGCAACAAATACACCCCCAAATAGAGAATATAAATAAAAATTTATAAAAGCTTCTTTGAGGTGTATAATAAATCGTCCCAAGCTTATGAGAATAAAGCTTCCTCGAGGTGCACAATAAATTACCCTGAAGCCTATGACGAATGAGTTTCCTTGAGGCGCATCATATAATGCTCCGGAGCTAATAGTTGTCAAGCTTCTTGAGGTGTATATAAAAGCACCCCGAAGCCAATGAGAAATAAGCTTTCCTTGAGGTGTGTAAAAAGCATCCCGAAGCTAATAATGAGCAAGTGTCCTTGCAACACATAATAGAATGACCTAAAACCAAAAAACAAACAAATTTGTTTGAGGCATGTAACAAAATACTCCAAATCAAGGAGCACATATGAAAAATCCTAAAATTTCTTATGGCGGGAAACAAAAAGAACCGAATAAAATTTCCATTAAACCTCAAAATAAGGTTTAAAGAATCAACAAAATTCTAGTTATTCATATAAACGTGTTCTAAATTACAATCAATATTATCTCGCACTTAAACATGTGAGTCTCAGCCATGCAATTTATGTTCTCGTTAAAATTAAATTAATGAACCAACTTCTAAAAAGCAATATGTGTTTACTATTGTGGATTGATCTAATTACATCGATGGGGGCTAACTACTTTTGAAATGATTTTTATGCTAATTTTTTGCTATCGACACCTTAAACCATAAAATATCTGCAGAAGGGCTCGTGATCCACTTTAATTCACAGATATCCTAAGAATACTCAGGAATTGGGAGGCTTATTGATGGTGGAAAAATCAACCTAGCTAAAAAGGAAAAAGTTGACATTAATAATTATTATTAATACTTTTCATTATTAAGTGATTAAACGTGATATGGTAAGTAGCGTGATTTCTCTAATGAATAAAGCCTAGAAAATGGTCCAAGTACAAGGGGATTATGTATGAAACTTAGTTAGTTGTTCAGGTTCAAATGTATTGATTACTAGCATAATGTCTCGGATGAACAAAACCCAAAAAGGAGTCCAGATTCTAGGAGACAAAGGTGGAGACAATCTAGAAAAGGAAAGAGCTCAAGAAGAAATAAGCTAAGGAAGAAAAGTATATATATTGTAAAATTTCCATTTAATAAAAAGATGGAACATTAAGTTAAACTTAGAGGAAATATTGAATAAGTGTAACATTTATATTCCCCAAGTCATGTCAAAAAAACAAACTTAAAATGAATATTTTTCATGTATGATATGTTATTTAACTTGTCAATTTTCTATGTATTAGTTTTTTTGGTAAAAGATGCATTATTATTACTAGCAATTTGGCACACTCTGCTTATGTGCATACAAAAAAAATTATGTACTTGAGTACAAGAATTATATATTACTGCAATATACATATATATATAGATTTCTATACATAAGAATTGGGCTTAATTTAATTTACCCCTTATATATGTAAATTCTATGTATTAGTTTTTTTAATATATGCATTATTATTACTAGCAATTCGGCACACTCTGCTTATGTGCATACAAGTACAAGAATTATATATTACTGCAAATATATATATACATAGATCTCTATATTTTAAAATTGGGCTTAATGCAATTTACCTCCTTCTGATATTACAAATTAGCAAATTACCCTCTGATAAGAAAATAACAATTTACCCCCTTGTGCTTTTTGAAATGAAGCAATTCACCTCTCTGTCTAAGAAGGTAAATCAAGTAGAAGGAAATGAATTGTTTCATTTTAAAAACACAAAATAATTATCGCATTTTAGAAACTATAGGGAGATAAATTACTATGTTTTTATAGGGGTGATTTGCTCATTTACAATATCATAAGGATTTGCTTGCATTTTTTCTGTGTGGAAGTTTAACTATGGTTTTTTAATTACATATAGAGTAAAAGTAAAATATTATACCAATTGTAAGATCTTAGTTAGTTGCAACTACTAAATCAAGTATGTGTTTTTATCCTCATTTATAGTTTGATATTATATGGATGGTTACATTATAAGTATGTTGAAACTAATATTTTAGTAAAACAATATAAAAGTATAAAGAAATCCTCTCATGCTTTTTAATCTATATCTATATCTATATCTTTATCTTTATTATATAAAAAATGTGAAATTCTCATTTATTTATTCTCATTGTGAGGAAATATTCAACCCTTGAGTAAATCTTTAATAATAAATTAAAATTAATTATAAAAAATAAAATTCCATCAAAAGAAGACTATTTAAAAGTCCTAAATCCCAATACATCTAAATTACTTGGACAACAATAAATATATCCCACTAAAATAAATAAATAGGCACATAATACGTCTATGCATTAATTTGTTGGAAGATATTTTTTAATCTATCTATGCTATTTATAAATATGAATCTCTCATTCGTTTGTTTTATAAAAAGACATTTATAACCCCTTAATAAATAATCTTTTTTAATAATAAAGCAAAAGTAGTTATAAAAAAATAAAATTCTATCAAAAGAAGACTATTTAAGAGTCCTAAAAACATCTAAAATACTTAGGCAATGATAAATGTATCTAACTAAAAGATAGAAAATAGACAAATAATATTTCAACGCGATTAATTTATTAGAAGATGTCTTTAAAAATACTTTAAAAATATTAATTTACTAGGGCCCAATTAAATTTAAAATAGCATCCGAATAATATATAAATAAAAGACATTCATATCCATACTTAAGTAATCTTTTTAATAATAAATCAAAATTAGTTATAAAAGAATAAAATTCTATCAAAAGAAGACTATTTAAGAGTCTTAATACCTATAAACTACTTAGGCAATGATAAATATATCCAATTAAAGATATATAGGCAAATAATATTTCTATGCGATTAATTTGCTAGAAGATATTCTAAATACTTTAAAAATATTAATTTATTAGGACATAGTAAAATAAATGAATAGTATCGAAATAATATATAAAAAAAAAAACACTAATGTATTTGTTCCCATTTTAAAATGAACAGAAGATATTGGCAAATAAAAGCACTAATTTCTATTAGCTGAAATTGCTATGAAAATTTAATTATCGAGTGAATCTCAAATTATTTAATTATTTAATATTAGATAATCCAGTGCGCACATAAAAGATGAGATATTTTTAAATAAAAAATAGGTAATACCAATTAAATTATATAAATTAATAGATCAAGAAATTACACTAAAAGTATGAAGTTAAAATTTTCAAATAATAACATTTTGCAATATTATTTCAAATATATATAGAACTTAATGAAGAATGAATAATTTAATAATTGATAGTAAAATATAATTAGCATAATTATAGAACATTTCCATACAAATTAATACTCATTCTATGGAATATCTAATTAGATTATTTTTTTTTCTTTTTCAAACCACAGTTAATAAACGATTAGTTTAAAATCATTTCACATCAATAAACTTAAAAATAAAAGTCATCATCAAATGGTAGTAAAAAAAGTATATAACACTTCACATAAATAATCAACAGATATAAAATAAAAATTTTAAATACAGCAAATAGACATTAAAAGAAACCTACATATAAAAGAAAATCCATTTTATTACATTAAAAAAAAATTCATAAAAAGAATAAAAAATAAGGATTTTTTAATTTCTATTTTGATATTGGATCTTTATATTTTACATTCGCATTAACTGGTTCTAATGCAAAATCACGAAACATAATAATTAATAAATACCAAACGTAAAAATCAATTTTAAGAAATAATTTTTTATTTAAAAATATCAATTGAATTTAAAAGTGAGTTACAAATAATAAATTAGATCATTTTCTCATCAATTAAAATAATTATTATCATTTTTTCTTAAAAAAAATATAACTGCATACTAATGATTCAATGGTAGAAAAAAAATAGATATATATATATATATATAAATTAGTTTAATACTTTTTTTAATTAATAAATGAGATATTTATTTTTAAAAATATATTTTCACACGTGCATTGTATGTAATAATTCGTAATAGTATAAAATTACAAATCAAATTCATTTCACTATTATCCAGTGTGCATGAAGAATGGCCAATTGGCCGAATTCCCTCCACTTGCCCTTCGCCTTTCTGGATTTGGATATTCGTTCATTTCAACGGTCGTGATCAACAAGCACAGATGGTAAATCAAGATAAGTTGTGTCTTTCCGCCATTGCTGTGTCTTGTCAATCTTTTCAAAACTCAATCTATTTCTGGTTTTCTACTTGTTACGCCTAAAATACACAATACACAAAGTAGGTGTACGATTGACAAATAACTTATTTCTAAATATTAAGATATATATATATATAACGTCTACGTAGCATGTATATGGCTGCTCGTTCCTCCATTATTCGCTAATAAAATGATCCGAAATTGGTTCAACTGACACATGTAGCATGACAACGATGTTGGTATTGGCATATGCTACGGTACAAAATCTGGCTAGACGAAGGTAGGTATTGGTACCCAATGTCTATTACGTGGGGTTGAACCATGAAACGACGTTTCAGATTATGATTGATTGTTCATCTGCTCGTCTTGTGGGGGCAACATCGAATATCCCATAGCAGATTGTTTCTGATCGGCTACAAGGGAGGTGTTCATGACTGGCAGGAGTCCTTGAGCAACGTCAGTTTGAGGAACGGAAGACGTTTGCAATGACCTCTTGAGCGGTCCGTCAGCAGCACAATCGGCGGGTGATGAAGGGGAAGCAAAGGGATCCTTTACAGGTTGTGAGGCAAGCTTTGGCTTTTCTTGGTGATGATCATCTTGATTGTAATAGTCGATGTTTCTAGGTAGTTTGGTAGTGATTTGTTGATCAGTAGATGCATGATGTTGGTACTTTTAGATGGGTGAATATCAAATTATCCCCTTGTGATATTGAAAATTAACCAAATTATCCTCTTTGAAAATTAAATAGTAATTTACTTTCCTGGGGATTTTAAAATGAAGCAATTTATCTCCCTACACAAAAAGATAAATTGCTTTGATTTCAAAAATAGAGGAAGGTAAATCGCTATATTTTAAAAAACACAGAAGAATAAATTGCAATTTTATTTTATAGGAGAGTAATTTATTCTTTTACAATATCACATGAGGATAAATTGCATTTTTCCCTTTTCAGATGTTGTGAGTCTTTAGTTGCTGTTTTTGGATGTTGTGTTTGACAGATTGGGTGTTTTTGTGTTGGGAATAAAATGTTCATCGTATCCTTTCGAAAAATAAAAAGTAAAAATAAAAAATAAAATGTTGTCAAGGTGTGAAGAGTTGAGTAACATATTTGTCGACTGTAGATTCTAACACAACACCAAGCATTAATTGCTGGTTTTTGGAAAAAAAATATGGGAACAGGGACTAATATATAGAGCTGAAATTTGGGCCATTTGGACAGGTTTAATCATAGCAAAAATGTTGGATATCTAAAATCTCATCATTGAAACAAGTTCTCTCTTTCAGTTCTATACATTCAGCTCTAAACATTATCTTTTCCGTAAGTGGACGAATTACTTGTGGTATCGAAACATCACAACCATAAATATCGAGTTAGAATTTCTCCCACAAACAAAAAAGCTTTTCTTTTGAAGAGTTGATTACAAGTAAATACGACACTCGGAACAACGATTGTTATTTTTAGTTTGTTCACGACAAACTTTTAAATGTGTGATTAGAAGGAAGATATATTTCCAAAAGTCGGTCATTTTTCCAAGTTTACCAATTCGTTTTTGTTACGAAAATGGAAAAGCATGAGTGACATTGCACAAACCGATGATCCCTGTAACTGATTGGCAATAGTCAAGAACCAAGACTTAAACACACAAATTAATTAACACACAAAAGTCATCATGTACGTTCGAACCCAACAAGTGCCTTGACAAAGCATCAAACCAGCAACATGGATATAGTAATGTTTGACCTTAAACTACTAGACCACAACGTTTGATGGTCAAATTTAGTGGGATATACACTTCATAAGTCACTTACCGGGAAGCCAATGTGTGAGAACTCTTTTTTGTGTCTGTTTCTGGTAATTTAGAAGTGTGCAAGAGCTCAAATACCATACACATTCAGGTGAGGAGTGCACTAGCGTTCCTTCCTGGCATCACTCCCCGATGCATAACATAATATCACCCCCAATCTAATCAAGTTTTGATTTATATCATGAAGCGAGATCATAGACAATTACTGAGATCTGATTGTGCTTTGCACGATAAGCATCCTAGTCAAAAAGCTCGATAACAGGTCAACTTGATTCGTGTACGGAATATTTGGTTTTAAGGAACTCACAAGATTTTCAAACAAGGGAGATATTAGATGCACTGAAGTGTCCAAAAACCTCTCGACTACTTACATCTGACGTACTGAAATCAGAGTTTTGACGGTACACTAGTTGTCATGATATAGAGTTTCATGATTAGCCAGCAGCCAAAATACTCGTGCCAAAAAACTAATTATCTACAGCTTCGAACTACAAGCAGAGCATCAAGAGACTATAAGGAGTCTGACTTGCACAGTTCTCAGCATCGTCTACCTATATGAGGGCATACAAGGAAAAGTACCTGCTCAATTAATGTAGCATAAAGCACATCAGCATCGACATTAAACACAACAACTAATGGTGCATAAAACATTGAGATGTACAGAGATGGTGGCAATAACAATCAGCTAAAGAATATACCTAGACCATCAACATAATAATCCAGCTCAGTATCAACTAAATGCAAGTACTGGACTATAAACTTCAATTCCCAAACTTAGGCATGGAACAACCTAGCATGAGCAATTGATTAACAAACAGAAAAATAGAATAAGCGATGGAGACAAGAAAATAATCATACACTTAATGGCAGGAGAAGCTTAAGCACAGCATGATGCAGCTCGGGATCCTTCTGCAGGTCTATCAACCAGAACCATTCCTGCGGGTTTTGGGTAGATTGAGCTCTAGGTAACCTCTTTGCTGTAAATACCACAATGAAAAATCAGGAACGGTAAATGGAAATAATGGTTCACAAAAAACGTATAGCAAAACAGAACTGGCTAAGAAAGACAATATGCACATTGTTTTTCAGTTCTTTCTATGGATCAAAATCATTAACCATCAGAAACTTGGTTAGTCTCATTTCAGATCCAGCAAGTGTTTTCAAGAACTAAGAAGAAACATAAGGGATAATGTTCCATCCAGCAACAGCACAGGATAAAACAAGATATTTAAATCTGTTAATAGATGCCTGGGTCAGGATCAATCATAAGTTTAGTGTAAAAGAGCTGAACACCTCTCGCCACACTTTTCTAGTACATATATTTTAATACTCCATGAAGTATAATTCGAAATGAAAACAGCAATAAATAAATTGGGTACTCTCCAGTTGAAAACCCAGGTTCTGGTGTATCCAGATCACCAGAAAGATCAATGGACCAAGCTCATTGGCAAAGGATTCATATAAACGGCTCAAAAAGAGTGAAGAGTTATGAACCCCTTAGCAGGGCGTTTGCGATGGCTCAAGTGGAATTTTCAGCTCCCATTCATAGAATATCAATTTGGAAATGTGCAGCAATAATTATAAAGGTTATATTTTAAGGTTAATTACAAATAGACCCTTTGAAATTACACTTCCCTAAGGGAAGTTTCAAAATTACACTTCCACTCCCTCCAAGAATTCTCCGGAAGTTAGGGTTTGGACGGAAAATGTTGATATCAAGGGAAAAAAAATAATTAATTAAAAAAATTACACTAACTTTCAATTTTACCCCTCATTCAACATTCTTTTAAGTAATATTTATACTTGTACGGGGTAAAAGTAATATATATAAAGTAAAGGGTGTAGTTTGTAATAAAAATATATTCTTGAATTGTAGCCATTGGATAAAAAGTATTCGTTCATGAATGAAAGCTAGTAATTTTTTTTGTACTTTGTTTACTTCCTATATATGGGTGGTGAACACCATTGTTACATTGAAGCACTACTAGATGAAATACTAGAACAAGACATCTTCAAGAAATATATGGGACAATAATGGTATCTAAACCCATATATAGGAAGTAAAAAAGATGACTATTTTTTCCATTCTATCTATAGCTACTTCTATCTAATGACTATAATCTGGGAGCAATATTTTATTACAATTACACCATTTTGACTATATTACATTTACCCCCTTACAAATATAAAAATATTACAGGAGAATGTTGAATGAGGGGTAAAAAATTGAACATTTATATAATTTGTTTTTGCTGAACATTTTCCGTCCAAACCCTAACAAAAATAGGTCAAGTGTAAACGAAGAATTTTAGGAGAGGGGTAAGTATAATTTTGATACTTCTTTGGGAAGAGTGTAATTTCGTATTTTCAAAGGGGTCTAAGTATAATTAACCCTATTTTTAAATATTGGAAAGGGAAGTATGTAGATTTTGTTTGTCGCTAAGTCTGGCACAACATAAGTTCAATGAGACTTTCAAAGGTGCATGCTCGCCGTTTGATCAGCAACAGGTTTATGACTGCTCGATGATGGTGATCCGATTATGCAAACATCAAACAATTGTCTTCCATAAACTCCAAATAAAGTATTTAAAAAGTTTCTGAAGAAAAACCAAGAAGACATGAAGAGAGGAAAGACCGAGCTGTTAGTTTAGCTACATAGTTTAGAGACGCATAACAGTGGGAATCATCTGAACACTCTTTCAGAAAAGAAGGAACCCAGTAATGACATCTAAGCGTTTCAATAAAATGACTTAACAAGATTCTGCATTTTAAACGACCTAAACATCAGTGAACTTCATAAATTAGTAAACCACCTTTTAAAGCATGAAGGCTCAAAACTTGAGCCCAACACAGGATATTTATGAATCACCAAACATTCTAGCCTACAAGTGAGCAACTAACAATGACTTCAAGCTTAATCAAGCATGTGACAATGATTCCACATTTTAAACAAGCTAGCAACCACATGTAGCATGAATTGATGATCTCCTGTATAACCCCTGAGAGCCATAGTGCAAAGAGAAATCTATAAACTGGTGATTTCCTATGCGTTTTTAGGAGACAACAGGAGTACAAGCTCATTCCCATTATAAATGTGGTTGATTTGGCATTATTACAGCAGCCCATCGTAAGGTTTGTGCTAATTACAATAATTACAGCAGCCTAGCCTAAGGTTTGCACTAATTACAGACAGTATCCTCAGATTTGAGAAATAGACCACTTCCCTCGACACTAACAACCATTAGAAAGCCCTACGAATGAAATGAAATTTTGTCCTCCATTTACACACACCTATAATGAATTTGTCCAAATTACTGGAGCCCTGATGTTTCCAATATTTACAAGTACATCCTTTGAAATTTTTTAAATGATAACTTTATAATAAAATGCTAGAGATATGTCTAGTCATTTTCTTAAAAAAAATAATTCAAACTTAACTAATTTAAAAATGCACTTAAAATATTATAGAATATAATTTTTATCACAAGTTAGAAACATTTAAGGTACTACATGTAATACCTTAAGTCTAATGGGATCTACCTATGATTAGGCCAAAACCTCAATGGAGACATTGTAATTACCCTATTCATTTTCTCACCTATAAGTGAGTATGCGCTTATCCTCTCCATCATTGTAAAAGGCTATTTGTTCCTTTTTATTAGCATTCCTTCACTAGACATACCTGCATGCTAATCCAAATAATGGCAAACACTTCTACTTCCAGACGCTTAAACAAGCTTGCATGTGCTTATATATCATAAAGGCAAAAAATCCATTCAAACTTCACAAGGATGCTAAATGCATCTTAGAAATCCATTGAAAAGTTTTTAACATGACAGGAAAGAAAGATGATACCCAGCAACATAGCTAGATATTGATTATTTGTCGACAAATTTATTGAACCCTACTCTCCATTTTCTGCTGAAACATGTTCATTATTATTTGTGCGCAGATGGAGACATCTATATTATGAGGAATATACATCAATAAAAGCAATAAAAATTTGGAATAATACAAGAGAGGATGTAAACCTGATAAATTCTAGGGAATACAAAAACCTTATGATATGGACATATCGAGTGAGAAAAAAATCTGACTAAACTATATGGTCAAAAAGTACAGAAATGAAACAAAGATAGGGCATTAAACAGTATAGAAATTTTTTTTTGGTGAAAAAATAAAGAAAAAAATCAAGGATGGTAGGTGATACCATACTTTTTACACTTTCGTAATGCTTCACATTATTACCTTCCTCCAAGTTTGCAGCAAAAGTAAATATTAGAAAACAAAGAAAGAAATATACCTATGTCATAGAATATGTCATTGACATTAACAGCAGTTTTGGCAGAGGTTTCAAAGAAGAAAAGGCCATTTTCATCAGCATAGACGCGCGCCTCCTGGAGCACATTTGTAAGAAAACCCAACAATCAATTTACGTTGTTATACGAATCAAAACTCGAGTGTCAAATCAAATAAAGGAATTCAAATTGAAGTCAGATGAGAAAACAACAATTGCTAAAATGGAGCTCCGTGAAGAAGGAAACCAAGTAACAGTCTCAAAATAGATCATTTTTTATAAGCAAAGGGAAAGACTTAGCAAATTTAGACAAAAGTCTTTAAGACGCTGATATATGCAGCAACAGATTAAGAAACTTCCAGCTCAGCAACAACACTCATATTAATCAACACTGAGCAAAAGAAAGAAGAGCCAGATACTTACCAGAAAAGTCCACTGTTCGTTAATTATGGAAGCAAACAATTTCAATCCTCCTAAGAGCTGAACAATATGAAGACTCCAAGTAGAACTTTGGAAATTTTATATCAGCTCTAAGCAATTAGAGCATTTTAGATTTGAATTTATAGAAAGCCTTATTTCAAAGCCATCACACTCTTGTGCCTTCACAGAAACGTCTACCGTTCCGATATACCAAATCAAAGAGGGCAACAGTTATAGCTTCATTTTAAGCTCCAACACCTTATTGCAAAAAGTTTGGGCCTCCATGCAAGAGCGAGGAATATCAAACTGAAGAATTTATGCATCTAGCATAACTAGTGGTGTTCAGAAAGCATTTTAGTAATTTTTTCAACTAGCGATTGTTCACTGATTTGTAGAAATCTGTTAACTTCATTAATTTATTTCTTTTATTCAGAATTTAATATTCTATAATCCTTTTCTGGATAGGATCTCATCATGAATTACTTACTTACACTGAATCCTATCACAACAAGGACCCTTCCTGTTCGTGCTAAATTTCCAAGTATAATTTGATGCTGAGAAGTCCATAAATACATTGTAACTTTGCCCAGCTTAGAGTTTAGATCATAAATAGTGTTACTTCATTAAGTGTTTGGCTACCAGAGATCCATGGAAGTCCTTGGTGATTCTCATGTTTTACAGCTTTAGAGTGTTCCAAAGCCATATCTTTGCCCCAAACATCATATCCCCCTTTCAGTGTTTCTTTTGATCTTTTTCCAGTATTATCTTATTCATCTTCCTTTGGAGACAACTAAAGACAAAAACTTGTCATATTCAAATTTATAGGAGCCACTCCAATTTTCAATCCGAAATTTAGAACAAAGCATCTAGAAAGCACGCAAAAATGATGTAGTAAATAATACAACAAAAATATTAATGATTTCCAAAAATCAGAATATGGAAAATAATGCATCCAAATACAATTAAAAAAATACTCACTTCAGCAGTCACACTCCTCTTGTCTTCAAGGTCACATTTATTTCCAGCAAGTGCCATAACCATGTTAGGATTACCTGCAAAATGCAAAGCCATACTATGATCAAATTTGATCCCACATTGCAGAAAAGGAAATATATAAGAAAAACCAAAAAATGTGGGGTTCCTCCCTCAGTTATTCCTTGGAACCCCAATCCAACTAAAATCCATTTGTCTCAAATGAATGTTCAACCCAAATTCGCAAAACCAGATCTACGTCATTTTCATATGTAGCAACACAAAAAGGAGAAACGATAAGTCATAAAGCACCTTGTTTTTGCAATTCCTGCACCCACTTCTTAGCCCGTGCAAAAGAATCCTACATTACCAACCAAAACCAAAAGGAAGATTCAGATAAAAAAAAAGCCTCATACTCTTAAAAAGTACACCCTTATTTAAATGATGTCAAAGACGCATGCTATCACTTAACCCTCAACTCTCAAAATGAGAAATGAAAAGTTAGGCAAGTTTTCATATAACTTCCATTTACAGGATACATGAGAGCACTCACATTTTCCATGTAAAAATAGACCTCTCATTAGCATAAATTCAGAAACGGAAATTCAATCAGCCTGCATATTTAGTTCATCGAATCAGATATATACATGCATATGCATATGGGATTGCTATTACCGAGCTAGTGATGTCGTAAACTATGATCGCTGCAGCAGCGCCTCTGTAATACATGGGGGCCAAGCTATGGTACCTCTCCTGCCCAGCAGTGTCCCAGATCTCGAACTTCACCGTGGCATTATTCACAGACACAGTTTGCGAAAAGAACGCAGCCCCAATTGTAGATTCCTGTGACAAAATTATTCACCAAACGATTTGTATCATCGCGATGATCATCAGAAAAACTCCCAATTCACGATTACCAGAGAGGAAGCCGATTAAGCTCAGGTTTGCATGAAGTGAGATCAAAGATTAGGGAAATTACTTGGAATTCAAGAAACTGGCCCTTGACAAAGCGTATCACAAGGCTTGATTTTCCAGCACCCATATCTCCAAGTAACACCTGAAGATTTAAACCCCAAAATCATCAAAAACAAAACAAAAAGATTCAACACAACAAAACGCAATAAAACACATGAAAGAAGAATTTCACTGACGAGTTTAGCGTTGAGATTGTTGTGACCATATTCGCCATATGAATATGGAAAACCCTTTTGAAGGAATTTGTTGGGTATACAGAGAGGAGAAGATAGTGCGATGATCTAAGAAAAAAGCAGTGAATCCAAAAATGAAATGGAAGAAGGAAGGAGAATTGAGAATTGGGTAGGTGGTGTTTGGGGGATTGGGTTAAATATTGTATTTTAGTTTGAGTTTTATACCCACCAAAATACTTGCTATGGGTCAAGTGGGGTGGGGTCTTTGGAAGCCTTCTCTTTGCATTTTTTCCTCCCAACAATTTGACTTTGTTTAAAAAGAAAAAAATTTATAGGTGTATTATTTCTACTGGATAGTAGAAGGTATTTCTACTGTAATAGTAGGCGTTAGTTTGATTCAGTGTATTTGATATTATTGATCATAGTATGACAGTTGTAATAATTTGATAGATATTGATATCGGACAGGATCCGACAAGAATGATTGTAATCAATTTATTTCAATTAATAGTAATTCATCGCTCTTCCTTCAAAAAAAAAAAAAACTTTGGGTGAGAATTTTTTTTTAAGTAAATCGATTAGAATAGTATCGTAATTTCAAATATACTATTTATTAATAAATATTATTAAAATAGAAAAATAATTGTTAAAATAAAATAACAGTCCATATATTAAGGGAATATGAATCCGTATCCTATAGTCATAACATTTTAACTTTGCTAACTAAATTAAATTTTATTTATACAAACTTTATATATGTATATACAAATTGGTCTTTAAATTAGTTGGATACGAAGAATATTTCAAAAAATAACTTATATTGGCCCCAATTAGCTCTAAAGTATTTATAAGGTTAGATATTAGTACTTGCACGAACTCACGTGTCGTGAATTTAGCTTTCAGTGAAGGAATCAAGATAAGTTTGGGATGTAAAATAAGCAACGAAAGATTTAAATAAATCATTAAAATGGATTAAATCCCAATTGGGTTGTCATCCACTTGCACACAATTTAGTTGATATCTTTGAAGGTAAAGTGTCCTAACTTTACTAAGCTAACCTCTAAGAAAGTTTTTTGTTTGTTCACACAAGAACAAAATAAAGTACAAATTCATACAAAATATCAACTTGTATCTCTTTGAGAAACTCATAAGAATGAAACTATAATAATACTTCTGTGAAATAGAAAATGTTGTAGAATATTTGAAGAACAACTTAAATCTATTTCAAGCTCTTAGATCAAAATGAAAGAGATATAACTCTTTGGCAAGTAGAGAAAAGCAAGAGAGGGAGGTAAGCAAAAGTGAAGATGCACCAAGGGGCCAAGATTCCTTAATAGTCTTTCACTCCTCTCTTAAACAGGGAGAGTGACTTGGTTCAAGTCAAGGACCTAAGTAAACCCTCGTCAAACTTTAGTTAAACTCTAGTAAGATGTCTTCGTGGCACCGTAGGAGCTTGTGGCCCGTTGGGGTTCATTGAGTTTTGATCAAATTTGAATCCAATCTATTTTGATTCTGTATTAGGAATTAATTGATCGAATCAATTAATTTTAAATCCACATCAAATTCTTGTTTAATTATTGAACTCGTGCTTAATTAATCCTACACCCAAATATTTAATTATTCCAATTAATTAACACTTTGGATGTTCTATCAAATAGGACCAACAATAAAATAATTCAAATTTTAAGTGATTCATTTAAACTCTTTCAAATTAATCATCTCTCTTTTTTGGAATTAATTTAGTAATTAGTTTTTCATTTGAAATTAACTCTATAATTAATTCCTTCTAATTCCTTAATTTGACAACTAAACTGTTCTAAATAATAAATTATTATTCAATTAACCCCTCTTTCATTGGCCCCTCAATTAAAGACTACCCATTATTATGGATGATCGTCTTAAATTACACTTACCGTACAAATACAATATTTCTATCAAACTATCTCCTGATTAAAGTTTGGGACACGAAATTCTAATCGGTGTCATACTTGACTTTGATAATTATGTAACCACTCTTGATTATGTTTTCTATTAATCAACGTGGGAAATTGTTAGAATAGGTAACTAGAAAGCCAATTAGATTGGTTGTTTGTAATCTATTTAAGCAATGTCTTTCACTTGTTAATATTGTATTAAATGAATAAGAGTAAGTATTTATTTGGCCTTATTTTGTGTTTCCTACTCTTATATTTTTACATAAATTACATGAATGAGGTTGGGTTGCGCATTGATGAAAATTATCGAACCAACTTTCAAGATATGGATTTGAACTGTTCCAAGTTGAGAACCCCGAGAATGAGCATCGAGGGCTCTATTGAGACTTGTACTAAACTTTATGATGGGTGACATATTTTATAGGCGACAGACGTATGACGTTTATGAAGTTTTATTAGTTTGATGAGAAAAGTTGTTAAGTCGACTGAACTGACTCATGAGGTGTCGACTGAACTGACTCATGAGGTGTCGTCAGATGGAAGCCCGTGTGGCTTAGTCAGTATAACTTGAACTCCTTGACTTCAATAGAATGTGTTTAGTCCTCAAACTTGCAAATCCATGCAGTCTTATATTAGGTCGACTGCATTTAGAGCCTGGTAAAAGATGACCGTGTTGTGATGTTGTTATTATAAAACCTTGTTTAAGTGCAGTCGGGACATGTGTGAGATTAGTGAGTTTCAAGAGAGGATCTGTCTCTTATCATGAAATTATAGCAATCTGCATTCTGATGTGTGTTGTACTCCTGAGAGGCTATGGCCACAGCGGGCGATCAAATAGGAAATTGGCTTTCTATGTTAATCAAGTAGAGAAACATGATCAGAAGTGAACCAATGACCAATTCTATGCCGTAGACTAAATCCGGAGATGGTCGATAGAAGGACTATACCCATATGGCACTCAGTAACCTTAAGATTCAAGTTATTTTTACTTATTCTCTAGTGTCACAAATCATTGGCATATGAGTGCCTCTGGATTAAGTGTTAATCGAAAGCGATAATTAAATATGATTTAATTAGTCTAGTGCAAAATATTTATCAATTAAATGTTGATATAAACCCAAATTTAGTTGACGGTGAACCTACAGAGTCACATAAAACACCACTCAAGAAATTAGTAGAGTTAATTATAAATTAATTTTAGAAGGAAGGAATTGATGTAAAGAGTTTAAATTAATTTGAATTAAATTATGTAATAATTTAAATGGAAGAACTCATGTGATAGGAAGCTCAATATTTAATTAATGAGATCCATTAAATTTGGGTCAGGTTCAATTAATTTGACATTATCAATTTAATTAGATCAGGTGAATTAATTAATAGGATCAATTAACTAGAGTTTAAATGTGATAATTTATAAATTAACTAAATTAGGTTATGCTCAATTATTTAATAAAATTAATTAAGTGGGCTATGGGTTAGAATTTATTTGATGACATCTAACAAAACCCAATTGGGTTTTTGGAATTAATTGATATAATTTTATAGAATCCCAAGTATTCAAGCTAGAACTACACACGCCTTACCTCTAGCTTGAATACATATATACAATATATATATATATATATATATATATATATAGTTCTATATATATCTGAAAAATAAAAAATAAAAATCTTTGATTGCTTATATTTGAAAAAAAAATCAAAAATAAAAAATCAAAAATCCAAAAATCAGCTTTTTTAAGTAACTTGCTGCATTATTAGGACCTTGAAAGACAACCATGATGGATAGCCATATTCGACAAACTACTCAAGTGCATGGAGAATTCCAATGTCATGAATTTCTATAAATAGAAGCATTTGGAAGAGAGAAAGAACACAATAGCTTAACAAAATTATCCAACAATAAAAAATAAAAAAAATTGTTTATTGTTTTATGCATTTCCAAATTCCAAAATAATTTATTAAATTAGAAATTTCTTTTAAAAAATTGATTGCAAAGCTGCAAATGATGTACTTACACAAGATGTTAAAAATTTAGTTTCAAAACAAATTTTTGCCAGATGGCAAGCTCTACTATTTGTTTTTTATTTTGATATTGAATATATTAAAGGGACTCACAATTATATTCCTAACTATTTGACAGGAGAATTTTTGCAGGGATGTCAAAAAGCAATTGAAAAATCAAAGTTAAATGTAAGTCCTTTAGCAAAACTCTCTACACAAATTCTCAAACTAGACTATTCTTATCTCACATTTGGAAAACTTCAAAATCCCCAAAATCTCCAATTATTGAAACCCAAACTCCTCAAAATCCAAAACCATTACAAATTCTTCCTCTTGCAATCTAACCAAAAACCCTCACCCGAACAGCTTCAAAGACAATATATGCACCACAAACTGCTGTGCAAATCACAAATAGGTTTATCCCAATGGGAAAATCAATTCCTCTTACCCTTCCAAACTCACCCAAACTTACAAAGATATAGCAAGAACCTCTATTGCTAGATCAATCAGTTCACAAACCAATTCACCAACCAGTTCCATAAATACTCCATATATTGAAAAAGTCGATTTCCATCTTGACTGTGTAATAGGATGCATGGATCAATGAACAACTCATGATGATCTAATATAAATGGCACACATGGTTCTTAATCAAAATCATAATAGGATCTATGAAGACCCACTTAAAACCCAACAATTTTATGAAGACATTCTTCTTTCAATCAAATCCATTTACATCCAAAATATGCCTCAAAGGAGCCTCAGCCAACTCCTCATAAATTGGCTACCGAAAAATCTTTATAAATTCCATCCTTTCTTTATCTGATTGGGAAAAAAGTCCTTATGAGCTCAAAAGTATTCGTAGTAAAAACCCATTAATTTCTTATTGAGATTACATCCAAGCCTTTCAACATTTTCTCCTCAAACCGAACGAGAAATTTACCATGTCCTTTATTTTCTTTTTGGTACCAAAATTACCCCAGAAAAATCCCAAATTAGTTCATCAGATGGTGGTGCTAGTTTGGACCAAAATTACAAATTCTTCAAAAATCAGTTCAAGAAGCCTTCAAATTCTTTTCGGAAAATCTGAAATCCAGTGTATTTCTAGGACAACATCTCCCCAACCTTCTCAAATTCTACATTCAATTCAATCTCATTGGATACTAAAAATTGAGTCACAATTCAAACCTCTCGAAATTGACGAAGACACAGTTATATTCTCACTCGGGAAAAAATGGGCCAAAATGAACACAGAAAATTTTGAACAGCCAGCAATTCTTGAATAGTTCAAGCAAAATCCTACAAAGTGCAAAACTTCAACAATTCTTGGAAAAGAAATCAATTCACAACTAAAGCAATTTCTATTGACGAAGAATAATTTATCTGCAAGAATAGCCAAAGCAACTACGCAAGAAGAAATTCAAAAAATTTTAGAAGAAGTTAAAAGTGACAAAGAAGACTCTCTATCACCCGTGAACCTTGGCGATGAAAATGAAGATGACTACTTTGGAATTTTTAGTCCAATTCCATAGAATTTTATTGATGTAAAATTTCTAGAGATGGGTTAATTATTGTTATTGTATTCCCAAAATCCAAAAATTTAAAATTTCAAAAAAAAAAAAAAATCAAAGATCCGAAAAATCAGCTTTTTCAAGCAAACTTCTGCATTTTTAAACCTAAAAACAGCCATGATGTCGGCTGGTATAATATATTATATATATATATAATATATATATATATTCGCTAGAACATATTTACATTATATATATATTACAACGCATTACTTGTATACAATGTATACATTACATACAATATACATAGATGTCGCTGTGTGTATAGTGTATAAACTTTTTATTATGTTATTTGAAAATCTCACTTTTGGTCCCAGCTTACGGCTCAACACTTTTGGTCCCAAACCCTAATTTTTTAACAGAAGTGGTCCTGTTCCGTTAATTCTAACGAAAAACGGCACATGACAAGTCATGTGCCGTTAGTCAATGTTAGTCAACTGTCAGGTTTTTTTTTTTTTAAATGCGCCAAAAAATATTTTTTTTCTATTTAATATGTAAATAACCCACAAACACTTTCATCTTTTTCTCATTATTTTATCTTGATAGCAATAGGCCAAAAGATGTCACAAACATATCAAATTGCTTAAAATATTGAATGCTATTGTCACAAATTAATGGTTTAAATGCATAAAATTCACCTGTATTTTAAAAATTCGGCTAAAAACCCTTTCCTATTTTAGAAATAAGTTGAAAAAAATCCCTCTACAAACTGACCGTTATGCCTTACTTACTATACATTTTTCTTATTTTAATGACTATTGGATCTTTTTTCAATAATAACAGTTCTAGATCTGATCAATTTATCGTAATTGTTGATTTTAAAAAATTGAAGGGTTATATTAGCAAATATATAAATTATATTATATATTATAAAATTATTTATTTAATATAAATTAATAAAATATATAATAATATATTAAATTATATTTATTATAAAATAAATTACCCTAACCCTCCCTCCCCCCACACCCCCGCCTACCACCCTTCCCCAACCCCTGCCTACAGCCCCCTCTCCCCGCGCCACCATAGGACCCCCTTCCCCTCCCCCCTCCCCCACCACGCCGAGCAGAAGCTCTGGGCGTCGCCCAGTGGATCTGGAGACGGCGACGCCGCGCCCAGACTCACTGGTCTGGCGCGACGTCGCCCCAAAGTTGTTCTCGACGCCGACGCCCAGAGCTGTTCTGGGCGACGGCGACGCCGCGCCCAAATTCGATGGCGGCGGGCCGTCGTCCCCCAATTTTTTTTCAATAATTGATTTAAAAAAATTAAATATTAAAAAATTAAATTTTTCTTCAAATTAAATTAAATTAAAAATTAAATTTTTCGTCTTAAAATTAAATTAAGAAGAATTAAGCTTTTTAAAAATTTGAGATGTTTTAAATAAAATAAAAAAATTTAAATTTTAAAAAGTAAAAAGTAGCCGTTGACCAGCGTTGACTAATGGCACGTGATACGTCACGTGCCGTTTCCGTTAAGTTTTAACGAACAGGACTACTCTGTTAAAAAATTAGGGTTTTGGACCAAAAGTGTTGAGCCCGTAAAGCTCGGGACCAAAAGTGAGAATGGCCCTATCTAGTGGGACCAAAAATAAAATTTTGCCTTATTTTGTATATGATACAAAAGACAAAACTCTTCTCACACTCTCATTATCCTCACCACACTCTTCCCCCTCTCTTTTCTCTCTATCCTCTTGTTTCTCGAATTAGATTCAAGTTAGAGCACGATCCTCTTGAACTTGATATACTAAGCTAATAGTATAATTAAGTTTCTTATACTACACACACCTTACCTCTAGCAAGATTTCTCTGGTGTTAGATGTAAAGAAATCTCGTGGACTTTGTGTTAGATTTTGGCGAGAAAAACTTAAAAAAGTTTTCAAATCGTGTAAAGAAATACTTTGTGTTAGCACTTTCGTGTTTCGTGATTATAATTACTCAACAATAGCCACTCGTTTCATTTTAAGCTTCTTTTATGCTTGTTGAGTGTCGAACGCCCGAGATTAAGGGATTAGTTTTCTTTTGATTTAGAATTTAAATGTGCTCATTTTCATGCTTCCATTACATCCTTGCTAATTTTCAGGCAATACTCGATTCATTCAGTGGTATCAAAATCTATTCGACAGTCGTGGTTGTTGTTTATATGTGATATCACATGTTTCTATGAGGCAAATGGTTATTTAATTTTCATTAAGGCATGATTTATATATTTTTATGCATGACAATGTGATGGAAAAATATATCATGTTGTATTTTAGTGTTTGGATATCATTTGATGTTTTAGAGCATGTTATGATTTAGTTTTGCTTTATTCATAAATAAAAAAAAAAAAGGGAGAGAATATACAAAATTGCTTGTGACAGAGTGGTTCCTCAACCTTTGTAGCAGGGGTTCGAGGCCCGAGCGTAGCAGGCGTCAGGGGATTTGTTTGCACATAGCATTCTTTGTGGGACCAAATATGCAATTTAGCCAATAGGGAGGCACTATCAAGAAATGCATAAAGTGGGAATAATTACAAGAAAAAGAAAAAAAGTTGCAGATGAAATCTGTTAATTTGCTCTAATAGTAGATGAGATCACGTCATCAAAGCCCATTAACCGAAAAAACATCTTATTCCACATAATGAAGACAATGTGTTGTCTTGCATCAATTTCTTAGTCTAAAACAACTACTCAAGTCTAAGACAAACATACCAGAAAACTCTTTACTCTTTAGTATATGCTACTAAAAGATGATGTAAAAATCATTCTTGAGAAGACCCCACAAACTCCACCACCCCACTTCACATTTACAATCAAAGACTAATATTACCTCATTTCAAAAGGTTGCTAATGAGGAAATCTCTTGTAGATTCTTGGAAGGTGACTGTTAAGATTGTTCTTATAATAATTTGCAGTATGGCTTTTCTACCTTAGGTTGCATTTATATTAAAAATTGAAATCATGGATTTCAAATCCTTCATAATAAATTTTTCGGATATATTTAGATAATCCTGAATGTAAAGAATTTTAAATCCTTCTATTTCAATTTTTTAACTATTTGATGAATCATGGATGGATTTCGAATTCCTATCAAATTGAGTCATTTGAATTCCTTTCTTGAAATCCTTCAAATCCAAATCCATCAATTCCAAATATACTCTTAAAGGAATTCGGTCTGGTAGTAGAGGTTGTACTCGTGTAAGGATGATGGGGAACTATGCATGTGAATGAATTTATTGTGTTATTTGGTTATTGTTGGTCAAAATGTTGGAGATTTACTTTGTTTCAGGTTATCTATCCTTGTATAACGTTAGTTTTTTCTCTCAATCTATATTCATTTGTTTCAACATCCTACATATTCAGAAGTTATGTATTCTAGGTAGGATAATCGCTTTTGATCCTATTTTAATCTCAACTACATAAATTGTAAGAACCTCTCTTGTTGTTGGTATGGTTACGTATAAATATGGCCTTTATTGTTCTAAATCTGTTGTTCTTTTTTAATTAGTTTATAATTCTAGCATAATATATGATTTTAGACACATTTTGATGTTAAGAACCCTTATTATTTTTTTTCTTAATTGAAGTTTATAATAAATGTTGTTTTCAGTATTCTAAAAATGGAATTATAAAGTTAAATTAGGATATAATCAAGAGTCACATAAGAGTCTTTTTAAGTGATTTCCTGCGTTACTTTATATTGGTAGATATTGAAATTGTTATCTATATTCGACTAAAGTAGAATTCCAGTAAGCCTCATCAGATGGATTGTGTTTTCTCTGCAAATTAGTGAGATAGTTGGTTTCGCATTTGAGAAACGGGAAAGAGAAAAAAGTTCGAAATATGATATATTGTATATGTGTTGTTTTTTGGCAACGTTACTTTCAGAAGTATAGGTCATTTTGTTATAGGATTAGAACAGTCAATTGAAATTTGGTGTTTGGGAACGATTCGCAATCTTTTATTGAGTCAATATGATTTTTTTTTTCTTATTTTTTTTGTATTTTTTGGTTGGTTATTTTTTTAGGTTTTTTTTTATGTTTATTGTTGGTTTTTTGGTTTTGTTTTATGAATTTTGTTGGTTTGCTTTTTTTATTTTTGTTGTTTTGTGGTTTTGTGTGTTTTATGATTGGTTTGTTTTTAGTTGGTGACGATCTGTTTTTTTGTCGGTTGTAGATACTGTATTGGTAATGTTGTGGTTGCGGTTCGATCTGTTGTAGTGTGTCTGTTGTGCTTACTAATTTTGCATTAATGTGCATCAGTGTTAGACGTTCACATTTTGCTAGGTGGAACACGGAGAACATTTATAGGGATAATTCTTGCTGGTATTATTGGGTTTGTTTGTATTGTAATGAGCGGCTGAGAAAGACTCAATGGTTTTGAAGGGTCTGGTTCTGGTGAATTGATGGCAAGGTCGGTATGCTCTAAGATCTACAGAATGGAATATGTTTGTTTTATAATGAGATTTGCATCTGAGTTATTGCATCTATTAGATGATGTCGGTTTTAATATCAATGACAAAATTGTTTGGTCTTTCTATTGCATTTTTAGTGGGTATTATTGACAAGGTTGTTAATTGCTGAGTACTCGTGGGGGATCTATGTTGAAGGCCGTTGAGCAATGGCTTTGGTCGTAGGACTTTTTGAATTCTTTAATCGGTTCTCCGAGATTATTGATGGTGGATATGTTTTTGTCGTCCGAACTGGGGAGGAAACATGAATATGACATACTGGTTTGCACTTAGCAATGATTGTTAATTTGAAATCCGATGGAGTATTGATTCTGGTCATTTGGACATAAATTATTTATAGATACATGTCGTAGGGCTTAGTCCAGAAGTGTAGTGAGTGACAGTCGGATTATGAATAATTGTTAGGATGATCGTCCTATTTAGATGCATGTTATTACAAAACAATATTATTTAAGTATATATATTTTTTATATAAAAATATATTAAATCTGTGTTTCGGAGTAGATTAAAATGTGGTCTACTATCATTCCACTCAATATTTACCAAGAGACAAGCTCCTTTTTACATGGTTATAGGTATCTAATCATATAAGTATACAATTGTGGTAATGTTTATTTTTTATGTAATTTGATTTGTGAAGTTATGAAAATCTATTTAGTGATTTCATCTTCTCTTCTAAGTCCCATAAGGCAGCGTCTTTTAACATGGTATTGATCGCATCACTCCAAAATTATTTTTTTTTTTTTTCTCAATTCTTCAGCACGGACAGGGAGATTTACACTAAGCTTTTTGTCATATTACGGCTTAAGTTTAATGTGTGTTTTTGTGTTTAAGTTATGGATTTGCTTATTGAATATAATTTCATAGTTTCTATTGTCAGTTTTTGTGGTGCTTTCTTGAAGTGGATTTGCTTCGGAAGATTGTTCGGATATTTTTCTTTTTAGATGTTTTCGAGGTTGGTGCATGTTGAAAGGGTCCGGGATTGGGGTCTCTTGGTTGGGTCAAATTTGAGAGGCAACGGATTTATTCGTTTTTTTCTAATTTTGAGTCTCAAGTATAGTTTTTTTTTTTGCTAATTATGGAGTATCTTCGAAATTTGGATTTTGAATATTATAGTTGTTATATTGTGCAATTGAGATGCAATTGAAATCTTGTGTTCAGTATTTTATTTAATTAATGAGAACTGAGATTTTTCTAAGAGCTCTTCAATAACTAATGTATATTTATAGGTAGATATGAGGCCTCATTATTTTGCTATTGGAATTTTTGGTTTTTTTTTGTTTCTCATTGCATAATGTCAGTTAGAAGAGTCAAACAAAAATTTTTGGCATGGACGTTCCATAAAAGATTCACCCCTTGGTTTGTAAATTGTATCTCCTAATGGGTTTGAAATATTAATCTCGTCGTTCTAATTTCATACTACGCTAGAAAATCACATGTTTTTCTTATCTAGCTTGCATTAGAGATTCATTAAAAAATCATAGTTGGCTCATATTATATACACAAATTGGACTTGAATCATGAATTTTGGTTGGAATCTTTAGATCCATAAATCCGGCTCGACTCATTCATGTCCTCGGTCTAATTTTATGCCAAATAAGAAAACCAAATATTTCATAGCTTTGCATAGAGATTTATTGAAAATGAATTACCAATTATTAATTGGTTCTCTCTATAATTTTCGTAGATGCTTACTTGGGGGTGCTCATATCACATGCTATATTTTCTTCTAATTTATTTGAGTTTTTTTTTTTTTTTTTTTTGACAACTCAATCATTCTTTTTTTTTTTTTTTGATATAATATAGCATGATTTATTTTAAAGACCAATCTTCCCCTTCCGGTGAGAGCCATTTGATCATCCTTGACAATCAAAATCAACCCGTGGAGAAAGGCACAATGTTAGCGGTTTATGCACCCCTCATTGGTTGTAGAAATGTGAACCCGTGGTCCAGATTAATCAATTCTTCTCATTTGAGCGAATGGTGTCAAGAAATTTCATTGAGTAAGAACATCAAGGGGTGGATTTTACGAGCTAACCACCATGAACCTCCTCGTCACCAACCATCAGACGACTTTGCTCATTTATGCACTTTGGGCCGTTCCATCATTGAAGGTGATGCAAAGTGGGATAGCGATCTTCATTTTACTAGAGAATTTCGCTACACCAAAGGATATTGGGAGTGGACTGAGGACGTGCTTAGCCGATATGGAGATAGATTGCGCCATCTCAAAATATATGATGTTGTTTATGCTTCGTTGTTTACTTATGATCACAATTTCGATATCGTCAAAGCATTTTGCGAAGTGTGGTGCCCTCTTACAAATACTTTGCTTACTTCTATCGGGAAAATGTTCATCTCATTGTGGGATCTGCATGAACTTGTCGGACTTCCTATGACGGGCTGTCTTTTTGATGAAGTTGTACCAAGTGCGCTAGAGCTTACCAGTGTTGATGAAAAGAGAGAGAGATTTATTCCTCGGACTTTATGCTTACCACTTGCTTCAAAGTGCCGATGATAATCGATGCTCCCACGTATCCATTGACAAATAGGTGAAGTTTTGGTCCAAGAAAACTACTAATACCATTCGCTTCCTCCTCGTAAAGAGAAGAAAACGGTTCGGTCTAAGTCGACTCATACCCCTCTTGGTGATATTGCAATTCACGAGAGGTGGTCGACTGCTGAGGAGGCCTTACTTGCCAAGCTATGCATTGAAAGGAGTCTCAAGGAAGAAGTTTATTTGGCGGCCTATTTGGCTTGTTGGCTTTGCGTGTTCATTCTCCCTGGTAAAGATATCAACTCCATTCGTCCAAGTACTTTTAAGATGGCGTCCTTGATGACAAATGATCGACGAGTGAATTTAGTTATTCTCGTCTTGGTGAGTATATAAGAGGGTTTGAATACCATTGCAACTTTTCCAAAACCAGCCGGTACGACTCATTCTTTTCCTATCCACTTTGTTTATGCATGGCTAGCAAGTTACTTCAAAACTCATTACTCGGTTTGGCAAGAGTTGCGTGGTCCAAAGATTTTCTGGAGAAGGGGGTGCAAAGTATTATGAGCCACGAGAAGCATGCAAGTGACTTCAAAAGGCCGAGTTTGTCTCTTGGGCTTGCAATATGCTTGTGAAATATGGGCCCTTCAAGTTTGTTGATGATGGTCATGCCGAAGAGCTCGATCATAGTTACTTTGTTGCAATTCATTCGAGTTATCTTACTCTTCGTTAAGGCAACAGATTCATCATTGAGCCATATAGTCCTCATAGATTTGGACGTTAATTTGGGTACTATCAAGATGTACCGGGAACCCTCACATATGACACACGTGTAACCTTTTTAGAAGAAGGACTCTGTTATTGGCGCTTATGTGTTCTATCAAAATCTTCATCAAAAGCTTGGTTCCCTTGTTTGCCTGCTAACGCTAAGAAACTCTGCTCGAAAGCTTATAAAGCATGGTGGGCTAAAGTCCATGGGACATTTTCTTATGACAACATTGCATGTTTGATGAGATCGAAGCCGATTAAGATCACACTAAAATGTAAAAAGAACGAGGACAAGCAAGTTGATGGTGGCAAGAACGATCCTCCACATGCACTTATTCCTCCTATTGTGATCGAGTGTGATTCTCAAGCTGTCGTTGCGGAGGCAACTAAAGGAAAATATTCTTCACATAACGTGGCAGATAGTGATAGTAGCAATAAGGATCATCATTGGAAAAGGCCAAGGAAGGAAGTTATCCCTTTGAAAGCAACAGAGACTAATGAAAATGCATCGCGATCTTCTTTAGGTAACTTTGTTGCGGAGGTCGTACTTCCTTGATCATGTAAGTTTAAGCTTCTCTTTTTCTTATGTTCTTTTGCTGAAGTTCCCCTTTCATTCCTCTTTTAGTTGGAAGATGAAGTCCAGTCTATCGACGTTGGGGAAGAATTTGAGACTAGTCATTCGTCGACTATGACTCCTCCACTTGGGATGGGACTTAGAAGGAAACAATCTCCACCTCCTACTGTGGTGTCAGTATTTAAAGGTGGGAGCTTTCTTTTCAATTACCAAAAAGAGTTCCTTCAAAGGTTGTGGAGTGGCCTCCTCGTGAAGATATCAAATACTCGGTTGACTTTCTCTCATCAATTGAGAATGATGTCTACCTCATTCTCGAGTCCATGAAGAGTTTTCAAAAGTTTGACGTTTCAAAGGTGGAGGAATCTTTGAACACGTTTTTTGCCAAAGTTCATGCTTATGACGAAGCGAGATCCTTATCTTCTAAGAAATTGTCCCGAAGTCTTCATGAGCAACAACTGAAAGAAGTTAAGGCTCGTCTTCAAGATGTTCAAGCTAAAGCAAGCGAATAAGCCTCTGAGATCTAATCTGCTATGGACGAGTTGGAGCATATTGAGGAAGATATTGTAGTATTGAAGGGACGAAGAACGAGCTTGCGCACTACTTTGAAAGAGAAAAAACAACTTAATCATGATACACAAGCCAAAGTTCATGAGGTCGAGAAATACCTTGCAGCACTTGAAAGTATCGGCCCCCTAGATGACGCAATAGTGGAGAACTTGGAGTCTTCGAGAGCAAATTTGGGGATACTCACGAAAGACTTGAAGAGTTTAAACCCTTTAGCTTGAGATTTGCTTAGGATTTTGTCTCTTGTTGCATTCTCTTTTTTTTTCTTCGTACTTTTTGTTTTGCCCCCATGTTTTGAATATGATTACGTAATAGAATTTTTTTTTTCTTGCTTCCATATTGCAATCTTTGAGCATACCTTAGTATTTCCCACGTCAAAATCTTCAAATGAGAAATAAAGATATTTTATATATTATGACTGAACTTAGAAATGTCTAAGCTGCCTACGTACCTCATCAAGAGGATCAAGTCATTACGTAGTTCAAAGTACAAAATATTTGTTTGAAAAATGGAGGGTCATTCACAGTTTATACTCATGCGGGCTAGGAGTTATTTTTTTCCTTTTTGTTTTTCTCTTTTTTTTTTCTTTTTTTCATTTTTTTTTTCTTACTTTTTTTTCAAGTGTAGTATCATTTCAAAAACTTCCCATTGATTGGGCCAATTCTCAAACCATCTTCAGCGACCAATTTATATGCACCATTTGTGTATGCTTCTTTGACAACATACGTACCATTCCACTTTGGCAAAAATAGGTGGAGTAAAATCCAGACCTACTCGAGAATCTTGAATTGCATGTCCCTTTTCCTTGAGCATTATTTGGGTAGCATTGAGTCCATGGAGTTTCTTGCTGGTGGCTTCAGGAAGAAGTTTCCCAAGACTGAGCTTTTCTTTGGGAACGTATCCGGCTTTAATAAGGAGCTTGAAGGCTTTGGGAGCGAATCCCTTTTCATCTATGGCTAATGCCTCATGTCCTCCTTCCTCTTCTTGGGTTGAGGGCACAAAATTTGTGAGCGCTAATTTTCTCCTCAAAGGGATGACTTTGAGCTTCCCTCGATCTTGCTTCTGATGGTTCCTTCAATGAATTCTTTTAGCTGATCCACGGGAATCAATCCGTCGGAAGAAATTTGAAGCTCATTTGCATACTTATCCTTTTCAGTATAATGTTGCTTTGCAGACGCTTCCACTTCATCATGAGCCTCAACTTGTTTCCCCATGACATGACTTGCATCAACATTATCTACCTTGTTGATCAATCGAGCAATCTGTGTATCTTGCTCTTGGACATGCTTCGTGAGTCCTTCAATGGAGAATTGAGAAAAAAAATATTTGGAGAATAAAACATACCACAAAATATATGGTGTGATTGGATCATGCCATATAGAGAGGGGCTTGCCTTATGGGATTGAGTAGAATGTTTCTAAATATATTTTCAATCTCCCAAACAAGCAATACGTATACATATACATACACCATTTATATAGTTTGATTAGATCATACCATGTAGAAAGGGGTTGTCTTGTGGAATTTAGTGGAATGTATATAGACACATTTCTACTCTCGAACACAAGATTTATATATATATATATATATATATATATATATATATATATTGTATACATCATAACACTTTTCCCTAATGCATTTTCAACCATCATCCATCTCTCGCATTCATGTTCTCTTGCTCTTTTCGATCTAGGATCAAGTGTAGAGTTCCAAAAAATTTTGATAAAGAGAATACACTAAGTACTAGTATCAAAGAATACACTAAGTACTAGTGTAGTTCTCTTTGATCATTTTATTCTAAAATGGATTTTGTTCCTCTAGCTAAGGGATCAAAATCGTTCTTTTCCTTGTGTAGTGCGGATCATCTCTAGAGGACTTCTACATTGGAGTCTAAGGTGAACAAAACCAGGATACGCTTTGCTGGTTGAAACTAAAATGAAAAGAGGTAAAAATTCATTCTAAATTTCATCCATTTATCCATAGCTTAGTATGTATGGATTTGTTATTTTATTTTAATCCTCATACTACATCAAACGCTCGAGAACACCAAGGGTACACCCGTTGGTTGGATCGAACTTATTTTATTTGCACGTTTTATCGATTTTCTCGCGCTTTCACTGTTTGTTCCCGAACCGATCCACTTCCTTTAGGTCAAAGGTTCGAATGGTGCAATACAAGCCAAATGCAACTATTATGAGAAGCTTTTGATAGTTAAAGCTCAATATGGAACTACGCATTTAAGAAAACATTTGACTAATGCTTATCCACAATTTAAGCTACAACCTAGAAATGGTTCAACCAATGGAAGTCGTAGAAATGATTTTAAGTTTGATCAACTTAAAAGTAGTAGGACTTGGCAATTGCTTTCATTAAACACAAGTTTCCATTTAGCATTGGTGAATATATTATTTTGAATTTTTTCTTAATGGTTTGAATCCAAATTTCAAAATCCTTTTATCAAAATACTATTTGGGGTGATGTGATTAGTGTGTATGAAGAGGAAAAAGTCAAAGTTTACAAGTTGTTGGATGGAGTTAAAAGTAAAATCTCATTGACTACAAATATTTGAACATCATATCATTCACATGTTATATATTGTTGTTTGACTTCATATTTTATTGGTGATAAATTGGGAGTAAAGAAAAAGATTCTTGCATTTAAGAAAATTTCTTATCCCTCTGATGGCGATTCTTTGTTTAATTTCATGAAAGAAATGATATTGGTGTGGAATTTGGATAGAAAGTTATTTTTTGTTGCTATTGATAATGCTACTACTAATGACTATGATTAGAAAGCTCAAAGAATGGATTCTGATGACTCTTTACTTTCAATTAGAGGAGATTTGTTGCATGCAAGATATAGTACACATATTCTAAATTTGTTATGCAAGATGCGTTGGGTAAAGTTAGAGGGCTAATTTGAAAAAATTCGTGAAATTATAAGGTATTCAGACAAGTCTACTACGGCAAGTCAAAGGTTTGAAATTACTTCATATAAATGTAAATTTGAATTATAAGAGGTGCGTCATCATGGGTGTGCCCAATTGATGGAACTCAACTTATGAGTTACTTGAGACAGTTTTGCCTTTAAAGGAAGCTTTCTCTTGCCTGCAAAGGATAGATAAGCAATATCAACTTAATCTAGCTAATACAGAATAGGAAGTAGCTAAAGTTGTACATGACTGTTTGAAAATCATTTATGAAGCCACACGTCATTTAGGTGGTAGCAGATATCCAACTTCCAATGTATTCTTTTATGAAATTTGTGAGACTCAACTGAATATGACTGAATGGAGAACTAGTGAACATGAATTCATTAGAAATATGCTTGGTCCCATGAAGGAGAAATTTTGATAAATATTGGGATGAGCGTTGTCTGGTATTAGCTATTGTTGTTTTTTTTATTCCAGGTTTAAAATGGATTTGGTTGAGTTTTTCTACAGAAGGATTTACGGTTTCACAACTGGTTCATACATTCGTAGAGTTTGTAATACTTTGGTTAATCTATTTGTTGAGTGTGGAGGTAGTTTCATTTTTCTCATGATTGAACCCGTTATGGCAAGTGATTCTGGTGTTGAAGTGCATGGTTCTTTATGTGATTTTGATAGATGATACGATGAATCACATGTTTCAGTCAATAAAAAATCAGAGTTCGATGTTTATTTAGAAGGGACAAGATTTCCTAGAAGAAACATTTTATATCTTAGATTGACGGGGAACTAATGGTCCTAAACTACCTACTTTAGCGGGAAAAAGAAACGCGTGATGTTTTAGTTGCTCTAGCTACTACTGTTGCATCAGAGGCAACATTTAGGACATGATTGGTATGTAGGAATGGAATTAAGTATGAATAGAATAAATTATTGAATGGAATAAAGAAGGGAGAGGAATAACATTGAATAGCATTCCTATGATTGGTACACTCAATAAATTAGAAGGTAATATAATGCATTCCTTAGTTTCTTAGTTGATTCCATTAACAAAATTAATAATTAGAAAAATAATGATTTGTAATCAAATAAAATTATTTTTATGACAGATTTCCTCTTTAGTAATTTGTTAACAAAAATGATTTTTTTAAAAATATAGAATTCAATTATATAACAATAGTATTTTAAAAATTGCTTACATAAGATTATAAATAATTTACAAAACATCTCATATATTATTAAAATATATATTTATATAAATTATTTATTTACATAATAAATAATTTATTGACTCGTTAAACATATAGATAATATTTTTCTGCCAAAATAAACAAATTAATTCAAATAATCAAATGAACTAATATATTTAATTAGTTCATCTACCATTATTTATTCATTACTCAGTTAATTTTTTTAATTAATAAAAATAATTACGTATCAAAGTGAATTTTTTTTTTCTTACCATGGATGCATAATTATTTTTCAATATTCGATACAAAAATTATTTAAATTTAGTATCAATTAAAACTAAATATTAAACTAATACAATACATTGACAATTATGCTTTCATACTCGACCAAATAAATATTTTGAACTAATAACAATTAAATTAAATAGCAAATTCAATGAATTAATTTTTGTTCCCATTATTTATTAATTCAAAATAATATTTTGAATTAATAAAAAGAATCATACTCGATAAAATACAACCCAAAAATTAATGTCTTATATAATGTAATCACAAGAATAATTTTATCAAGAAAAAAAAAATTCCATTCCCAAGCTCATAGGAATAGCTAATACCATGATATTTGGATGGAATCACTAATCCCTTTCCTAAGGGAATAAGGATTCTCATGGAATAGCCAATTCCTTTCCTTAGTTAAATTAATTATACCAATCATATGTATAGGAATGGAGTTGAGAATGCCAATTCCATTCCCTTCCCGTTCCTTCATACCAATCATGACCTTAGTATTAGAGGTTGTGTTATTGATAAATCACCACAATTTTGCTTTTAGATGTAGTAGAGGCATTGATTGTTACTAATGATTGGAAATGACCAATTTCAATCAAAGGGAAGCAAAATCAGTTGATCTTCTAGGTTTTCGAAATTAAAATTATGTGGACATAATATTTTTCTTCTTGTGTTTTGAATTTATAATTGCAAGCAATGTGAAATTATCTAGAAGTTAAGCATAGAGATCAATTAAGTGGGATGAAATAAATAGGTCAAATTATTACTTATTAGAAGTATGTTTTTCTCGATTACTGAAAAAAAAAAAATAGGATTTGATACTTTTTATGCCTTTTTCCAATGCGCTGGACCTTTAGTTGGGATTGTGGTTTCTTTCTGTGAAGCTCGGAATACAAGTTCAAAACCTTTCCATCCTATTTTTCTTGTAATATACTTATTGTTAGGTTTGTTAAAGAAATTGTATTCTAGCATCACTTTTGTAAAATTATCATATCATTTTATATCTGTTTGTATAAATGTGTATAATTTTGTTTATGGATTAGTATTCATCTCTACACTTGGCATTGAGTTCTAGTTTTTTTGTTATTCTTTGTTTTGGATGGTTTTGTTTCTTTGTTTGAGGTTTGAGTATTTTTCTGGATGTACAGGTTGTGTACTTCACCTTTTTTCACCTTTTTTTTTATAGATGTCAGGAAATTAAAAAAAAAAAAGGTTAGATCTGGACTCGACCTAAATTTATGAGTATGGTATGCTAGACCCATCAGGTCGAGTCGGGTCGAGTCCAATAATAAATAAATGAGCAATGAATGGGCCTGGGTTTGGGTAAATTTGGCCCATTTACAGGCCTAATCTCATATAATAAAAATTATAAATGTTATCTTCCACGAGGTAATTTATGTGTAAATCGTAATAATGGGACATAGAAAATAATATCTTCGTGGACCTCAAGCCCACTAGAAAAATATTTTCTGAAATACCCATTTGAGAGTGATGGGATTTAAAGAAATAGTGGAGTGACTAAAGACCATTTCATAACTTTATATTCAATATTAAGAAAGATTTGCTAATTTTTTACTTTTATTTTTGTGTAGATCAAATTATGTCTAAGATCCACTTACTGTTATTTTTTAGACTAACAAACTGAATGGAAAACAACTACAACAATTGGCTAAAGAATTTAAATTTTATTTTGGACTTTGAGAGCCAGACCTACATTTTGGATAAGTTCCCTCATCTTTCCCTTCTTGATGACTCTACTATTGAAGAACGTGTGACGTTCTAAAATAGCACGACGAAGATTGAAAGGTTGATAGTATTATATTAGCATCTATGACTAACAAGCTTGAGAAACAGCATGATAGGCTTGAAAATGCCCACTCGATCATGTTCTACGTACAAGAGTGTATGTGGTTTCTAATAGGCATGTACGATATGCTGCGACTAAAAGAATTCTTTAGTACTAAGATGGCTAAAGGATGTTGGTTCCCAATCACTACATCCAATTGCTATCCTTTGTGGAAAAGCTTGAGAACTATTTTATAATTATGCTAATTATATTTTACTATCAATTATTAATTTTTTTTAAAATATTCTTTACATTCTTCATTAACTTATAAATTTGAAATATTATGCTCAAAATGATATTTTTTGGAATTTTTAACTTCATATTTTTTGTGTGATTTCTTGAACTGTTTATATAAACTTAATTGGTATATTGTCTATTTCTTATTTGACAATATCTTATCTTTTATGTTTATACAAGATTATCTAATATTGAAAAATTAAATAATAAGAGATTCACTCGATAATTAAATTTTTATAAGCAATTTCAACTTAATAGAAATTAATGCTTTTATATGCCAATAATTTTTGTTTCATTTTAAACTGGGAACAAAGACATTGTTATTTATATATTATTTCGATAAGTTTCATTTTAATTTTATTGTGCGCTAATAAAGTAATATTTTTAGATTATTCTAAGAACATCTCTTCTAGTAAATTAATTGCATAGAAATATTATTTGTCTATTTATTTTCTTAGTTTGATATATTTTTATTGTTTAAGTAGTTTATAGATATTATGACTCTTAAATAGTCTTCTTTTGATAGAATTTTATTCTTTTATAACTAATTTTCATTTATTATTATAAATATTACTTAAATAAGGTATAGATGTCTTTTCACAATGATAATAAACAAATAGAATTCATACTTTCATATATACTATAGATATAGATAGATTTAAAAATATCTTCCAACAAATTAATGGAGACAATTGTAAATAAGCATAATTCGCCAGTTTTGGCTTCTAGAAGCCCAAATGATTATGTGTGAATCACAAGTTAAATTCTTTAGAGAAAAAATTTCCTATTAACAAATATTGTCTGTTTTTAATTTCCTATTATAACTCAATACTTTTTTTTCATTATTTCTTTTGGATCAATAACGTACAAGGCTACATGCTCATATGCACATGTGCTGAAAAAAAATGTTAAATCGCATTTATTGTGGCGTTGTAAAGTTTGAATATAAACCTTCTACTTTTTATTGAGATAATGAAAAAGTCAAGTTTGTGCATGCTGAAGTTTCAGATAAATTATGAGTTCTTCACTTCTAAATCCAAAGAGGTTGCATTTTGAAAAAATATCCGAACTCATCTCAATAAAATTCTTATATTATAATGGTAAAATAAATTTATATTAATACAAATGAATGTGTACTTTATAAATAAAATATATTAGTTTTATAAAGTAACAACATACAGTTAAAAATAAAAAAATTTCTCCATTTTATTTATTTTTTTAATTTATACAAATTATAATTTTTCTACATGCAATATATACAACAATTTTAGTATAGTAAATGTTTTCATATAGATAAATTTGGGTCAAGATAATTATATATGTACATCACAAAGCATAAAAAAAATGCAATATTATACTATTCCCGATTCTATCCATTTTTTCAAGTTTTAATTTTTATTTACTGATAAATATTAATATTTTGTTATTGCAACTATTCATTTTTAATTTGAACTATAATTGGAAAACAGATTAATCATTTGAAAGGAATATATGAAAATGAAAATATAAAAAAGTAAGTTATTAATAATTTTATTATTAAATTAAGTTTAAATTTGTCTGGAGATCTATATATGTAAGCATGTAAACAGCAGTTTAACCAAATCAAGTAATTTCACACGCTAAAATTTAAAATATGCAATTTCTTCAACTATTCATAATTGTAATAAATTTATTAAGCAAAAAAATATTCATGTCAATTAAGACCCAAAACTACCAATATATATATATATATATATATATATATATATATATATAATAAAACTATATTTAAAAAAAATGAATAATTTTCTTTATCTAGGCCGCTACAACAATATCATCGTCATCGTCCTCGTTGTAATAATAATAACAATAACAATAATAATAATAATAATAATAATAATAATAATAATAATAATAACAACACTTTCATCTATTGAGGTTATATGATATGAGAAATCCCATTCGGTAGATATGGCAACGGGACACCAAAAGAATTGAGGAGCCGTATGAGGTAGGAAAACTCTCAAGTACGGTTCTAAGGGAAGGAATTAATTCACCTATTCCGACCGGGGAGAACAGGCCATTCGCCAGGGAGATTCTGAAATTGCGGAGGCTTGGTTTGATCAAGCCGTTGAGTATTGAAAACAGGCTATAGCGCTTACTCCTGGTAATTATATTGAAGCACATAATTGGTTGAAGATCACGAGGCGTTTCGAATAAAAGAAGGCACCGTTTATTTATTTAGGTTATTAATTCTATTATTGTATTTATTTAGGTTAGATTTAGTTCAGAATTATATATATATTTGTTATAATTAATTGTGTTTTGGCAACGGCTACAGTTGGCATATTCTCTATTTTTTGGGAGATTTTTTACCTAGATATTTTGATGTCATCCCGTGTCAACTCTTGAAAAACGAATTGTGTACTGCAATGGATCATAACATTCATAATAATGCTTTATTCTAAGTCTATATCCTAAATGCAAATAAACTATAATATCTCTTTCAAAAGACATATCAACATTATTTCCTTCAACCCAAATAACTGCAACTTGATCAACTATTGTCGAATTATAAATACATTGGTCTAGTTTTACATCCTTTGGAATAGGGGTGCTCATGGTGTGGTTTTGATTTTTCTATTGTTATGTTCAAATTGCATTGCTCTTGGCGGTTTTACAAAATAATTTTTTAAATTGTCACTTTTAAAACCAAAATCAAAGGTGCAATTTCGGGCAGTTTGACGGTTTGAATACTTATAATAAAATAAAATATTGAAACTAACAAAAATCAAGAATGAAATAAGTATTTTTAGGTAGCAAGCAAAATAAAACATAAATTTACAAGTAATAGAATAAATTTTATCTATGTCCATATAAATATAAACCTCACAAATAGATATAAAAAAAAAAAACTATAAGTTAATTGTTAGAACTTGTCAATTTAAAAAAATATAAGAGATTACAAATAGATATTAAAATATAACATAAAATTTATATTTGTCATTTTAAATAATTATTTTTTAAAAAATTATTAAAACTTACCAAATTATTGATTAAGTTTGTTGATCTCATTATATATATATATATATACACACACATATATATATATAAATAATTAAAATGATTAAAATTGTTCAACCATCATAATTATTATTATTATAATGAACTTTAGATTAATTCATAGGAACCACTAAATTTTGTCATAAATTTGTAAGTAATAAAATAGATTGCATAATGCAGTCTATGTATCTTGATATAAATATAAAAATCACAAATAGGTATAAAAAATCATAAGTTAATTGTTAGGACTTGTCAATCTAAAAAGTATAAGAGATTGCAAATAGATATTAAAATATTACATAAAATTTATGTGTCATATTAAATAATTATTTTTAAAAAAATATTAGAATTTACTAAGTTGTTGATTAGCTTGTCTTTGTATAAAGGTTAAATGTATAAATAAAAGTACCATAGTTTGTTATTATTTAAAATAAAATATATGATATTATTAATAATTATAATATATGGTCAATTTTGATTATAAAGGATGAAAAATGAATGAAAATTTGAAAAAATCAACAAATAGGCTTAAGAATTAAACAATTTTGTTGTATAAAGTTCAAATTTAAATTTTAGAAAAATGGACTTTATAATATGGATCTTTGATAATATATGAATTTTGGGGTGATATAATTTGAATATGCAATTCTTCTAAAAAATTAATTATTTTATCAAGTTATTATATATATATATATAATTTAAAAAATTAATCATATATTTAGCGATGCAATATGGTTTTTTGCGATCTTTTTAAACTATAAAAAGTAAAACAAAACCAATAGTGCGGTTCAATTTTATTCTAAATTTTGGAATTGCGATTTAAAAAATAAATCATAAGAACGGTTTGATTCGGTTAGGTTAGGACGATTTTGGGCAATTTGAATATTTATTTTATCACCCGTACTTTGGGATATGCAATTGAATATCTTTATCAGAAGATAATCCTTAATCTTCTAAAGATTTTTGCATATTGATTCACTTCAAGTACTTTTACGAGTTTTTGCAATGTTTCTTCAGACATACTTGAATTTTTTAGTATCCTCATTCTGTTTTCAACCTCATTTCAGTCTCAACAAAATATAACTGAAATGAATTAGGACCCTTTTCATCTTACACTAATCCAGGAAGATCATGGTAAGCCATTCCTTGTGCTCGGAAACTATAAACCCCTTGCCTAGAAGATGCAAGCATAAAATATCCAAGGCATGTGCCAGAGCACAAATCCTTTGCTAAAGTGGAGAAGCAAAATTACATAGTAAAAATTTACCAAAACAAAGAATATGATTAGCTTGATAACAATCCTACATCATCCACAAAGGAGTGTTGGAAGATTACTCTATTGATTACATGTAAGCGCTAATTTTATCGTGTCTGAAAAATTAGAACACAAATAAATTATCACAAATAAAAATATTTGAATTAAAATATCAATGTGAGTACAATCTCTATTATATCCCTTGATTATTCCCTCCAAACTATATTTGACAAATTTGACTAATTCAAAGGGTAATCTCCGATAGATCTCCTTTGGACTTGAATTTGGATTTTTATAACATTAATTCGAGGGCTTTCGCCAATAATCCCGCATTAAACGCTATAGTCCTGACTGGATTTGATGATTTGAAAGTGGATTTGCCACTTAGATCTTCTTGAAATGATATTTGGATATTTATAACGTTAATTCGAGGATTTTGTGCATATAATCTCGAATTAAACGCTATAATTTGTAGCGCACCTTTGACGAAAGACTCGATCTTTGCCTTAAATGCCTTTGAATATTTTTGAGCTTTGAAGAACTGCGTAGAGAGAATTATTTGTAATTTCTCAATTGTGTTATTCGTTCTCGAGCTATGTGTTTCTAATGATGTTGTAAGGACCCCTTTATATAGGTGTCAAAGAGGTAGAGTACTGATCTACTTGAACACCTTTAGTATTATCTCTTTATAATTTAATTTAAAGAAATAAATACATCATATATTTGGAACAATATGATTGATCAATTTGACATTATCTTTTAAATATTTGCATTTTTAAAGAGATAAATACAATCAATATTTGTCTTGATTTGATTGGAGCGTACATGCAACTGCTCCACGTGGCGCGGTCTGATTGGCTGGAATATTTGACTGCGAAGCATTATTTGATTGGCCGAAGACACTCCATAATGACACTTGTCGGTCATTGATTTGATGACGAAATATATATTAAAATATCAATTAAATTGGCTATTCATACTTGACATCAATTTAGTAAATTTCAAACTATAAATAAAAAATATTATAATTGATAAATAATATATTATATGACATTTGTCATTATTTAATTGAGTGCAAAATTTATTTATCTACACTGTAGTTATAATTATAAACTCAACTTTGCAATTATAACAAAAGATGACAACAAAACCACTCCACAGCAGAAACCAAATAAGAAGAGAATGGGGAGAAAACATTTCTAAACCAGAGAAATGGGAGAAGGAAGTCCAAAGGACCATGCAATTCATTCAAGAGTCTCTTGTTTTCATTTGCTTAGAGATGGCTAACAAAATTTAAGCTTTTTGAGCTTAGGGTAATTTTGGAAAAAAAAAATAGAAAGAAACCCAAAATCCTATTGGTATTTTTATATAGACTAGTAACTAGTAATAATTGGTAGCACATATTATTTGTGTGCAATTTTTATAAATACTATTTAAAATAAAATATTAATAAATATTTATTATTAAATATAGTATATACAAAATAATGCATTAATATTAAATTTGTAGAAAAAGTAACAAAAAGAAAGATGAATAAAAATTATAAAAAAAAAAAAACAATAACTATCAAAAGAAAATGGGGGAGTGGGGAGTTAGATGAAAGTAAAAAAACAAATTAAATAAAAAAAAACAAACAAAAATTGAGAGAGACACCGAATAGGTTCTCCCTTAATATAAAGGTATAGATGATAGATTTTACAAAAACAATCCAAAAAAATCAATTATTGCGCTAATCTCTTTCTCTCTTTTGCAGCAATTCAAAGAGAAAGATACCCACCTCAACTCCTCACACATATCGCGTACTTGAGGGCACATCGACCAACAACAGACTCGGGGAAGTTTCTCTTATATTTTTCTTTCTCCCAATATTTTTGTGCTTAGTGTTGAATTTGTCTCTCATTTTCACCTCAAGAAAAAACGAAAAGAGAGAGAAAAAAAAAAAAAAAAATCTCTCTGTAAAGTAACGCATAGTTCAAGTCATGAAAAGTGGGGTATGGAATTAGGGCAATAGATGAATTAATTCTAAGAGTTTTGAATTCTTATATCTATTATTTGGTGCTCTATTCTAGTATTCTTGAAAATTCCTACTCCTAAAACAAAGCCCCGTTACAATCAAAATTAAAGACCTCTTGATTCAAGTGTGTGTATATTTATAAGTGCTGGAGATGTGGCGTATAATCAAACCTATGGTAAAGCACTTTTCCCTTTATATTGAACGTCTATCTAAATTATAATAATTCATATTGAACGTTTGTTTGAATTATCAAATTTAAATTCAATATCAAATAATCATTGATACTTACGAACTGGATGAACTGTGTAACATTTGGTTACTATACAAATGCTAACCAATAATTGTTCCATATTCTAGTGGTCAGGACATTGGACCCTAAATGCAGTAATCCAAGTTCAAATCTATGTGGTGGAACCTATAATAAAATTTTACATTTTTACTTCCACTTTTTTATACACTCACCTCTCACCCCAATCAAATAAATACTAAAGTAAATTACATTGATATTCCTGACGTTATGTTTAAAGTACACAAATATCCCGTATCTTTTAAAAACTTACAACATACCATTGAGATTGTAATTGTAATTACAATTACACACCATACACAAATTGTTTAAAATAAAAAGTATTTGTATATTTAAATATAACCTAGCATCAATGTAATTTACCCTTTTTGTTAAAGAGAATTTGAGTTTTTTAAACACACATAATATTTTATCGTAAGAATTTGATAGGATGATTACATTGACATAGTCTAAAATTAAATTTAATTTATAAATGCCTCGTATTCTTTGTAAAATTATAATTTTACACCTCTTAAAGGAATTTCGATATAATTTGCCTCAAAATTTGTACTAGTAAAAATCTTACCTATCTGTGCTTATAATTACAACTACAAATTAAGTGTATTTGTAATTTTACAAAAAAAAAAAAAAAAAAAAGACCACAATCACGACTACAACCTCAAATATTTGTACTTATAGTTTTCGCTAAATTTCATTTTACCCCTGTATTTTGTTTAATAAGAAAAAAAACCCTTTTTATTTTGAAAATAGGCAAAAAAATTCCTCGTGTTTATTAAACCCCTACAAAAAAAAAATCTGCAATTAGAAATTAGCGGAGCATGTGTTGGACGTGTGAGTGGTGCGGTTGGAGGACGGTTTTGACATCTTTGCATGATTTTTTTATTGTAATTATGACTAAAAATTCCCCTATACGACTATATAACAGTTTTTTGACATTTTTTACTTGTTTTTAACTTATTTTCAGTATTTTTTTAATTTTTATCTCTCTACAAAATTTTCAAAAAATCTTTTAAGTGTATTTATTGAAAAATACAAAAATATTATAAAATTTTTTAATATTTAATAATTTAAATTAAAAAATTAAATAAAAATTTACAATACAAAATTTTAATATCTTAACAAATATGGATATTGATGAATTAAAAAAAAATTATACATTATTATTGTTTATTTTAAAATTATTAAAAATATATTTGTATTAAATATAAAATATAAAAATGCATTATATACTAAATTTTATTTTTTCAAATTTAAATATGCACATGAATATAAATTTTAAATAATTATAATAATTATAATTTATAAATTAATTTTAATTATTGTTTAGGTTAAATATTTTATTAATTGTATTATTTTTTACAAATGATATTTATATTTAAATTTGTGTTATATATATATATATAAGAAAATATCAAAAAAATTTAAAAAAAAGGGGCACCGCTACCCCCGCACACGAGGGCGACGACGCCACCATCGTCTTCTTTCTTTATTTTTTTTTCTGGGCAACGACGACGTCACCAGATCAGGGCGCGACAGGTGGGGATGCGGGGAGGCGGCGGGGGTGTGGGGTGGGTGGGTGTAGGGGGTTTTTTTATTTGTTAAATTTATTTTTTATAATATATATTTAAAATTAATAAATCTAAACTGTTAATTTTTTTTATAAATTTAAGATCTAACAGTGTAGATCAATTGATTAGATCTGACTGCTCTCATTTAATCAATAATGATCCAACGGTTATTAAAAAAACGAACAATATATAATATATATATATATATATATATATAAGGGTATAATGATCAATTCATAGTAAAGTTTAACGACGTTAAACTTTCGTTTAAAAAGAGAATGTGTGCTGAATAAAAAAAAAAAAAAAAAAAACACTTGGGGTAATTTTACCTATTTTTAAAACAAAAAGGAGGGTTTTGCTGAATTTTTAAAATATTGGAGAATTTTTGGCAATTTAACCTATAATTTTGCAAAAAAACATAGTATGTTTCTGCAGCCCAACCACCACCAACTCATTGTCACAAACATAAAGAATGTAAATATATATGTACACGAGAATAAGCTAACTTACTATAAAAGGATCTTAATTAGGGCACTAGAATCCTACAATGAATAACATTATCAATCATTGGTCCAACACTGAATAATATAAATTAATTAGGCACTTAGAGCCGACAACATCGACTACGCTAATAATTAGGATTGTCTTGGGACACCACTACGTTTGGTTTCAATTTTGTGCATTTTTTGAAATAAGACAAAACACACGCAATTCTTATTTTTTCTTTTACATCTTATCTATATATTTTTTTATTTTTGAATTTCTATATGATATATATATATATACACACACTTATATATATAATATAAAAAAAATATAATTTGATAATTAACAGTGATTTTTATCTCTTAAAAATACAATATTAAATATACAATATTTATTTATATACATATTATATATAAAAATATATATATATAAGAGATAATTTGACAATGAACAATAATTTTTGTCTCTAAAATCCCAACATCAAATATGTACCACTTATTTTAAAATATTTTAAATTACCTCAAAACACAAATCCTAACATACCAAAATCTCCAACACACGCTTATTGATCTCTATATTTTTCTCTCTATCTCCAAAATATCAAAACAAATCACTCCAAAATATAAAATCAAACACTATGCATACAGCTACGATGTCTAACTAAGCTATATTGACGTCGCGAGCAAAACCATGCACGTTGTATCTTCAAAAATCATTGTAGTGTTTGGATTTGTTTTCGAGTGTTTTGTGGAGATAAAGAGAGAAAAACAAAGATAAATAAGTATGTGTTTGAAATAGTGTGTATGTTTGGATTTGTTTTTTAAGATAATTAAAATAAATATTGTATGTTTGATGTTGTGGTTTGGGAGACAAAAGTTACTGTTCATTGTCAAATCATATATTTTTTAATATATTTATATATATAAATGTATATATATGTAAGGATTGTATATTTACTGTTGTATTTTTTGAGACAAAGTTCACTATTTATTTTCAAATCATATATTTTTTTATATATATTTATGTATATGTGTGTATATACATATGTATATATTTCTGTTAAAACAGTTAAAAACACCTAAATAAGGTATTTTTGTACGACAACAAATATTGGGTACCTTAAAGGTGTTTTAATTTTATTAAAAAAGTAGAATTATTTGTGTAATTAAATATAATTTTAGAGGATGTAGATGTAATTTTGTCATATTTTCAATATATAATTTACAAAACAAATTGGATACTCAAACTTTAGAATCAATAGTTTTTGTTGCAACTTGCTACTTGTAGAGTTATATGTGAACAAGAATTGAAACAAGAAAGTAGGTAGGATCGACATGTGATGAGAAATACGTGCTTTCGTTGTTGGAAACCTTGTGCGGATGAATGTTCAACAGACTTGGCGCCAGGACATGCTTAGTTTAAATTTTAGAAAAGTATGCATTATGTTTGTTTTCATTTTTAAGTTGTCTTCCAGATAAGTCAAAACTATCTCGATATAATTTACCTCGAAAGATATATTTATAAAATTTTGCCTGAAATAAAGGACAAATTTATAAAGGTTAATTATACTTAGACCCCTCCAAAAATTACACTTTTTCACTTAAAAAAGTTTTGAAATTACATTTACACCACTTTCGAAAATTCTTCCTTTACACCCGATACATTTTTATTATGATTTGGACGGAAAATACTAGCGTTAACAAAAAAAAACATAAATTTTCAATTTTACCTCCTATTTAATGTTTCCATATATTATTTTGTACCTATAAAGGAATAATATAACATATATATATATATATATATGAAATAATGTTAACATCATTATATTTGTTCTCCTACAAGTACAAAATTATTATATAAGAATTTTAAATAAAAAAAAATTAAAAATTTATATGATTGCTAAATTTATCATTTTTCATCGAAAGGAGGTCAAGTGTTTTCAAAGAATGTGTAAATATAATTTTAATTTTTTTTAAGTCAAATTTAAAAAAAAAAAAATCTTAAAATAATCAATCCCATTTCTAATTATAATTACAATCTCAACCAGCATATTGGAGATTATCAATCAATGTATTTTCTCAACGAAATTAATAATGTTATTGTCTATCAATTTAAAGTTGCCGCCACCTATCAATGCATTGTAAAAAGTACATCTTATTAACTTATTAAATTAATGATTGAAATAAATACATATGTATACAAAACTAATGATGTAGATAATAATGACTAAAATCATTTTCTGTAATAATACAGATAAGGGGAAAAAAACATATGTCTGCATTCTTACCACTTAAAAGAAAATTGAACGAAAACAAAACCAAAGGGCTTAGTTTCACAGAGCTGCTATTTCGCAACTTGTTTGTAATCCCACCAAGTATTGAAACAGCACTTCAAATGATGTTTTTTCAGGCTGCTTGCCAAACAAACTTGGAAGATTAAGAACAGCTTAGTCTCAAACACACTCCCAGTCCTAAGAAAATACACACCATAGTATAACCTTACACGAAGTTCGAAGAGTTCATCGATACTTCAGTTGCAGAGCTTACAACCTTGAGATCTGAAGCGGAATTGTAGTCTCAACGATTTCCTCCCTGCATGCAGCCAGCGGAATTCTTTCCAGACTCCCGAGCCCCTGCATTAGATGCCTTTGACAACTTTCAGCTGCCATGGTTCCGGCAGAATAGGCGCCGTGTACAGAACCTTGATGATCGACGCTTACGGCTTCACCTCCAAAGAAAAGATTGCCCACAGGAGCACGAAGCCGATCATATATATCATCTGAATTCCCAACAGCGTCATAGGAATAGCATCCAAGAATGTTTGGGTCCGTTCCCCAACGTGATACAAGATACTGGACCTGTGATGCCCCATTCGAAAACAATGTCAGGAAAGAAGCATCTATTCTCGGTTGCTACCTTGGGGAAATGAAGAAGAGCATTTTCATGAACTTGCAACAAACAGCACATGTAATTGTAGTCCATTATTAACAAAGAAATTAAAATTAGCAAACACAAATACCATCAGGCTGAAAGTGAAAAGAAGAAATCACAATTGCTTTGTATTTTTGTATTTAGAGGAAATGGCAAACATGTTTATTTCTTTAGAGAATAAGATGCAACAAGAACTTCTGAACGAGATGTGCTCGTTGTAGTAGTCCTCCCCACAAGCTTTTCTTTTTAATGATATTCAGTGAACTATTTTATAGATAACATGTAAGTGAATTTTTTCCCCTGCCATTCTTAGCAGTATTAAATGAGAAAGATGAACCGTCTGACAGTGGTTACTGATCACAACCACTTTCAGTTGAGAATACTTTTGCTTTCTCAAGCTGCATGAGTAGTTGATAAAAGATATGCCACTTAGAGTGAACTGCTAGGCAGTCGACAATCAAGGATACCAAATTGGTCAACCCAAATACATACTCAGTCATATCAAGAACCATTTTATCATAAAGACGCACCTGTTACTAATACAGAAAGAGAAATTAATTGATCAGTTGAATGAATTAAGTCAAGAAATATGATAATGCTATATTTCCTAAAACCAAATAAAGGAAAAACAAGTAAAATCATATTTTATCAAATAAATCAACTTACAGGTTCAGTTGCATCAGGAAACATTCGCATCAGCTGTAACATCACAAAATTGGCAGCCGCCTCATCTGACAGTTTCTCAAGGTCATATGAAAGGGCACCAGCCGCCATATAGACGAGGACAGGATGACCTGTAGCCTTATGGAGATTAAGAAAATAGCCGCAGGAATAAGAAGTGGTTGCAACGACACCCAAAAATTCCACATTTGGCCAAAAGACATGGTCAAATCTTAACGCGATTTTATTCTCGTTTCCTACACCAAGATCTGATATTGCAGACAGTTTCCATTCTGGCAGCTTAGGCTCAAATTCAATTAAGTTGGCTTTTAGAATGCCCAGTGGCACAGTCACAATTGCAGCATCTGCAATAAAATTCCTCCCGTCTTCAACTGTTACTACCACCTTCTTATACCCATTGACAATCTTTTTAACCCTGGAATTGAGATTAGGGAAATGAATCTTCAAAGTGAGGGTAAATAAAACAATTAAATGAAGTGACTGTTGAGAGTGCAACGGAACAAACAACAGAATATAGTGTTATTCAAAGTTTTATCAACTTCAAGCATACAGCTTAAGTAAGAGTTGACACGCCACTCGCAAGCTTGCTTATGTGTGACAACTAGGTTGACCAAAACCCGGAAGAAGTCAACCTTTTGTGCAAACAAATTTGAACTGGGGGTACTAATCTATGCTTCCTATCCCCAGGTGAGGCACTCTCATACAAATAATCCAGATCATCAACCAACCATTTTGCATCCTCTTAACTTTATGTTTGAAAAGCACACAAGGTTTTACAAGATTTTCAATTTGAATAACCATTGACCAGCATATTTGTGCAGTTAACTTTAGAGAAAGAGCAAGAATTTTGAGATAACAATTGTAGCTTGTCAATTAGGTATCCAAGATTAAGCTTAATAAAACAATCTAAATATTATGATGTCATTAAATAGGATCATTCCAAAAATGTATAAGCATACCGGTGATTTAGACGAATGTCAATATCTCTAGACAGAACCTTTATCACAGGATCATACCCTTGCACCATAAGCCCATGACCACCAGAAAGAACTTTCTCCTGAGCACACACAAATATCAACGATAGGATAAGCAAGACTGTAGCTGCATGTGAAATACTCATAAAGACATAAAAAATCTAATTATATATTAGGACATGTATGGAAGCTTTTGAGCATTATCCGGATCAAATATTCCTTCCAGCTCTAAGACATTTCATGCCCAATAAAGGTACCAAGAAAATGTGAGCAGAAGCATGTATATCCGAACGTACCACATAACACTTTTAAATTGCATAAATCAGGTAAAGCATGTAATGTTGAAATCTTGAAAGTTATATAATATGGAGGAAATATAGCTGTTTGAAGTTCCTTCCACAATCTTCATAGTACAGCAGAAGAAGTCCATATTTGCATCAATTCTTACAACTTCAAGAATGCTATCAATTTTCAGGAGCTCAAAGATAGCTAAGTAAAAGCAGTTCACATAAAAGAAAATGTACACAAACTTGCCTGATCCCAGGCTTTCAGAGATATCATGTCTGCATCTGCAGCAAACCATGCCTCCATTCTACATATATACCACTGCAACACTTCATATGCTAGCCCTTCTTGTCTGATGACAAGCAAATGACAACAGTAAGCGAGAGCATTCATATTTAGACATGAACTTGAAGAGAAACCACAGTGTCAATTGTCCCTGGTACCTTAACTCTGGATGCCTATCCAGAACGATCAGTATTGCTTCCTTGACAGAAATGTCATTGCTTTGTTCATTCCTCACTTTATCAGTCTAGAAAAGAGAAAATATTATCAATACGCTTGTTGATAATAGACATCACCTGGGACCAGATATTTAGCAACACTCAGATTAAGATGCTACCTCCTCAAGGATTTTCTTAAATGCAACTCCAACTTCAACAACCATACTTTGAGGAACTTGATGTCCATTTGTGTCAAATAGTGCATAACTGAAAAGACCAAAACAAATTAAAAGACCATACAACAAAATTATCAAGAGACCATTAATAATTCCTAATCGATAGACAATCAATCAAGAATGATTAACGACATCTCCCCTAAAAATGGAGAGAAGGACCACTCATGTAAAGTTTCCTGCTAGTCAATAATTCTCCACCTACGCTTATAGTTATAACAGCAGAGTGCAAAAACATAGAAAAGTTTCACACCTTTCCAAATCGTGGTCGTATAGAATGGAGTCGTCACCACTTGTACGGTACAAAGTGAGCCCCAAACGGCGTATAATGGGAGACAATGGATTCTCATTGCAGACTCCATGTAACCTGAGTATTGTTCAAACAAAGTCATTTTGTTAGCATATTAACCAAGCAAATATAACACATAAAGACCAAGCAAAATGATGTAAAATTGGATCTCAGTATTCATCAATGCAGCATGAGAAAGTTGCACTTCTTTCTAACAACGAAACATCAGAACTTTATTTTATTGCTACCAATTGAAGCTTGTTCCATATGAAGCCATGAGCAGTGATAGGCCCTTTATAGCATCTTTTATAGCTCCAATTTGTACAACCAAATAAGAGGTGGAAAAAGTGGAATTTGAACTTTACATTAGTACAGTTAAAAGAAGTGGTTGAAAGTTAGAAACGTTAAATCATCAGTTTCAAGTCAAATGCACTTTTCGGAAAAGCTCTCATTTTAGGAAATGGAGCCTATTCTGCAGAATTCAAACAGAACAAAAGAATCATTAAATTTGAAATAGAGGTACTATTATTACTTTCTAACACTATTGAAGTTTGTTAATCATCATCGAAGTATGAAAAGCTACCACAGAACACTTAAGCTTGCATTTCTTAGGTTCGGAACGTCAACTGTAGTACCCACGCACATTAGTGGTGTGAGACTGGAACCCCTTTGTCTTCAACTGTTTGTTGCCATATATGAACAAAGAGGTTTTACCTTGAATGAATGCAATTTACCAGCACACCTAATGGAAGCATACTAGACATACTTCTTGACAATATATGAGGAAGTATATGTGGACAAATATCCTTAAGATTTAATCTAGCTGTATTTTTTTGTCAATAAATGAGAATATTAAACAGTTAGGCTTCATTTGCTCACAGGGCAAGTTTATTCTTTTCTTTTTCTTTTTCTGTTTGGGGGGTGGGTTTTCTCAAAGAAAATAAAGCAGTATAAAGTTTCAAAACACAAGAATTGTATAATATGTTTCTCATTCAGAAAAATATGCTGGAAAATGCAAAAACATAGACTTGCCATGAAGCTCCCATGTCAACTGGACAACCAAATGAGTAGTCAGTGTGAATGCGCCCACCAATTCTATCTTGTGATTCCAGTAGGATCACCTGGATGGGGACAGGTACCATGTCAATGAAAGACACATAAGCAAAACTATATCACTATTTTGCGACTTCAGTCGGTTATTAGAAATTACACCTTAAATGATGCATTTTGAAGCATACGCGCTGCAGCAAGCCCTGATATACCCCCACCAATAACAATGACAGAAGGCAAGGCATTGTGGTGTCTTTCAACGACGGATGAACAAATGCCTATTCACCACACAACAATGATCAGAAAGGGTATTACATATTCTCGTCAACTTCTAGTAAGTCCAAAAAAACAGAAACAGAGTAGCAGATAATTTTTCACACTTTATTTTGACAACCAAAAGGTGTTTACAAAAACTTAATTATAGTGCTTATAAGCTTAAGATTAAAGCTGAGCTGGATTAAAATGTTCCTCAGCGTTCTTCCGCTGCCTAAAATCTAATTTCAGCTTCTTTCTAACAAAAGCAAAAGCATGAAAGAAGTTGCTTCTCTAACTTCCCATACCCTCTCAAGGAAAAGGAAAAAAGAAATTATTTAAGGTTATCTTTTTATTTGTCAAAATAATCTCAAGCATACATTGTTTTACTATCAAAAACTCTATTTACATTTGTTAACTATTTTCCAATCAAGTTCTACACAATCCCACTTTCAATAATAATTACATTTCTTAAAATCACTTTAATCTAACAATTATGAAGAGCCCCAAGCTCTTCAAGACCTCCTAAAAGTATTGATTCTCGACATGAAATAAAATGCAAAAAAGCAAGAGGCTTAAGACAGATGAACTTAAATGCAACAAGTCAAATGTTTGAATCTTTGATGTCCAGTACAAGGCAATGCTTTAAAATGTCTGGATTTTCTGCAAACAAGTCATCAGTAACCAATAGCACTTTATTTGTAATGAACATGACATTGCTTTGTTTTAGCAAGCAAGGAACAAGGCAACTAGTTGACAATGTGCAGCATAAATTTCTTCCATTTCATTTTTGACAGAAACATGTCAGCCTACATTTTAAAAGCGGAAATCTCATCAGGCCCACATGAAGAACAATGCAGATTAAAGTATTTTGACTCCTGCTCTCATATAATCATTGAGTTGAACAATGGTGATATCAAGTTTCAAAGCTCTTGCAATCCTCTAATGAAATACAATTTTAAAATAACTATAAGCATAATGAAACTATAATCAATTAATAACATAATTTAAGAAAACATTCCACCATCAATAGAATAGTAGAAAGAAACTACTACTATAAAAACTTGAATAAACCAGTCCATAATAACATTACATACAAATCAAACAAATAATCCACCAAAATTCAAATCCAATCAAACAGCAAAGTCCAGAATATAAACTCAAAACATAGAAGGTGGGTTTCAAAGCTAACCATCAAAATCCTCGCCGAACAGCGGATCATCTCCATCTTTGAGTTCCATCAACCAACAAATGATTATCTCTCTCTCTCTCTCTCTCTCTCTCTCTCTCTCTACCTCTCCCTTTACCTATCAGATTGAGCACACCCCAAAATTCGGATCCAAAAAGCAATGGAGAACGAAATCTGATCTTACCAACAACAGTTGAAAACGAGAAGAAAAAAAGCAAAACCAAAAAATTACGGCTGTATAGGAATCGGAAAATTAGAAATCAATTGAAAGGAGTGATAGAGGAGGAGAGAAGAAGGCCGGCAATGAAGCGGCTGAGATTGGAAGCGCAGCGCAGGTTATCATCAAACCAGCTCATAATAATCATAATAAGAACAACCGAAGCAGCATTCACAACCACAGCAACAGAAACAAGACTCGAATCCCAAATTCGTCTGCTCTACACCAACCGAAGGCTTCCTCCTCCTCGGTTGCATAGATTGATCGATTCCCCACCCTCCAAACCACTCTCACTTTCTCTCTCTCTCTCACACACACAAACAGGCACCGACTCTCTCTCTCCCCCTCTCTCTCTCAATCTCTCAATTAATTCGTAGGCAGGAGAGAAAAGGGGAGCGGCACCGAACGTCCCCCCCTATAAATAACCCGCGTTTGGTGTTTGTGCTTGCATGAATGAATGCTGCAGATATTTTTCCGTGTCGGCTTAGGGGACCTTTTAGCCACGCCACCCCACTAGGCACTAAGCAGTCTCCTACTTGAACAACTACACCAATTTCGTGTTGGTTTTGACTCCGTCTTCAGATTAGATTTTCTATTACAAATTTGAATTAAGTTTTTAGGTAAATTATACCACCTCTTTTAATATTTGTTATAATTATGAATTTTTTTTATTATTTAAAAAATTATGAATACGCCCAAACATTTGAAAAATTATATAATCTTTTAATGTATGAAACTATCAATTTTGCTCTTACTGTATTTTTTATTTTATTTTAAAAAATATTAAAAATTTATAAAAAAAATCGAACAGGGTGGATGAAAGTTTTTTTTAAATTATAAAAAAATATTCACTTAATTCATAAAAAATTTAAAAATAAAATAAAATTATAATTTTTAATTCACAAGGGGATTTTTGGTCAGTTCACTATAAAAAATGAATAGAAATCTAATGGAGTAGGCTAATTGTTATACAGTCATTAAAATAAGGAGGCATTGATAATTTTTAAAACATGGGGTATTCGTAATTATGCAAAATCTCACAAGAGGTCGTTGTAATTTATGCAATATTTTTATTCATTCAATATTTAGATGTATATTCATTTTTTAGGTTAGTTTTACTTAATTTTTCTCAAAAAATAAGAAAATACATATATTTTAAAAAGATCTTGAACTTATACATACATCCTCTTTCAAGAATTTCCCGACTACACCTAACTCTTTCGTTAAGATTGGATGAAAAATGCTGAAGTTAAAAAAAATTATATTAAATTTTTATTTTAAATCCTTATTTAACATGCTCATATGTATTCTTGTGCTTATAAAGAAATAAATGCAATAGATATATATATATATATATATATATAGTGAGATTAACATCATTACATGTTTCTCCTTATAAGTACAAAATTATTATATGTGAATGTTAAATGAGGGTAAAATTAGAATTTTTTGTATCTTTTCGCTAACATCGGCAGTTTTTGTTTAAACACTAACCAAATGAGGAGAAGTGTATACAGTGAATTTTTTAATTAGGTGTAAGTGTAATTTTAAAATTTTTTTAGAAAAAAGTGTAATTTTGTATTTTAAGAGGAGATCTAAGGGTAATTTAACCCTCATTTTTTTTTTTTTTTCTAAACGAAATACGTGATGACATCTTTATAAACATGTCATATGTATGTTAAACATAGAAAATGATGGAATATAATTTGCAACAGAAAATTCAATTTTGTTGCTACTCCTCGGGACTAAAAATCATTTTACGTATCTTTTTTTTTTTACTTTTTATTTTGTTTTTTCTTGCTTTTACAATGGATTATGTTAGTTATATGGTGAATATTGATTATTAATTGTTACTAGTGCGTGTTGTATATATTTATTTAATTAAATAAAATTTTTAAAATTTATAACTCTTATTTTGAAAAATGTATTTTAATTGAAGAAATTGAAAATATTAAAAAAGAAAAAAAAATCAGAAATTTATAGGAAGTTCAATGTAAGTGGAAGTTGAGAAGAATGGCAACTTGGCGGTTAAAAAAAGAGGGAGAAAATTAAAAATTATGGTGAAATAATATTAAATTTTTTAACATAAAATAATTGACTGGAATTTGAACACCTGAACCCTTCTTTCAATATAATAAAGTATATATATAATAAATTACTAGAATAGTAATTAATTTTAACGTCGACACCACATTTAAAATGTTGAAATGACTAAAATACCCATGGACATTGTCGAATAGCCAAACACTCTAAGAATCAGGTTACTTATCTCTTGGGATTGGTTGATTTGTACGGAACCCGACCCAATAATGTACCTAATTCTATAACCGCCTGATCATCATTGGATCGACACCGGACGTGTTGGATTGACTGAGACCAAATTAAGGAATTACAACATATTTGATAAATTATTTGAAGAAAGGTGAGTCCAAGTAAGATAAGATTCCACTTGAATAATATTATTCAAGATATGAACTAAAATCAAAATGAAATAAATTCTTTTATAACGTTCGCTACAACTTCGCTTACAATATTTTCTACAATTTATTATTCATTAAAAAAAAAAGTAAAAAATAGCAGCTATTACAAAACACTCCCTAAATTAAGTTAAAAATTAGGGATAGTTACATTTACACCCCTTGATCTATAGTCTGTTTACACAATCCACCCCTTATATTTTAGATAATTACACATACACATCGAAATATCATTATCACTTACACAAATCACCCCTTATTTTTTAAAAAAATTACACACACCCCCCTAAAAATTTAGCATCACTACACAAACTACCCCTTTTTTTTAACTTTCAGGTGTAGTTTATGTAATTATGCAAAAGATAAAGATAATTGTGTAAATAAACCATAGATCGGGGTGTAAATATAATTATCCCTAAAAATTATAAATAACTCCGTACCAACTTTCAACACTCCAACTTTAATGTTTTCTTTTTTGATTTTGCCGTTTGTTTCCAACGATCTCAATATCCACTACAACTAAATTTACAATTTTTTCTATATCTTATTTCCACCATAAAAACTAAAGCAATTGCAAACAACCCTTAGCAAGTGGTATGATGCATTTATCATTGTCAAGTGTATGTATTCCTACTTGTAGAGAGGTCCATAGTCTATGATTCATGACATAGAATACAAGAGTATCTTTGCATGTTCCATTGTTCTTCCTTAGTTGTCACTATATATCACCCTCATCATAATTCCAATTATTCTTGTTGCTTCCCATGTGCAATTCCTTTAATGTTGTAACAACATGGTGTATTCTTAAAAAAAAAAGTTTAATAATAATAATAATTTGAGATTTTCCCATTGAAAATTTCAGATCTTCACTGCATGTGATCGTTTTTAAAAAAAAAAAAAAGGGATAAATTGCTTCATTTAAAAAAATACGAGGAGATAAATTGTTATTTTATTCATAGGAGGTTAATTTGCTCATTTACAATATCACAAGGGGGTTGTCTGCATTTTTTTTAATTATTTTTTTTATGAGAATTTTCACCAAAAAATGGTCTGAAGTGATAACTTGCAAAACTCATGTAATTGATACAAAATTGAAATAATAATTAAAAAATATATGGCAAAATACAAAAACAACTATAATTCAAAGAACAATTTTTTTTTTTATTACCAAAATAAATGCAAAGACATTTATCACTATGGATTCGAATTCCTTATCCATCAATTCAAACAGCTCATAATTTTATTTATTTTCCAACTTCTTATTTTTATTTATTTATTTATTTATATATTACAAGAAAAAAGAAAGGGCTCTAAGGAGGCATCCATGTTGTGTGCTTGATGAAGGGGAATGAGAAGATAAAACACATAAGTGCTAGTGGTCCTACAAATCCTCCACTTGATGAATGATTGGCCAATTCCTTCTCTTTTCTTTCCCTTTTTTTCTTTCTTTCTTCATTTTTTGTCTTTCTACCAAACAAAAAGAGCACCCCTCCTCCTAGCTAACCCTCCTTAGACCACACTTTTCCTTGGTTCCCATGTGGGGACCACACTACACTTGGAGGTAGGAATGGCAGATGAGTCGAGCAGCTCGTGAGCCGGCTCGATTTGGAGTCAGCTCGAGCTTGAGCCCAAAATACTTTGTTCAGAAGCTCGCGAGCTATTTTTTATTTTTTTTTAAATATTTCTTATTTTTAATTATATATATATATTTAACTCATATATTATTATTAAGTAATATCACATATTTTAATTTAGTTAGTGATAAAATATGATAGTTTTATTTATATGTCTAGTTTCTATACAAGAAAATAAGTTTAATCAATAAGTTAGTAAGCTCGTAGTATATTTTATTTTATATTAATCATTTATTTTAAAATTATCAAATAGTTGAAGAAAATTAGAAATATATTTTTATTAAAAATAATTTGGGCTTGTCAATCTAACATAATAAATAAATTTTTAAAATAATTTATTTAATAAAAAAATTAAAAATAAAGATCGAGTTCGAACTCGAGCTAGAATTTTTTTGCCGAGCTCAACTCGTTTACACCCATACTTGGAGGGTTTCTGGACGAGGCACAAGACATTTTACAAGATGCTTGAGAATTTATAAAAATTTTTAAAAATAACGATTGATTTATTCCCCCGACCCCTAAAATCAGCTGAAATTCAAAAAGCAAATTTTGTGGGTATTCTTTTTTTTTTTTTTAGAAAATCCATACAAGCACTGACCAGTGAGAAATGCGTCCAATGGGATTCAAATTCAACACGACAACTCTAAAATATTGGGTCCTCAACAATTGCGATGGCATATTAGGAGATTAAAAATTCCTATTAAAGAAAAGGTAGTGTTCCTAATGTTTTCCACAAAATAAATATGTGTACAAGAAAAGAAAGCAAAATCGAAATTGTATTTTGCGTTAAGAAATGAAAGTACGTTTCCAATTGACTATTTCAAGAAAACGCATAACAGAATAAAAATGTATTTAGATCAGAACGCGCGATAGAATAAAACTGAATGTGATAATTTTTATTATAAAAAAAAAAGGTGCTATAATAAATATTCCAAAATTTATAGTTGAATCTCAAATAAAGAGACAATGGTCTCACAATTTATAAATAATATAAAATTGAAAAGACTATTAAATAAAGGGTAAAAGTGAACTTAAAGTGAAAGGAAGGAATGAAAGATGTCTTGAACTGACTAAAAAATAACTAATACTTAATACGTCTTTCTCAATTGGTAAATTAAGAATTTAACGCAATTTACCTTTTGATATATAAAATAGACAAATAAACTCTTGTAAAAGAAATTAGAAGATTATTTTTTTATATATTCTAAAAAATGAAACAAATTACTTCCTATAAATTGTTTAGATATAAGATATTTTATTTTTAAAAATACTAGATCTCGTCGCACACGGTTCCTGCGAGCATATAAAAAAAAATTAATGTGAGATGATAAAAAAAAAAGTTTGTTAAAAGAATAAATTATAATAAATGTGAAGAAAGAGAAATATGGGGTAGTGAGTAGTTAAGAAGAAAAATAATAATTATAAAATTATTAAAATATTGAAATTACTAATATGACCAAATAATTTTAAAGAGATAAAATAAAATGAAGGGGAAATTGAGGTAATATAAAGTTGGTACGCTCAAAAGATTCTTTTTTATAATAGTATAAATATAAAATAATTTGCTATTTTATTTTTTACTGGGAATTTTTATTCATTTCTCAAATCACGTTGGGTAAATTGTATTTTTCTTATAAAAAAAAAAAAGTAAAAAAAAGGGGAAAAAAAAACTTTAATTTTTTGTGTGATTATTGATACCAACTACCCTTTCCGGACATAACGGCATCTTTGACGGAAAGTAATAGCTGGAGCTGATGTGCTTACATCAGTACTAAATGAGGCGGATAGACTGGGGCCCACTCTGGAACCACTTTGACTGGAATGATGAGGATTAAAGTTTGACCAAAAAAAAGACAGATTAATTTAATTTACAAACTGCATTTACTTCGAGAATCGTATTTAATAATAAAATTATTTTTTATTAAATAAATAATAATAAAGTTTTGTAAAATTAGTCAGATGATTATTTATGTATTATCAAATAAGATAAATTATGTAATGTTCACTTTGATATAGGGGTGTCAATGAGTAGAGTCTTACTCTACCCAAATTCACAAAATTAACTCTAACACTCAGATCGGACCCAATAAATATTATTAGGCCTAGACCCATTAAAAATATAGATTGGATTTGGGTAATGTCTCTACCCATAAATACTCATGGGTCTATGTACCAAATTTGGACCAAGAAAATTATATTTATTTTGTTTAGCTATTTAATTGTATTATTATTTAACAATCAATCTAACTTTAAGTGAAAAAATTAAAAAATAATATATTATTTAAAAAAATTTATAAAAAAAGAGTTTTATGTAAATTAGTCTCAATAATTATGAATTTAATAAAAAATTATTAGTGGTGTTAAAAAGTCGTTTACCAACCGACCCAAATTTTCAGTTCATACTAAAAATCAAACAAAAAATTCAATCTAACTTTTTATTATTTTTTTTAAATCGGTACAATCGAGTAGTACGATTTGGTTAGGTCGATTAACCGTAATGACCGAATAACAAAAATTAGAAATATTCAGTTATAGTCGAACTGAATCAAAAAAATATTCGATTATAATCTAACTGAACCAATTAGTTCTGTTCGATGTTTCACGCGTCGAAACTTTTGATTAATAAAAAATTTGGTTCAATTCGATTCGATTAACCGAATTGAACACCCTATAAATTATGGATAAAAATAAAAAATAAAAAAAAGTTAATTTAATTAGCATAATTTGTAAAAAAAAATAGGTCGGGGAAAAAGAAGATCGGGTCTGGGAAGACCCAGACCCAAACACTAGGTCTAGTTGGGTCTTGAATAGGACAAAATTAATGGGTAGGGTATGGGTCTAAGCTAATTTGGTTGGATTTGGTCTGGGTCTGGATCTGGATTTGGATAGGGTCTTACCCTACCCGTTGACATGCCTACTTTGATATATTCACGTAATTTTGATAGAAAAATTACCTTTAAACCCTTATTTACAAACTTTAATAAACAGTAAAATAATAATAAAAACCAACAACAACAGTAATATAATAACAATGGCCATTCTGGTATGGTGCAATCTTGAGACTAATATTATACCACCTCCCAATGTGGTATTAGTTATTTAGGTGTAACAGTAATTAATACAAGATTTGGATACCGGGCCTTCATACAACAAAGTAAACAATGTATTAATCTATATTAATTTTCTTTTACATGCGTATACATCAAAGTAAAAGGGACCATAATAAATAAATAATAAATTAATTATAATTAAATATCATTTTTTATTTAATCTTTTGTTGATATTTTAAATTATGTGAGTTTTTACTAATAGAGTGATTTATTTGTTAGATAAATAAAAATATCCGAGGTACTAGATATAATTTTTCGAACTATACGAATTCTACATATAATTATATCAAACCTTAAGAAAAAATAATATAATATCCACAAAATTTGGGGATAAGTTTTTATTTTATGAATTCGATTGGATTTGGAGCGGGTCTTGGATCCTGTCAAATATCCAATTGAGTTCAGACTCAGGTCTATGGTTTTGACCAAGATTCGTCTCCCAATAATATTTATAAATATGTTCAATTTATTTAAAGTTATTAACTATGATATTTTATACGTATAATAAATAAATTATATTTTTAATGGATTTTGCAGGTTAGACATGTTGGATCCAAAGGCGGATGAAGGTGGGGATGGATTTGAGTCGGGGCGGGGTGGGTTTTGAGTTCATTTAGAGAAGGGCAAGACGGACGAGTCGAGCCAGAAAGCAAGTTAGGTTAGGGTAGGGTGGGTTTAGGATTTCGCAAATTCAAATGTCCATAATTTGAGTTAGGGTGAAATTTAGAATTGTATTATGAATATATGTATATATGAATGCATACACTTTTTGGTATTCCATCATAATGCCTAATACCCTTTTGTATGCCCCATGATGTATTGTAATTATAATAGTTATTTAGTGTAGTTTGTAACAACAATTTTGGTGGTCTATAAATACCACCATGTAATTCATTTATAAAAGAGCTTTTTGGAAGAATAAGAAAGAGAGTTGGTGGAGAATACATATATTGTTTTCTTTATATTCTATTAGATTGATAGACTAATAAACTTAGAATTTCTCTAAGTTTATAACACGTTATCAGCACGATGTTACGCTCGATCAAGATAGAATGTTAATTTTTTTGCCTATGATTTTTAATCTTTATTTGTTTAATTCTACATTATCATAGTTACTTTATTCTTTATTATTTAATAATGAAATATGAATACTTATATTCTATATATTTCAATGTCTCCTAAAGTAGACATATATATAAATAAAAGTTCAATTATATTAGATATTGCCTCCAGAAGTAGGCACACAGTTCTTGATTTCATCCTCTGAAGTGGATGTATTTTATAAAAGTTCATTGCTTCCCAGAGTAAGTAATGAGTTAAAATCACCCCTAGTAGTAGGTGAAATATTTTATACCAATTAGTTGCAATATCGTCCCTCAAGTGATGATAAGTATAATATTTAATTTTCTCACCACCTGAAGTGTTTTGAGATATGGCTTGATCAAGAAGCCAAAGCTTCTTCGTTTATTTAATTGATTCGTGATATTTTTTTTATATCATAGTATAGATATTGTGAATAAAATATGATTAACTTGATGTTAATTTAATTAATTTGCTTTGCCTACATAGTTTTCTTGCATATGTCTATGTATGTGTTTTGCATGTTTTGCTAGTATATTTACATGCAATAAAATTTTTAATTATTGACAAAATAAATTTGACATGAATACCATTTAATTGTCATTTGAACATTATAAGTTATGCCAAATTTAAATATATTTAATTCCATGTATGCATGTTGTAATAATTCAATTTAATTACATGGTAACTTATATGTTCCTTATTGTTAGTGATATTTTTATGTCATTTTTACTTTATATTCATGTGTAAAGTATTTGATTTTATTTACATGTATATGTTAAATGTTATACTAAAAGTGCATATTAATTTTTGTAGTTTAATGGCCAATCTTACAAAATTGAATTTCATTGCTCTTGATGTTTCGGGAACAAACTATCTATCATGGGTCCTTGACACCGAACTGCATTTGGCAATAACAAACTGGGAGAAACAATAAAAAAAAATACTACTACTTCTGAGCAAGATTGTGCTAAAGCGATGACTTTTCTTCGTCATCATCTCCATGAGAGCTTGAAGTCTCAATATTTAACATTCAAAAGTCATTTTCAACTTTTAAAGAGTTTAAAGGATCAATTTGACCATCAAAAGACTGTAATATTACCACGTGCAAGGTATGAATGGATACAATTGTGGTTGCAAGATTTCAAAACGATAGTTGAATATAATTCTGAGATGTTCCGAATTGTTTCAAAATTGAGGTTATGTGGAGAAGATGTGAAGGATGAACAAATGTTGGAAAAAACATTTTCTACTTTTCATGCATCTAACCTTGTACTCCTGCAGCAGTATAGGGAACGTGGGTTCAACACCTATTCAGAGCTGATTTCATGCCTACTTGTTGCAGAAGAAAATAATTAACTTTTGTTGAATAACTATCACACCCGTCCCACTGGTTCCAAACAGCTTCCTGACAATTCAGCGGCATTGCCTGAAGCAAATGCTACTTCTTCAAGAAATGGGAGTGGTCGATACCATGGGTCGCCACGGGGCTATTCTTATTGACGTGGTCGTGGTCGTGGCGATCGTGGCCGTGGGCATGGCAATAGTCATGGAAATCATCATAATACATGGATTAATCCTAATATTCAGAAGAAAAATGGGAACAAGGCAAATCAATAGGAGAAAACTACAAATGGAGATATTTGCCATATATGTGGGATGTCTGGACATTGGTCCCGTACTTGTCGTACGACACAACATCTAGTCAAATTGTACGAAGCTTCTTTGAAAGCAAATGGTAAAAAAGTTGAGACTAATTTTGTTGAGGCTGGAATATCAGACAATACCCACATAGATGCATCAGATTTTTTTCAGTCCATTGAAAATGATGATAAAGATCTCCCTGAACTGCCCTTACAGTTTGACATTCATTCAGCATGCTTGCTGATTAAATACTTATCTCATATGTTATTTGCATATTTCCATTATTTAGTTATGTTTATTTTCATTTGTGGGGTATTTATTTTAATATTGTAAGGTAATTATGGTTTTATGAATGAAGTTTTTCTTTTACTCATTATATGTCTATTTTATTTATATAGAATGGATCAAGCCATTACAAATCTCAGTGTCAAGGAGCATTGTCTTGTTGATAGTGCCACTACGCATACAATTCTGAGAAACAAGAAATTTTTCTCAAATTTGTTAATGACAATAATCAATGTGGGTACTATTTCAGGAGTTAGTAATCTTATTGAAGGCTACGAAAGAGATACTATCTTGTTACTTGAAGGAACAAGATTATAGATAAATGATGTTTTATATTCTAGTAATCCACAAAGAAACTTATTGAGTTTTAAAGATATTCGACCAAATGGTTTTCATATTGAAACCATGAATAAAGACGATATTGAATACTTGTACCTTACAACATATAAAACTGGCCAGAAGCAAGTTTTAGAAAGAATGAGAGCATATACTCCTGGTTTATATGACACATTGATAAGCTCCATTGAAACACATAGTATCACTAACCCAAAGTTAGTTGATCAATTTTACTTTGTGGCATGATAAACTTGGCCACCCAGGTAAAACGATGATGTATAAAATCATTGAAAATTCAAATGGACACCCACTGAAGGACCTGAAGTTCCTTGTTAAAGGTGATTTTATATGCTCGGTTTGCTCTCTTGGAAAACTAATTACAAAGCCGTCTATGGCAAAAGTGAATTTAAAATCTCTTATGTTCCTTGAACGAATTCAAGGAGACATATGCGAGCTAATAACACCATCATATGGACCATTTAAATACTTTATGGTGTTAATTGATGCATCAACACGTTGGTCACATGTAAGCTTATTGTCAACACGAATGTTGTATTTACAAGACTTTTAGCTCAAATTATTAAATTGAGAGCTCATTTTTTCTGATTATTCTATTAAACGGATAAGGTTAGATAATGCAGGAGAATTTACTTCTAAATCATTCAATGATTATTGCCAATCAATTGAGATAGTTGTGGAGCACCCAGTTGCTCATGTACATACTCAAAACGGCCTGACAGAGTCATTAATTAAGCAGTTACAATTAATAGCTAAACCCTTATTGATGAGGTCAAAATTATCTTCATCGGTATGGAGGCATGCAATTTTGCATGTAGCGTCTCTAATTCATTTTAGACCTATCGCTTATCATAAATTTTTTCCATTATAGTTGGTCTCCGACAAAGAATCAAATATTTCTCATTTAAAGATGTTTAATTGTGCGGTGTATGTCCCAATAACTCCTCCTCCTCAAAGAACTAAAATGGGGCCACAAAGGAGACTGGGAATTTATGTTGGTTTTGAGTCTCCCTCAATTATTAAATACCTTGAACCAATGACCGGTGATCAATTCACTGCTATATACTTTGATTATCAATTTGATGAGACAATATTTCCAGCATTAGGGGGAGAAAATAAGGAGATTAAAAGGAAAGATATTGCATGAATGCAACATCTATGTCTTTTCTGGATCCGTGTACAAATGATAGTGAACTTGAAATTTCATGGATCATACATTTGCAAAGTGTTGCAAATAGGCTACCAGATGCATTCATAGATACCAAAAAGGTCACAAAATCACATATTCCAGCTGAAAATGTTCCAACTCGTTTAGAAGTCCCTAAAGCGACTCTTACTCAAACAAAGGCATCTGAGTCACAAATACGCTGGAAGCGTGGTAGACCACTTGGCTCTAAAAATGCAAATTCTCGAAAGAGAAAAGAGCATATCGTCTCTATTAATCATGACGCTAATGTGACCAGTAATAATATTTCTGAGGATAAAATCCCTGAAGTGGTTTTATCTAAAGACTCTAAACGTAATGAGCAAGATCTCGATGATAGTTATGAGATGTCTATTAATTATGCTCACAACAGTTTAGGTTGGTATAAAAAGAAATTGAAATGAATGATATTTTTGCATATTCTGTAGCCATCAAAATCATGGATGAAGATGACAATGATCCTCAAACTATGGAGGAATGTCGACATCGAAATGATTGGAAAAGTTGGAAAAAAGCCATACAAGATGAGCTTGACTCGCTAAATAAACAGAAGTATTTGGACCTATAACTCCAACTCCAAAAGGTGTCAAGCCAGTTGGCTATAAATGGGTGTTTGTACGAAAGAGAAATGAACAAAATGAAGATGTAAGGTACAAAGCTAGGCTTGTGGCCCAAGGCTTTACTCAAAAGCCAGGAATTGATTATACTAAAACATATCACCAGTAGTGGATGCAACCACACTTAGATTTCTAATCAGTTTATCAGTAATAGAACAACTGAAAATGCAACTCATGGATGTGGTAATTGCATATCTGTATGGGTCATTGGATATAGATATCTACATGAGAATCCCAAAAGGATTAAAAATGCCTGAAGCATTTAAGTCAAAGCCCTATCAATGTACTCCATCAAATTAAAAAGGTCTTTGTACGAACTTAAACAATCAGGACGTATGTGGTACAATCGTCTTAGTGAGTACTTAATAAAGAAAGGGTTTTGCCATAATCAAATAAGTCCATGTTTATTCATAAAGAGGACAGAGTCATGATTTGTGTAGTCATAGCACTGTATGTTGATGATTTGAATATCATTGGATCTCCTGAAGAGATTTGAAAAGTAGCTAATTACTTAAAAAGTGACTTTGAGATGAAAATTTTAGGTACTACAAAGTATTGTCTTGGCCTGCAGTTCGAACATACTAAAGGTGGAGTTTTCATTCATCAATTGAACTATATAGAAAACGTACTTAAGCGTTTTCATATGAACAACGCTAATCCCTTAAGTACACCTATGGTAGTTCGATCGCTTGATGTTAACAAGGATCTGTTCCGTCCTCCAGCACATAATGATGAGATTTTGGGTCCAGAAGTTCCAAATCTCAGTGCAATTGGTGCATTGATGTGTCTTGCTAATAATACCCGACCAGATATAGCCTTTTCAGTTAATTTACTAGCAAGATATTGTTCAACACCAACAAAAAGACATTGGAATGGTGTCAAACACATTCTACGTTATTTACGTGGAACAAGTGACATGGACTATATCTTGAATGACATAAGGATGCCAAAGCAAATAATTGAGTTGGTTATTCAGATGCGGGGTATTTGTCTGATCCGCATAAAGCTATATCTCAATTTAGATATGTATTCATGTATGGTGGAACTGCTATTTCATGGCGTTCAACCAAACAGACTTTGGTAGCCACCTCATCAATTCATGCAGTGTTAATTGCACTGTACAAGGCCGAGCGTGAATGTGTATGGCTTAGATCACTCATACATTATGTTCGTGAATCATGTGGACTAGAATCAATCGAGAAAAGTCCTACAGTAATATATGAAGATAATGCAGCGTGCATTACGCAAATCAATGATGGTTTATATTAAAGGTGACAGAATTAAACACATATCACCAAAAATTTTCTCCGTAGACGAGCTTCAAGTAGAAGGCAAAGTTGATGTTAAACAGATTCCATCAAGTCAGAACTTAGATTTGTTTACGAAGGCTACCAACAAAGGTGTTCAAGCAACTTGTACATGACATTGGCATGCGACACCTGAAAGATATCTGCTTAATTGAGAGGGAGATTATATAATTGCACTCTTTTTCTTAGCCTTGATTTTTTGTCTCATTAGGTTTTTCCAGGCAAGGTTTTTAACGAGGCAAGATATATATGATAAGAGGTATGCATTCAAGGGGGAATATTATGAATATATGCATATATGAATGTATACACCTCTTGCCATTCCGTCATAATGCTTAATACCCTTTTGTATGCCCCATGATGTATTGTAATTATAATAGTTATTAGTGTAGTTTGCAACAACAATTTTGTGGTCTATAAATACCACCATGTAATTCATTTGTAAAAGAGCTTTTTGGAAGAATAAGAAAGAGAGTTGGTGGAGAATACATATATTGTTTTTTTTATATTCTATTAGAGTGATAGGCTAATAAACTTAGAATTTCTCTAAGTTTATAAAATTGGATAAAACCCTCCCCATTAGTAATAATAAAATTTAGAATTTGGCTAGAAAATAATTAAAATTATAAAGTTAGAGGACTAATAGCAAAAATCAGTTCATGGAAACCAAAAATACCACCTCCATGAATTACAGAACTAAAATTGTTTTTCATCTAGAAATTCCTAGAACAGTGACCCTCCCCCTTCCACTTGGGGGGGGGGGATAATAATAGTTTTTTTTTCAAGTTGTTTGATATGATTGGAAGGGGAGTAAATCTAGAAAACTTTCTTTTTTTGGTACGAAGAAAAGATTGAGAAGAAAAACTAACTTTATAATTTTACTAAATTACCCTTCTCTTCACTTTGTATCAGAAAATAAATAAATTAATGTTATACTAATATTATTTTAGTATATCAAAAATTTTAAAATCTTATTAATGAAAATATTTATCAAATAAGAATATTTCTTATTAAAAATATTTAAAATAAGTGTTGTTTATTTATTCTAAATTATTTAGTTTAAATAAATACAAATTACTAACAAAATTGTTTACCTAATTGTTGACTTTGATGCAGTAGTTTTTCAGAGATTTTGCTCTTTCTTCTTTATCAATGATGTATGGTATCATCAGCGAGAAGCAGAGAAGAATTGGGGAGAAATTATATATATATATATATATATATATATATATATAGGTAATAGAGTAAATAAAAATAAAAATTGTACTTTTTTGTCGTTTTTTCCCTTATACTTTCACTTTTCCGCTCAATTTTAGACGAAAATAAAATTGGACTCCGTATGAGTTTTATATACATCGAGTTTCACTTCACCTCCATATCTTCCTCCTAACGAAACACAACATTATCTCTTATACATCCATTTTTATTTTCATTTCTCTTATTCCTCTATTTTTCACCCTAACCAAACACATACATAGTTTGGAACTAATAAGTTTTTAAATTCTTAATAATAAATCTATCGAACTTGCCCGAGAAATACCTTATGGATTAAAATAAAAAAAATTATTTGTTAAGAATGACATATTCAGTATATACATCCAAAAATTGAAAAACTTTCATTTCTATGTTATCAATTTTTATGAATTTGCTCATTGAATAATTAGCTAAATATTGAATTTCTTTAATTTCAATACCGAATATTTTATTTGAGATAAACTGATTTATTGATAAATTTATTTAATAAATTTCATAGGGACAAGTGTAATTTTGGCCATCAATCAAAGCCACATATACAATTTTGTTTCTCAAATAATTTGAAATTGTAATTTTAGTCGTCAAACAATTGTTCTTTTGATGTTTTTAGTCCTTCATATAAAATTATTGACTCTAGAGATATAGTGTCAATAAAATTATTAAACTTAACAGAAGTTCCATTTGAAAGAAAAATAGTCATTTTCTTTCAATTATGTGGTATTTTTTAAGTTTTGGTCCAATGCACCCATTTCTCCTTTTTCCGTCAAGTTTTAAGAGAGAGCAACCAAAAAATCAATTTAAGCAATAAATTTTATATATAATCTTAACTTAAATTAACTTTCTTTTATTTATTTTGACTTCCGATCTAAAATTTTCTAATCTATGGATAAAATAAATATAATAAAAATCAATTATAAAGACAAATAAAATAAATATAAAGTCAAAATTTTGCATTATGCGTATATTGCAGGTGTTGCATTAAACGTGAAATAAATTATTGACAATGTTTTATTAATATTATATAAAAAAAATTATTATTTAAATTCATCTTTAGGTTTTTTTCTCTTGAAGGTTGAAGAAAAATCTCAAAAATAGGTACATTGGACTAAAACTTGAAAAATACCAAGAAAGTGAAGGAAAAGGACTATTTTCTCCTTCAAATGAAACTTTCATTAGCTTTAACGGTTTATTATGAAAGGACTAAAAATGCCAAAAAGAAAAAAAAAAGACAGTTTGAGAACCAAAACTGCAACATTCAATTATTTGAGGATCAAAACTGAATGAATGGCCCTTTTCCAGTTCAAAATAACACTTTTCCGACTCCTTTAATTCTCTGTTCGGCCGTGCAAATTGTTTTTGCAGGTGTGTCTAAAACATTAACCTTGACCAAAACATTAACTATGACAAATGTTTTGGTTATGGCTAAAAATTATAGCGAATATTGATTAATCGTAGTAAAAATTTAAGTTTTTTGCTTTGATTTATTTAATCATAGTTAATAAGAATTTTTACCATAATTTTTAAGTTGTAGTTATTTATAATATAATAAAAACTCAATTTTTTTTTTTTTTTTTTTTTTTTTTGGTAGTGACATTCAAGTGCATCAAACCGTTCTCCTAACAAGATATTATCCATATTAACACACCCCAAGCTTCCCCTTGTGAAAACCCGTTTAAGCCACCCTCCTCCACCAACTGAGGCAAAGTAAACTGCTCCAAACAACACGCTCTTTGTGTTTTGAAAAACTTATCGTGGTGGCACGTCGTTCCTGTGTGCATATAATAAATAATTTTTTATATTTTAAAATATATTATAAATAAAAGCAAAATATATGAATTAATACATGTCACTAAAAAAGAAAATTAATTTATTAGTTAATGTATAATTTAGAAAGTGGAATGGGTTAGTTATCTTGTTACTTGAAGGGCATTCTTGACTTTACAAGAAATTGTGCGACGGTGTCACTAACCGCCGTTTGTGAGTGTAAAACCTCTTTTCTTTTTATACTAGCTGATGTGGCATGTTGTTCCTACGCGCATATAATAAATAATCTTGCAAGCTTTAAAATATATTACAAATATATAAATTAATAATTTACATTAATAAAATGAAAGAAAGAAAAAATAATAATTTATCAATTAATTTAAAATTTATAAAGTTAAATAAGTTAGTTATTTTATCATGAAGGACATATTTGTCTTCACAAAAATTGGTACGACGGTGTCACTTACCGCCTTTTGTGAGTGTGGAGGGACTTTTCTTTTTATAATAGTATAGATTAGTATAGATAAAAAATTATTATTATTACTACAGTTAAATAAAAGTAATACAAAAAATTAGCTTTTTCATCATAAAAAATTAGTTAAATGTTAAAAAAAGTCATAGTTAAAATGTTTGCCATGAGTTTTAGCCGCAATAAATATCTTAGCCACTCTCACAAAAAACACGAACAACCCTTGTGTGGTTGTTGTAATTAACTATTTACTACAGCTATTTGTTATTAACCGTGGCAATTAATTATAGTCAAATATTATAATTCTTTTGGTGAGCCATAATTTTATTATTTTATGAATATACAAATTTGTACAATTTTGTGATTCCTCTTGGTTTACCCTGAATTTTATTTTTTGTGAGTGTAAGTTTTTTCAAAAAATTTTTATGTATCCCAACTTTTTTTCATTCGTCGTTTTATATTTTGGTGATGCATTTTTAGAGGACAAAGCAACACCACCATAAACAAAGCGATTATTTCCTACATATATATCACTACAGCTTAACATTTCTAGTAAATTAATACTATATATATCTATCATAATTAAAACCATACTTAGTCAAGATTCACTATGGTTTTACTCATAGCCGAAATATTTACCGTAATTTTTAATTCTAACAAATATTTTGACATTACTTACAAAAAATAATTAATAGTAATTGTGCAGTCGGGATTTAACTATTTACGCCATGTTTTTTTACCTTTGACTATAGTTATTACCGTTATAAAAAAGCTCTATTTGTTTTAGTGAAACTAACATTTGCGATGCTGTTATAATTCATTTTTTGATGTAATTTGGTAAGAGAATAACATTTAATTTAATAGGTAGGTTCTTTAGAAAAATACAAAATAACTTTACAATAATATAATAGAAATTAATAGATATGAATAAAATAATGTTATGAACAAATTAATTCTTGTTTGTGAAGAAAGATGTATTTAGTATATACCTCAAAGTTATAAAAATTGTATAATTAAGTACAATTTAGTTTTGTATCAAAACCTAAAAATCTCTAATAACATATATTTAGTATTTTATATGGAAAACTCCATAATAAGAAATACTACAAATCTTTTAACTCTTATTTTCTACTATATTTCGTGCAATATTGATAGATTCAAATTTTTTAATATTGAGTCATTTGAAATGCGCCTTCTACATTTTTTTGTTTAATTAACATTCTAATTCCATCTTAAGTTTTAATGAAATTAAATTGGGGATAATCACACTTTTGTTCTTTAAAATTTTATGTAATTATACGTAAATCTCCTATAATTTGAAAAGTTACATCTATTATCCTTGAATTTGCTTTCATCTAATAAATAAGTCATCAATTTAGTCAAAATTCACTAAATTTGATATAGAAAAAAGAATTGGATAAAAAAATCTATTTACCCCTGATTGATTTATTCTTGATTCTTATAAGTCAAATAAGCTACCCTTATACATCTCCACATGCTAATGCATTGTGGTGAGGTATGTATTCACTGTTATAAGGGTAGTTTGGTAGGAAAAACTTTATTTGACCTCTAAAAAGCCAAGAACAAATTAATCAGGGGTAAATATTTTTTAGAAAAGATATACCTCACTAAATTTTGCAGGTATATATCCTCACAGTTATAAGGGAAGATATATCTCATCACATGCATTAGCATATGAAGATGTATAAGTGTAGCTTGGTCATAAAAAAAAATTATTTGACCTGCAATAAATCAGTAATAAGTCAATCGATGATAAATATTAATTTTCATTCAATTCTTTTTTATCAACACAAGCAAAATTAGTTAATTTTTTGATTAATTAAAAAACTTTATTTATTAAATAAAAATAAGCATCACAAATATTATATATAATTTTTCAAATCACATAAAACTTACGTACATCCACACTAAATTTTAAGAAAATGGAGTGTGATTATCTAATAAATTATTATACATTCTTGATGATTAAGAGAGAGAGAGGAGGAGAGATCCATATGCAGTAGTAATTAAGAAGATATGAGTGGTAGGGTTAGGTTAACACTTTGATATTAATTTATTTTTGGCTGCGGCCCTAACCACTACTAAGTAGGTTTATTACATCATTGTTTACGACATCATCACTAAATGACCAAATTCACCGACATTTCTTTTCTTTTCTTTTTTAAAAGATAAATCACATCTATAATCTTGATAAGTTAAATTTTCATTTAGACCCCTGTAATATAAAAAAATATCAAAAAGCTCCCTATAAAAGATTATCTTAATATTATGAACACTGACTCATAAATCCCCTGGTCAACCCGATCTTAAGATTTTTTTTAAATATTTTTTTCATAGAAAGTGTAATTGATTTTTTATTTTTCTCAGAGTATTTTTTTTTAACATTCTTAATATCATAGGAGGGTCATTGAAGTTTTTCCTATTCTTGAAATTAGATTTAGTTAACCTAATAGTCTATATTCTTTATAAAATTATAAGTACATTTCTTGATTGGGTGTCAATATGATTTATCTCAGGGGTGTATTTGTAAAGTTAATCTTGAAAACGGAGTGTACGTACAATTATAATTACAATTTTAATGAGTGTATTTTTAATTTTATAATATTTAAAATATTTATATAATCAAATTTAAATTTAACGAGTTTTGATTCATTTTGTTAAATTATGTAATTAAGAATGATTGAAGTAGTTGATTTTGGTGTAAATGATTGGTAATGAACAAAAGAACAATAGAGATGAGTCACGGCCATAAATATATGTGTGCTTTTGTTAGGTAAAACCATGTTATTTAGCAAATAAAAATATTGGTACATCAAAATGTCATATCAAATATCAAATTGAATTAATTAATTCAACTTTAATAATTACGTACTTGATTTTGATTTTCGTTTACTATGTGGAAAAACCAGTTTTTTTATTAAAAATATTAAAAATTAAAAATTAATGATCATGATGAATATATATACTTTATCTTTAATGAATATAAAATAACAAAATCGATACAAAAATAATTGATAAGTATACAAACATGTTCATAAAATAAATAACCTTAATATTTCGATATTGGGTATAATTCAATAAACAAGAAGCAAAGATTAAACGTGAGAAAAAAAGTGGGCATAGAAAAATTCTTCGAACCACATAAATTTCGTTTATTACAACTACTTCCTTTTTGTATGTTCTCACACCTTTCACAATATAAATAATGCTTTCAATTTTATTATGGATAATATGAATAATGTCAATAAAGACAGGCAGGTCTCGAATCCATTATCCTAATCCGTTTTAGAGGCGCCCCATTGCCAATCTACTTGCACGTTCCAATCAAATGCCCTCGTTCGAGGTATTGTCTGTTTTTGTAAAATTACTGTAAACTTGTATTATAAAAAGAGTTAAATTTATTTTGATCCCTGTGATATGAAAAATATAAAAAAAACCCCTATCCAAATTTAAATATAAAAAATCAGCCTTATGTTATGAACAATGACTCACACAACCCCTGGTCAACTTGATCTCAATAAATCTTTTGAATATTTTTTTATATTACAAGAAATGTAATTGCTATTTTATTTTTTTAAAAAGACTTCTTAAATATTTTCAATATGACAGGGGTAATTGAATTTTCTCCATTAAAAAAGTATCACGTTATGTATAATGAATTACAAGGCTTTGTCGCTCATATGCTCACGGGGTTTATGACTTGGATGTTGGACCGTGGATCTGCTCAACATTCAAGCTCAACGATTGCAAACGCATCTAGATGTTGTAATTTTATATATATTTTGTAGTCATTCTAATATAAATAGTTGATGGATTATACAAATTGATTTTAAGCAATAATAGTCATCGAAAAATTCACCAAACCACGTAAATTTGTATAATGTATTTTTTTTTTGTTTATTTTGTATTTCAATATACGTATCACAATCTAACAAAAAATAGTCCCTAACACTTTGTGTATTGCCATGATTACTTCGGTTGACGATTTATATTTTTTATAAATATAGGAGATATTTATATAATTAGATCTAATTTTGTGTACTTATAGTTTTAGAAAAGGATAAATTACAACGACATCTTCTGAAATTTGACATAATTATGAAAATTCCCTCGTTGCTTAAATAATTATCAACCCCCTGATTTTAACGGTCGTCTGACAATTAACACAATCGTTAGGTTTTCAATTATGTTGTGTTGAACTGACCAAAATGCCCTTGTGGATTAAAAATTATAATTTTGTTTATTTTTTAAATTTTTTTGAATTTTTTTATGGACTAAATAGATAACTTTTACATAATTTTAAAAAAATATTCATCAACCCATTCGATTTTTATATAAAAATTTTAATTTATTTAAAAAATACAATAAAGGCAAAGTTGATAATTTCATACCTTTATACAATGATTATATGATTTCGGGTGGGTATTTGCAATTGTTCAAGTATCAGGCGGGTATTTGAAATTGTTCAAACAACAAGGGGTATTCGTAATTATAACTAACTTTAGGGAAGGTTGCTGTAATTTACCTTTTAAAAAAATAAAAAAAAATATATTTCATTGATTAGATCTAATTTTGTTGACTTATAATCTTGAAAAAATAAAAAAAAACATTCAAATAATTAGATCTAATTGTGTACTTATATTTTAAAAAAATAAACAATATTCATATAATCATCCAAATTATTGACATAATAATTTTATTACAATTGAATCGTCGAATCTTGACACGCAGTCTATAAGCCAAAAAGATCTGATTTCAAGTTTTTTTTTTTTTTTTCTTTTTGGGATAAAAATCTTATTCAAGTGGATACGTATGGTGGTGGGGTAGGCATCGGATCCATTTTTTTTTAAGGTTCGAGTAGTTCAAGTTGGATAGTCGAAATTTTGGGTATAACTAAAATAGCTACTCGATTTTGATCCGAAATTTGTGGGTATTCGAAACTTCAAGTACCCGATTAAATTGGGTATCCGGCAGTCGGGTGCATCAAATATCCAAATTTATTTGATTTTATTTTATTAAGATATTTTAGTGTATCTTTTAATCATTAAGTATATTAAAAAAGAGTAAAAAAAATTTTAATATCAATAAATTTATTAAACAATAGAAATTAAGTTAATTATTATAAACTAAATATATAAGAAAAAAAATTAAATATTAAACACTAATATTTGGGTTTATTGAATTTCTTTTACTTTCTTCTCGCAATATTTTAAGATTTGTAAAAATATAAATTGCAAAAACAAGAGAAAAAATAAAATAATATTTGAAAAGGATATTTTGTTAAAGAAGAAGAAAAAAAGAAAGATTTGAAGGAAGGAGAAAGTTTTTTTTTCTTTTTAAATATTGTATAACCGATTGGGTAGTTTGTATAGGACTCTCATAACCAAAACCCGACCCGACTTTAAAATACCCTAATTTACAGTAGACTATACGTGCATAAAATATTTAAAACTTATAAATATTTTTCAATAAAATTTTCATTAAATGTATTTATTTGATTAATTTTTTATAAATGAAAGAAAATGAATATAATAGAGAATAAAAATTAAGAGAAAAGGATAATACAGAAGGCATTGAAATAAAAGTAAATAATTTTTCGAGAGGGAAAATAAAAATAAAAATTAAATTAAGATAAATAGATATCAAAACTACTTTTGCAGTTTAGCCACTTGGAGATAATTGGGATAATATGAAAGGTAAAAAATGAAAAAATAAAATAAAAAATAAAGCCAATAATTCTCTATTTTTAATTATTCAAAGAGTATAGATCAATGATGAACTACCAACAACACAAGAAGATATATGAATTTTCACTCTGATTAAAAGTAAAAGTTCTTACAATTTGAGATCTCAATCAAAATTAAAGCCTGAAAGATTCAATCGCTATTAAATTTTGTGGTGAACTAATAAAATGTTCTTGTAGATTAAATTATAATTTTTTTGTAATTTTTAAAATTTTTTCATCCACTCTGGCCCTTTTTTTAGAATTTTTTATTTTTGTTTTTTAAAAATTCAACAAGGACATAGTTGATAATGTCATACCTCAATCCAAAGATAACATAATTTCATCCAACATCAAAGGGGTAATTGTAATTCTTTCAAACAATAAGGGGTATTTATAATTAGGTTAATTTCACTTTGCCATCCAAACTATGACATTTTTTATACTTTGGTATCTAAACTTTTTTTTTGTGTCAACTTACCATCACAACTTTATGAAATTTTGCACTTTGCCATTTATAACTATTTTTTAAAAAAAAATCACATGTAGTCCATATGACATATTTAAAGTTTATGTGATGTGATATTTTTCACATATGCCCAGCATGTGATGTTTTTTCGGCAAAAAACATCAGCAAAAAAAAGATCGTATATGGTAAAGTGCAAGTTTCCCAAAATTGAGATGGCAAGCAAATACAAAAAAAAAATATATATATATATATATATATATATATATATATATATATTTAGATTTCAAATATAAAAACAGTTATAGTAAGGATGGAAAATATAATTTACCTTATAATTATTCCAAACCTCAGCGGAGGTAGTTGTAATTTACCTTAAAAAATTATATTAATAGATTAGTATAATAATATAATTATCGCTTCGATCACAAAAAAAAAAAAAAAAAATTCTATCTGATACAAGCATTTTACATTGGTTGCAAATGAAGAGTTTGAGTGGTTTACAAACTCAAATGCCTCCTCCCCTTAGTAAGACGCTTTAATAGGACAAAATCGTGCAACTCTTCTCTATAGGACTGAAGTCAAAATAAAAAATACCTCAATACGGAATTGGCAAGGCGAAGGCCTCTTCCCATGTGAAGCATTTTTTTAAAATAAAACTGTAAAACTCATTCAAAAATAAAACGAAAAATAGCTCGCCAAACAAACATTCATTGAATCGCAAGCCCCATTAATGCCGTATCCCATTTTTTCTTCTTTTCTGGGACCAATCTTAATTCCAAGGTCCAAACAACACGTAATTAGAGTATCTATTCAATTCTTCCAAATAGAAAAAATGAAAAAAAAAAAAAAAGAAATTAAATGAAATTATATAATTAATAGTGGAGAGAAAAGTGTGCATAAAGTGTTCCGGAATATCCCAAAACTACAACTTCCTAACTTGCAAGAAGAAAAAATAACAGAGAAAAGTAATATTTTTATACACAAAAATGTGGTGCTGCGTCGATATCTACTCTCATTCTATGACATCTACTCCAATCCCATATCTACTTATCATAATCCTATATTCCACAAAGCTTCCATAAATATTTTAAAATTATGAGTTTGAATTTGATTAGATGTCTCGATATTTTTTTTATGTAATGTCAATTTATTATTATTGTAATGAGTATTTATTTTATTTTATGTGTGTTTGTTGCGATATGAGTTTATTAATCCAATCGACACATTTTTTTATTTATAAAAGATCCATCATGACTGTTGTTTGAAATAGCGGTGACTTTGAAAGTTGTTCAGTTCGAATGAGTATTGGGACTTAATAAAAAGGGGAAAATGCAAGTATATATCAGTGGTATTGCAAATGTGCAAATTACATTTTTATAGAAAAACAAATTAATATTTACCCTTGTATTTTTAGAATGCAACAATTTACTTCCCTATGTTTTTCAAAATGAAGTAATTTACCTCCCTGTTAATTTGCTCATTTGCGATATCACAAGGGGGTAAATTGCATCAAATCCCTTAAGAAACTGAGCAAACATTAAACTTGCTAGGAGGCCCGCAACTGAGACCTTTTGATATTTAAATTAGTTTATGTACGAGATCTATGTAAAAATGTGAAGAATATTCTCTCAATAAAAAAATAAATTATTTTGGTCCTAAATGGTTCTACCGTTTTTATAAAGGGTCAACATCCGTACTTATAAATATGCATAAGTAGCAATCTCTGCTTTGCAAGTGTCGAACTATTGATGGTCGTGGTTTGTGCCACCGGATCCGATCAGATCGAATACAATCTGACCCAAATAAAAATAGACGGATCTTAATCTTATTTTGACATTTAAAATTTTAATAGAAGCATTTTTGTCTTTAAAACGCCTGTCTTGTCACTACTGCAGGAAAATTTTTACAGATAAATAACTTACTCTTATAATTTATTCTCTATAGAAGGACAAAGACAATCTATTTGAACCATCACCTCATTTCAATTAATTGCATTTTATCCCATATAGAAACATTAGTATGCACAAAAAATGACAATCCAATTCCTGAAAATCTAAAAAAGGGATAATAACACTCTTCAATATTAAGGTTTGATGTAATTATGTGTAAATTTTTTGTAGTTTAAAAAATTATAATAAATACCTCTAAGGTTTGGTTTCATTTAACAAATAAAATTTTTCATTAGTCAATAATCACTGTATTTGATTAAAATTGATATTTATATTCAACTGATTTATTTCAGACTTATTACAGGTTAAATATTTTTTTTCCGACTAAACTATCCTTATAACAGTGAAGATATACATCCTCACATGCATTAATGCATGAAGACGTATGAGTGCAATTTGATCATAAAAAATTAATTTATCTAACCTGTATTAGATCAGTAATAAGTCAACCAGTACCATGGGTAAATATTGATTCTTTTTATTGATATAAGTAAATTTAGTGAATTTTGGCTAATTAAGAAACTTATTTGTTAGATGGAAGGAAATATTATGGGTGCAAAATGTAATTTCCCAAATTATAAAAGAGCTACGTGTAATTAAATTAAATATCAAGAAAGGGAATGTAATTATCATGAAAAAAAAAAAAAGAGTCGTGTTGTCCATTTTTTAAAGTTTAGGGAATGGTATTGCTTTGTTTTTTCAAAAGAATATCTTATCTACTTTTACAGGAAGGGGACGGTTGCATTTAACTGTTTAAACCTTGTTATGAATTATATGCTATTAGTAATTTTCGACGCACTCTGTGTGTGCAATTAAAATTTAAATGACCATTCAAAAAAAATTAAAATTTAAATGATATAATTATTATTTTTAAAAATATATATATATATTAATTAAATAAATAAAAATAGTAAAATAATAAATATTATGGAAAGTTATTGAGTGAACAGTGAGAAAAAAGAGAAAGAGAGTTGGAGGTTGAGAAAAGAAAAAAAAAATGAAATAATTAAAAAAATAAATGACAGACCAAATAAAAAGAGACACTAATTAAGTGTTCTCCCTTAATATAAAGGTATAGATTATTCTTCTTTTAACAGGCCAAGCTAATAAGGTGTTTGGCTAAAATGCGATGTACATGAACTTATAAGTTTCATAGAATTGTTTGAATTTTATCTTTTAAAAACGTTTATGAGATCATAAATGAGATATTTAGAAGTTCATAAGCTTTTTTAAGAAATGGTAAATTATAACGGTTTTTTTTTTCTAAATATTTGCTATAATTATTATAATCTTATCGTTGTTTGAAAAATTATGAATAACCTGTTGATATTAACAATCGTCTAACAAATACCCCATTGTCATAACCCATTATAGGGGGTATTCGTTAGATAGTCGTTAATTCCAGAGGGGTATTTGTTAGACAGTTGCAAATTTTAGGGGTTATTTGTTAGATAGTCGTTAATTCTAAAATGTATTTATAATTTTTTAAATAATGATGTTTATAATTATGTCAAATCTCAATGGATCTCGTTATAATTTATCCCTTAAAAAAAGTTATCACAACCCGATATTTCTTTTAATTATAAAATCTTGTAATTTAACATCCAAGAGACAAAAATACTCTCACTATTTTATTAGTATTTTACTTTTATCCTTCACATAATATATATAAAAAAAATGCTAAAATCTTTGTCATGCAATGGAAATAGAGAAAATGTTATGTTCATTTGGTAGTAATTTTATGATAGTCACAACAAAGTAATGAAAAAGTTGTAGATTCTAGAAAATATTGACATATTAATAGAAATTATCATTGTAATTAACATAAAAAAAAGTCAGACACACACACACACATATATATATATCTTTATATATATAATCAACTAAAGTACAGTGTACAAACGTTATACAATAAAACCTCTATAAATTAATACTCGATATTAATAACTTTTCTAAAATAATAATTTTTCTTGATCTCGACTTGGGCTCGAGATTTAAATTATTGATTTTAATAAATTATTAATTTTTTGAAAAATTCTTATATAAATTTATGGTCCCTTCAATACTATAATTTAATAATTTTATAAAATTACAAATATAACAAGGGCAACTTAGTAAATTATGATTGTATTGTCATTTTTTTTCTTCTTAAATTTTGGATTTAATTGTATTTTATCTCTAACTTTCCTTACCGCATCCAATAGCTTCGATATTGCGTTCTCATACTGAACCAAAAAATTGATATTGTTTACATAGTGGTTGACTTTCTTACTATATATGAATTTGCATTAAGTTTTTATAGTACTACGTGCTATGTACAATGAACTTTATTTTTCTTTAGGGTGATGTATTACATTTAATTAATCACATTGTACATAAATATCATTCAATTAATCAATAGAATGTATACGTTTTATTCATTAAGAGTTTGTTAAATTGAAAAAATCTCTTTAAATTAATAAATTATTAATTTATCAATTAATTAATACATCTTTAAATTAATACTTATGTGGTCTTGAAGTATTAGTTTATAGAAATTTTATTGTATTTTAAGTTAAAGTTTGGATAATCATTTTTTGGATAAATTATATCTTGTCATTCGAATTTGGCTCACTTTTACACTATGTCATCTTTTTTTTTTTGTATCATTTTACTATCTCAACTTTGCAAAATGTGCACTTTGTCATATATGATCTTTTTTCAATCGATTTTTCTATTGAAAAAAACATCACATGCACTGTACATGTGATATTTTACCCATATATTGCTCTTAAAGATTTATATGTTGATTTTTTTTAACAGAAAAATCAATCCAAAAGAATCAAATTTGAAAACGTGCAAATTTAACAAAGTTGAGATAGTAATTCACAAAAAAAAAAAAAAAAAAAAATTATATAGCAAAGTGTAAAAATAAAAATAATTCGAATAACAAAATATAATTTACCCTAATTTTCTGAGTATTTTTACTTTTTCAAAAAATTGTAATTTTTTTTAAGCTAAATTAAATGTGTGTATTTATATAAATATTTTGAGATAATTTTAGGTTGACATACATGGTAAAAAGAAATACTTTCATAAGTCTAACAGTTTGACGGTGTATTTTATCATTATTACAACATACAACACTTATTATATCATACACTTTAAGATTAATTTTAGAATTAATTTATACTGTCCTCTGTTAAGATTTGATTTAATTACATGTAAATCTATGTAGTTTAAAAAATTATATCTAGTACTTCGAATGTTTGTTTTGGTTTAACAAATAGACCCTCTTGTTAGTTAAAATTCATTAAATTTATTAACACCAGCAAAAATAATTGAATAAAAACTTATATTTATTCCCGATTGACTTATTATTGACTCATTGCAGGTCAAATAAATCTTTATAAGGTCAAACTAACCTTATCATCTTCATACGTTAATACAGTGAGGAGATATATCTTCATTTTTATAAATGTAATTTGGTCTGGAGAATATTTGTTGACCTGCAATAAATTTGTTATAAGTCAACTAATGGTAAATATAATTTTTTATTTATTTATTTACTAATATTTAGTGATTTTTTTACTAACAAAGAGGTCTATTCATTGAACAAAAACAAACATAGAGATTCTAGATATAATTTTTTAAATTACAGGAAATTTACATGTTATTATATCACATTTGAAGGAAGGACAGTGTAATTATCTTTTAATTTTATAAGCTATCATATGTTATTTATCCATACTTTAAAAAATTATTTTAAAATAAAATTTAACATTCTCAAATTTTTAGAACATATTGTAACACCTAGAAGTATGTGAAATATTACAATCGAACATTTAAATACGTAATCAAATAGGTGGGCAAAATTGTAAACTTGATCCCATAAAATAGGATGATTTTAAATATAGTTATGCGCTTTATAAATTTTTAGATAGAGTCCCAAGTTTGGTCAAATTTTGCAAACTAAGGATCGCACAATTAGCCCCGCTTTTTAATCCCCGTTAAAACTTAACGACAAATGTCAATTAAAACAATTTCTCCATTAATTGTTAATAGAAGGTGGGAAAAAAACCTTTATAATTCACGTGCTTGTCTATATATATATAGCAGAACGATGGTTGACCGCAATTGTGTCAATTTTGACTGAATACTAATTTCTGGTGATTTTGAATTTTTTTATTTACAAGAAAAATCTCATTGGTTAGAAATTTTATATAATTTAAATATATTAAAAATTGATTTTGTATTTATCTAAATAAATTCACCTATCCAAAATCTTATCTTCAAGATTTAGGTACTAAGTTAATTTATATTTATCTTAAATAAATCCATATTTTAGGATAATATTTACTTTTTAATTAATATGAAAATTTTCTTTATATTTATCTAAAATTACATTTTAAAAATTAGGATACATGCACATATATATATATATATATATATATATGTATAGATATTACTAAATATGATATATTTGGTTATAAATTTCTTTCGAATTTTAAAGTTTGATAATTTTGCATTTTTTATCAAAAAAAAAACTCATTGGTTATAAAATTCATTAATCTTAAATATATTTAAGTATTTATTTTATATTTATCCAAAATCAACCAAATTATATCTGTTGTTTATCCATGATTAATGATTTTTTCACTTAAATATTTATATTTAACTCAAAACGTATTTTTACCTGTTAAATTTTATAGACTGTTAGTTTGTTATTCCTATATATTTGTTATTTTCTATATATATAAATTGTCACTTATTATTTATTTTCTTATTCTGCAATTCTTTTAATTATATTGTGTATATATATATATATATATATTTATTTTTTTCTTCAGTTTGATTTTTAATTTCATCATAGCTATAACTGAATTTATCTACATAAATACAGAGAAATTTTAATTAGTTTAAAGTTGATAAGGTTTTAACCAATAATATTTTTTTAATAATGATAAAAACAAAATATAATCCTAAAATATGTATTTGTTTAAGATAAATAGAAATTAGTTAGGATCTATATCTTGAAGTTAAGATTTTGATAAATATATAATAAATTTTTATTTTGTATTTACATGAAATCTTATCTCTAAGGTTATAATTGAATTATTTAATTGTCAAGAAAAAATCTTATTAGTTAGAAACATGATCTATTTTAAATATATTGTATATTTATTTTGTATTTATTTGAAATCTTATCTCCAAGATTACAATATCAATTTAATTGGAATTTATCTTAAACTTACCTAATGATTATGGTCTCCATCATAGTTGTATATAAATAGAACAAAATTTATCTTGCATCTCTTCATTTATTAAATAGGCTCAGATATGTCGATTATATGTTTTTCATTAAACGATCTCAAAATTTAGCACTTTATATGCTTCTTTTTATTGTTCTTCTATGGTTGGAGCGATTTCTCCATATTTATTTCATTATATTCATTCTTTTTTTCATGATTTTTGAAATTTTGTATATTAATTTTTAATATTTAGTCGTCTTTTACACTCATCTTTATGGATAGAGATGTTTTGGGTAAATTGCATAACACCCCCCCCCTGTGTTTTAGGAAAATAGCGTAAAACCCCCTGTGTTATGTTTATAGGCAAAAAACCCCCTGTGTTATTTAAAAAGCAGCAAAATACCCCCTCTCCGTTAAAAATTAACGGAGAGTGCATTTCACTCGCCTAAATGAGAGTGGGTTTCCTTTTTAACACTTTTTAACATTATTTTATATTTACAAATGTCTATTTTAGCCCTTGGTTTGATATATAAAAGAAAATCACTATTTTAGTTTAAATATATTTTAATAAATTGTATATTATTACTGATTTATTTATTATTATTTAGTTTGATGTATTTAATAAATTTTATTTATTTATAATTAATTAAAATATTAAAATACTTAAAATATATCATTTTAAATTTTAATTAACAAATCATAATACAAAGTTTAATATACTAAAATTAACTTTTCAAGTTTAAATATTTATATGAATATAAATAAAAGTCAATTTATAACAAATACATTAATAACAATATTAGATTACTATTTAATTTAAATATATTTTAATAAATTATATTATTATATATAATATTTAATTACATTTACCGTATTTTAAAAATAAAATTTATTAGTTATTTTATTATTTTAAAATTTGAAAAATTAAATTATTTTTACTTATTTTTCAAAAAATAAAATTTCAAATTTAGATTTTTAATATTGTAAAGATTTATAAATAAATTTTATATAAATAAAAAAAATTAAAAAAAAAAAGGGGAGGAAGACGACACAGTCGTCCCTTCCGGCCAACGAGGGCCTCCCCCCTCGCCAACGATCTGGGCGACGGGGGTCGCCCAGACGCCCTCCATCGCCCAGATCGACGGGCGACGCCTAGCCGTCGCCCTTTTTTTTGCAGAAGGGCGACGACGAGGTCGCCCAGGCGACCTCGCCGTCGCCCAGGGTCTGGGCGGCGAAGCGGCGAAGCGGCGGCGGCAATATATATATATATATATATATATATATATATATATCTATATATATAAATTAGCATATATATAAATGTGTATATATATACATAATTATATATAGTATAAAATATATATTTTAAATAAACTAAAATCTGGACCGTCCATTTCTATCTATTGAAGATCAATGGCTATCACTACAAGGATATAACGGTCAATTTTTTAAAAAATTTAACGCTGTTAACACTAATTAACGGAGGGGGAAAGTATGCATTATTTTAAAAAATACAGGGTTTTTGCCTATAAAATTAACACAGGGGTTTTTAGCTAAAAAATTAAAAACAGGGGGTTTTATGTAATTTACCCAGATGTTTTTATTCTTTATGGTGATAGCATTTTATATTTTTTTTTTTTATAATTCTTGAAAGTTATTGAACGAATAATCGCTATCCTTTTGTTATGTTTTCTTTATTAAATATTAATTTATTTTTCTTATGGTGTTAGTTTTTCAAATTTGTATGGTGATTTTTGATTTGGTAAAGAATGAATATATTTATTTAGTGTTAATGGTATATATGTGGTTTCAATATTTATTTGTATGATTCTACTTAATTTCATTTTTAGTTTTTGGATATTTATTCTTTTGTATATTTTATACACCAATATTTTTATACATATTATAGTTTCATCCCTTAAATTTTTTACTGTTTAATTTTGTTTTCCTTTTTTCTGTTTCATTCTATAAGATGTAACAAATTTATTTAGTGTTACTAGATACGTATTTAATTTAATATTTATTTGTATGATTGTACTTAATTTGCTATTTAGTTTTATTTGTATTCGAATATTCACCACTTTACTTTATACACCATAGTTTTCTATATATTATAGTTTTATTTTATAGTTTAATGTTATTGTTTTTTTTCAGATTTTATTTTTATTTCTATTTTTTTTTTGGCTTTGGTTTTCTATAAAAAGGAATATATTTAGGTAGTATTAATAGGCACATATTTCGTTTAATATTTAACCATTTTGTATCTTTTTATACACCAAGTATTTTATATACTATAATTTCATTCATTAAAATTTTATTTTATAGTTTAATTTTGTCATTCATTTTCAGATTTTATTTTCTTTTTCTTTTTTTTTGTCTACTAATAAGATTTTACAAGATGAAACGAATTACTGAATTTTAATTTTATTGTAATTAGTTTCTCGAACTCTCTAAATATGATTCTACTATATTTATGATTATATGCTTTGTAAATCTTTACATTCATATATAAATATATGTATTTTCTCGTTTGAATGGGATGAAGCTTGTCGCAATGCTTTTAGACATAAAGTCCTACTTGATGAAACCTCCCGTGTTAGTTGCACTCGTGCCCGGACGCCCACTAATTCTCTACATAGCTGCTAAAAAATGTTTAGTTGGAGCTCTATTAGTGTAAGAAAATGACGAGGGAAAAAAAAGTGGTTTGTACTACTTAAGTAGGATGCTGACTCCTAACGAGCTGAAATACTCACTAATTGAAAAAATATGTTTAGCGCTCTCATCGCAATCCAAAAATTAAAACACTACTTCCAAGCACATATTGTACGGCTTGTCTCCAAAGCAAATCCACTAAAGTATGTCATATTAAAGCCGGTCCTATCTGATAGACTTGCAAGGTGGTATCTTTAACTACAACAATTCGAAATTGTGTATGACCCTCAGAAGGCCGTGAAAGGACAAGTATTGACAGATTTCTTGGCTGACCATCCTATCCCCACAGAATGGTAATTGTCTAATGATCTCCCTGATGAAAATGTCCTTGTCATTGAGGTCACCCTCCTTAAAAGATGTACTTTGACGGAGCATCACATAAAGAAGGGGCCAGTGTCGGAGTTATATTCATCACATCCGATGGTGAAGTGTTGCCATCCTTCACCCTGACTCAAAATTGCTCAAATAATGTTGTTGAATATCAAGCCCTTATCCTTAGTCTTGAGATGATAGTTGACGTAAAGCGATTGCATCTTAAAGTGTTTGGAGACTCGAAGTTGGTGATCAATCAACTCCTTGGACTATACGAGGTCAAGAAACCCGAGCTATTTCCATATTTTTTTACGCTCAGAGACTCATCGGATGGCTTGGAGATGTCGAAATTGAGCACATGCCAAGAAAAGATAACAAACAAGCTGACGCACACACTAAACTCGCCTCTACACTGACGACACTTGAAATAATGCCTATGTCCCGATATGTAAGAGTTGGATAGTACCGCCAATCTTTGATGATGATGAGGGTGAAGAGGAAGAAGAACTTCATATTATTGAAGTACTCGATATAGAAAGGGAGGATTGGCGTCAGCCGCTCATAGACTACCTAAAGTATGATAGGTGTTTGATGATCCACATCGAAAAATTGACACTCGAAGACGTGCAACCAACTTCATTCACCACAATGACACACTTTATAGACGTTCATTTGATGGGGTCTTCTTACATTACTTAGTTCAAGCCATGGAAGAAGCTCATTCAGGGGTTTGCGGTGCTCATCAGTTTTGCCCAAAACTACACTTTCGTATAAAGAGGATGGGTTACTATTGGCCTATTATGGTCAAGAACTGTATAAATTACGCACAAAGATGTCAAGCTTATCAGTTCCATCCCAATTTCATTCACCAACCACCAGAATCGTTACACCTAATAGTTGCGTCATGGCCATTTGAAGTTTGGGGTTTGGACGTGGTTGGATCATTAACAAAGTCTTCTGCCGGACATTTGTATATCTTGGCAGCAACCGATTTACTTTTCCAAGTGGGCCGAAGTCGTGCCCCTCAAGGAGGTAAAGAAGGAGAATGTTGCTGACATCACCTTCAACATCAAGAACTTCATCTTATAACTACAATAGCATACCAATTTAAGTTAGGATGAGAAAAATGTCTTGTAAAGGAGAAAAGTTAAGAAAAAGAAGAAAGAAAGAAAACGACCTCTTTGGCAAAGTTCAACATTTACGTCGCAGGACTTGAAACATCAACATCAACATTTATTGGTTTTGATATGTTGGAATCCCTCTTTGGCCTCTTCCAATGACGATCAAGATTACTACTCTCATTCTCTCTAATGGACGAGAGACACTTTCTTCTTACTTATCTCAAGAACCTCGACAACTTGAGAATTACATTTGGGTGGAACAGAAGCAACACACTCACGATGAGAATCTTGGACAACTCTTTTACCACGCTCCTTATCTTTAGGAAGTGCTCTGACTGGACTTGAACTAAGCAACATCACTATGTTCTCTTCAAGGAAACCCCCATGAGTCTTAGTCCACCATCCTTTGTATTCCTCGGAAGAGAACCTCTTTGCATTTTGGGGCATAGAAGGAAACCATATGTTTTCCATGGTTTTAGATGAAATACATAGATGCCAATAGTGAATCCCATCGTTTAAAGATGCAATGCAAATATCTTGATAGAATCCCGGGCACTTCTTGAAAGAATCCAAATTGGTGACCGAATCGATGAGGACTATAAGGTTCAACATCAAAATGATTGCCTTTTGTAAGGGGAGGTAATTTGAATGGATAGCCATGAAATAAGCCTTCTCAAGCTCTTTTGCACGCCCATCATCTACAAATAAGAAATCCCTGTCCTTTGCAATCATATTACAAGTTCAAGAGATAAAATCACCTTTGTGAATCCGCTTTCTTGCCACTTGCGGATCGTAGTATTTTGCACCCCTTTCACTGGAGAAAAATGTCATCTTGGGCCCACGTACACCTTGCAAAACTTGGTAGTGAGTTTGAAAATAGTGTGCTATCCAACTATAAACAAAGTGAATCGGAAAAGGAGAAGGCACACGAATTAGTCTTGGAGAGCTAGAAATCTTATTCAAACCTTTGTAAATGCTCGCCAAGAAGGGAACAACAAGACCAACTCTTCGGTCAGTCGCCATGATACTTGCCACTTTGAAAGTACTTGGACGAATTGAGCCAACACCGTCAGTAGGAAGAGCGAAGGTGAAGAGCCAACACGCCAAGTATACTACTAAGAACGTTTCTTCTTTTGAACTTCCTTCGATGCCAAGCTTAGAGAACAACACCTCTTCTGCAGATGACCACTTTCCATGGACTCCAAAAGTTCCGAGAATTATGAGTCGATTTGGGGTGAACCGCCTTTTTCTCTTTACGCAGGGGAGGTTCACAATACTCCGTAGCTCTTTTAAACCAAAATCTGATCCACTTGTCAGCAGGGACTTGAGAAAATTGATCGCCTCCATTACTTCCTTGAAGTAGATGATAAGCATGAAGTAAGAACTTGCAAGAGTGAGGCACAAACCTCCGTCCCGTCTCATCAACACCGTCAAACTCCTTGGCACATGGAACAACTTCGTCATACAAGAGCCCGTTCATAGGAAGTCCAGCAAGGGTGTACAGATCCCACAATGAAATGGATAACTCCCCAAAGGACGTCAAAAGAGTGTTGGTTGATGGACACCATGCTTCACAGAAGGCCTTGATGACGTCAGAATTGCGGTCATAAGTGAATAGCGACATGTACACAGAGTCATATACTTGAGCTGCAACTAGCTTGTGCTCGCATCGGCTGAGGATGTCTTAGGACCACTCCCAAAATCCTTTGATGTAGCGGAACTCGCCGGCAAATTGAACAGCATCTCTCCACTTAACTTTCCCTTCAATGATGCGGCGGCCTAACGTTGGCAAAATGCTAGGTTCATTTGAATGACGGTGATTAGTTGCTTGTAAGGACCACATTTTGGACCTCTTGTTTAATGGAACTTCGCGAGACCATTGCTCCGTGTAAAGTGGATTCGTCCATTGCCAGGGAACGTTGTGAGCTATCAAAGTTGTTCCCTTCTCCTAGGGTTGCTTCTCGTCATCAAGAATCACCAAATGTTGTACTCCGAAGAAATATCTTTAAAGTAAACCATTGTCTAAATTAACAAGTCAAATGAAACAGTAATTGGCAAGAGAATGACATTCTACCGAAAAAAAAAAACAGAGATAACCTCAAAAAAAAAAAAAAAGAAAAAAAGGGATAGTTTACATATAAAGAAGGTTCTTAGCCAAAATCACTAAACCAAGCTCGTAAGCCTCAATGTGAACTGTTGAAAGCTCAGTTTGCTAACCAAAAAAAAAGAATCAGTAAGAAAAAGCAATGAATTTTTTTGGAAACATTTCAAACAAATCGTTGCAATCTTCCGGAGAAATCTCACTTGAGATAAATTCTGAAAATTCGACACCTGCAGAGGAGTAAAATAGAAATCAGTAACAAAGTCTTGTGATTAAAGATGAAGCAAGAGAGAGAGAGAGAGAGAGAGGAGAGAAGGAGAAATCGAGCAAAATGCAGAAAACGAGCTAAGCTAAACAATGAATCAAAAACACAATATTGGTTGTATTGATGATCACTGAAAAATCGAGCAGAAGACTTGAAGTGCTCTCTCTCCGCCGCTACAAAAGCTCTCGAAATTAAAGATGAGAATTAGATGATGCCGAGTTCAGTTATACAGAGATTTGAAAGCCCGTTTCTAGTAGAATTCATGATAACTCTAGAAAGAATTTTTGACTTCCTATTTGACTCAAATGAAATTCTTTCCAAAATTCTTGCAAAACAGAGTTATAATTAAAAGGAAAAGAAGAAGGAATAAATCTCTCAATCAGCTGCAGAGACTAAATCTTGAGATTGAACGAAAATTTCTCAAGTTTTAACCCATAGCTACATTAAGAAAAAATATACACTTTCTTTCCAAAAAGATGAGTGGTTAAATATCTTCCATAATTGTTGAGATCCTGAAAATCCCTATCCAAAATCTGAGCCGCAAATCTTTCGGAAGAAGGAAAAATAACAAGGAAGTTGATCCCATTTTTTTTTCTCAGTTGACAGAGAAAAGAAAGAGAATGAGAAGAGAAACAGAAAGAAAAGGGAAGAAAATCAGAAAAGGAAGGAAGACAAGAAAGAAAACGGAAGAAGAAAAAAGGAAGGAAAATCGGGGGAGAAGAAAGAAAAGAGAAATGAAAGAATGAGAAGAAAGAGAAAAAAGGAAGCAAAGAAAACGGAAGAAGAAGAAAAAGAAAAAAAAAAAAAGGAAGGAAAAGAAGAAGAAGAAAGGAAAGAATAGAAGAAACAGAAAAGAAAAAAGAAGAAGAAGAAAGAAGAAAGAAGTGGGACACGTGGCATGTTGGCTCTGATTGGATGGACTGCAATCGGCCCACATGTTTTTTTTTCTATCGGGCTTACCCAGATGGGTCAAAATGCCTACAAAAAAAAAAAAAAAAAATATGGGCTATAAACTATCTTTCAATTCCTAAATCTACAAAAATACAAGTTCTTATATGCTTGCAAACCAAATTGCAAATAAAAGACGTCAAAGAAAATAAATTCGCGACTTATTCACTTCAAGACGTGCCTTGAAGCATTGTCCGTGAATAAGTCTCGAGGGGGCATTTGTAGGCAAATTAAATTGCCCCCATAAATTGTGTCACATGAAAATGAATATTTAAGTATTTATTTTTTTATTTATAATTTAGGAATTTAATCAAATTTAATTCATAAAGTAAAAATTAATTAATTAATATTAATATCTAGGGATAATTACGTTGACCTCTCCTGTTACTATGAAAATATACAAACCTCCCCTCTTACTATGAAAATTGCATAAACCTGTCTTGTTTGGTTTGTTACCATTACAAATTGTCCCATTCATTAGTCAAACTAACGATCGATGCTAATTTAAATCCAAATATTTATTTAATCTTTCTATTTTTGCCCTTGGTTGGAATTTTTATAAATTTTGTTGAAAAAAATATCATTGAGGGTGAATTTATTTGTGAGCCTTCAAAATCTGAAAATCAGCTACGACCACCGATGGATTTCTCACTGTGGCTTTTGGAAGGGAGAATGATTCTTATGGTATGAAAGCGAAGTTTGATGGAGAAGGAAGGCGAGAGGTCTTTTGCCAGGCTTGATTATAAATATAGGAAGATTATATAAATATTTGGACCAAAATCAGTATTAACCGTTAGTTTGACTATTCGAGGGGCCAATTTGTAATGGTTATAAACCACAAGGTAGATTTATGTAATTTCATAGTAAGAGGGGAGATTTGTATATTCCCATAGTAATAGGGGAGGTCAACGTAATTATCCCTAACATCTATTTTCTGGTCAATCCCATATTCTAGGCAAGTGAATCAAATCTTCCAAATCAAGCAAGTACAAGTCAAGTTGGAAACAAGATCGCATCTTGCAAATATGAAATAAATTATGAAGGGCCAATCAAATCGTGCACCTCACCAATTAAATATGGAAAGTCTTCCACTTTAACACTATAAATTATGGGTGTTTTCCAACAATTCAAACACACAGAATTGGACACACATAATTGTAGAGACAAAAATTGAAGCAAGAGAGCATTCAAGAAATATCAAATCCTTTCAAGCAAAAATCAAGGAAAATCCGGCGTTCAAGCCAAAATCAAGGCGTTCATCGTGAATAACACTCAAAATCAACGTTCGAATCACGAAGAAGTTAAAAGACCCGAATTAACGTTACCAAGGCGCAAATCCACTTTGGCGGAAGATCAAAGCATCGATTCTACCAGAAGTATTCGAGTCCAAGTCAGACATTTCAATATTCTAACGTTTAATTCGGGAAGAAGTCAAAAGACCCATGAATTAATGTTATCGAATATTCAAGTCAACATAAAAGGAGATCAAAACGTCAAGTTCCGCCCTTTGAAGTTGCAGAGAATTGAAGATAGCATTTTAAAAGTGAAGAATCAGAAGGTCCAAGTAGAGATTTTGTACTCACGAATTATTTCAATTAAATTCAAAAATCATTTGTAATTCTTTTCTTGTTTCAATAAATTGAGAAACACGAAATTTGTTGCAAAATTTGATGCACTTACCAAGAAAAAAGGAGTTGACACTTGACGTCATTTGATTGGCCAAAAAACAGATATTAATATCAATTAATTAATTATTTATTAGAAATTAAATTTGAAAAAATTCCTAAATTATAAATAAAAAAATTAATATTAAATATATCATTTTTCACGTGGCACAATTTTATTGGGCACAAATTTAATTTGCCTACAATCCTTTTTCCAAATCCAAATCCAAATACATCAATCCAAAACAATTCTAAATGCATTTTGTACAGAAGGGTACAAATGACTGTTCAAAAAGATGTACAAAAGTTTGGGTTGTGTTTTCAGAACAATTTCTTTTTGCACTTTTGTACATTTTCTGAAATGATCATTGTAATACCTTCTAAATGCATTTAATCCTAGAAGGTATGTACATCCTATAAACATGATTTAATACGAACGATTGAAGCACACTCGAAATATTTGTGCAATTTAAAAATTCTTATTATATTTATTAATTAATGAAATAAAAATAAAATAAAATAAAATGAATAACCGATGAAATTTTGATAAAATAGATTAACTCTAGAGCGTAACATAAAATTAAAAAAGATATTGATATGATTAATCAACTAAAGAAATTATAATTCTTTATGAAAGAAATTAAATAACTACGTATAAATAAGTAATTTATGTGGGCCTTAAGATATAATATAGAAAGATGTATTACTTTAGCATTATGATAAAATTATAATATATAAAACGCTTAGTCATGTATGCATTTAACTTTACAATAAAACCGACATTAATAAATTAAAATTGAAGTACGTACCTAAATAATTTAAAATTACTCTTTACTTTATGATTTTTGGAGTATGCGATTTAAATTAAGGACAATTATATTTACACCCCCAATCTATAGCTTCTTTACACAAACTACCCGTATCTTTTAGATAATTCATATACACTCATCAAAATATCATTATCACTTACACAGACCGCCCCTTACTTTTGGAAAATTACACACACACACCCTCTAAAAATATTAGCATCATTAAACAAACTACCCCTACTTTACGACTGTCAGGAGTAGTTTATGTAATTACGCAAAAAAGAGGGACGATTTATGTTAAATAAACTATAGGTCAGGAAGTAGAAATGTAACCATCCCTTTAAATTAATATCATAGGTTAATTAAAAAACCGTACCTTCACAACTTAACTTCTAATTCACTTTAGCGTTCGAAAATTAATATCAAACTGCTCTGTACTCGATCTCAAATCGATTGATAAAAATTTCAACTTGAGTTCTGTCTGTAATTAACAAACTAAATTTAAACTTGATTTCTTCATTTGATAAAATTAGTTGGACTAACATCGAGCTTGATTCATTAATTACTAAAGAATAATAAAAACATACTTCAGAGTATCAGACTAATAAGAAGCATTTTGTGTTCAATTTAACTAAAACTCGATCGTACTCATTTTTATTATTAATCAAACCTAAGTCGATCAAACTCACTTTCCAACTTTGATAGCCAGTAATTAATTCTAACCAACTAAAAAAATAATGCATTCCATTGGATTCAACTTGTTTATAACCCTAATCTCAATCCAACAATTTGCATCCCCACATAGACTACATATACTCATAATTTCACCCAAAATACTAAGAGACCTAAAATTTTAAATAATTATGACAATAATAATAATTAATAATAACATATTTTGAACGAACAACTGAAATTAATTATATAAAAAAATATACTTTGATTTCTTAAGCATCTCAGGGCATATACATAAACATTTCACATAGAAAAAGCACTTAATTTAAAAATAAAAAATAAACAAAAAGGCCACAAATTAAGCTAGATTAATTAGGCACTAATTATACTTGTTGATCTATGGGGTGGGTGGGAAATTGGAGGCCTATTATCATTATTATTGTTATTATTATTATTATTTGCAAGAAAGATGGATTTGCTCCTTTCACCAATCACAAGTGAGGAAAAACTGGAGCCCTTGATTGGTGGGTTCTTGGCTGCAGCAATAGGGCTTGAACAAGTGGTGTTGTGCCTTGGAAACGACGTCGTGGAGCTGCTGGATTTGCAGGTCTTGAGCTTCTTGTTGTGGGGATTGATCTCATCAATGTCAATGGGATGATGACGCTTGGGAAGGTCTTCTACGCTCCTCACATTTGATAAACTTGTGAATGATTGTGACTTCCCATTGTAGTGCTTAGACAGCCCTCTCCTACTCACCAAATCAAATTTTTTATTATTATATATATATATATATAATATTTTATAGTTTTTATTCTCTACAAAATAAATAGATTAGAATTATTTCTGGAATAATTATATTTACATCAAGATCACAAAAAGTGGTTCTATTACACGAGTAATTACATAAACAAGATCGATCGATGAATCACAACTGCACTTTAATAAACAATATATCATATAAATAGAATAGGGCGAATAGCAATATATCCTCCCGTTGATCTTGCAAATGAACAAATTACCCTCCTGTGAAAATAAAATAGCATTTTTAAAATGAAACAATTTACCTTCCTGTCTAATGAGGTAAATTGCTTCATTTTAAAAAATATACCGAAGTAAGTTGCTATATTTTAGAAAACACAGAGAGGTAAACTGCTATTTTTCTTTCACAAAGGGTAATTTGTTTATTTATAATATTACAAGGGCGTTGTTTGCATTTTTTTCCAAATAAAATATAAGCAACACCTACTATTATATTATACTACACCTACTAATACAGTAGAACAACCTTCTACCCATATAGCAGAGTCCAGAATATGACCTCTAAGGTCATAAAATTTTCGTCAACTAATTTAACCCTCATTGACAACAAAAAGTTAGGAAACAATTAATATTAATTAACTTCCTCGAAATTCAAGAAAATTATACTTACAATCCTCAACTATCTCAATTAAGAGAAATTATATAATTAAAGATTTACTTAATAATAATGTTACTTTCTTGTTAATGATATTCTATTCCAAGTATATATTTTATTAGAGGAATGAAATTTGAGCATAATTGAGGGATATTTTTTGTAATTACTTAAAAAAAATTTACAGGAACAATGTTCAGTGCTCTGGAAAAGGAAAAGAAACAATCGTATTGAACTTAAGATGGACTAATTTTTATTTTATTTTTTTGTTTCACAATCTATTTGTCTTTGTTTTTTTAAGTAAATGGATTATAATCACATGTGACATCAATTATTGACATAATTCATAAATACTACTAAAGTGAAAAGATATCTCAGCTTTACAGCAATATCTTGCATTTTTATTTTATTTAATATTAAGTATTATATGTACAACTTTTTTTTAAATACAATAAATAAGGTTTAGAATAGTGTTTTGATCCTTTTAATTTTTGCAATTTCAATCCATTTATGAAGTTCAACTCCACGAACGTGAACGCTAAATTATGGGTGGGGGTGGTGGGGGGGAAATAAAAAGATGTATACAATTGGAAAAAACCAAAAATATTGACAGAAAAGAGCTAATAATAACAAAAGCCTAAATTTTAAAATGGTATGAGAGATATACATGTATTTTTTTCCAACAATAAGATTGAATTCCTCTTAAAAATAACTAAAATTATAAAAATTAAAAAAATAAAGTTTAGAAAATTAAACAATGAAAACCCAAGTAAACTTAAGTTAAGAGATCAATAAATAAATTTAAACCTAAAAAAAGGCAATAAAATTCACTATAAAAAAGAAATAATAATAATAAAAAGTGTGTTTCAAAAAAAAAAAAAAAAATGATAGAAAGTAGACAAGTAGAAAGTAAGAACTTACTTAAGAGGAAGTTGTTGGAGTAAGGAGGTCATGTCTTGCAAGGGTGATGATGATGATGATGATGGTGATGAATCATCATCATCATCATAACAAGACTTCACTTCTTCATCATCACACACTACTCGTCTGCAAGAACTGGGATGATGAACCATAAGCATGACTTGCTCACCCATGATCCCATGGTTGCTTTCTCTGTTCAAAACCGACGTCGTCGAAGACTCCATACTCAATCTCATTATCCTCAAACCAAAACCTATCTTTTTCTTCTACTAACAAACCCTCCCAACAATACACCACGCACATATATATAGATATAGGGAGATGGTTAGCAGCCTTTATATATAGTTTGTAAAACAATGTGTGAACAGTGTGGAATTTGATCAACTTTTGGGTGAAAATAGAGAGAGGGATATGTATAGATAGACAGATGGACAACTGAGGTTGGGAGCCATTTGGATAAGTACGAGAACCACTACACTCAATTTCTTTTCCATTGCCTTTTTCCTACGTTTTTTATGCCAAAATTTCGATCCCAATTTAATTTCATCTAACCAAATTAATTATAAAATAAATATAATATATATATATTGCAAATGAAATTCAAATTTTACCAAGTCGAATTCGAACAAGAATTTTCCTATTTTATCAACTTTAATATGGATATTCATCAAAAAAATTCAGACTCAATTAGATTTAATGAATCTAAATTAATTATATAATAATGTAATGTATTTATTATATGATTTGTGTGTATATAATTTAAAAAAATGATCAATTATATTGAATAGATCATACTTGCTTCGTAATTAAAATTTTTTTTCAGTATCCTTCTCTATTAACTTCATGCTGCATTCCATACTTTATATGTATTGAATTGAATATACGAATGATTATCATATACGGTTAATTTCTTAAAAGTTCAAATATGTAAATTACACAAATCTTGATTCTCTCTACTTGTGTATACGTGTACTTATGTATTTTTGGGATGTTAAAATTAAGATCCATCCGATCTCGATTTTACATCTATATTTCTTGTAACAATCATATTATATTAAAATATAAAGAAATACTTGAGTATATTTTTTATACAAGAAATATTTGGATAATTCTGACTTCGGTCATTATTACTATCGCGTGTTCTACGAGCATAAATTGCTTGTAAAAATATTTATAAATTACTCATCAATATAGTCATATAGATTTAATTTTGTAAGAAATGATTCCTTGTTATCAGCTGAGTGTTGGCTAAATACTCAGCTTTATATGGAATTACTTGAGATATAATTGAAAATATTAATTCAAATCGAGTTTGAACGGATTTGAACTAATTATATGACAACTACAATACATTTGTCATGTAATTTATATACACTTTAAAAAAAATAATTATTACATAATAAGTATATATACTTACATTGTAATTGATTTGATTCGACTGAAACTTCTTTCTATGAGATTTTTGAGAGAAACATAATATTAGTATGGTAGAGTTTGGGTAATAATGAAATAACATTTTTCGTCTTGTAACTTAGGGTGTTTTTAATTTTAGATCCTATTAATTACGGAATTCTTGGTCCCGTAATTTTAAAAAAGTAGCATTTTTTGTCACATTGATACCTTTCCGTTGAATATTTAACGGAAAAAGCCACGTGACCTTTAAGAGCATGAGACCAAAAATGCTAATTTTTTAAAGTTATGAGACAAAAAGTGAAAATGTAGAAACATATGGGACCACAAAGTGTAAGGGCTCTAACTGTCATGTGTTATCTATACTATTATAAAGAAAAAAAACTTTTATTGATACAAAGTGGTAGTTATCATACCACTACACCAAATTTTTAAATGCAAAAAATGCCCTTTATTTATAAATCTATTTAACTTTCCAATTTATATTAAATTAACTATTCAATCACGTCCTGTAAAAAAATTAATTCCATGTAATTGTTGCACTCACAAATTAAATTTACTCATTTTTATTTAATTATTATTATTAAATTAAAAAATATCATATTAGTATCAAATTAAAGTTTCTATTTTCAATTTAATTCAAGTAAAACATATATTAAAAATTAATGTATTAAAAAGTTATAGCAGCTTTTACAGGGACAAATTAATTATGAGTGCCGATAAAATAAAAATATGAATAAAATTATACATATAGGTATTGCGTGTCACGGTGTTTAATTTTATTAAAATATTTAATAAAATATATCATAAGATTAAAAATACTATTTTTTAAAATTACAATACAAAAATAAAAATCGTATAATCAACAACACTAAAAATAAAAAAAAATCCTAAATTATAAAATGAAAAGTGTTGTTTTCCCGGTAATAATTATAGATAAAAAGCTGCAAGATATGGAAGGTGGATGGGAGATTCGGAGTTATCCAATTCCGTACTTGGGTGCCCCCCCCCAACACCTATCCTACCCACCTGTTAATGATAAAAATGGAAACCTGTCGAAATCCTCAATCTCAATGCTTGGCGCGTGCCCTGCAACAGTTGGTTTTATCCACTCAACTCTTATTTACTTTATGTAATAAAATTATGGTAAATTACAATTACCTCCCCAATGTTTAGCGTAATTATAAATACCTTTTTATTGTTTGAAAAATTATAAATAATTTCTTGATGTTTGATAAAATTATATAATTTTTGGATGGAGGTATAAAAATATTAGATAAAACATTTATAATTATTTTATTTATTTTATTGAACCAAATATTCGATTATTATATGATAATTTTGTTTCATGTTTTCCTGACAAGCTATTCATTTGAAATAAAATTATGAAATATCAAAATTGCCCAAAGTAAGACAAATTGGTTGTTATAAAAAAAACCAGCATTTTTTTGTTAGCAATTTTTCATAATTTTTCATTTAACTTTTTAATTTTCTAAAAATTAAAATAAATTATTATTTTTTAATGGAAGGCAATGACTGCTAATGTTTTCTTGAGTTCTCAACAATAGACGACTAAGTTTCCCAAAAAGGATGCATAGTGTTTGAATTCATTTTCTTTATGTTTTGTACAGATAGAGAGAAAAAAATAAAGATAAATAAGTATGTGTTAGAAATGTATGTATGTTTGGATATAATTTAAAATAAGTATTGTATGTTTGATATTGTGTTTTTTGAGACAAAAATTATAATTTATTGTCAAATCATGTTTGTTTTATACATTTATATATATGTGTATATATATATATATAAGGGTTGTATGTTTAATTTTATATTTTGAGAGACAAAAATCACTTTTCATTGTCAATTCATTGTCAAATCATGTCTTTTCTTTATATACATTTATGTATTTGTGTGTGTGTATATATGTATATATTTATATTAAAACAATTAAAAATACATAGATAAGGTATTTCTATATTACGATAAATATTGAGTATGTTTTATTTCGTTCCGAAAATAACTTGAAAATAAAAACAAACATAATGATGATGTTCCCAATTGGTTAAATACTTTGTCAGATGTCTTGTCTATTTAGGTGGGTTTTTAGTTATTTTTGGCAGAGTTAAGGACAATTCGGTAATTAGATAAGAGGACAATGAGGGCATGAATAACAATAAAAATTCAATCTGGTTGAGTTGCATCTGGCTGGGCTAGAATCCTGCATAACAAACATGCCCTTAAGGTATGTTAATTTTAGGAGTGTGTTTGGTTCCTACGATTATGAACGATAGAATTAATTATTATGAAGAATCACATTTTTTGGTTCATAATATTAAATTTTGACATTAATATTAGGTTTAGTCTTATGAATATCAATTTATGGGATAGTGATGTTCTTTTTATTTTTATTTTTATTTTGTCATGAAAATTACCTTTTTTTTGCTTTATTTCATAAAAATAAGATGAAAACCACATTTTTTTTCCCACGAAAATAAGACGAAAATCACTTTTTTTCACCTTTTTGTTTTTCTTGTGAAAATAATTTAAAGACACATACGTGCTGGGATACACACAACATAATATGTTAAACCAAATTGCATAAAATGCATAATAGAATTAATCATCATTTTATTTCCTTAAGTATATTTAAAAAATATCGGATAAATTACATAAAATTCCCCTGTGTTTTTATTTTTTAGCTAAAAACCCTCTGTGTTAATTTTATCGGCTAAAAACCTCCTGTGTTTTTTAAAAATATGCATACTCTCCCCTGCCGTTAGTTAGAGTTGACGGTGTTAAATTTTTAGAGCAATTGACCGTTATACCCTTGTTATGATAGCCATTGATCTTCAATTGTTTAAAATGAACGGTTCAGATTTAAACTTATTTTAAAATATATTTTATATTAAAAATATATTTATATTTATACAGTTATATATAAATATGTATATTTATATATTTATATGTATGTCTAGTTATATATCTACACATATACAATTATATATATATATATATATAGGCGGCGGTCGGCCGTCGCCTGCGCAAGAGAGTCGCCCCCGTAGAAAGGGGTGACCTCGCCGTCGCCTGTGCAGGCAAAAGGGGCGATGGCCGAGTCGCCGCTGTAGAAAGGGGAGACCTCACCGTCGCCACTTGACCTGTGCGACAAAGGTCGCCGATCTCTTCTCCGGGGGCTTCCATCGTCAGATGTATACATATAAAATAAATCTGAATTTGAATAAAATATATTTTAAAAATGAAGTAAAAATATTTTAATCTTTAAAAATTTAAAAGTAATAAAAAAAGATTAATATTTTTAAAAAAAGTACAGTAATTCTAATTTAAATGTTATTGATAAATAATACAACTTAAAATATTTGATATACTTTTTAAAATATTTTAATAATTAATTAATATATTTTATAAATAAATATAATCTATTGAACATATGCAAACTGAATAACAATTTAATTAGTTGGTAATATATAATTATTTTTATTATATTCATATAAAATTTTAAATTTGAATAGCGAATTGTTAATTAATTTTTGTATTGTGATATGTTAATTTAAATTTTAAAATTTTAAAACTTATATATACATACATTTTAGGTATTTTGATATTTAGTTAATATATTATAAATAAAATAATTTATTAAAATATATAAATATTAAATAATAAATTAAATTAATGAATAATATATTATTTATTAAAATGATGCTTCTTATCGAATAAGAGTAGAAAATACTTGCACACTTAAATGTCTAATAAAATGGGGTAAAATGGACATTTACTACTAAAAGTAACAGTAAAAAGGCAAAAAATGATGCAAAATTGCATCAACAATGCGTGTTCATCACTCTCCGTTAAAATCTAACGGAGAGGGGTTATTTTGCTGTGTTTAAAATAATACAGGGGGTTTTTTGTCTATAAACATAACACAGAGGGGTTTCGCGCTATTTTCTTAAAATACAGGAGGGTGTTATGCAATTTACCCAAAAATATCACATCGTATAACTCTTAAATATCATATGTGCACTGCATGTATTCTTTTGATAAAAAACTTGATTGAAAATCAGTTATAAATGCCAAAATGCAAAATTTCTTAAAGTTGAAATGGTAAAATGATAAAAGAAAAAAAAAATAGATGCCAAAGTGCAAAAATGATCATGTTCGGATGATAAATATAATTAACATTTTTTTAAGCCGTGAATATATAATTATATCAATATTTTCAATAATTAAACAAATGATTATTTCAATCGATACATCAATACAACTAAAAATAATGAAATAAATTACAATGAACTCACATAAACTGAAACAGATACACACACGTCTGATGGGCTCAGAATTATAATCTCAAACTTCTTTGTAGATCCTCTACGATAACTATTAAGCTAAAACATCATTGATTCCAGCACAAAAGTGAATTTCTATATGACAATGAACGATTAAAAAACATGAAGCTGAACAATTAATTATGGTATTCAAATGTAACAATTGCATGATCACCGCAATAATAAATGATACCAGTAGCAAAATATCGAATAATTATAATATAATATATATTAAACAATTTATTTTATTATTAATCATTTTTAGTATGTAATTAAATTATTTGAAAATTTAGTCCCGTAAATTTGTTAGAGAAGTAATATGATCCTTTAGCCTTTTGATTTCGTGATTTTAGGACAAATTTGATCGAAAAATAGCAAGTATCAGCTAAAATTGAAAACGCATCTTATTAATTAAATTATGATGACAAGACAAGTGATAGTTGATGTATAAAAAAGGCAATGCCGGAAATATTATGCATGTTTGTCACGTTAGCAAAAATCAACTAATAAGATAGAATTTTTTTAAAATTCTAATGCACACATGATTGACAAATGCAACTTAATCAAATTTAATTTTGAATTGAAATCAGTATTGATCGTTAGTTTGACTATTCGAGGGGCCAACTTGTAATGGTAATAAACCAACAAGATAGATTTATGTAATTTTCATAGTAAGAAAGAAGATTTGTATATTCGCATAATAACAGGGCAAGTCAGCGTAGTTATCCTTTTTATAAAATTATTATCATTAGCATAATAAAACTTATTGTTGCAATTATAAAATACAAAAATTTTCATTTAATACAAATTAGTGGTAATATTAAAATAATTATTAAATTTTTTATCATTAAGTCTCTTTTCTAAAGTTTATCTTAATATTAATAATATTTATAAAGGTGAATGGTTTTATCATAATAATAATAATAATAATAATAATAATAAAGTAAATTGAACTACCAGTAGTACGTAGGTTACACGTGGATATATTGCGCGTGAATCTTTCGAACTCTCTATCTAGAAAGCTGTGTGGATAACAGGATAAGGACTCTTCATCTTCTTAATTATTATTTCCTCAGTCGTCGGATATAAATACAATACTCTCCCGGGCCGGGGGCTCTCACCGTTTTGTAATCACACTTTACGGCGCCGTTTTATTGCCATCATATTAGCAGCATGCAGTTCAACCCTCTTCGTATTTTATCGGTACTGCTAGTTTTGAGAGACTCCATTTGTGTGCTTAAAATTTTTAAATAAACTATAAAAATTTATTATATTTTGTGTGAAATTAAATAAAAATAATCTAAAATGATACAAAATAATAAAATAAAAGGTAAATTCCAGATACCTCCCGTGAAGAATGACATAATACAAGAAAAAATTACACGTTTCTCCTGAGATTTGGTGTGATTATACATAAACTCCTGGTTTTGAGAAATTACACCTAAAACCCTTGATTTTTTTCGGATAACAAAAAGTCTCTCAATTAGTCAAAATTCATCGAAATTACTGATGTTAAAAAAAAATATATATTTATCTTCAATTGACTTATTACTAATTTAGATTTGTCAAAACAAATAGTTTTATGACTAATTTACCCTCATATGTTTTCACGCGTTAATGCATAACATGAGGTATATTTTCCCAATTATATGGGTAGTTTAGTCAGAAAGAATTATTTGACCTACAATAGATCAATAATAACTAATAAGTCAATTGAGGGATTTTTACTTAGTTTTTTTTTAGGGTAAATTGCATAAAATCCTCCTGTGTTTTTAAATTTTAGCTAAAAACCCCCTGTGTTAAAAAAATAAACAAAAAACCCCTGTGTTTTTAAAAAAATATTGCATACTCTCCCCCTCCGTTACAAACCCTAACGGTGTCAAATTTTTACAGAATTGACCGTTATGGTTAAATAACCCTTTTAATAAACAACCATTGATCTTTAAATGTAAAAAATGAACGGTCCAAATCTTTAAGTTTTAATTATATATTTTATAATTATATATACAAATATATAATAATACTACATTGTTATATTATACATATATATTTCCCCATATATATTGTGTTTGGCCGACGAGCCGGCCTGTTGAGTCCGCTACTGTCTCCTGCGACGGCTTCGCCGCCCCTCCCCATTTTGACAGACGGGCGACGCCTGGGTCCGCCCTGCAAGAAACGGGGCGACCTTCGAACTGCGTCGCCCTCCATATAAATGCCATTCCGCCATGTCAAATCTATCCAACTCCCTTTTTCTGAAAGGGGCGCGGCTAAATTTCAGCGGGGCGTTTTGCCCAGATCCTAGGCGAACGAAAGAGGGCGACGCTTGAGGCCGACCTTTTGCTAAAAAATGCGGGCGACCTTTCGCGTTCGAACTAAAAATAATAACTAAAGAATTATTACCGTCACCAGATCTACACCCTTTCGTGGAAGGGGAGACGCACAAATCGAAGGGGGTTCGAACCTGGATGTACTGGGCGTCGGGCGTTAGCTTCCCCAGACTAAATTGGGCGATTCGCCTCCGGCCAATAAACCTATTGCGCCGACGCAGTGGCAAAACAGGACGTGGCCGCGCAGGAGATGAAGAACCAAATCAAATTTTTTTAACTTTTTCAGAATATATTAAAATTTAACGGAAGAGAGAAAGATTTCTCGCATGTATTTTATACAAACCGGGAGCTTTTTTTTTGACGTATTAAGTTATACAGTGGATATTTATCTACCTTATTTCAACACCAAAACACATGGTGGGTTTGATCTTGATGCAATTTTAACCCCCTTAATTTTTAACTATCAGTAAAATTAATGATCGAACGTTTATGGAACCTAATAGAGAAACATCTTTCGAGTAAGACGGAAAAGCAAATATATACAATACCGGGTTTGCAGTGTGTTTGAGAATGGTTGGGAATTTTCCAAACTATATAAGGAAGGGTTTACGTTGTTTTACGTCAAAAAACTCTTTTGGGAAATGGGGAGGATGTTTATCCATAAATTAACAAAATTTATTCTCGTTTTGTTTAAAAATGATTTCAATATCCACCTCGATGATATGTTTAATTATACAAACTAAAATAAAAAAATTGGCAGTTACATTCGGGTTTAGGTTTCTAATTCCAAATTTTGTAGGGGTAACTGATCAAAAATATTTATTTTTAAGAATACTCATCCCTAAAAGTATCTTTTATGTACTATCACTGTCCTATAAATTAAATTTACATCTATCCTTACCTCAAATAATTTTTATATTTTCGCAAATATATTTCTATTTTAAAAATGTCAGCGAAGATAAAAGTAGTAATGTTCCATTTGAGGGGAACTAAATAATTTATTTTTATTGAATGGGTATTATAAATTTTTCAATCAAATCTTAATTCGGTAAGAAGTTATGTTATAATCAAAATCTTGGAAAAAATAATTGGTAAACACTAAATTATTAAGTTAAATCATTTATTTTTAAAATTATGAGGACAGAAAAAATTAGGTGAAAATTCATTATGAGCACTCCTTGGATTAGGCATGGTTTTTTACACCAAGACCACCTTTATCCTTTTTTAGTGATAATTACATTACATCTACTCACCAATAAATACTATTATCAATATAGCCAAACCATCCATAACTTTAAATAATATAGTTACAAAACACCCAAATCATGGTACTACCTACTTCCTTTGACAAAATATTTAGCATTATTAACACAATATCTGCCATATTTTTGGGACTGGTTAGGGGATAATTTTTGGGGTCATAATTATGTGCAACACACACATAAGATAGTTTGGATTGGGTAAATAATCCCAATATGCCATAGCGTCAGGGTAACATCTGTAAATTATCCCATAAAAATATACGTATACCACATTTAATATTTAAAACATGAATTCAAAATAAGAAGCAAATCCTAGCTTGTTATTTAGAAACAAATTAGTAAGAACTCGGACTACTTAAGGTTACCTTCTTTTAAATTCTAATTATTAATTAATTTTATATATATTATGCATTTTGATAGTTTTCAATAGTAAATTTGACATTAATTTATTATCTAGTCTAGGGGGTGGGGGTGGCAGTCCATGTAGGCGAAGGGGGTGGGGGTGGTGAGAATCCACATCCTCCAATTTTTTTAAAAATATTTGTTATATTTTAATATGTGTATAATAAAATATAAATAATCGTGAAGATCAAAAATATAATAAATGAATTATATGAACATTGCAATGAACAAAAATTATTAAACATAAACAGATATAAAATAATGATATAAAAATTAAATAAATTAGCTTTAAGGGTTATTTTTAATTGAATAAATATTTCGCACCAAAGAGGTAGTTAATAGTAATAGAAATCTTCTTAATTAAATAATCTAGTCTTCAGTGATATATACGGATATATTTCTGTATAATTGATATTTTTTTATATTTTTGATATACAGGAAAAAAAAAGAAAATAAAATAATATAACTACACCATTAACTGGATACTATTGTTATACTTTTTATCTAATTTAAATTTTTAAATGTGTATGGAATAAAAAAATCATGATTTTGATGAATTTTTTTTAAAAAAAAGATGAATTCATTTCATACTCACAACTTTTATTATGGTTTCAAATGGGTGGGGATTTTTGATTTTTTAATATATTCTCACTTTATCTAATACAAAATTTAAGTAATTTACTTTTTTTTCCTTTTAATAACGAATTATGCAATACAATATCCGAATCAAAAAATTGAACAAAAATTACAAAAAGAGGCAATCAAAAATTAAAAATAATTTCACAATAAACTCAAATAAAAATGAGTAGAAATATCCCATACATCAAGATAATTAAAGGTTCGAAATTTCAATGTATCCTCAAAAATTTAAGTTATGTTCGATTTTTCTGACCTTAGGTTCTTAATACAACTATATAAAGAATCGTTTCAAAAATTACATAATAATTTTAATTCAGCCTAGGTGACGCTCTTTTGAATGAAGAAATAAAAAATTGCAATTTTTTAGGTCCTCATTTTTAGAGTTTTAAGGACCTTTTTTCAATTTAAGTCAAATTATAACGATATTTTCTTAACAATTGGCATCACAATAAGTTGAATTTTTTTTCAAATTGTTATTATATATACATTCACCGTGATCTTTATCCCAATATATTAAACTGAAACATCAAAAATCTCTCCACTAAAAATACCTGCTATCTAATGATTATCTATTAATTAGGAACAAGAAAAATTGTCATTGCAGAATTACCGAAAAGTAGAAAATTCTTTTTAATTTGTAGAATCACAATGATGAAAATCATAATAAATTGGGACTATATTACAAGACCAGTAGCAATTATTAGAATTAAAAATGTCAATTTTTTTAACTACAAATATAAGTATTTAATATATTTATTTTAATAAAAAGAGTTTTTTTTTTTTTTTGTTATAAAATTATTTAAAATTAAAGATTTAAGGAAACCTGAAAAAATAAATAAATAAAAAGGTTTATGAGTTTCAATTAGTTATTTTGGTTTGTTGGTTTAGAAAAACAAAAGTATTTTTAGTATACATTTCAAAAGATTATCCATATAGTAAAAACACTGGAGGGATTCCTAGCAATTCCTTTTTGGTGGGTTTGGGATAAGCGATTTTCCCTAATGTTAAAAGATGATTATGGAAGCAAAGTGCACCCATCAATGATGAGCGGTGGAAATAATCTCAACATTATAGTTGAAAATCCAAATTTAGGTTAGTTGATACATTTATTTATATGTTTGCTTTCTATGGATTTTTAAATTTACTTTTTTGGAAAAAGTAATATAATTTATTTGATTTTAATTCGATAAATTTAATTTTATAATTAGAAGTTGGGAAAACACATTAAATTACGTGTGTAAATGTTAATAATTTTATTACACTATAATGGGATTAAATGAAGAGAGGAATGAAGATTATCATGCACAAATCAGAGGGGTTAATTAAGGAATTAAATTCTCTTATTGTGAGCAAAATTAATTGATTAAAATTTAAACAAAAAATAAAAGAATGGGTGTGAAAAAAATAATATACATGTGAGGTATTTTAGGTCCACTACATATTTTGCCTAAACCAGGTGGGTAAGTGATTTTATAAGCCCCTATCATTTACATTTGTAATCTAGAGAATCCCAGTCTCTCCTTTACTTTAAGCAATTCCTTATCAATATAGAATTTAATTAAAAATTTATGTCATTATAAATAAAGTTGTCTTTCCGTTAACTGTCCTTGACACTTACAGAAGCTTAAATTTAGCTCCGTTCGATTTTGGAGTGAATACATCAAGGAGCTGCTATGCGCTGCTCTGTTAAGTGTTGATCCTCCTATGAATACTTAGCCGGGGTGCTTTTGACATGTCCATGATTGCTTGAATGAAAGGGGGTTACGACTTCGATGCTACCACTTATGTCGTTTAACTATGAAAGAAAAAGTTCTCCGCTAACGGAAATGCTAAATCTACAGCAAGCTCTTTTAGAACTCAAAAAGGTTTCTTCTAATGGTATTCCTCCTACGATATGGGAATACCTTGTGATACTCACTTTTTCGCTTTTAACTGAGCGATGTTTATACTTAAGGTAGATCTGCGGGAAATTCCCTCCCCATTGGTGGGGGGATCGAATAGAATTATCATACTAAATGTCTCATATATGGGCACCTGCAATTTTTAAGTCCTGAAAGGGGGTAATTGGCTATATGGCAATAAGTACTCTTTGGGACAGATGTGAATGAAGTTGACCTTTAATGGTCCTTTTTTGGGTATCATGATTTTTGTAGTGGGTTAACTTCTGGAAGACATCCATTCATGCTTTAGTAAAATTTCAATATTATTTGAAGTGGACTCCACGAGTCTCCCACACGCACCTTCTTTGAATAGAGGGTCAAATTAATTTTCTTTGAAAGAAGCCTTTGTTTAAGAAACCATATATCGACTATCTACACACAAATTACCGCCATGTGCCTTCCAGGATTTTGGGAATCGTACAAATTGTCACTTTATATGGACAATGCAATCATTTTTGAAAATTTTGGGTGGAAATTTTTTCTTTTTATATTATTGCAGCTGGCCAGGGTAAGTTTTGGTCCACTTTGAAACTAAGTAATAATTAGGAACTTCTTAAGGAGCCGAATGCCTCTTTCTTTTTTCCTTTGTTGCAGGTTTTAATATTAGAGTCTTTTTGGTTTTGAGGGTAATGACACTTGATCACATATTAAAATTGAGGAAAATCTATTCCCCTTCCAAGGTGTTTGGGAGGTTCTAGGTTAATGCTATCTAATTACGATTCAAGACATCGATATAGGCGCTTTGTTAACTTTTTTGCACTTACATTTGTGGTTTCTCAGAAAAGCAATATTAGTCCTTCAAAATTTTGTCTTTTTTGGGTTAGCTAATTTCAAGAGTGCGAAGCTCCTTCTGGGTTGGTTGGAACTTTTATGTGTTGGGCTTCTTCGTTTGTTACTCGATGAGTCGTCTTCCTCTATATGAATTGTAATATGGGTTCTTGTTGCCCCTTGCCTCTTTCAAGACTCATCCATAGGTTAGGTTTTTTCAGACCTAAGCTCACCTCGTAACCAAAACTTCCGAATGGCCATCGCATATTATCACCCTATGCAAGAGACTAGTAAAACCTGGTAACATAATAAAAATTTCCCATCTCTCCTATGATAGAGAGAGTTGAATCATTCCTATTGGGAAATATATACAATTGCTTTGGAATTTAGAGGGTACGTCTTCCTAGGAATAATGTATATTATATAAAAGAGAAATGTACATAAACAACTTTATATAGGCAAGGGTTTTTTTAAAGGAAATTTAGGGAGTCGCCTAGGGAATACGAGAGCTGATTATGCCACTTGGGGGACATAACCTACCCTCCTTTGAAGCCATAAAGGGGAGTATCTGAGCGAACTACTTTCAAGGTGGTATACTTACACTGTCCATCTTTGATTGTTATTTGCCTCAAAATAAATCGAAGAATATCAGTGGGGTTCAGCCGTGAATCTAAGAAGAATCCTAACTTTTACTCTAAGAAAGTTGGCTAAAGTTATTTGTATTATGATTTAGTGCGTGCATTCTGTGTGGGAACAAAACTCCCCATCTTTTGTTGTTATTCAAAGATGGATTTAATTGGGTGTTTCTCCACCAACTGTCCGAAGCTTCGAGATTACCTTTATACAATTTTCGTATAGTGGCCCTCTTATTCTCATTTCTTTGATTTTCTCTTTCCTTGATCAATAATGCGAAATTTCTTCCCATAGGGTTAGGAGTTGGTCTCAGGGTCTCGTTACACTATATGGTCTGATGAGTTCCCCTTTTTGATGGGCTCATGAACTGTTCCTCAGTGGCTTTTACCTATGCTATGTCGTTTTGGCTTTTACTTAATCGGGCGTGTCCTTAGTCTGTCGCCTCTCTCACTTAGGATCACAACGAAAAATTGTTGTGTAAGTATGCAACTATTGGGGAATGAGTAATTTGTCTCTATTTTTAATAATGTTTGCATTTCTTCTATAGTAAAATGTCCTATGAATCGTGTGAAAACTACAATAACATTTTGTCGGAATTTTTTGGAAGCCAAAACTGGGGACCGGTCTTAGTATTCTGAGGACCAGGCAAACAGATCATATAAGTTTCCATGGCCCATGAGATGGCTTGAATGACATGGCGAAGAATGGGTTGTTCACAGCGTTCTCTTTGGAATGCAGAGGTATATTCTTTATAACCCATTCAGATAATCTGGTTTATTTGGAGTGGAAACATCCTCCTTAAACTAACTTCCTTTTCTTACCACATCCTTCATCTTGAGGCTAAATACTCCTCAGACCATTGTTGATATGTTTAATCGGTAGTTTTCGATTGCCAAGAGTTTACCGTCAAATCTACAAGATGACACGCAAATCTTCTTGGTCCCAATAGAATTTGGATTAAAAGTCCCCATACCAGATAGTCCTTTAGAGAAACGCCTTAATCTACCATAGAGATGATTCTTGGGTGGCAGAGTGGTCACTTCCAACAAAAGCTCCAATAATTAAATTGGTGTGAAGGTATCCTTTTTTCACAGGAACTCCCCATTCTTTTTATGATCACGTGCGAAGAAGGAGCCTAGCTTTCGGTCATTTTCCGATGTTGTTTTTCTGCTACTCAGCTAAACTGGTGCAGTAATAAAGACCACAACCTTTAAAGCTTAATCGATTTGGAAACAACTGGTCGACCATAATTGTGTTAGAATAATGTTGAAAAAATCACTCTAGTAAAGAAGTACAAAAGATTGTTGACCCTTGTGACTACCATATTTTTAATCCTATTAGTGTATTTGATGCAAGTAGAGTCATTTTCCTAAACCTAAAGACAGCGTAGATAGGCTGTTCTTGGTGCGTTCAATTGGGACTGCCATTCTGTAATTCCGGCACATTTTGGTTGGAAGTCAAATTTGCAAGTTTCACGAGGGGAATATATCGTTTATTCATGAACTTCCTTATTTTAGTGATAGGACCATGCATTGCTCTAACCCTCTTCGGTGCTATAAAAAAAACCATATTGGACTTTGATACACAGGTTCATTTGTTCAATTGGAACACCCTTCTAAAAGCATCTCCAACAGGTATCTATTGAGGTGTGTTCTTATGATGGTGTGGATGCTTAAGCTTTTGTTGGGTTTTCTATGTAGGCTTGGAAATCCTTACACTTGTATTAGACTGACTCCGCCTGGGTCCTATCCCAGTAGAGGGCTTAGTTATTAGTGATGCCCATACACTACTGCATTCCCTTACTGCTTAGGTATTTATGCAACCATTTATGTTAATTGGCATTCGCCATAAAATTTCAGGGAGAAGCCTTCTTACCCCGAGGAGGGTTAAATGACGAAGTTTGTCTAATTTTCGAGTGTGATCCACTAAGATATGGCAGAGGAGGTTGGGGAAAAGATCCTTTATCACAACTGCTTGGGACCTTCCGAACAGGGTAAGGAGGACATTTGTCACTACCTGTTTGGATAAGCTTGAGTGTTCCCAAGGACTTAGGCGGCACAATACATTGTTTGCTAAAGAGATTTGTTTGCGTATTGTAATAATTCCTTATAGATATCCCACCATTTTTAGGTATTATCGAGTCCTTATAGACTGCAATCAATTATTCGTCAATAAATTTCGCCTCGTGGTTTGATTCTTTGATGGATCTTCTTGAGCTCCTTTTCTTAATTTGGGAACCGCTAGAGTGCAAGCTTCTAAGATTGGGTAACATTTTTTGCTATATATAAACAATTTGTAATTTGCAAACTAAACGTTTTACGAGATTTCAAAGATCATGTATCAATTATTTAAAATATAATGATATATTACTTGTAATAGAATAAATAAAATGAGTGTATATTAATTTTAAGTATGAAAATGTTTTGTGTTCATGTAGACATGAAAAATTGTCACTCGAGATCTCTTGAGAATACTAACAATTAGAAGCTTCTCGCTTAAATAGAGGTGGGCAAATGTTCTAATTATTATTGTTTTGAGGTCTCAAAGCTGGATTTTGCGGGGGTCTAAGGTCTTTCGAAAGGGGGGAGAGAGAACTGTTGTTATGGATAAAGCAGTCACAGGTTTATTATTTCCTTTCAATCTAGTGACTTTAATGGCGGAATATGTCGAGTATTGTCTATCTAGAATTTTGAGAGTTCACAACAAGATTTGAGAGTAACTTCCTCTGATTAGGATATTGTACTTTACTAGTGTGCCTTCTCAACTCATTTTTCTCAAATCCATATTTTGTCCACTTGATTTTAGCCTCCTATGTTTGGATTTCAATCGGAAACTTTCTTCAATAAAATAAGAATAACTAGAATCCTACTATTTTAATTAACACTGCAACATATTATATGTAAATTTCCAGCCTCAAATAAATTTGATAAGAAGTAGAAGATGAGAGCAGAGAGAGAGAGATAGATATGAGAGAGGCAATTTTCCCTTCATCTGCTTTATTTGTTATTAGCCCTATTGTAATAAATGTTTCGTTGACTTTTGTTCTTATTCCTTTCTTTCCTCCTTTTGAACTTGGCATTGAGTGTTTGTATTTTCCCTTTACCCAACCTCATTCTCACCGTATCTAGATGAGAGACAACTTTACAAGATTTTTCAAGTAGGTTGTTACATGAACTTGCCAGCTCATATAGTGCTAATAATAGATGAGCTCGCGTTAAGTGAGTCCTAACCTTTTTAGAGCTTGTGCGGAATGAGCTCTAACTTTTTTATTAGAGCTCCGGTGAAATGAGCTCTAAGCTTTTCTACAACTCCATCTTTTTAGAGCTCAGGTATATATAGCTCCTGTGAAATGTTTGCTAAGAATTCATATTTCATAGGTGTTTATAGTATTTTAATTTTGTTCTCTTTTAATATTTCTTCCCTTATCAATGACTAAAATCAGTAAATAAATTACATTGATTCAACAATACATCAATATGGCTAAAAATAAATAAATTACAAAGTACTCAAATCAAGTGAGATAAACACTCACATATTCGGCGGGACTCGACCCATGACCTTGAGTTTGTTCATAGATTTCAGCTTTAATCTTAACCATTAGGCTAAGGCATCATTTATGACTACAATAATGCAAAAATATAAATTTAGAGAGATAAAAGTGCCATCAAGCACATATAAAGTATTTGACCCAACATTTCCACTATAGATCAAATCATCTGTGTGCTTGTTTGGTTGGAGAGAAATCAATGTATAGAAAGTGAAAATAAAAGATAATATAAAAAAAAATTCGTATTTGATTAGGTGGAATAGATTAAAAGAAAGTAAAACTGAATATATATGAAACCCCTCTATAATTCAATTTTGTTATCGTCAAAATTGAGAAGAACTATATATATTATAATATGTAATATATGGCCAAAAGTACCAAAATTACCTATTTTATTTCTTTTGTACTCTACTACATATACATATAATTTTTCTCTAATTCTTTTTCCCTTCTAACTATAACACCAGCATTTTTTAAATCCCGTTTCATTCATATTTTGTTAATAAATTTTTAAATTTAATTTTTAAACTTATGTAACTTAATATTAGTTTAATGTAATTCAACTTCTTTATTTTCTAGTACACAATTAAGAGAAATTAATTAGTAAATTACAAATTAATATTTTCCCGTACGAAACAAAAAAGAATCTAAAATTTGGTTTTACTTTCCTATTATACCAACACTTTAAAAAACTATTATGCCTTGGCACTGTCGTCTCGCTTATATTCACTCACTCTTTGTTCTGATATAGACGAGACCAAGAAAATTTGTTCATCCGTACACTCGAGTATAATTCACTAGACATCTTCACCTTTACTACTACTGCAAGTCACCAAATCTTGCAAATAATGACAATACAAACGGGACAATTCCCTTTTTGGGAAGAGCTGCCTAAATCAATACAAACATAAAATTGTAAATTCTTAAGATATTCTTTTTATTTCTATTTATATATCACTTTTACGGTGGAATAATTATTTACTTGATAAAATTATGATGTAATTTGTATTCCTCTGTCGACATATATTAATATATATATGTTGAATTGAAAATAGGTGATGACATAAAATTTATAAAAATAAAAATATTCAATTGCAAATTGACTTTTAATTAGTACCTGAAACTATGGGCTTGCATTGGAAGGTGCCGCTACACTTTTGAGACCTTACGGCCTTCAGGTAAACGGCTGATGAAACTCAGAGAACAGGAAGTTAGATTCGCAACTCACATTGTAGACATTACAGAGGTTTAACCGAAGGTTCCTTTACCTTTTTATTATTTTTACTGTGTAATACATACAAAGGACATTCCGCAGAGGGAAGACAACCGATGAAGCAACAGGGCCAGGAATGGTTTGTCCAACGTAGGACGATTAACAGAATGTTAGCCAACTCGTCTATAATTGTATATAGTTATTTCAAATACCCGGGCAGCAGAACGGAAAATTAGTACAAAACACAGCGACTAAAACCACACACAATAATCTCATCCAAGGAGGTCGCCAATTATGTAATTGAGCACCGCGAAAAATCTCAAGATGGCCAGCCAGGCAGCTCCCACACGTTCCAGGTTTTTCCGGTCAGGTAATAGCGATGATTGGGTCGGGCTCAACCATGGTTGGTGGGCCGGCAAGAATGACGTTAAGTTCAACACAGCCAGTTACAAAAGTATGCAGTACACTTTTTGCCCTACAGTGTTTGTCACCCATCAGAAAGGTGGAAGAAAAACAAATAAGAGCGAAAAGAGAAAAAGGAGCACAGAATAGACAACTTTGGATGTCTTAAAACCAAGAAAGGTAAGACGGAAAAAGGCAACTCTGGATGTTGTAATACCAAGAAAAGTAGATTCTACATTGTAGTGGCTTAGGTATCATTCCACAAAGCATAAAGCCAAGTTCCATGGAACGATAAGACGTTCGCCAATATCATATAATAATTACATTACGACTTTAAGGTCACACTGCCTAAAACACAATAAGATTGCATTTCTCATGCCAAGGTGCATTAGGAGAAGGTAAGGTGATTGGCATTTCTAAAACACGGAAAGGAACCAATATACATCATATATATATATTTGTACTTGAATGTGAGTAATCTATTCATGGATCACAGAGCTTAAACGTAACTTGCAATCTCACATCCAACAGCATGCAGGGACTTAAGTGGGTCTTCCTTGACCGTGAGAATACAAGGACTTGTCACCAGAAAATTATTATAATGAGTAACAATGAATCTACTGTTTCAATGAGAAACCTATATGAGTTGACTTAGCCAACTGCTGAAATGTTTTGATTGCTGCATAACTTATTTGTCTCAACTCTCAAATACATCACCACATGTCCCCTAGCATTTATGTTCTGTGGTGGGGTTAGCTGTGAGCAGAAAATGCCCACAAAAACTTATTCCGAGTTTCCTATACCACAAAAATCAAGGTCACTAGAGTCATCAGAATAATAGGCTGAGTCAGAGTACATGAGCTCCAAGAAGTTTCCCACTATCACTGAAGTTGATGGCCCATGGTTATTGTAAAACAAAATTTTATCTCATTCTCATGAGTACCCAATCATATGAAGGCAAAATGCACCAAGAGTTATTAAGAAATATGCTAAAATGAAAGGGCAGTCAGGAAAAGCTACCTTCAAAACACCAGCCGCGGATAAAATCTGTTGTCCATGGCAGATGGATGCTACTGGTTTGGCTGATTCCATAAATTCCTTTACCAACTGAATAACCTTCTCATTCAATGCCAAGTACTCTGGCGCACGACCTCCAGGTATCACCAGTCCTTCATAGCTTGAGGCATCCACACTTTCAAAATCAGCCGTTAGAGTAAACTTGTGGCCTGGCTTCTCGCTATAGGTCTGATCACCTTCAAAGTCATGAACAGCTGTGGGGCATAAATCACCCGTTTTTTTTCCTGGGCAAATGGCATCAACATGACACTCAAGAGCTTGAAGAGACTGAAACGGAACCATCACCTCATAGTCTTCCATGTAATCCTGCTCAGGAACAACAAAAGAATCACCCATGAGAGAGTAAATCTCCAAAATGAGCATAACAAAAGATGGATTCCCTGTACCGCTAGGAAAGCGCTATATGGAACAGTATCTATAGAAGCATACATCCATCTAGTTAAGAGGAAGAAGACTCCAAGGAGAAAGTTACAGCTTCTAAGGTGATGCAGTGTCTTCGAGTACTGTTTCTGAATTTTCACCAGATCCAATTGTTCACCATATTATCAGACATTAAAGGATCATCTTTCATCATATGCCACTACTTCTTAGAAATCCTCAAGAAAGTGAAATAAGAAATTAAGTACTTGGGATGTCCACTATTAGGTCTACAATCGAGAAAATCACATAATCATTTTTCTTTCTCCTGATCAGTTATTGGAGGTATATCGATCTTTTGCCCAATAACTAAAGACTTTTGTCTTTAAATACCTCAATTAAACCACTAGGATCCACTGCAAGGTAAACCGCCCACCCTCACGGCCCCCAACTGCAAAAAGTAACTTTGTTATGCTAAGCTTTGAAATGTTTCCATCTCATTTTATCTTATATGAAAGATTTCTTCTCCAGATGTATATTTGTTTGTAAGGTTTATGTTCTTCTAGAACATACATCATGCAATATCATATCAACTTTAATCATTTTATTTTTATTTCTCACCTGACATCTTTTCCACATCACATCAACCATCATCATTACACTTCTATTTATGTCCATGATATATCCAAAAAAAAATTTCATTTGGACCAGATCACCTCATCTCAATTTTTCATATTGAGATGAGATGTCATTTCAAGCAATCCCTTCCTTACTATTCCATTGGAAAGTGCATTCTTGGAAAGCTCCATTAATTCTTCATTGGACTAGGATCACCCAAAACATTGGTGGGGGATTGGCACGATCTAACTATACATACAAAGACAAATAAATAAATAAATAACTAAATAAATAAATAAATAAATGGGAAAAATAAGATGATTAGGTAGGGATGAAGTGCTAAATACAATTATTGCACGTGTGGACATAATTTTCTTGTGCTAAATATGTTGGGCACTAGTAAATCACATGAAGTCCAATAAAGATCACGTTAATCACAACTCTGCAAACAAAAATAATTCCCTGGAAAATTAGTTAGCTCAACAATTATCTAGCTTAAAGCTATGAACTTGAAACTAGAACCATTGAAGCTTACCCCACATAGGAACAGAATTCGCTTGCCAGAACCAGATATCTTGGCTCCCAGTGCCTTGATAAAAGCCGAATGAACTCAGGATGCCCTTCATACGTAGCTCCAGTTATGAGGTTCCCATCACTGGTGCAGAAGGCCATGGTCTCCGGTTCTACCCAATGAGCACCTGCAGCAATGAGTGCAGGTTTAACAGCAGGATAAGCAGTACACTTCCGGCCTTTAACTGAACCAGCCGCAGCCAAAATCAATTGTCCATGGCAGATAGATGCAATGGGCTTTCTCAAGTCTTCAAATTTCTTAACCAAATCTATGACAGATCCATTCATTGCAAGATATTCAGGAGCACGTCCTCCTGGTATAACCAGTCCATCATATTTGGCGGCCTCTACTTCATCAAAAGTTGCATTGAGCGCAAAGTTATGTCCCCTGGACTCAGAATATGTCTACATTCATTTGTCAAACAAGAAATTATCTTAGAAAGTCAAAGAGAAGATAATGCAGCCACTCTACCCCATTGACATTATTGAAACACAGATTTTTCTCAGGCACGCTGATAAGTCATTGAAAAGGGCAGTGACAGTAATCCGTTGAAATAAAAAATTAAACCAGAAGAAAAGAGCAAAAAAGGCAAACTCTCATGGTGAAAATTTGGCATTCAACATTCAACCTTGCAAGTCCATCCATATTTCAGGCTTTCAGTTTGATGCTTCAGAGCAATTAGACAGACCATCAGGAAATAATTCAATAATAGACAAAAGCTACCAAATGAACACGCCTCCGCAGCTGTTCAAGTTATATTTCATGCCAAAACATTATTGTAGAAGTACTACAAGACATTTGACTGATTTTCACCAATGTACCAGTACTTTGACAGAGCCATTAGCTCAATTTGTAAAACAATCTCGTCAAGACGGAGTCAGTAATGAATACTAGTCTGTTGCTTTAGCCGATTACACCTCGTTCGTGCTTTTGTCATCAAGAAGGGATAACCATGCAAATCAAGTCCATTAGACAAGATAATAGCTCACCTTCCTCCTGTACTCTCACATTTTTCCTTTTGAGTTAAAAGGTCGTACATGACCAAGTACACATGTGGACTAAGAAATGAAATACATGATCAAATCGGTTCTCAAGTTACAAACTTAATTGCCTAACATTCCACTGTTAATGCTGCACTCTGCTTTTTCAAAACCTCCAAAAGACCGAACCTTTGACTATCTAATCATGCAAATTACATAGTATACACAAAAAAGCAACCACCACAGCAGAGCATTTCCGAAATTTCAAATCAAAACAGGATGCATAAAACGCCTCTCGGAAGTCATTCAATTGCTCCAGAGAAAATTATATTTTCCGAGAGAAATCAAAGCATCATGGACATCAGGAGTAACAATTATATACTATATAACCAAACATCTCCCAGCAACAAGACAAAGATACCCTTCTTCATTTTCCCAATTTAGTAACAATAGTAATAACATCAGACAAGGAGACTACATTTATCCCCCATATCCCTACACTTAATCCACCATATTTCTTTTCAATATGATGCTCCAACTCAAATAACTTCAGCACTAACAAGTGAGTAAAGGGAACACAGCAACATCCAAGCAAAAATCTTACACTACTAAGCTTAAGAAATGCATCCAAATCAAACAATCAAACAAGATTTCAACTTCCTAAAATCCCACCATCAGAGTTCCACAAAACGCCACAAACAACCAAAACCCAAATCCATATTGAATATAGTTCTACAAAACCTGGTGGCCAAGAGAGTCATGGATTGCAGTCCGACATATGTCACCAGCTTTCTTTCCAGGGCAAACTGCGTCGACTGACAGCCCATATGCCAACAGTGCTTGGAATGGAACCATCACCTAAGCAACGCAATCAAAATCCCTTCATCACACTCTCCTCCATCAATCAAATACAAAAAGACTCGTACAAACAGTACAAAAGACTGAGCACCCAACAGAAACAATCGTCACCTCGTAATCCTCGACATAGTCTCCGCATAACAAGAGGACCCTTTTCTGGCCTGCCATTTTCTTTTCCTCTAGAAGTAAAGATGAAAACTTTCTTCACTTCACTCTATTGTTATTATTGTCTTCTCAGTTCGTCTGTGTGTGTCTGTGTGTGTGACTGTCTGTGGAGGAAATTTGAGGATGAATCTCCGCTCAGCTTACAAACATTGAAACAGATATGACAAAGATTGTGACACTGAAAATTGATTCCGCAAAATGTTCTAGTAAATTACAGAAATCCTTCTCAGAAGGGCAAGTATGTAAATTTTCAATAAAAAAAGATACTTTAGGAAAAATGGAGATAATACTTGCCCACATCCTAATGAAGCGTTTGTATAAATGGTTGATATGATCCGATTAAATTACTTATAAGATTTGAAAATTTATTTTATCGAGGCATCAATTATGGTATTATATGAAATGAATGAATTATAAAATAATTTAAGATTAAGAGAGTATTTGGGTGAATTAAAATATTTTATAAAATGTTTGAAAGTTTTTAAAAATATTATAAATTGTTAGTAGTTTTATTTTTTTTTAAAAAAAAACTGATAAGCTTTAAAGTTAAAGATGTTATAATTTTATAAACTCTTTAAAAAAATACGGAGTTAATGATCTCTAAAATCTTAACAAATTATTTGAAATTGATAAGATAAGGTGGTTTGTTAGCAAAAGCACCTTGCACATATAATTGGTAAATAGTTCGAGCCGCTCCTTAGATTAGGGAGGAAAAAAAACAAATTATTTGAAATTAATTACAAAATTGTCAATAGTAACATTTTATAAGTTTTATAATCTTATTTTATCCAAAAATTTCATTAATTTATTTTTAAAATAAAATTTAATATATTATAAGCTCTGAAAACATCCTAGGGTAAATTACATTGACAACTCTTGAAATTAGATCAAATTATATAAATATTTTTTATTTTTATAAAATTACAGCTACATCCTCTGAGTAGTGTTAGTTAAAATTATGGCTACACTCGCTAATGGGTGTTAGTGGAATATTTTTTGTTGAGGTAAGAATTAATTGACAGATATTTACTCTGTGTTTCAATCTGTAGAATAAATATTAGCAAGTGTTTAATTAGTTGGATAAATTTAATTCACTTGGTAAAATGTCCAAACTAACCTTATATGTGTGCATGAATTAAAAATAGATTTCAGGAACAAATTGCACAAGAATACAAAGCCCCAAAAATCTTTCATTATGTTTGGATTCGTTTTTGGAGCGTTTTTGTGTGTTTTTGTGAGATAGAGAGAGAAAAACAAAGATAAATAAGTATGTATTGGAGATAGTATGTATGTTTGGATTTATTTTTTAAAATAATTTAAAATAAAAGTTGTATGTTTGATGTTGTGTTTTGGGAGACAGAAATTACTGTTCATTATCAAATTATGCCTTTTTTATATATATTTATATGTATATGTGTGTGTGTGTGTGTGTATATAGTATTTTATTTGTGAGTAGATTAAATGATATAGTATATTATAAAATCATATTGTATGAAAAAATAATTATATTTTTAAAAAAATAATATTTGTATATTAATAAATAATTAAATGCACTCATAATATTGGATTAAAAATATTTTTTTAGACGTTCTATTTGAAGTGATAAATCTAAATAAATTATTCAAACAATAAAATATTTGGATTAACTATGTAATACTGGTATATTTATTTAATATTCTTAAAATTTATTAATTATTCCTTTGAAGTCTAAAAATATTGAGTAAAAAATATAATGTAGTTAAAATTAAATAATTTTGTATTTAAAAATACTATACACACCTTTTGGGAAAAAATTGTATACATTTAACATGTAAATCAAGCCTTCCAATTCATTCTCAATTTTTTTATAATTTGAATATCCCCAAATGGTAGTGTTAATTAATTAAAATTTATAATTATATAATGTGAGAGTTGGTAAAAGTATTTTTGATTAATAGGGAGTTGTCCAAATTAAAAACTTCATCAAGTCACATCAGTTATTGAATGATATAACGCGCATAAAAAGATGATCCCATCAACTTCATAATTAACACATGACAACAATTAGTTGGCTCGCATATTCAACAAAAAGCCACCAATGTCTAAGGACCGTCACGTTGCCATGGTGGATGTCCTTGTGGTCGCCGCGAGCACGCTGCACTGTCTCCCTCACTATGTGTTTCGCCTCCATGCTCAGACTGCATGCCAAAATGACGAATGTAGTCTGTCCAGGATCCAATACCGCCTACTCCTAACCTTATGTCCATATTTCACCGTGGTGCTAATGAATACTCCGCACCAATAGTGGGCCACCATCCCCATGAGCTACTTGTTGCACTGCATCCCAACTACCAATGTGGGTATGCGTTTGGGCTGTTGGTGTAGTGGAATTCAAAATCATAATGGGGGCTTCCTCGCCACCTCTCGCATAGTTACGCACGATGTTACTATTCTGGCTATGGCGTGCATCACTCTGCCCCTCCACTGGAATAGGGGGCAGTCTAATAGGGCCCCATATCTCGAGCATGCTAAGGTAATCAGGCTCTGGGTACTGGTAGTATCGTCTCGCCAATGGGTACAGCTGCAAGAGATGCCAAATGACAACCATATATTGCACATTATATATTAATTCAGACGGCAATTGTTAAGTTGCGATTACATATTAAAAATAACATGACATACTCGTAACGTATGTGGTCGTAACTCACTAGAAAAATCCATACAAAATGTCTCAATGTCATAATAAATCCCTTGTATCTGTGTGATTTCGTGAAACTGATGAAATCATTCCTTTAATTCATAGAATTTCTTACGCATCTGCTCTCGTGTGTAATGATACCCAAAATGTCGTCTTAATCCGCGAGCCCAATGAGCCATATGTGCCTCTGCACGATGATCGTCTCTCGTGGAGTCTCGGGTGTTGTCGTCAATGATCGTCCACATTAAGCGCTGCTCAACGCTCAATGTCCAGTGGTCCTCCTGCGGAAATCCAGATCGCTCCAAGTATCTGCGATATGCCATGCCTACAAAACAGATACTCACAATAATGTGCATAAAAATGTAACCTCAAAAACATATGTAACGACGTTGTTGATTTGGATGAAGTTCAATCTTGAATAGTCTATTTTAAGAGTTAAGAATGTCAAGCATTTCAAAACCGAGCTGATAATATACTTAAAATTAAATGAATTTTAATATTACATGTCCAACACATCGAATGTAGTATCCTCGGGTTTTAATACAATACACGATAGGTGAAAAGTACCCACTAACATCATTCATAATTGGGTAATCTAACGTCTACCAACACCTAGGTTGGATTGTAAGATGCCCACATCTGCATTGCTATGTTATTGCGTAGAGTGCGTTGGGCTTCTATCTTTGTTACGGTAGGATGTCCTCTATGACAAAAAGTATCCATATCGGGTGGAATGTCATCTTCTGGTTCGTTGAAAATGATGCATCATAGCTGAACTTACGGATGAAGTTGTGAAGTGTACAACAAGCGATAACTATATCCACTTGGTGCTGAAGAAGGTAGCTTGGCATCCCCCATTGCAATATGGGAAACCGCTTCTTTAGTACTCCAAAGCAACGCTCAATTACATTCCGTAATCGAGAATGAGCATGGTTAAAAAGGTCCTGTGGGGTACGATATCGACGACCATTTCCCCTATACTCGGCTAAGTGGCATCTAGTACCTCGATAAGACGCTAGAAAACATTGGTAATTTGTGAGCTCAACATCTACGAGATAATACTTGCTTGCAATTTTGTCAGTCATCATCAGAATGGATATAGAACAGAGAGTTGTCAGTCACCATTGAATTTATGTCTAACACGTATATGTATTTGGTTAACTAGTTTACTGACCAATTGGAGGAAACGGGAATGTTGGGTCCTGTGATATAGCATGATTCAAGACACGGGCGTCAGCTGCACTACCTTCCCACCCAGCATACACATATGTAAAATTCATATCGAAATCACATATAGCCAAAATGTTCTGTGCTAGGCGTCCTTTACGAGATCGATATCGGTTTTGATCTATCTGTGGGACCCATGCTGGTACCAAAATCCCGTCCATTGCTCCGACAAAATCCTACACCATGGAGAAAAAATATAAACATGTGACTCCAGAATAATTTCATTCGCCTGAATTGCGAAACAATAAATTGACAATACATGATGAACACATGTACATCAATAATGATACAATTTGTACCTTAAAGTAGGGGTAGAAATCTATATTGCTAGCCACCCTCGAATGTGTGTCTATAAAATTCGGACGAGTGATTAGTTCAGGTGCCATAGCGCACAAAGCAGAAAGCAATCGATGGAATCTACGATTATAGTCTCAAGTGAGTGTTGGAATCGTTCCATATTGTCACGTTGTCTTTTGTGCATACCCACCGTTTGCATGAATAGTGCAACCTCCTCAATGGAGCTAACTCTCGACGTCTGACCATGCGGCAATAATCCCCTAGAAGTCAATACATCAACTAATAAATAGAATCATGGTTTTGTCATGCGAATGTTGTCATAAAACTTGCCAGTGTGTGGGGTAGCCATTATCTCGGCTGCCCATCCTTCACCCTGTAGCGCACTGGTGTTACGAGGCATTTTCTCTCTAAACAACTCTAGGCATATCAGATCTCGAAAAGCGTAAAACTCCTCAGGGACATTTAATTCGTTGCTGCCTGGAGTCCCAGGGGTTCCAGGGGTGCCACTCAAGGAATTTGTTTCGTTAGCAGTTCCCTCACTACCACTCATCGTGGTTTTGCACGGGGTTGTGGACAAAAGAGACACAATGGGAAAGGAGAATTGAGACAAGAATCATGAACAATCATAATAGATAGACGATTTACTTAAACTAACAAAGTATGGATGTTGTCCTATTGCGATAGCTACTACAACATTATTCAAATACATTCTACAAAGATTTAATATTAGCATGAGGGTAGACACTATGCCATGAATAAATCACTTGCCTAATGAGTACAACCAGTGCAATTTGTTCCCATCATCTAGCCGGAGGAATATCGTTCGAGTGCTATGACTATGAAAACGCTCCAGGGCAGTTGTGAAGACGCAGTCCGACAGATCCTTAAACTTTAACTCATCTACGCAATGCTCAATAGATTCCGTAGCTTTTTGGCCAGTTCTGTCAATCTTTCCCTGCAGTGACTCATTCAGTTTGTCTATTGTCTCGCACTTCTTCGAATGCAACTCGCTCACCCCGCGCCTTGTTGGGCGCTTGCTACTAGAGGGTGATGTAAAGCTTTGCGTCGGTGTGTGAGAAAAGTACCTGTCAGGTGTTGACTTCAGTTGTGACTGAGAGAATGTTGTATCCTCATAGTCCTCCCGAGACCGACGACTGCCTGAATTAGCACCCCTCATCTGTTCATCATCACCTACAGATGCGGTCTGGAACCCTAGGGGTGGATGTGCGGACGATCGTGCAATGCCACCGGCTGCGGTGTTCCTTGCGAACATCTGAGTGCACAGGTCAAAACGTGGTATTCCATGTTCAACTATTTTTTTGTACTCGAAATTTTCCTACATTAGGAAGTTTTTATGGTAATTTATATTTGACAATTGAGGATCATTTCTACGGAAAAGTTAAAACAAGTTCTTCGATGAATTCCGCATTATATGAAAAATTTAAAGCCAAAATAGTCAATACCCGACAGAGCTCCTCCAGACGTCCAAACTCATCTGTTATAGTGTTCCGTTCGTGGTCCCACCCCCACCCAGTCCCCTTGTGAAGAAGGTCATTCAGTAGGCGCCATGCACGACGCATCCTGTTCAGCTTACCATTTAGTTGTTCCTGGGTAAACACATAGCTTGGGCAAAATGCTGAATTCATCCTATCAGTTATACGAGCCTAGACAGAGGGTGAAAAAGTTGATGACTGAAGTCTGTGGCTTACAAACTATTCGTACATAAATTCGATGAAAACTCGCTCCATATACTGGCTCCATACAATTTTTTCGACACGAGATGGTTGCGAAGAACCTATGTCGTCCGATCGATGCATCTATGTGGGATGACGAATAAGTATAGTATTTTCTTCGACAAAACATAACTATATATTATATATATTCAAATACTCACCTCTTTAATATGTTATATAGATAATGTTCTAACAGTATTACTTAATATATATTACAAATATATATATATATATATATATATATATATATGCAACAAAGGTATTTCTAATTTATAATAATGAATTTTTACATCTAGTTTGAATTTTTAATCTCCAAAAATATTAAGAACCCAACTCAAAATATTTATATGCCCTGCACATTAATTATTAAAAGGTACTCATGTAATTAACACAAGAAAAGAAAATAAAGTTAAAAAATAATTAACATGAAATGTTAATTATAATGAAGGTAAAGTACACAATCTATTAAATGTTAATTATAATTAGGGTAAAGTACACAATCTATTAAATATTAATTATAATTAACGTAAAATACACTTTGCCCTCCTAAACTATACTTGATGTAACATATACCTCCCTAAAGTAACAAATGTAACACGTACCCCCTATAATTAATTTTGTTGGACAATCTTGCCCTTGTATCTATTGTGCTATAGTGCAAAAAATTTCTTTTTCTAATAATGTTGTATTTTAAGTTTAATTAAAAAATTTGCAATTAAAAAAATATCTTTTAATTATAATAAAGTACTAGAAAATAAATTAAATAGTTTGAATTTTATTATATTTTATAGACTAAAAGTTAAGTAACGAATGAGTATGAAAAATACACAAACTATTCTCGTAAAAAGATTTTAGTAATTTGATAATATAATTAGTTATTAACTATTTATTATTACAAATAAAAATGAATAATTCAATAGTTTATTGAATATATTTTCTCAAAAAAATGTTATAAAATATTTATTGAATATATATTTCTTTAAGAAATATGATAAAATATTTATATTAATTTATTTTTTGTTAAAAAAATATTTAACTTTATATTGGTTAAGCATATATAAATATATATATATATATTTGTCGATTTTTTTTAAAAAATCATATATGAATTTTGTTGGTTATATTATATTTGTTTTGTATTTACTATATATTAATTTATACACACTTGTAATTTAAAATTTTTTTAATTAAAAATATTAATTAAAAAAATTTGGTGATGATTTAGGGTGGGTAAGTGTTACATTAGAGATATATCAGGGGGACAAAGTGTATTTTACCTTTATAATTATTGAATGAATTGTTATAACAACGTTGTTTATTTAATCATAGTGTTTTATTGTGCTGTAAACAGAGAGCGAAGATATAAAAATTAAATTAGATATGAATGAGAGAACTATTTAGTGCAAATGAATGAGAGAACTCGACCAACTCTCAAGGTCTGATCACTACTTTATTTCCAGTGGAATACGCTCAACAGACTACTCTTACAATGTTTACCAATGAGCGAAGAATGAAAGCGTAATACTCAGAAAAAATTATAACATATTATATAGAGGAAGGAGGACAGTAAACACGTACACTTCACACGTAAAATAGGTATTTTTCAAAAGCAAAGAATTGTGCTATTCAAGAAACAACAATCAGTAGAGTAAAAAAAATAACTACACATCCAACAAACATCTCAGAAAAGTAAAAATCAAACTAAAAGGTTATCCAAGAGCAGAATATGCACATGCCATTGGCAGTAATAATTTAAGCCTAAAACAATGTCCAACAATAATTGAATCCAACTTCAATTATTATATAATATTCTAACAAATGAGGGGGAAAAAAATACATGTATATTCTCAGCACTTCTGATTCATTTGCAAATCAAAATTTAGTCCAGAAGATGACCACTAAGAACAAATCCCAATATATGTCAGATGTAATTAACGAGTGTAACTGGAGGTTTTTCAAGGATTCTGGAATATATTTAGTCTGAGAAGCAATAGAGTAAGTATTGAGCCATATATCATTCCAAAAATTTATGTTATGACCATCCCCCTAAAATCCAACGTTTATAAGCCACCACAACTGGTATGGTTTTCTATATATTTTTCCAAATACTAGCAACCGGCGCACGTGGTCCCTGCTCACATGAATTTTTAAGTGTAAATAAAAAAGATGTGATATTTTTTTAACTGTAAATAAAATAGATATGTAGCATTTAATTAACATTATTATTATTTTTTTAATGTGTAGCTTTTAAACTTATTGCAACTCTTTTAGTTTTCAATGTTTTATACATTTCCTTCATACAAAATAATAAGAACCAAATAACTATTGGAACATAAAAGGACTTGAGAATTAAATTTCAAAATTAACTCTAGAATTTCTTCATCATAAGCAAACTATTCCATCTCATTGTGGCTACTCCATCTAGAAGATGGGTCTCAACCTGAATTACTGAAAATCAAAAGATAAACATTACTCAATCGGTCTCAATTTGGTCTACTAATGATCAAAAGATTAATGTATCCAATCAATTTGGACTAATTTTTTTTTCTATAGTACAATATTACTGCAGAGAAAGTAAAATGATCAAAGTTTACTAATTTATATAAGACCCCAACAAATGTAAAATTTTCACCTTTAACTACACAGCAAAACAACCCAAATCTTGCATAAACTCAATCAAATGGTGAAGTCGAAGTTATTTTTCTAACTAAAAAAGTAAATTGTCTTGCCATTCATCTTTTTTACTATTTTTCCTAGTGGGATAGCTACTAATTTATTTTTCCTTTATGCTTGATCACACCTTATTTTCCTATTCATCCTGCCATATTTTATTGGAACTTCACAGAGTTTAAACAATCAGTGGTTGCTTAAAATAAAATTGCATTTATATCTTTAGTTGATCAAAAGCTCATAAAAACAAAGATCTCGGACATGCCACAATTATACTTGAAACCAATCAAGTTGAAGTTTACTACCTCTTAAATACAAAAAAATGAGAAAAAAAATAAACTTTTCCATACCTAAACTTGATGAAACTTTGTATGATGTCAAACAAATCTAGCTTCAGCCTATATTCTCAACCGCCCACCGACATTGTTGGAGAAAAGATTGGCAAAATTGAAGGTTATCCCTAATCATTGAATCATCTTTCTTTTTCTTTGTTGGCAAAATAAACGATGAATTTTGGAACTCAATGATTCAACACAACAAATTAGCCACAATAAAGACATGGACGATAATTCTGGCACAAATCCAAGCATCATACTTTCGATAATAAAAATGAAATAGTATGGAACGTGAATTTCACACCACAAAATACATGTAGAGAATTGATCCGAGGTCTTTCCTTATCACATCCCATTGCTTTTCTCCTTGTTTTCTGTCAGTTTTTTCCTCCACCTATTGGCCATGCACTACCGTCAATTCCAACATTGCTCCATCTTGATGTACACAAACTACAAACAAAATCATATTGTCAAGAAAATATTCAACAAAAGACTTAACGTTTTTAATCAACAAATAATCACAAAAAATAGAAAAAATTACATGGGATCGGAAACCTGTAACAAATGAAAATTGGCATTCCAGAAGTCACTCTTCCATTATCAATGGCATCAATTTTGGTTGTTCTACTATCCATGAACTACCTTCACCGCCTTAGTGTTTCCAAGCCTGGAAAAAAGAAGAGAAAATATCAAAAGTGCCAAAAGAAAATTAAATCTGTAGTGATTATCGTGTATTTGAGAGGATATTTAGGTTGGGTTTCTGAAAAGAGAGATAGAGGAAGGAGGGTTTACAATGTGGTATGTGTGTGTGTGTGTGTGTGTGAGAGAGAGAGAGAGTGAGAGAGAGAGAGAGAGAGAGAAGAAGAAGAAGAAGAAGAAGAAGAAGATACGTCTATTGTGAGGGAGGAAAAGAAGACATGCGACGTGGGCTTGAAACATATGACGTGGAGATTTATTTCTGGTAGTTTAATGTAAGGGTATTTTTAGTAGTTCAGCAATTTGGTATGAGAACTACAAAAAATGATGTAGATTGCCATTTTTATCCTCTACAAATTCATGAATTCTTTTTGTATTGAAAAATTGATGAATGAATTACACAAAAGGTAAAGGGTAAATTCTGTAAAAATCACAAAATAACTTTCAATTGTGACACAAAAGAGGGTTTGCTTTATAATTAGTATAGATAATAAAAATTAGATTTTTTTCATTTTATTTTGGTCCACTATACTCTTTATTTGTTTAGTTTTGGTCCTCCTTTATCTCTCATCTCACTTTCCTTCTCTTATTTCAGTAACCTCTTCTTCCTTCTCATTCAAGACTAAAAAGGAGTTTTGTCACACAAAAGATGGGACTAAATACATAAACAAATCTAAACTAAATAAAAGACTTAGCCTTTTTAATAAATCGAACATAAATGAAGAAAATAAGCAAATAAGCGAAAATAAAGATGCAAAGGTAACCCATTCAACAGACTGTATATATACATGTGGTTGTTATAAACTAAATAATGTCAATACATTCACATTAAAAAAATCTAAGTAATGAATTAAGAGATACAAAAATAATGTATCACATTTACGACTGCAACATGGGTTTACATACTTGGAATTCTAGTATTTGCTTTTGTTGTTGAGCTTGCAACCTGTCAATTATGCTAAGCACTCACCCACGGTTGACTCTGTTCGCTCAATAAGTTCTTCTCCTAGAGCCTTCACCAAGAAACATGAATCTAAAATAGTCCAATTCTTATTCTAACTTGCAAAAGATAGTATTTCATTCCAATCATCATAAATGAAATTGAAGCATATGTCATAAATTTTAATATCACAGCATGTTATGGCCCAAGGAATAAGAGGAAACAAAAAAAAAAAAAAAAAAGGTAGCAGACAGACATACAATCAAGTAAAAAAGTAAGTCAACGTTTGAGAAACATGTAATTCCCTCAATAATGAAGCCATCTTCAGTTTTTTTATAAATTACTCCAAGAAATCTGAGTCTATATTAATCCGCACAAATCGATAGTGAAATTATGTAAATAAGCACATCAACACTCATGAAATTAAAAACCATTATAATTTCATCTGTTTTTTTTTTTTTTATGTAAGTTGTTTCTATAATTTCACAGTAGAATTATATTAATGGAATTATGTAAACCGTCAGCCACAAACCCATTAAGAATTATATCAAGAATACTCAAATAAGATGAAAACCCACAAAGAAAAATCCCCAAATTGGAAAAGGAACCAACTTTAGGGTTTTATGGACTCCTCCCTCTAATTATGCCAAGTTATGCACATTTGTATATATACACCTAACACTGACTCTTTCTATTTTATACGACTTTGGTTTGCTAAAGGTGATTTACCGAAACTCATTAATTTCAGTTGTTTTTTATGTAAGTTGCTTCTATAATTTCACAGGGGAATTATATTAATGGAATTATGTAAATCGACAGTCATAAACCCATTAAGAATTGAATCAAGAACACTCAAATAAGATGAAAACCCACAAAGAAAAATATTCAAAACATGCAATTCTTGACCATATACAAACACAACTACAATCACCTCAATGAAATTTCAAGCCCTCAACAACTTAAAATGAAAATCAAAACAACTTCTTTAAATAAAAAATAGAGTGAGACACACAACAACTAAAAATCAAGAACGACATCACAAATGAAAGGTGAACAGTGTAGAACAACAAAAGTATTATACCGTACCTCCAAAGGTCCTATGGCTATTGTTCCAATTTCCTCCAACATCAATCGATCGCCAACTATCCTCTTCCACTTGCGTTCTTAAGTATGAAGAATACAGATTTAGCAGAGAGAGAGAGAGAGGGAAGAGATGGGAGAGATTGTGCAGAGAGAGGGAAGAGATGGGAGATTGTGCAGAGAGAGAGGGAGGAGGCGGGAGAGATTGTGAGAAATTATATAGAGAAAAAGAAGGGAGGAGACGTGTGAGAGATTGTGTAGAGAGAGAAAAGGGGAGATGGAGATGTGTGTGTGAGAGAGAGAACGTAGTAGGTAGGGAATTTGAGGGTATTTTCGATAATTCTAACATTTGGTATGAAAACTGTTGGTGTAGTGAGAAAATATCATTTATGGCCTCATCAAATTAGGTAATTCATTTTAATGAAAGAAAAGCAATGGGGTATTATGTAAAAGATAAGGGCAATTTTTGTAAAAAAAAATAAAAAATATCACTTTACACGAACAAAAGAGTTTGCTTTTATAATTAGTATAGATAAATCTAATGAGATTTAGCCACTGCTTCCAAAAACAAAGATGAATGGAAATATTTTGCTTTAAAAAGATTAAAACATAGAGAAGACTCCCCCTGGCTAAAATGCCACCCAATTCGTAGGAGACAAGCTTGGTTAAGTATTCTTAGGTTTTTGAGATCCAGACCTCCCATATACATTGGAGTACAAAGCCTATTCCAAGTAACTAGACTCAATTTTCTCCCATTTGTCATGGAATTCCATAAAAAATATTTAGAGATACTGTCAAGAATAGTGAACAGATTTTTGAAAGTATTCATATAATAAAGAGAAATTGTGTGGAGTACATGTTTAATGATAAAGTTCTATTATACCAAGTATTAATACGAGATTCAATTTTGTTTATAATAGAGTAAAGTTGGCTTTAGACATACTTCCCATGACATATGGAAGACCTAAAGATTTATCTTTTTGCTGGCTATAAGATATGTTGAGAACATTGGAGATGTCATGCTTAAACGTAGATGGTGCATTTGGGGAGATGAGAAATGTTGATTTTTCCCAACATATAGTTTGATCAGAGAATTCTGAAAATCTTTCTAATACTTGTTGAATATATGTAATCGATTTATAGTTTGCTTTTAGAAAAAGTAGGCAATCATCGACATAACACAAAATAGGAATTTTAGGACTCTTGCGGCCGGGGCACATTGCATCCACTAACTCATGTTGATTATAAAAAATAATCTTTTGAATTAATGGTTCTATGTAGAGGATAAAAAGATATGGAGAAAGAGGGTCACCTTGTCTAATACCCATGATGGAGTCCAACAAGAGGATTATACAACATTATGTGGAAATTTTTTCAGGAAATTATAGTGGTGTAAGCAGAATTTAATAAAGTTCCAGTTTAGCTTATCATAGGCTTTTTCCAGATTAAATTTTAAAACGCCATAAAATATTGCTTCCCTTTTTTTGATTTCATCGAGTGAGCATTTCATGCGCAATAATAACATTATCAGAAATTAAGCATTTTGGTAAGATAGCATTTTGATAAGGAGAAATCAAGTCATTTATTAAAGGTTTCATACGGTTAACCAAACCATTTGGAATAATTTTATAAACCATATTACATAAACTGATTTTTCAAAAATGATTATGCATTACTGGAGTTGGTATTTTTGGGAATAACTATTAAGTTTGTATGATTAAAAAAATTCGGGAAGGTACCTGTCTGGAAGAAATTCTTTACCAGAATTATAATAATAGGTTTAACAATGTTCCAGTAAGTAAGAAAAAAATGGGAATTTAGACCATCTGACCTGGGGGCTTCCGTAAACCTAATTTTTCTTAATCCTGAAAAAATTTCTTCTTCTGATATGGGCTGTAATAGACTATTGTGTTGGGCCTGAGTTAAAAGAGGAAGTGGCCCATCAAAGAAATATTTGGCCCCATGAAAAGAAAAGTTCGGCCCTTGACTAGTTCTACTGTTTTGAAAAAATTGACGAAATGATTCAACAATCTCAGAAATGTCATAAATCCATTGATTATTATTTAATTTAATTCCTTGAATAAAATTTGTTCTTCTTTTGTGACTAGCATATTGCATGAAAAAAATTTAGTATTAAGATCCCCAAAATTAAACCAGTGTGCTTTTGCTTGTTGTTGCTAGTATGCATTTTTTGTAAAATAAGTTGTTTGAAGATGCTCTTTAAGTGCTTTTCCTGACTTAAAAAATATCAGATGGGTATGACATAAAAAGTTATTGTAAATGTTTAATTTTAGATTCTAGTTGAGTAATTTTGTTTATCAATATTCCAAAAATATGTGATTTCCACCACTTAGTCTTATCTATTAGTTTACTACAACTACTTTTGAAACCAAAATCACTAACTTGTATGTTTAAAATCACCCCATGACTGTAAAACTATAGAATAATATCCTTATGCAAAGTCCATGAATTTTCAATCTAAATAGAAGACTAGCTTTACGAGTATCAAAATGTAAATTGATTAGGATAGCGGAATGATTAGAAAAAGGTGATGTGAGATGAGTTGCTGTCTCGTGCACAAATAAATTAAACCATTCCATATAAGCAAATCAACGATCTAATCATTCACATATAAAAGATCTACTAAATTGTTTGTTACTCCACGTAAAAGGGTGTCCAGAAATACCCAAATCAGTAAGTTGAAACTCATGCATGCATTGACTAAAAAGTGAGGATTTTGAATGAAGAAACCACCAATTTTCTCGTGTGGGTGTAAAATATTATTGAAATCCCCAATAATACACCAAGTTAATGCATTTATGGAAGAATAGATAGAAGTTAAAGTGTTCCAAACCTGGTGCTGTAGGTGAGCTTGTGATAATTGTAGAGAGAAATCATCAATTAAGGTTGAGTCAGACTTGAGAAATCAACTTCCAAGTGGATCGTGTGAGGTGTAACTTCAAGTTGGCGGATTTTCAGTTTCGCTGCATGCCATGGTACCCAAATGCCTCCAGCCAATCCAATAGATGAGGTAACTATGGATATAGTAAATGGGAGCCGCTGAATAATCACCTTTGATCGGTCTACATACACTCGTGTGTCCACCACAATGAAAATTTGTGGTTGATATCATTGTATAAGATCTATGTAGCAAAGTAAAGTTTTTAGTTCTAGTTAACGTATTGGGTATGGTTGTGAATACGAAGAAACTGAGGAAGGGGAATAGAAATATCAACCTCCACACATATCCGTGCAAATTTACATTGAGTATATTGACAAGTATGTGAATCCATCTTTATTGGATGACCAAACAATTTCGCAATTCGAAATAAAGAATGAAAAACATAATATTCAATAGGTTAATTCGGTAGCTGAATCCACACAAACAAAGATGAGGGACTTGCCTTGGTTGGTGTAAAAATGTGGTTTTCATTGTTGAACATGTAAATAATAATTAAACAGAAACCATGGTCTACCAGCAAGAGCCATGAAGTAATCTTCCTGTGAATTAATTTTAATAACATAACAACCATCTCCCAAATCAGAACATGTGATAGGTGTTGTAGTTTTCCATAATCGACCCAAAGGTTGTTCAGGGTGTAGAATGGGCTTATGTAGGTTTAAAGTTTGGACTATTAACGCACGGTGCCATAGTTTGTGAAGTCGGTGTAAGTCGATTGGTTGAAAAAACAGGTGTGGATGAGGATCTGGGCAAGGTGGCGAGGAAATAGGGATGTCCTCCGATGAATTGATGTCATACTCCTGAATCCACGTAGGAAAATATACTTGTTGAGTGTGAGATACTAGTTTGGCTTTATAAGACTCCGAATTTTCCATTAGGTCTATATGATTAGTTTTAGATGCAATTGAGATAGAAGGCTTTGGGATATCAATCATTTGGTCCGGGGGGTTCCACGACGGTTTGGGGGTGGCCGACGATGAAGGGGACGAAGAAGAAAGGCTAGAAAGGTTAGGGGAAACATTCGTATGAGAGAGAACCATTTTAGTTTGTACCCTAATTTTTATTTAAAGCATAAAATCACCCTCAGTTTTGAACAAGGAAAAATGGAGAGGAGAGAGGGAGCAACCTGATATTTGTTCAAAATTGGGTTAAGTCATTAATTACACAAACATATATTTTGGTTAATTCCATATTGCGGGGGCAAAATTGACAACATGCATTCAAGAGCCAAGCCCATGTCCCACCTAGATTGTGTAATCAGACCCAAGTTGGTCGAATTTATATCATGCAAATAAGCTGGGCGAGTATCGGGGCCATACAAATAATCATGGGCCAACTTTAAATTTTGTAAATAGTGTATTGGATAGGATTAGTATGGATATCCAGTCCAATACAATATGGTAAACATGGCCGAATAGGCCTTTTTTTGAAAAGCGAAAACAACTTGAGGATTTATCTGAATGAATTAAATGATGGATAAAAAAAAGGAGTTAATTATACTTAGATCCTCTTTGAAAATGTAAAATTATATTTTTCTCTAAAGATGTTTTAAAATTACACTTAGACCCTCTTGAAAGTTTATTGTTTACACGTGTCCCCTTTCAATAGGGTTTGGATGAAAAATATTGACGTTAGTAAAAAATACATAAATTATTTTACACTTCATTAAACACTCCCATGTAATAATTTTGTACTTTAAACTTCTTTGCAATGGGAGAAGTGTAAGGTCTAAGTGTAATTAACCCTAAAAAATATATATATAAAGCACACAATAAAAAACCTTTATTGTTCTCTATTATAAGTCGCTACACTTTAAAAATCTTAAAAAATGTTAGGGCAAAATCGATGCGAAAACTTAACTTTTTTACCACCATAATCAACATTTGCTATGGTTCTATCAATTGTCTAAATATTTGCCATAATATTTTAATTTATCAAATGTTTTGGCCCCACTTACAGAAACATAGTAATAAAATAAATACATTGGACTATAGAGAAGAAGAGTCGCAATATTTAAATAAAAATATTACCCTTGTCATTTTCTTTGATTAGCTACGCATTGATTTCAATCTCCAGCGTACATCCAAGCGAGACTCGAACGTAGAAGCCCTCTAATATCCTCCATAACACACCGAGAATGTGGGATTTGTTCTCGTTTAGTAAGAAATAAATCTGTGAAGAGGAATTAAAAAGCTACACTATTGCTTAGTGTATTTTTCGATCTATCTAGTTCTTAACTTGGTTTTAAACCATTAACCAACATGAGAGATGAGAGTGATGGAGCACGAAATTTTTAGCCCTTGGGGAGAGAAAATGGCTAGGTTTTGAGTGTTAGGATTTTGGACGAGTTGGAATCAAGTTGGGAGTAAAATGGGGAAAGGCCTAGCTGTGCGTGGTAGCTTGAGCGTGCGAGCACGCCGGCAGGTGCAACTAGTGGCTTTCTTGTACTATTTTTTTCTCGAAAAATTAGATATTTCAATTTTCTATATTTTCTGAAATTTTTGGTTTTGGCTAATCTTTTATTTTGATTAAATTGAATTTTCCAAAATTAAATCTTCCTAAAATTAATTTGGAAAAAGTTTTCAAATAAAAAAAATAAAATTGATGAGTACATTGGATGTACGGATTTATAAGATTTGGATTTTTCCCTGTTTATGTACTCCCCCAATATTTTATTGGGGTTTCTTATTTTCAATTATAATTAGAGTAGATAGGTGGAGAGGTTTATTTTATTTTGTAAATAAACTATAAGGAGCAAGCTCTAGGCGATGGAGGCCCATGGAGGAGACTATGAGTTGGCCAGCCAAGGACGGAGCCCACGATGGAGAGCCCAAGAAGATGAAGAGGTATTACAAAACCCATTATCTGTAAATGTGTTAAAAATCTTGAATAAAGTAGGTCTAACCCTGATTAACCATAGATCCATTGCATACTTAGTGGGTCACATAGGCTTCTTTTGCATGTGATGCATTTTTATTAATGCTTTTGATATATTGGATATATTTATCATATATAATTTAATAAATTATGATAAGATCTCGGTCAAACATAAAACCTAACTCTCACTTGGTTGGACCAAGTTAATATTAGACCTAAAATAGAAATAAAACAAAAGTTGTTTATTACAAGCCTTCCATCCACGATAATGTGAGGAAGCTAATTTCATCGAATCCTGGTCTGACGAGTTGTAACACATTTTGGATGAAATAAAGTTGGGCTATTATTATGAGCAAAGTGAATACGTTTCTATTTTCATGTCTAATGAGTCGTGGGGGGCGATAGTAGTGTTATGATTTGGTTGATAGTGGGTCTAATGCCATAGTATGATTTCCTTGGACCCTTTGGGATCATATGAAGAAGTGAGCTAAAATATCTTGGAGATCTTGTAGGATGAGAATGGTATCGGATACCTCCCACAATGTTATTTTCTATGTGAATCGTAAAAGCGGGTCATGGAGAAGTTTTCTTGTGAACTCCAGGCCTACTAGGAAATATTTTCCCAAAATTCCATTTGAAACTGATGGCCTTTCATAGAAATATGATGGTTCCTACGAGTCGGTTTAGTTAGTCGACTACATTGCCAACTAACCCACTAAAATTGTATAGATGACCTATGTCTCCTATCGATGAAATACGACCGCAATACTTAGTGCAAGTGTAGATAGAACTCTCGATGTCCTGTCTCGAGATCCTCGACTTGAAACATTTAGACCGATCCTTAAAAATTGGTTTCGCAGCTGCTAACTTATACGTAGCCCAACTCCACGGGTTTAACCTTTCGGTTTGTGGGCATTTTGTTATGACATTCAAACATCAAAAATTGGTTTCCCTTTACTTTGTTCTCGCTATTGATAGGGGTCTGTACCCCGAGTTTTTTTTCACACATGAATTCTTGCAAATACCTATTTTGAATGAGCCATTCTATCTCTTTTTTCAAATGTTGGCAGTCTTTTGTAGTGATTCCATAATTGTTATGAAAGCGAAACTCTTTATAAAATTTAGGACGATTAGGACCATCTTTAGTTGTTTTGGGCTAGGCCAACAAGCTTTACTTTTGATGACCATGAGTGCTTGACAGATAGGATGTAGCACCCTCCAACGGTACTACGAGACTACATTTTCCCTAAATATCATACTTAAAGATAACCCTATTTATATATATAAATATGCAGATAATCAATATGCACGCGTAGTCCCAATGCCATAACAGATACAATCAACCTACAAAATTCTATATGCACATATCAACCACCACAAAGTAAAATTATTTTTATATTTCAGCTGACGAGTTAGGGGAAAACCACACACTGACCCAACCTGATTTAACGTAAGGTTTGGACCTAGTCCTCAACGGGTAGACACCATAAGATCAACTCCTGAAAAATGTTAGCAGAGGAATGAACCTGCAACTCAATAAATAAATAACTGGCACTATCTATATATGTACATAAAATATAGTCCAGATAAAACAAGATGAGGATTGTACGTAAGGTATTATCGATTTAGTTTTAACATAAATAAACTTTATCTAATATGCAGTCAAATTAACTTTAATCCCAACATAATCAACTTTTTTGCACTACACACAATAAAACAATAAATTAAACTCCTCTTCTCCTAGTCTGCTTACAAGAAGATGATATAGTGTTTTCTCTACCAACTCAACCTCAGCTTTCAACATTTTGTAAGTGGGTTAACCCTTTTATAAACCACGAAAAGCCAGCGATGCCGTTTATTTTCTTCCACGAAGAGCACTGAGGCCAATTTATCCACGTGGAGCCATTGGGGCCGTTTATTTTTTTCCCACGAGGAGCCACCAAGGCCAATATATCCACAAAGAGCATCAAGGCCAATTATTTTTTCCCCGAGGAGCTTTTGGCACCAATCAAAAGGGTAATCACATAACAATTATATTCAGTTCCTGTAACTCCCTTATTTCCACGTATCATCATTCTTGTAAGCAACTAGTAACACAAATCATATATTAACACAGTTTTATTTACCAGCACCAACAACACATCATAAAACGATGGAATATTTCAGTGTATTTCCTCATTTCATGTTCACAATATAATTATTCAAATTAAATCAACCAACACTCATATATTTCCAAATAAATCAGTTTTAACACAAATCACATACTTAAATATAAGTAATATCACAAAGAAAAGGAACATATATGGATAATACTAATTATTCAGTTACCTCGACCTTAAACAACGCATTAATTAGCAAATAAATAATTGTTCAGTTCTCTACTTTTTCCTCGAATCCTATAATGAGTTATAATATATATAATTAATATAAGGAGATATCATAATTTATAAAAACAGAATATTAAATATTATTCGTACAATTTCCAATGATATTTTAATATTTCATTTCAATTGAAATACAAATCTTCGTACTGTTATATTCTGACTAACTAAACTTTCTAAATTTCACATGTATATATATTTAATTTATCAACGAATTCATAAGAATTCATTTGCTCACACTCCTTATATTTTTATAACTACCGTTCTTAATAAAATACCAAAATTGAATTATTATGGAATCTCAAATTTTCTTTTAATAAATTTTATATTTTCCAAATAAAATTTTCTAATACTTCTTAATTATAATTTCTAAATATTTTTAAAATTTCTCGCTACTAAAGAATTTAATTAAGCACTAGTAAATATAATTAAGTATTTGATCAATATGCCCGATGAAATTGAGTAAACTAATTATAATAATGATTAAATCTAGCAAATTTAGCTATTTAATTAACCAACTCTAACATTCTTATATCAAATGTGATATTTAATTAAACACTAATTTAAATAGTCAAAATAATAAAACCGTCTGATTAAATATTACATCGAACAATATAAATTATATTTAACAAATAAACTAATTAAATAACATAGTTATGTTAATTAATTAATAATTTAAAAATGTTAATTACTAACCTCTGTTAGCGAAGACAAACTACTGTACATGAAGAAAAACTCGGCTACAACTCTCAGTTCAATTTCTAAACTCTGGAATGGTGACTTTATCTCAAAACTCCGACCTTGGTTTCTTGGAGGGTCCCGTCCTCCTTAGAGTCCTTCCTCTTCTCACGTCATCCTTCTCTATTTGAGGCCTAAGCATCTTTCATATTAATGTATTTTGTTGCTTTGGCTAAGAGGCCATTGAATCATGAGTTGGGCTTTTTAGCTAGAGATTTGAAGAAATTTCCATCCAATAACCCTTGGGAGAAAGTGTTAGCGTTGACTTCCCGAGTGGTAGAGGATAATCCCAGAGCGGCCACATTGAATCGATGGAGATAGTCAATAAGGGATTCCCCCTCCTTTTGGCGGATCATAAGAGATTGAGCTCCGTCTTACGATGATTCTTGCTACTAGCAACTTGATGTGAGAACAATGATGAAACTCCTGAAAACTCCCGATCGCGCCTGTCGGCAATTGATCAAACTAATGTTGGGTAGCTCTAGCAAAAGATGTGACAAAGACTTGACACTTAATTCCATTAATGTAACGGTGCAAGAGGGTTGCATTCTCGAAACGAGACATATGTTCATGGGTTCAACAGTTCAAAGGAAGCTTCCATCATAGCCCCTTCAATAAAAAGGGGACTACACGATGTTCCTCCAAGAGTGCTCCAATGACATGGTACTGGACGTCCTAAAGTCCTTTCAATAAACACTCTAGGAGGACTATCTACTGAGTAGGGATTCTTTTTGGGAGTTGCAGGGACTGGTCCTGCCCTTCTTGGGGGGCCAGTAGCCCCTTAGGCCTGGGTCGGATCCTTCTCAACTGCTACCTCGGCATCTATTGGGGCCGCCGCCAATATGCGTGTCATAGCTACCGTACTACTGATGTAATCACTATTGTATGGCCCTCATCAATCCTGGAGGTAGCCTCCCTAATGAGGTGTCTAACAACATGCTGTTTCGCAAGGGATCCAGGCTGAGAGAGCCTAGAAGACTCTGTGATTGTTGGTCCTCCAGCAGGGGCTAGGGAGGTGTCTGCCACTACTTGGAGGGCTTGAGTTCTCACGTCTTAGTTTTGTGTTCCCAACAGGTAGTGCCACTTAATGTGTGCAAAGCACACGTGTGAAATAGTTCATGGACATGAGCTCCTTTGTGGGCCAAATCCTTTGCAAACCTGAAGATAGGAAGCTATAAAAAAAAATATTAGCACTTAACATTCAAGTTAGTACGTAATGTTAAAATGATAGGGGTTAAAAGAAAAGATACAAAAATTTGATAGTAAGCTATATCTAAAGATGAATGCAATGAGGGTGTAAGGTAGAGATTATTTTTGTATGCTTGAAAGAACATCTCCCTACTTGAGAGGTTCATACCTATTTCTATACTTGCAGTCCCCCAAAGGGAAAGAAGTCTCTCCTCCCAAGGAGTTGGGGAGGCAGTTGCCTAATGATTATGTTTCCTCAAAGTCCTAGTGTTAGTTGGAGAGGTTCAAGAGAATCCACCTTAGCTGAGGGCTCAACAAAAATAGGAGTTTCGGTCTTCTAGAGATCTGGCCACGTGGATATCTTCATCACTTCCTGATAGAGTAGATTTTAGACATTTGGACTATTGCTCTCTGACGGACAAAGTGGCGTTGGGCCCCTAAACTCTCGGGTCAGTGGTCTTTCTCCTACGCTCTGTTTTTTGTGGGCCTTAGCTAGGGGAAAGTTCTTGAGAGCTTTCCCAATGCTTCTTGCTCCATTGGGCCTCCTGGGCTTGGTGTTGGACTAGTATGTGGGCTGCTAATTAGGATGTTCATCTATAGTCATATCACTCATGAATGTTTCTGTAGAACATATTTTTTTTCAAGAACTTATATATATTGACTAAAATATTTTTTTTGTCATTCTTTCTATTAATTTACCAATATTTAATACATTAAATTTATAATTTTAGGCAAATAGACATATTTTTTTCTTTAAGTTTTCTAATCGATTTTTCTCTTAAATCTTCTATTGTTATCCAAGTTGTAAAAATTTAGTGGTACCATTTTGTTTTAAAATTGAGGTGCTATCTTCCAATTTTTTTAAATTTAATTTCTCTTACTGTCAAAATCCAAAATACTTTTGCTATCTTCTTACATGGAGATATTTCTTTTTCTTAGTGGAATGATTTTATTATTATTTCTCTATCAAAATTTTAGCATAAATATATCACGAGTTTCATAGATTTGTATATATTACAATGTAAAAAGATTTTCATACTGTATAAATGTATGGTTTTTATTTTCAATTTCGTTGATATTTTTCTTAATAGAACAAGACTTTGATTGTATGTGAGAACAAATTTTGTTTGGTTCACATTAATTAATTAGTTTAAAAATTAAAGTCATAATTTTCAATTTTTTTCTTTAAATTGAATTACTTCAAAAAAAAGTTTTTCTTTAGGATTGTTTTAACCCTTTCTTTTTCTTTACTTGTTACATAATAGTATATTTTTATTAATGTAAAGAGAAACTTAATAGAAGAGTGCTAGCTTCTTTCCTTAATACATTAACCAGATGATTTTTTGTTCATTCTTTTCTGTGGATGTTCAATTTATGTCTTTTCTGTGATTTCCTCTTTGTTTTTTTTTTTTTGTTAGCTTTCTTTCTCTTTATCTTTTAGATATTATGTTTTACTTCTTGGTGGTGAATCTACGATGAAGTGTTCTTCTTTGAAGTTTTAAGGCTTTTTAATTTATGTATTTGCTCTTATTATTTATTTATGAGAATTTAATAACAATTTCATTTTTATTTTTTATGAATGAGCGATTAAATTTGTATTAACCAAAACGAACCGAAATCAGTGTGCTCCAGATCACAATAGAGCATAAACTAATAAAAAGAACAACAGAATCAAAGCAGAAAACTGAGCAAACCTACTCTAAGCCTCCACACTAAACAATCATGCAAAATCCATAAACTAGAGGCATAAGCTTGAGATGAAGTAATAACAAGTAGTAACCATAAAATCCAAACCTGAAGCGCCACCAAGCACTCCAGCAACGTGTGGTAAACTGACTCCTGCTCTCCTCCATAGCTCACACAGCCGACATCCACATTAACCATGGTAGGAAGCGCTCCTATACATAATCTCCAAATAAAATCTCGCACTCGTGGAGGTACCCTCGCCCGCCATATTGCCGTCCATAAGGAGCCCCCACAACCCCCCAAAAGCAAGCCTACTACCTGAAGACGACGCTACCTCCCAATCCCGCATATACCACCAATTGCTCTCCCCCTATGAAAGCGCCACCTACCACCAATTCCCTCGAACTGAGAATGCTCCTACACGTCTGCGACGGTAGGGACCCCATGACGCATCCCAAAATGTCCCTTGAGGGAAATATCTCACTTTCAGGACTCTACCCAACGGCATATCTGGACGAGTGACTATATGCCATGCTTGCTTAGTGAGAGAGCAAGATTAAATTCCCGGAGCGATTGAAAGCCTAGTCTCCCTTTTACCTACGGTCAACATAACTTATGCCATGCGACCCAGTGAAGTTGCCTATGCTCTCGACAATGCCACAAAAAATCAACGACTATAGATTCCAGGTTATGGAGTAGATTACGTGGGAGTTCAAAACAAGACATAGTGTAGGTAGGCATAGATTGGGCGACCACAACTAGTCTCGGATGCTTCGGAACAATTCCTTCTTCGAGCACCCTCCGGTTGCCACCAATCCAAAATACTGACTGTGTTGTGCTACCAACCATACGCCTAAAATTGAAGCCAAATAACGATTCACCACCCTTGACCAACCCCCACTCACCACCATACTAGATTTACCAAAATTTATCTCCTGCCTCGATACCTTAGCATACAAACCCAATACTCTCTACACCTCTCTAAGTTGCTCCTCCGTAGCACTATAGAATACCAGAGTATCGTCTACAAATAATAAATGAGATACACATGGTGTTTCCAGAGCCACTGCCACACCCACTAGCCTGCCCCTCCTATCCGCTTCCTGCAACAAATATGAGAATGCCTCTGCGGATGAAAATAAACAGAAAAGGTGATAATGGGTCACCCTTGACGGATCCCCGCGCTTTGGTTTAAAGAAACCAAAAGGCTCCCCATTCAGGGTAAGGGAGTAAGAAACCATAATAACTGGCAACATGATCAAGTTCGCAAATTTATGGTGAAATCCTAACCTAAGGAGGATCCCTCTCAGAAACGGCCACTCCACCCTATCATAAACTTGCTCATGTCTAATTTGAGGGCCACGCAACCCTCTACTGACCGGGATGCTACATTATTTTGTGATCAAAAATTCAAAAAACAAAACAGACTGGGAATGAGAGATGACAAAGTTTTATGCAACAAAATATGATCATTAAGAATACGAAGATTATCACTAACTAACAATAGGCCAAAATTTTTGATAAAATAATAAGGGCATGCCATCAAGACCAGGAGATTTGAGGGGGTACATGCTGAAGATAGCTTGCTTGACCTCAACAGCAGTGAACGGCTCTGCCAGCGCTTGATTCATCTTCCCGGTGACTCGTGGTTGGACAGTTGAGAACACCTCATTCATAACCGAGATCGATGGACACGTAGACAAGAAAATGTTGTGGAAATACCTGAGAAAAATTCTCTGATATCAGCTTCATTATCTCTCCAAACCCCTTCCTCATATTTCAACCTATCAATGGTATTCTGTCGCCGCCATATCGAGGCCTTAGCATGAAAGAACTTTGTATTCTCATCCCCCTCAGCTAGCCAATACATTTTACTTCTTTGTTGCTGCTTAAGCATTTCCTGCACATGACAAGCATCAATCGTTCTTTTACCTTTGCCATCATCCTATGTTCTACTAGCCCCAGTATACCAGTCTCCAACTGCTGGTAATGTTCCTCAAGCTCCTGTAATGTCTGGCCCGGCCTCTGAAAACACTCTCTACTCCATCTTAGTGAACTAAGCAGACATATTTGGATTTTCCGCCAAAGCCTAGTGTTAGGCTCGTCCTTGGTCACCGAATTCCATGATTCCTCACAACCTTACCACACTCTTCTGATTGCAACAAGTTTGCTTCGAATTGGCACTGGTGCTTCTTCCTCCTCTTTTGTCCTCCGAAGCCCCATTGAATAACTAGGATGGTATGATTCGAATAAGGTAAAGCTTGATGAGTAACATAGGTGGTAGAAAATTGCTCGTGCCACCTTGTATTTCCACAGGCCTTATCCAAACGGGATCGAATTGTTTCAGGATATTGGCATCGATTACACCATTGTGTGTTGCGAACCTTTAAATCCCACATCAGTCAAATCACAACATAATAGAGTTTCCCTAGAGTCCTCAATCTGCCACCTAGACCTTGGTTCACCTGTTTTTTCTTGTTGAAGTCCCCAATACACAACCACAGGGCATAAAACTGCATACTCAAGGCCACTAAATGCTCCCATACTGCCCTTTGTCGCATCATTTTTGGCTCCATATAAAACCTGGTAAACATTCAATTAGTCGAATGGGGTTCAACAAAAAAATCTACATCTATATGATTCGACAAAAACAACCGCAACTAAACGATTGCTTCCTTACTTGAAAATAACGTAAGGCCCCTTGGCCTTCTAGTTGAAGGCACACACACACCAAACATATTTAACCTCTCACAAATTCGTTTGAACCAAAATTTCCCGCACTTTGTCTCTAACACGAATACTAATAGGGGTCTAAATTCTCAAACACTTTCTCCGAGCTTCTAAATTGTCGACACCAATCCCAAGCCCCGACAGTTCCAGAGTAAAGCACTCATGTCTCTCAGTAGGGCTGCCCTACAACATCCGTTGTTTCACTAGAATACAAACTTTCATCGATCAATGCCCGCTTCATCGACCTCTCCCCCACCACCATACCTTTTTCCTCTTTCCACCGTTAGCCGTCAAGCCCCGCCTACTCACTCCCCTCCCTCATTGTGTAGCCCTCTTGCTGCCCCCTAGCCATAAATGTAACTGGCACTGTAACCAAGCCCTTCCCCCATTTCAGACAGACCTAGCCTCGAATTAATTTTAGTAGTCTGTACCATAGTATGGATTAAAGGAAACTTATCATTCTTTCGAGGATCCAGCAAAGGGGGTACAGGATTGAATCGGTTTGTGACTACGTGGGTTCAGAGTGTTAGAGAATGTTTTGAGTAGGATTAGGTATAGGCTGAGATTGATAATTATAGTTCACGGGGTTCAATAGTTGGGGGTGATTTGGGAATCTGACCTAGTGTAGTGGATGAGATGGAGTTATTAGATTGGCCTATTTTCAAAAAATGTGAACTGAGGAGAGCAACTTGGTTGAATCTGCGGATTTTAGTTGGATTCCTTAACATTAATTAGTTTACTAGATTGTAAATTATTAGTAGGTTGGTCAACATTGGTCGGCGGATTGAGTGGACTTAGAGTTTGAGTTAGTTGAGAGATATAAAGAAAGGATTACTAGGGGAAAGTTTTAGTTGGACTTTTAGATTTAGTGGGCTCAGGATTGGATCTAAATAGATTTTTAGATTTTGTGGGCTCAAGATCGGACCTAGCTGAGGAGAGAGATATGGATATTAGGCTTCGGTCAATAGGAGTGGATCCATGGGCTGGATGTTGACAAGAACCCAAAAATAATTCCCTCACCTATTGAGACTTTGGGTCCGCCGCAATCTGTTTCCCACCTTCACCCACTTCACCAAAAAACCGTCCCAAGTCTGTATCACTTCCCTCAATTAAGGGAGATGTTTGACAACGCCACAGCATCGGCGTGTTAGAGTTACTAGAACTTTCCCCTTCCATCCTCGATCAGTCTTCCACATGGCTGCAAGCTTCTTTATTTTTTACTAGCATGTCGTCCACGTATACCTCCATGTTCCTACCTAACTAAGTTCAAAATATTTTGTTCACCAGCCTTTGATAGGTGGTTCCTGCATTTTTTTAGCCCAAAGGGCATGACCACGTAACAGAATGTTTCGTCCGAGGTAATGAAGCTCACCCTTTTATGGTATTCTGGTGTTAGCATTATCTGGTGGTACCCTTATGAAGCGTCCATCATGCTTAGGAGTTTGCATCCGAATGTGGAGTCCACCAGTTGATCCATCCTAGGTAGTGGGTAGAATACTTTAGGAGATGCTTTGTTGAGGTCCCGATAATGTATGCACATCCTCTATTTTCCACTTGGTTTGGGGACTAAGACAACGTCGGAAACCCATTCGGGGAATTGTATCTCCTTAATGTGTCCGGCCAATAACAGTTTGTTTACTTCTTCTTGAATGATTTTGTCTTTTTTTTATGTCCAAAGTGTCACTTTTTTTGCGTTACCGACTTGACACCAGGATCTTGGTTGAGGTGGTGTGTAATGACACCTGGGTCGATTCCCTCCAGGTCCTGGGGAGTCCATGCGAAGATATCTTTGTTCTTTCGAAGGCAATTTATTACTTGATATTCTGAATTCGTTAATTCAGAATGAATCAAATCTCCCCAAGTAGGATTCGAACCTACGACCAATCGGTTAACAACCGACCGCTCTACTACTGAGCTACTGAGGAACAAGGAGTTAACTACCGTTAAAAAAAGAATAAGTCGCGTTTAGCTACTCGTTCGTGCTCCTCACCCGAGAAGCACTTTTTCTCCCGGCTCTCTCTTTGGGGGAGCATCACCTTCCTCTCGGCTATGTCCTTCCCCCTAGCGCTTTATGGGCTACCGGGGTAAGGACTAGTAGTCGAGAAAGACACTGCCCCCCCTCCCCCCTTTGCTTGCGTAAGTGATCATAGAAACTAGTAGCAGCTAGCGAATGAGGAAAGCAGGGCTAGCCTCACTTACCTATCCGTTGACCATAAGCATCGATACTAGATGAGACGGCTATGATTGGTATTTCCAGGGTTATGATAGTAAGGAGTGAGGGACTCGCAGAATACCGCTCATTGCCCATTACATTTACTTTAGAGTATTGGATGGGGAGCAAAATGGGTACGTCAGATGAAGAAGATGGCTCCATACGAGTCTGAAGGTATCTCACTAGAAGAATTGAAAGGTATACGAAAAAATGGTGGGTAGATAGATCAAGCTTTCTATGGGGCACTCATATCCTCTAAAAGAGATGTTGATGACTCCGAGATAGACGACCGGATCGACAGCGGCCATGGGCTGGCAACACGGCCGGTTTTAGAGAGGATCTAAAGGATTATTCATAATAATGAAAATTGACCGAACAAACATTCCACTTTCTAACTAGAACACCGTAGAGGGTATCGCGAGACAGCCCGAGGCAGAGGGAAAAATATGAGGTACTCTATTGCTTAGTCTAGCTTTTATGGAAGCTTTAACGATTTATGGATTCATTCTTTGACTGCTCTGCTCCCCCAAAGAAAAAAGAGAGACTTGCTCTCCCAATTCAGGAAGACGGGAATCGCCTTGGTCCAACCAAGAAAGGCATGGGAGTGAAGGGGCATAACATTCTTCTTCTTCTCTTACGATATTTCTAGTTTCTTTTTTTATTTCTTCCTGCTCTTATTCCAACACCTAGCTTCGAAACGTATGGAGCCATCTTCTTCATCCGACATACTCATTGTGCCCCAAGTTATCCTAAACATTACTGGGGAATGAGCGGTATTAGGAGAACTTCCCATGAGAGAAGGCCCTTGTGTTTAACGCTTTGAGGAAACCAATACGGTAAGTGGTCCGGAGGCTGCTTTAGTCCTTAAAGCAGGAGCTAAATCAGCTCCTTCCCTCTTACCTGTTGATCACTCTCTGTCGCGCTATTACCCTCCGGAATGTCCTCTTCGAGTCCTTCCTCCGTATAGATATCGCTCTTTCGAGCTCTTCCCTCCCTAGATGTCGATAAACCATCAATACAGTCCTTTCAGGAGCTGATTGTTGATATATCTCCTCTAGAGAGTATGATCGTTCGCTCCCTCTGGTCTCTCACTTGTGATCCCTAAAGCCTCATGGCATTAGCTTGTTGAATTGTGCGCTCACGTGAAGCAAGGCAACATTGCATGCTGCTTTTCATGTTCGAGAACAGAGATCAAAACGTTGACGAAGCAAGGAGTTCACCGTTGAGAGCCGCGGGGCTGGTTAGACCATAACCGTTTAGCTGAGATCCATAGCAATTCATTCCCATGTGTTTTTCAAAATGTAGCAATTTACCTCCTTAGGGTTTATTAATTGAAGCAATTTACCTCTTTAGGTAGGGAGGTAAATTCACTACAAAAAAAATTTATTTTATTGGGACGGAATTTCTAACGATTCATATTGGTCACAAAATCCCTCCCAACTTCCGACGGTTTTGTAACGTATTTTTATTTTTTTCCGACGGAATTCTTTCATAGACGAAAATATTGCACAATCTGTCGGACAATATAACATGTCCTCGCAAATTCTGTAGGAAATTAGGAAGCGAAAGTACTTCCGTCGCAAATTTAGTCGGAAAAATATATCTTTTGAGTTTTGCGACCATTTTTTCCGACGACACATAAACCGTCGGAGAGTTCCGACGGAGTTTGTCACTGTTTAATTGTTTTTGCGACGGTAAGACTCCAAAAGAAATTTTCGACGACTTGTCGTCGCAACTTTCGTCCCTAAATGTTATATTTGGGATGCTTATTCCGACAGATTATGATGGTCGGAAATTCCATAATTATTTTGCATTTTTTTAATTTTTGGAAATAAATTAAAAAAGTATTTTCCGACTGTTTTGTAACGAAATTGGAATGGAGTCATAAGTTCTGTCGGAAAGCAGTCAGAAACTTAGTCGGAAAATATCCTCAGTATTCATCCTAGAAAAGTAATATAATTTTTCAAATACGATATATCTACATCGGCAAGCCAGATCGATGTGAAACTTAAAAAATAGCAATATGGGATCTAGATGATTGTATATAACAGTTGGATTTGAAATCGGATGGTTCGATTGAATTATGTAGTGTAACGATGGTTGATCATAACAACGTACTTGTAAGTTGTAACATTTAATTTCATATTCTTGTTTTGTAAACATAAAAAACAATTATTATTTTTTATTATATTCAATTGCGTTGTAATAACAATTTATTATTTAATGATGAATTATTAGGGGTCCTAAACATAATTATTTTGATTTTTATTGGTTTTTTTAAATAAATTAAAAAAATATTTTCCGACTGTTTTGGAACGAAAATTGGATCGGATTTACAAGTTGCGTCGGAAATCCGTCAGAAATTCAGTCGGAAATGTTCTCCATAATTTTTCATTTTCCCTCTCTCTTTTCCCTCTCTCTTTTCCTTCTCATCATTTTTTCTCTCTCTTCCCTCCCTTTTCCCAATTTGACCGGTCCACTCTCTCCCCACTCTTCTTTCAATTTTCTTCACCTCTTCTTTTTTTCTCTCTACATTTCTCCCTCCTCCATTTCCTTCTCCCCCTCTTCTCTTCCACACCGCCGCCACACGAGCCACCGCGTCCGCTAGCTACCGCCCGTGCTCGCCGACCGCCGCTGTTTATGGTATGTTTTTCTCTTTCTCTTTCTCTTTCTCTTTTTCTCTTCTCTTTTTCTTTTTTGTTTCTCCTCTCCTCTTCATCTCAGTCGCCGTCGACTCGCCGCCGCCGTCTTAGTGCCGCCGCCGTCGGTCCGTGAATAGATTTATGTTATAGTTTTTTTATGATTTTTGTTTATTTTTATAGATTTTAAAATGTTATTATGAACTTTAGGCTTTAGGGTTCATTACAGATTTTTATTATGAATTTTTGTTTATTTTTACAGATTTTTATTTTCCACGCCGTCATCCTCCAGGTATTTATTTTCTTTTTACCAATTTTGTGGAGGTATTTATTTTATTTTTACCAATTTTTGTATATTATGAGTTGTTTGGTATATTGAGTTTATTGGTTTATTGATTTATTGGTATATTAAGTTATTTATTGTATTGATTTGTTGGTACATTGATTTGTTGGTATATTAAGTTATTTGGTGTATTGATTTGTTGTACATCGATTGTTATTTGGTGTATTGATTTCTTGTAGTTTTTGCATTTTAATATATATATGTTTGATATATTGAGGTGGATGGGCATAATGATAGTATTGGTGAGGTTGGATGAGTGTTGTTGTTTATGATTGTAGATTAGGATTCATATTAACTTTTAACTTAAAACATTCAAGCAACTTAACTTGGTTAGCTCTTAACTTAAAACCTTCAACTAAACTAATATCACTTAGTTAAGTCTTAATTTGAATCTTTCAAATAGACTAATTTAACTTAGTAGACATTTAATTTAAAACCTTCAAGTGAACTAATTTAACTTAGTTAAGTTTCAATTTAAAACCTTCAAATAAATTAATTTAACTTGGTTAACTCTTAATTTAAAATATTCAAGTAATTAATTTAGCTCAGTTAACTCTTTACTTAAAATTTCAAGGAAATTAATTTAACAAGTAAAAGATATATAGATGTTGAGTAGTGCTTTTTGCTTTTGGTGTAATTAATATATATGCGTTAATTCTTTTTTCTTGAGATCTATCTCTATTCTCTACCAAACAACTCCACAATCTTCTATGTCATATAATTAGATTGCTTTAGGTTGTTGGGTGTATATAAGTTGGAGAATTAACATCAATATATATATACGTCTCTGTAAAGATAGATGTATATATACTTACTTGATGTTTGGGTGTTGGGCATTATATATGAGATGTAAATGGTTCAATATATGTGTAGGCTCCTTCTCAATTTTAGGACTTGTCTATAGTCTAAAGTTTGTGGATTGCTTCCAAATGTGTATTCCTTTGTCTATAAATTTTAGTTGACAAATGATTAATGAAACTCGGATTATGTGTGAATTTGGGATGTTTTATGCTTATTGTAGTCAAAACTGACATATGCTTTAGTTTTCTTTTAGGCTGCAAGCTTTGACGGCACTAATGTTGACCCCTCTGCTTGGGAGGACAAGAAAAATCCGGGTGAATCACGATTTCCTACTCAGGTGTGTTGCTTTGACAAAAAATCCTACATGTTTATAGTACTTTGAATGGTATCATTTTTACAAATCTATTTTAGTTATTTACTAATATGTTTTATTATTTGTTGATTAATAAATTTTATTTAATTATTTTTAGGAAACTTATCGAAAGCTACTCGAGGAGCGTGTCTCTTACGGGGAGCAGTGCAGCCGGCAGACGAGGATGCTTCTGACCTTGAGAGCTAGAAGCATTAGATTAGGATTTTAATTAATTTTTAATTATGCGCTTTGTAAAACAATACTATTTACTTTTTTAATTAAGTATACTTTATTGGAAAAAAATATGATTCTCAAAATTCTACTTTTCATAAAATATTAAAAAAATTTATATAAAACATAATTTATATTTTGGACGAATTTTGTGACGATAGGTATTGCAAATTACGTCAGAACAATTTTATAACAGAAATTATGATATATTCGATCCCGAATTCCAATTCAAATTCATTGCAATTTTCAAAATCATTTGGGATGATTTTCGAAAATATTTCCGACGATAAAATATAAGTAACAATTTTCTGACTAATTTACCGACAAACTTTCCGACAACGATATAAAAATATTCTAGAAAGAAATTCGTCGGAAATTTTTTATTTGCTGTCCCAAAATTCGTCCCAAAATCCTTCCCAAATAAAATATTAATTTTTCGTCCCGTGGACGAATTTTCCGACGACAATAACAAAACGTCGCAAAACCGTCACAAATATTCTGACGGATATTCATTTTCTCGGAAATACCGTCGGAAATATTTTTCGAAGTGCCTTTTTCAGACGGTCTTGTGTTGGTCCGAAAATCGTCGGAAATTTCGTCGGAACTCTTATTAGCGATAAAATTTTATCGGAAACTCCGTCAGAAATTCCGTCCCTACAAGCCTTTTTTTTGTAGTGATTGCTTCTTTTTTTAAAATACAATAGGACAAATTACTATTTACTTTTTGTAAGAGGATAATTTACTCATTTCCAATATCACATGGTAAATTGCTATTCTCCCCTTCAAACTATCTGTTTGCACCAAACAAAAGCACACATGCATTAACATTTGCAGAATGAATCAAATTATGCAGCCACAAAATGAAAAAAAAGTTAGACTAGTTTAAAAGAAGATTAAAACCTAAAAGTAGGAAACTAAAATGAAAAGATCTCCTGAGCTGCACATGAACTCCAAGAAGAAAATCACACCACATAATTTTTTGTCTTCACCTACTTAGTAAATTTATTTGCATGTAATTTCATCATTCACTTTGAAAATTTAACAAATTTTTTTAGAATCTATACTATATATAATTGAAGAGGGTTGGTTTTTGCATTTATTTGCTTTTTCGTATGTCATTTTTATTTTATTTTAAAACTTATTTATCTTATTTTTTATTTGGATATTAAAGTAGTTAATTACTTCTCCCCATTTACTACCCACTCATCCATAAATTTATTTTTTTTACGTTCACATGAATTTTCTTCCATCCATTCGTTCTCTTTATTTTGTTTTAGTGTATTTTGATAATAAATTATTAATTTAATAAAAATATTGTTATATTTACACACACATCGAGTGTGCGATTTTCAACCAGTGACCGTTTGTGTGAGAGGGCGATTGAAGAGTTGTGGGTCTTGTGGCATGGCTACATGGAAATAAACTTCATTTTTTTTTGTATTTATTTTTAATGGGTAGATTTTTAGGGGTAATTTGGTAAAGAATATAATTTGGTGTAGTGGCATAAAAATTACCACTTTATATTTATAAGATCCCTTCGTGTCCTTATATTAGTATAGATATAAATAGAAAAAAAATACAATTTACCCCCATGTGCTATAACAAATGAATAAAAAATCTTCTATAAAAAATAAAATAACAAATTATTCCCTGTGTTTTGAAAAAAGAAACAAATTATCTCCTTATTTAAATCATAGATAGGAAGCAATTTGATTTATCTTTTAAAACATGAAGGTAATTCATTTACTAATTATTTTTTCATAGGGGGTATTTGCTCATTTCACGTATCATAAAGAGATAAATTACATTTTAATCTGATATAAATATAATAAAAATTTGAAATATGTATACGATTCCAATGTGATCGACCTCTAGTAAACAAATTGCACATATACATATGTGGATTAGATGCCCGTACGATTAGTCATCCCTTTGACACCATTAGATATATAAGATGACAAACATTTTGTGATTTCGTACATTTGTTTATTTGACGGGAGCTTAAATTCCATGAAGGAAGCTGTACGTAGGTATTTAATGGAAGGGAAATGTCAAATATGCGACTTTGAAACAATCAATAAACCACTCATATTTGACATGTATGTATATATCTACTCGAAGTATACATATTTGCTATTATATATACAATTTGGGTAAATTCGAACGAGCTTCTCTAAAGCTTTGTATAATTATAAATTTCACATCTTTATTTGAAAAATTATCATATAACCCCCTGATTTTAACTGTTGTCTAAAAATTAGTCCAATCCGTTACGTTTTTATCTAATTTTTTAATTTAAGGGACTAAAATATCTTTGTGGACAATGAATTATAATTTTATTTATTTTTAAAATTTTCTGAAAAACTTTTATGGACTAGCTGTATAATTTTTTTTTTACAAATTTTTAAAGTTTTTTCATCCACCTCGTTCGAAATTTTTATAATATTTTAGTATTTTTTTTACGAAGTTTTAATTTTTAAAGTTTTTTCATCCACCGTATATCTCACATCTTCTCTTCGCGGATGATACTCTAATCTTTTGTTGGGTAGTGGAGGATGAAGCTCTTATGTGATAAGTCATTGCTGCGCACGCGAACTTTGAGGAGGCCTCTTCGGTGTGAGCAATAAATTTGCCAGAAATTGGAAATATAAATTTATAGCAAATTACATAAGGCGGATCGAACTCAGGAGGTTCGTTAGGGGAGTATTTGGATTCCACCAGTTGACCAGCCATGCAAAAGAGTTTGAAACCATCTGCAAAACATTTCTTCAACATTGGTTCTCAAGCCACTGAACATTAGGCATTCCAAAATGTCTTTTGCTTCTTTCTGAAACGACAATTTTTCTTGATATGCCCTTTCTCTTTCCACAATTATTTACATGTGACATTGCCTTTTGTGGAACCCAACCTTTTCAATTAGCATTATTGCTGTTAAGAAAGGTTTAAAGGGTAACAACAAACCACTGATAAGTGATTAAAGTTAACTCGAGACATATAACGTATCCTACGAGTTGTGAAATGAGGAGGTTTGAGTTGAATAAACTCTTAATGAAGTAAGTATTCCGCATACTTTAGGTATGAAAAGACTTCTCTAAGTGAACACAGGGGTGGTGCCCCCGCTTCTAGTTAAACCCAGCTTCTTGATATACTTTTATTGAAGTGCTTCAATATACTCCTATCACCACCCCCAAGAACTCACTAGGCATGAATAGCAGCCACAGGCCATGATATCGCTCGCCTTAAAGTAGTTTTCCAATGTACCCTTCTCCCCATCTAACCGCTCCCTTCTACTGAGACACAACCTTGAGTACCAAGTTACTTATCGATGAATGTAATGATTCACAGTTCTACGCTACACTCTTTAGAAATTTTGGTTAAAGGATTATGCTACCAATATAAATTTAGTCTAAAATTCTGAAATATTTTACAACTAATTGGAAAGTTTAAATCGAAAGAAACTTTCTTCGTATGCATCAATACTGAGATATCCCTATCGATAAGTGAATACATGCTCCATACCAGAAGAATGGAAGAAAGGACTTGTCTGCGTACCCTCTGGTAGATATGTGCATATTCACGTTTCCATGTTCCACATGGAATATTAACTCTAAGTGTTTTAATACTTAATAAAGAGTTATCCAATTGAAGACTCTTCAAAAATAAAATAACCAGAGAGGATAATTTATACTCCACTACTCTAAATTATATAATCACTCTCTATTTATTTCACTATTCGCCCACTCCTCAACCTTGGAGCTTGGTATCTAAACCGGGCAAGTCGTGCAAAGTAGTTCTTAACCCTACAGCAAAGTATAATATATTTATATTATTATCAGAAGATCAAATAAATGCTATTCATAATATTTAATCTAAACATATAATAATAATATATTCAAATAGACAATTAACCATATATATAAAATATACTGAAATTATTACTCTAACCTGAAATATAGATGACTTTTTCTGAAATATACAAACTAAGTGCTTTGCCACACCTCTTTCCCCAAGACAACCAATCTAATCAAAGAAAAGATGATCTTAATCAGTATAAACCACATAGTCAACACTTTTGAATTGAGAGAAGAGAGTCCCAGTGAAATAGATATAGTATGACATTGTTTTATACTATATGCATCCATAGAGTAATTTAATAACGCCAACTACTAAATCATAAAAAAATAAAAATATGATGAAATTGCTATAAGATGCAGAAAATATAAAATAATCTGACAATATAATCCACTATACTCTTCACTTAAAACATACATAATTTACAGTCCTGTCTTGATACGAAACGCGCCCACATTATCCGACGAATTGCACTCAAGTTATACAGGCCAACAGTAGACCGAAAAACAATAATCCTTGGGTGGTTTTTGTCGAAGTCCACTCCTAAAGAACGCTCGCCACTTTAGCTATTAACGCCAGGAAAGCAACCTAAATCACGCTCGGCGGCAAACTATTTCATCTTTAATTGGACCAGATGCAACATCCCGCTTCAACAATTCTCCCCCTGCCCAAGCACGTCGGGAAATCTCTACATGTAATTTAAGAGATGAACTAGAACCCCTCCGAAAAATACCCTGTTTTAATCCATACAACGGATTTTTACTAAATTTTACTATTGCACTTTTAGATTTCTAATTATCCAGCAAAAAACAGAACATCGCACTTACGGGTTGTAATACCATATACACTTCGTCCACTCTATAACTCTCACGCCATCCTCTAACACACAATCGCCCTAGTCTTTATAAACATACAACACCAACTATCTGACTCGAACTATTTTAATTTTATAAATTGAAGCCAGCCCAGCTAGAAGTACTCTAATGGATGCTCCATCTCAGCGAGTACTGTATGTCAACACAACAAGTGTCAAAGTAATCGACTTCCTTCTTTGTATATAAGCCACATATATAGGATAATACTATATACTTCCTTCCTTTCCCACTCCACAATTTAGATTTATAATTCTCAATATACCTTTCCCTGAAACACTAGTTTACTTTGGAACTTGGGTTCTGCACTTTGATTTGCATCTATTCACGAATTCGTTAGTTCCTCTTCCAATTCACACTAAATGCTTTCAAGTTATCTGCATCTCATACCCACGCAGAGAACAATCTCTCCTGGTAGATATATCATTCCTCTTTCTATGACGTTGTAATCCACTAATAGGGCAGATTTAAGACCGCAACTAATTGCTCCCTACTTGTAATTAAGGATAGCCCCTCATCCGGAAAATATTTCAATTCAGTAATCCCTTCCTATCACATTATTCTAATAGGCAAGATTTGAAATTACAAACACTCATGATAATGAATACACACCACACAAGATTGTAGGCTTTTTCGAATAACACTTCTTAATATACAATAACCAACAACATTTCTAACAATACTTTTGAAATCAAAATGGAAGAAAATTAATACTATTAGCATTGTGGTGCTCCGAGGATGGAGATTATATTAATATTCCAATAAATGAGTTTGGCACACTCATATTGTGAAACATTAATCGCGGGCATCATACATGCAAAGTAAGGTGCACCCCATACCCCTCACCTCCCAGTATTATAACACCGGCTGTGCGCACCAGACAAGAAAGATCAAGAACAAATAATAGTCCTGTATACTGTACTAAAGTTCTAACCCACACGGAGGTGGCGGGGGGAGAGACTGGGCGGAAGCGCCGGGTTGCTGTCACTCTTATAATACTGCTTAACCCCCATAACACCATTTTCCTAAAAACTTGTGGGGTGGAAGTCTTAATTAACGGCTTGTCATGTGCACATAGATACCTTCTAAGAAATTCAAGATTTCTCCATATGAGATATGGAATGGTCGGAAACCAAATCTGAATTATCTTAAAGTTTGGGGTTGCTTGGCTTTTTATAGAGTTTCTGATCCTAAGAGAACAAAATTAGGACCTAGAGCTATAAAAAGTGTATTTGTGGGTTAATGCTGAAAATTCAAAAGCCTATAGACTTTTGGACTTGGATTCAAATATAATTACAGAATCAAGAGATGTAGAGTTTTTCGAAAATAAATTCACTGAAGATTCTGTTGTTATTCAACCTACTCAAGCACTTGTGATAGATCCTGAGATGAACAATAAAAGGGCACTAATTGATACTCCTACTGAACTTAGAAGAAGTCAAAGGCCTAGAAAAGCAAAGAAGTTAGATCCTGATTTCTTATACTTTATTGTTGAAGGTGACAGAAATATTGTACTTAATAAAATACCGGTTCTACTAACCATAGAAGGTGATCCTAAGACATTTACTGAAGCAATGAACTTCAAGAGATGTTGCTTATTTGGAAGTGTAGGCAGTCATTATCTCGATAGAAATGGACATACAATATACTTAGTCCAAAATACCAATTAACTATGAGGAGTTTCATAACATATTATACCTACCTGGTTCCAAAAGGCCAAAAATGGATGTAAATGGAGTATTTAGAATAAGGTATGCAACATTTCCACACTTTGTCTTCAAAAGCTTATCATATATGACAAAGATTGACACGTAGACACCACCCAAGATTTTCTTGCGCCAAATTTTCTGGAACGTTGTTAGGGACTATTAGATTCAAACAACAACTTATTTTCAGATTGTGAAACATGACATTCTTCCAACTTATCTATATACCCCACATAGCGACCCTGTTATACTGTTATTTAGTCATTTCCCTATCAGTAAACAATTGTATTGTCGAACCTAAACTGCAAGAGAATCATTTCATAGTGTTCTGAATCTCGATTCTTCATCGATTACAAACATCGAACGGATAGCATAACAGAATAAACACACCACCGCCAGATCCAAATATAATAACTGCTGCACACAATCAAATAAAAATCGCCCCGCCCCATACATTCATTCAGTCGCACCAATAAAAACACAAAATAACAGATGCGAGATGAAACCATTGCACACACATATTACATTCAAACATTGGTTTCAAGCCACTTGCCAACATCTATTAGGAACATTCACAAATCCAGATCCTCTTTAATGAGGCTTTCTTTCTGAATACCGCCACAATCTTTCTTGATATGCCCTTTCTTTCCACAATTTTATTAACATTTGTGACTATCCTTTTGTTGACACTCAAACTATACAGAAAATATTTTATACTTGTTTCTTAAAATATCTAATTACACATTTGGATTATATATTACTAATATTCATTATTCTTTGAAAGACATTAAGTAATTAACTAATTGGACTGTGGTACCAACAATGTGCACTTTGATCCACCCACCCCCTCATTAATCAGCCCCCAACTCAATCTCCGAGTTTCCTCATCATTATTCCTGTAAATAGATGTACTCCAGTATAATGATACAACTTAGAATATAATACTATCAAATGTGGAAATTGTGAACAAAAAACATATACAGTTAATCAAAATAGTTAATATCACAAAACTATAGCGCCGGCAGTGTATAATATGCAATAATTGCTCCTAAACATATTGTTAATTAAGGAATCTCTAGTGAATCATCAATACTAGTTAAATCTTTAAAGTTTATAACTGTATAATATATTGACACATTTCATCGCACTTGATCCATATAGAAGTAAAATTCACTCAGAAGCATAACAAATTTCAATAGGGCTAATCCCCCTAATAAGTAAGAGAAAAACTTAATACTGCTCGCCCTAGTAATTTATTCGGTATTATAGTATTTTGAATCACCCACAAAATTTCCCAGAATTCATTGTTGCTCGACATTTATTGATGTAATTATTATATGTACAAAAAACAGAACCGCACCCACTAGATTATAATCAAACCAATATAAAAAGCGTCTCAACCACCCAATATTGACTTTATCCCGACCCACTCAAGATATATATCCCTCATCCCACATTATACTTTCTCAGATTATGTGGCCCCCACGCTCGACTGCTAAAAAAAATACAAAAACAAAAACCACAATAAATAAGTGATTTTAAATTAACTCAAGAACATTAATTCACTATATTTAATATCCAGTATACCATTCTAGCTTTTATACATTATTGGTGAGTTGCTGTAGGACAAGAAGAGATGATAACCCAGGTACAGTAACATATTTTCAGAAAAAGTTTATTTGCTAGAATAACAATATGCTTGTCCTTGACTAAAACACGCCGCGCTAGTTTTGTTCATTTTTCGAAATCAGTTATTACTTATATATTCAATAAGCTCTTATGATTCATCTCCATAATAGGATCCACTACTAATCACAGAAAAACACAACAAGAGACTAACTTCTTTCTAAGTCACATAGAGATACATGAAAATAATTCGGTGACCACTTTAACAGAATGCCTTTAATACATTTTTATTGGATACGACTACACCGGGAACCACCCCGGGCTTTTGCCGAACAGCAATTTCGGAAGCCTTCTTTCAAGAACAACTTCAATAGTGAGAGTTTTAAGTTGAAGAAATGATATATCTGAAGTATATTTCTGGCACTTTATTTCATCTATTTATAGATATTCGAATACCTTTGCAGAAAACATGCAACTATTCTTTTACATCTCCTCAATCCAAAACTTACAATATTTTAATAAAGACATCTTTTCCTGATTAGATGTTTCTGGAAAAGTTGCAGCCTTAAGTTGTATATTTCCAGAAAAGTCATCTTATTTCAGTAAAAAATGTATTTGTTATTTGCAACTTTTATAAGAGATTAAAATAATTATAAAGCATAATTTTCTGAAAAAATAAAATATTTATTCTGTGGAAACACGTGCACGTGCCACGTGTCCAAGCGCCAAGTGCCAAGTGAATTTATATATTTATATAATATATATAAATTCCCTCCGTTTTTTATTTTTAAATCTTTAATTGGATAACTCTTTATTAAGTATTAAAACTTAATTAATTATTCCATGTGGGACATGGAAACTATATGGACAAGCTATCCAACAATCCCCCACTTAGCTTGGACATATCACTTTAACTTAATATCCAGATTGATGCATACAAGAAAGTTTCTTTCGATTTAAACTTTCAATTAGTGTAAATATTTCAGAATTTAGACTAAATTAATGGTAGCATAAGCTTTAAACCAAAATTTCTAAAGTCTAACTGGAAATATTACACACATAATAATCTTTACTCATTTTCGAGAAGTTCACTGAAAACACGTTTAAGCACATATATGGCCTTGCGCTTTCATCCTAGAGTCATGAACACTTATAAAAGTTATCAGAACTTTTACTAGAAGCGGCACCACCCCCTGTGTTCACTTAGGTGAAGTCTTTTCATACCTAAAGTATCAATACTTACTTCATTAAGAGTTTATTCAACTCAACCTCCTCATTCACAACTCGTAGATACGTATATGTCTCGAGTTAACTTTAATCACTTATCAGTGGTTTGTTGTTACCCTTTAAACCTTTCTAACAGCAATAATGCTAACTGAAAAGGTTGGGTTCCTACTACTGGTGATTTATAATAAAGGGTTTTAAACCCATTGCAATACCTGTGTTCTTTACCAATTCTCTTGACAGGCCTTTCGTCAACGGATCCGCTAAATTCCTTTGTGATCTTACAAAGGTTATGATGATTACACCTTCTGATATTAAATCTCTTATATAACCATGCCTTAGGTTAATGTGTCTATTTTTTCCTTTATATAATTTATTAAGGGCTCTAGACATAGCAAAGAGATGGCTGGCATTGGTTGTGGCCACAACGTAATATCTAATAACATATTCCTTAGCCATTCAGCCTCTTTGCTTGCTGCTGCCAAGGCAACAAATTCGGCTTCCATTGTAGAATGTGTTGAACATGTTTGTTTCTTGGAATCCCATGCAACTGCTCCCTCTGCAGCATCTTCATAGTGTTTGAATTGATTCTTATCGTTACAAACATGAACGGTAGCTCCAGAATCATACCACCAGTCAAATGACTTAACTGCTGCAGCCATATTCAATTCAGTGAACATACCAATGTGCAAGTTTGAAACCATTGCAACAATTTCTTCAACATTGGTTTCAGCCACTTGAACATTAGGCATTCCAAATGTCTTTTACTTCTTTCTGAAACGACACAAAGTACCTAGGGCTATCGGCTGTGTGGGGAGATCGGAAAGGGAGGTCCTTGATAGTTTGAAGGACATGATCTAGAGCTAGAAGCAAAGTTGGTCGGCTAGGCGACTTTCTCAAGCGGGGAGGGTGGTGTTGATCAAGTCAGTTGTCCAAGTTATCTTGTCCTACGCTATGAGTTGTTTCAAGTTGCCGAAAGGACTGTTGTCTGACATTGAAAGCATGATGGCTAACTTCTTTTGGCATCAGGATAGTGCTAGGAAATTCACTGGCTTGCGTGGAAGAAATTGTATGTGAGCAAAAGAGAGGGTGGGCTTGATTTTCGCAGCTTATTAGAGTTCAACCAGGCCTTATTGTGTAAGCAAACTTGGACGGTTGTGTCAAATAAGCATAGCCTCTTATCTCAAGTGCTCCAAACAAGGTATTTCGCAGGGTTCCTTCTTTGATGTCGGGGGGGGGGGGGGGGAAGTGAGAATGTCTTATGCTGCTCTATGTCGTCCACTACTGTAGTTGGGGATGTATTGGAGTATCTCAAGTTTGATTACGTATCTTACTAACTTGCAATTATTATTTCACTTAGCATATTTACCATAGAGTATATTAGTTAAGATCTGCCTCTGGGTCAAGTTTCGTCAAATTTTGGAACTGTGCTTATTTTAGATGTTTTGCACTATTTTATTAAAGAAAGTTTGCGTATCAATCTTACTAACTTGTAGTTAGTATTTCACTAAGTAAATTTACCATGTTGAGCAAAAGAGAGTGTACCCCTTGCGGCCTATCCGTTGATGCCGCGGTCAGCGTACTTCAAGCCAGTTGTGCAAACCCATTCGGTGCAGTAGGACCTGCGCGTCAGCTCACTACTACGGCAGGACGGTTCATAGATGGAGGATGTAGTCCACGAGACTTTCTCGATGGTGGATGCGGAGTGGATTGTGCAAATTCTGGACAGGGAGGGCGAGGGAAAAAGATTTGTTTAGTCCTTTAAGTTTACATAATATTAATTTTAGTTCGATAACTATGCCCATTTTTTTCTAAGTCCAGTAAATTTTAAACTATGATGAAATTTAATCCGAATTAGGGTTTTTTATGTAATTTTTTGGCCAACTTTGAATTTTTCACCGGAAATTGCACGCGTGTCATTTTCTTGATTAGTGTCCGGCCAAATATCCCATGTGTGTAGCCATGTGTGCAGCCACATAAGCCTCAAGTTGACCGGGCGATTTATATATAATATTAAATTCTTTTTTATATTATTTATATATTTAAAAAAAGTAAATCAATTTTCTTTATTTTTAAAAAATATTTTTAACTTTTTTTTCAAAACCCCGGCAGAGGGCGACGGCGTCGCCTCCACCACTGGGCGAAGCTGTCGCCTCCACCACTGGGCGAAGCCGTCGCCCAGATTGGGGGCGACGCGACGCCAGTCGTCCCGACCAGAAATTGGTCGGGCGATTGGCGTCGCCCCCCTCCACGGGGTCGCCGGGGGTGGGGAGAAGGGTAGGGGAAAGCGGGGCGGGGTGGGACGGGGCGGGGGCCGATTGGAGGAGGGGGAAGAGGGGCGACAGGGGGTGGGGAGAGGAAACAGGGGGGCGCCGGGTGGGGGGGGGGGTTTGGGGAGTTTTTTTTTTTTTTAAATAATAATTTAATTTTATAAATTATAATATATTTTAAAATATTTTTGAAGAAAAATTCCACCTCATTTCAATTGCCACATAAGCTTAAAAATTCCCAACATGTCTGCCAACTCCTCAAAAAATATCCAGTTGGAATGACATGTCATTTTTCCGGCCAAAAATAAAAAATCCGACCACCGGAGGACTAAATTTCATCAAATATTAAAACTTACTAGACTTAAAAAAAAATGGGCATAGTTACTGGACTAAATCTAATATTGGACATACTTAACGGACTAAAAAAAATAATTTTCCCGGAGGGCGAGGTTGACAGGTTAGGTTGGCACTTCGACCCTCACGGGCGCTTCTCTCGATTAAGCGCGCTTATCAGGTGGGACGGGCTTCGCATGTGGCATCGTACTCTTCTTAAGATAGCTGACTGTCATCTTTCAGAGATTCGGACTGGAGTTTTATTTGGGCAACCAGAGTGGTGTAAGGTGTTCCTCTTTGCATGGAAGTGCTGCCGAGGGGATGTTCCTTAGGCTTCAAACCTGAGAAAGCGGGGAGTGTTTGTGGATAGTAGTTGTGTTCTGTGCATATTTGATGAGGGGGATATTATGCATGTGTTGGCAAATTGCTCCTATGCACGGCAGTGTTGGGCGCTGGCCCACATCCCCGTTCGCATTACTATGAGTGATTCCCTGGACACGGAGGCATGGCTGAGACGAGCTTTCCATGAGCTCGGATGGTTGCAGTTTGCTCTTTTCCTACAAATTTGCTGGTCCTTGTGGTCTAACCGCAACTCGTGTTGTTGTGAGGGGTCACAAGTGGTCCCTTACACTCTTATAATTCAGGTGGTTAGGTCTTCCCATTTGGTGCACGATGTTGCTGTTTTAGGTCTTTGATGGTAGTGGTTGGGTCTTTTAGTTAGTTCCTTGTGTGTCATTAGGCTACTTTGAACTGTTGGGTTCTCATTTTATTGGTATTAGTCATTGTAGTATGTTATTCCTGCGTGCATGTAATAAATAATTTTTTATATTTTAAAATATATTATAAATAAGAGCACAATAAATAAATCAGTACATGATATTAAAAAGAAAAGAAATTTTATTAATTAAAGAATAATTTGAAAAGTGGAATGAGTTAGTTATCTTATTAGTGAAGGGCATTTTTTATTTTATAAAAAATTGGTGCGACGGTGTCAATAACCGTCGTTTGTGAGTATGGAGCCTCTTTCCTTTTTATATTAACTAGCCGTTGTGGCACACTATCCCTGCTTGCACATAATAAATAATTTTTTATATTTTAAAATATATTATATAAGAGTAAAATATTTAAACCAATATATTAAATATTTATAAAAAAGAAGAAAAGAAAAAAATAATTTATCAGTTAAAACAAAATTTAAAAACTTGAATACGTTAGTTATATTATTAGCTCAAAAGCATTTTTGACTTAATAAAAAATCGGTGCGGCTGGGTAAGTAACCGCCATTTATGAGTAAAAATGGTCTTTTCTTTTTTATATACTAGTCGTGGTGGCACGTCGTTCCTGCGTGCATATAATCAATAATTTTTCATATTTTAAAATATATTATAAATAAAAGCAAAATATATGAATTAATACATGACACTAAAAAAGAAAACTAATTTATTAATTAATGTATAATTTAGAAAGTGGAATGAGTTAGTTATCTTATTACTTGAAGGGCATTCTTGACTTTACAAAAAATTGGTGCGGCGGTGTCACTAACCACCGTTTGTGAGTGTAAAACCTCTTTTCTTTTATAATAGTATAGATTATAGATATAGATAAAAAAATTGGTGCGACAGTGTCACTAACTGCCGTTTGTGAGTATAGAGCTCCTTTTCTTTTTGTATTTGTATAGATAAAGTTAATTGCGTTCTTCTAAAAAAAAATTTGTTACTTAGAAACTTATTTTGCATAATTAGGATACCTAAAAAATAATTTGCAATCATTTCTGCTTTCAATAATTTGCATCAATTAACACATATTAAGTTATTTTTATAACATATATTTCACTATTATTTAAGCGGACTAAACAGTTAAATATAAATGTTTGAGAATTTAATTCTTACTTTTTTATTAGTTTCGATATGTTATTCATGTTATTTTCTTTTTCTTTATTTATGTAAATAAATATAATAAAATTTTAAAGTAGGTATACGATTCGAGTGTGGTTCGATCTCTAGTAAACAAAATATATATATATATATATATATATATACATGAAAATTAGATATATGTACGTACAATTAGTCATCCCTTTGACATTATTATAATTACTTGGTTATTTGAACGGGAGCTTAAATTTCATCAAGGAAGCTGTATGTATTTAACGGAAGGGAAACGTCAAGAAACGACTTTGAAACAATCAATAAACCTTTCTGAAAATCAGAGGCTTCCTTGAAACTACATCCAATAAAACCACCTAGTATTGACATATATGTATATATCCACTTGAAATATACAGATTATATAAGCGTAATTTCCAACGAATTTTCTTATAATTTGATATAATTACAAATACTTTATCATTGTTTGAAAAATTACCAATACTTTCTCTGATTTTAACAATTATCTAATAATTAACCCAACCCTTTAGTTTCTGTTACATTTTCATCCAATTTTTATGTTGAATGGACCAAAATACCCTTAGGACTATAAATTATAAGTTTTATTTATGTTTTGAAATTTTCTAAAAAAAACTTTCACGGACTAAGAGGATAAATTTCCATCCACCTCATTCAATATTTTTACAACATTTTTTACAAAAAATAGAAACAATAATAAAATCAATTAGGACAAAGTTCACAATTCTAGACTTTCGTTCAGTGATTACATAATAATCTCATAAAATATCAGGGGGCCGGGGTATTTATAGTTTTTCAAACTACGAATGGGTATTCGTAATTATATCAAATCTTAGCAAAGTTCGTTGTAATTTACCATATATATAATCCTGGTTGCTATTTATTATTTATTTTTTATTTGAAGTGATGAACTATTATTAATTTAAATAACTCGATTACAATCAATCATGTCAAATTTCAGTACCTAAAAAGACAGTTGCAACAATCATACCCTAAATAATAATATCAAATAAATAAAATGTAAACAATACCTACTATTACAATAGACAAACACCTATTATACATTAAGACATCATCCCATGCATATAAGATAGATTCAAACCCATGTCATCTAAAATTAATTTATTTTTGTTCATGGGAGAAAGATTAATGTTCAACGAAATACATCCGGAAGACGAGTTAACTAATTTAAATCTAGAAATTCTTGAATTATAGTCTAGTCATAGAAAATAAAAGTCGCCAGGATTTTAACTGATGATGTTCACATTCCAACTTCAAATGGCAACAAGTCTGCGTAGTTCCTCCTTACCATATATGTAACGACGTTATAAATAGAACGCAATTCTGTTCCCAGAACACAAACCACAATTAACATCTCAAAATCATGAAGACTCCATCCATTTCCACTCTTTTTCTTCATTCTTTTTGTTATCTTTTCGTGCTCGTCGGCTGCTTCCGCTGATGACCACGACGATCATCATGATTTTCTTGAATGTCTCTCGGAAGAGTTCCACAACTACACCTCAATTTCAAGGGTTGTTTACACCCCTACCAACTCATCTTACCCCTCCATTCTGCGATTTTCTATTCAAAACCTGAGATTCACATCGGAATCTACCCCAAAACCGCTAGTGATCATAACCCCGGAGCACGAATCCCACATCCCCCCTGTCATCTACTGTGCCAAAGAAAATGACATGGAAATTAGAACTAGAAGTGGTGGGCATGACTACGAGGGATTGTCTTATGTATCTGAAGTCCCGTTTGTGATCATTGATTTGATCAACCTTAGTGAAGTAACAGTTGATGTTGAGCAGAAAACTGCATGGGTTGAAGCTGGTGCAACCATTGGATCATTGTATTATAGGATCGCGGAGAAAAGCCCGACGCTAGGGTTCCTGCCGGTGTTTGCCCAACTGTTGGTGTTGGCGGCCACTTCAGTGGAGGAGGCTACGGCACATTGCTCAGAAAATACGGACTGGCTGCAGATAATGTCATTGATGCAAGAATAATAGACGTTAATGGCAGGATTCTCGACAGAGAGTCTATGGGTGAGGACTTATTCTGGGCCATTAGGGGTGGTGGAGGTGCCAGTTTTGTGTGATTCTTTCATGGAAAGTACAATTGGTTGATGTTCCAGAAAGAGTCACTGTTTTCACAATCCACAAGACTTTGGAACAAAATGCCACTCAACTGATCCACGCTGGCAATACATCGCGCATAGATTTGACTCAGATTTATTCATTAGAATCCTCATCAGAAGGGTGAATTCCAGCCAGGATGGAAGGAACATGACTATTCGTGCTTCTTTTAATTCAATTTCCTTGGCGGAATAGATAGATTGCTCCCATTGATGCAGAAAGGTTTTCCCGAATTGGGCTTGGTGAGAGAAGACTGCACAGAAATGAGTTGGATCCAATCCATTCTGTATTTTGCTGGGTTTCCCATAGAATCAAATGAAGTTTTGTTGAATAGGACACAACCCAACGTACGATACTTCAAAGCAAAATCAGATTATGTGCAGAAACCCATTCCCGAAAACGGGCTTGAAGGTATCTGGAGACTGTTCTATGAACCCGAAGCCGAGGAGGCCGAGGTCATCTTAAGCCATATGGTGGAAGAATGGATGAAATTTCTGAATCAGCAATTCCATTTCCTCACAGGGCTGGTAATTTGTACAAAATCCAACATCTAGTGTACTGGGAAGAAGAAGAGGCTCAAAATTCCGACAGGTACATAAGCTGGATTAGGAGCTTACAGCTTGGTTTCGTTTCCAGGTTCAATAGAGATCTAGACATCGGAGTGAATAATAATGAAGGGAAGATAAGCTATGCACAAGCAAGCGTTTGGGGCATCAAGTACTTCAAAAACAATTTCGATCGTCTGGTTAGGGTGAAAACTGCGATCGATCCAGAGAATTTCTTTAGGAATGAACAGAGCATTCCTCCAAGGTGGACAAAGAAAGATGACTAGAATTATATTGGGGAGATGGTTCTACAAACATATATAGAGTTTGATTTCTTTATATACTGTGTTTGTATGTACGAATAAGGCATTGTAGTAATTATTTGATGTCATTTGTAGCATAATGATTTGTATTTCTGTCATGATATTGTACTAATAAATTGATTCATTGGTGAAAATGAACTTTGGTTGTTTTGTGTTTTATTTTCAATTTTTCAAATAATAATTAAAGTAAATATGTATTTATTTATATGTATTCTCATTGAAATTATATTGATTTAACACCACAGTTCAATATAAAACACAATCTTATTAACTAATTCAAACCTATTCTCATTTTAAACAAAAATCTTTACAAAAATAAAAATACATATTTTCCACTTAAAATTAGAAAATGAAAATAAAAACACAAACATGATTCTCAAAAATTGCCCAATAAGAGCTTTTTTTTTAGTGCAAAATTGCAAATCTGGCCTGTAATTTGGCATGGTTCGTTATTTAATTTGGCAAACCCTAGATGCATGAGAGTTATTTCAACTACAAAGATCTTGATTTAGGAATGAATAATAAAGGGCACACAAGCTACAATCCGATGTTTAGAGGCTTTATTAAATACTTTGAGAACAACATCAACCGATTGATTTGTTCCAAGACTAATTAATTAAGATCAATCCCTCCAACTTTTTAAAAAACGAGCAAAGTAAGCTGTTTCTATCATCATGATATAAAAAAGAAAGGGTGAAATACATTTTACACCATAAACTATACCAGCCTTATCAATTACCCTTCTAAATTAAAAGAATCTTTGATTATCCTCTTATCATTTTGATAATCCTTTAAATTAAATAAAAATAGATAAAAAAATCCTTGACTATTAATAATATGATGTATTCACTTAATCTCTCTATATTTAAATATATCAATCAAGTTGACTTTAATTTTTGCTCATTTATGATGTTAATAAATTAATATTAGATTAATCACAAATTGATAAGTTCGATGTAATTAGTACTTTTAAATTAAAAGAAATTTATAAACTTGTATTTGTACAATACACAAATATAATTTTAATGATGAAAATATTACAAGTGGTCATCGAGCCTATTGTTTTGGCGTTCAAATATCAAGTGAGGTAATTTGGGATTTAATGAATTAATTTTTTTTTTTTTTTTTTGTCTATTCATGTAATAACTCTATTTCAACCCTTAACCTAACCTTAGGTCCAACATGTTAGACCTATCAATTGGTGTGCAATACCTAAATCCACACCCAAACCCATTTTTGATTGTTATGACCCTTATCCCTACCTAACATTTTTACATTAGATCCAAATTTAGACACATATATGGTAATAATTTTTTTGAGTTTGGGTAGAGCCTATATTTTAAACTACCAGTGGATAAAATTTTAATATGCAAAAATGCATCTTTGTTCATTGAATTAAAATTAATGAATTTCTAAACTTTTGCTAATTTTTAATACGATTATTTATAAATTATTTTGTACTTAATTAATTTATAAACATTGCAATTGAATAAACTTTTTAAATTATATTTAATAATAGAGGGTATTAATGTGAATATATCATATTAGTAATAGTCAAGGGCATTTTTGTCTATTTTTATTTAATTTTTAAAGGATTATCAAAATGATATGGGGGTAATTGAATGTTTCTTTAATTTAGGGGGGTAATTGATGAGGGTTGTATAGTTTAGGGGTGCAAAATGTATTTAACCCAAAAAAAAATTCAGGCATTGAATGTCTTTAAAAATTAAGTATGCAATTAATTAAGGATAAATTACAAAGGACTCCCTTGAAGTTTGCCATAATTATAAGTATCCCCTCGTTATTTGAAAAATTAAAAATACCTTCTGAAATTACAAATACAATTATGAATATATGCATATATGAATGGTTACACATCTTGGTATTCCATTGTAATGCCTAATACCACTTTGTATCCCCCAGGATGTATTGTAATTATAATTGTCATTAGTGTAGTTTGTAACAACAATTTTGGTGGTCTATTAATACCACCATGTAATTCATTTGTAAAAAAGCTTTTGGAAGAATAAGAAAGTGATTTGGTGGAGAATACATAAATTATTTTCTTTATATTCTATTAGGAGTGATAGGCTAATAAACTTAGAATTTCTCTAAGTTTATAACACGTTATCAGCACGACGTTATGCTTGATCAAGGTAAAATATTATTTTTTTCTACGTATGATTTTTATTCTTTATTTGTTTAACTCTACATTATCATAGTTACTTTTATTCTTTGTTATTTACTAATGAAATATGAATATTTATATTCTATATATTCAAATATCTCCTGAAGTAGACATATATATAAATAAAAGTTCTATTATATTAGATATTGCCTCCAGAAGTAGGCACACAATTCTTGATTTCATCCCTTGAAGTGGATGTATTTTATAAAATTTTATTGCTTTTTGAAGTAAGTAATGAGTTAAAAATCACCTCCAGTAGTAGGTGAAATATTTTATACCAATTATTTACAATATCATCCTCGAAGCGATGATAAATATAATATTTGATTTTCTCACCACTTGAAGTGTTCTAAAATAATGGTTTGATCAAGAAGCCCGATTTGGGATATTTTTTTATGTTTATAGTATAGATATTGTGAACAAAATATAATTAACTTGATATTAATTTACTTTATCTACATCGTTTCCATGCATATGTTTATGTATGTATTTTTGCATATTTTGCTAGTATATTTATATGCAATAAATTTATTAACAAAATAAATTTGACATGAATACCATTTAATTGCCATTTGTAACATTATAAGATTTATGCCAAACTTAAATATATTTAATTTCATGTATGCATGTTGTAATAATTCAATTGAATTACATGGTAACTTATTTGCTACTTAATGGTAGTAGTATTTTATATAATTTTTACTTTATATTCATATGTAAAAAAATTTGATTTTATTTACATGTACATGTTAAATTTATACTAAAAGTGCATATTTATATAAAATACTAATTTTATTTTTATAATTAAAATTTTCAAATTAATTTTATATAATTTTACTTTATTTTCATGTAAGTGCTTACATGACACATAAAAGATAAAACAAAATGCCCAGTCAGCAAAAAACTCAAAAAAATTCCCCTAATTTTGTGTACATAAGCAAATTCCAACCACTTCTAAATACTCGGTGACTGGAGTCCTACAATTGTAAAAAAAAAAATGATTTTACGGTATTTTTTGCCACCCCTATATTTAAAATTCTTTTTTGCCACCCTTAATATATGGGATAGTAAATACAATTAAGCCTTAATATCACTTTACTACTTAATTCATATCTTCTATTTATTTTTTTATGTAATGACTATTTTAGATTTAAATACTTAAATAAAAATAATTAATATACCAAATAAAAAAGTTAGATAATGAACAAAGTTCCTGGGCGTATGAGAAATCATTGGTTGCGACAACAAAAACCCACCATGTGTTTGATTTGGAATGGTGTGATTTCACGCCCATGCCCACAACTTATCACTTGGCTTGATGAACCAGGATGTTGCAACTCATGTCAAGAACCGTCTAGGAAAGATTTTAAGATCAGGATATGGAAGGAGCTAGGAACAATCGGGGTTCAACGATCAGGATGAGGGTTAGCATCAATGTCTCCAAACCCTACCTAGGGCCTTATAAATCCGAAAAGCTTAGGGAGGCAACCATCTATTATCCTTCTCATATGAGCTTCTCCCGAATTTCTTATCTTTGTGGCTGTATGGGGCATCTCGTCAGAGTGTATGAGAAACCGTTCAAGTTGGGTTTTGCTAACCCTAGATGGTTTCCCAATATGAGTCGCAACATCCTAGTTCATCAAGGTTGAGAGCGCATGGGCGTGAAAATCACACCATTCCAAATCAACACATAGCGGTTCTCGTTGTCACAATCATTGGTTTCTCATACGCCCATGAACTTTGTTCATTATCTATTTTTTTTTATTTGGTATATTAATTATTTTATTTAAGTATTTAAAGCTAAAATAGTTATTACATAAAAGGATAACAGAAAAAATAAAAAAAGATATGAATTAGATACCAAAGTAATATTAATGTTGAAAACTCAAATACTAATTGAGTTATTTATAATTACTTAACTATCCAAATGTCTTTAATAACAAAACTGAGGTATCAAATTGAATTTTACTCCTTTTATAATGGATGCAAGTTTATATTCAGGGAGCAGGCGGCTAGCTTTTTCTGGATATTGAGTTCTGGGCTTCTTTTTTTTTTTTTTTGGTAAAATTACACTTTTGGTTTTATAAATTTAGGTCATTAGTACTTTTAGTTCTACAACTTATTCAATTTACACATTTAGTGTTTTTTTTACAAATTTAGTTCTGAGCATCTCACATATGATCATTTTTTGGCAAATTAAATCATATATTAACAATTTAGGTCCTAACGACTCATAGTTATAGAACAAAAAATAATATTTATTATAGTGTTAGTAGGATCAAAATTGTCAACACATGACTAAATTTATAAAAAATGGACCAAATGTGAGATGTTTAGGACTAAATTCATAAAAAAAACAAAGACTAAATGTGTAAATAAACTAAGTTATAAAACTAAAATACTAACGACCCAAAATTACAAGTGTAAAAATGTAATATTGCTGCTTTTTTATAACCTATGTACATTTCAATTCCCATTGGTCAAATAATATTAGCAGGTTTAGTTATTTGACCAAAATACTATTCTCAAGTAATTTTACATTGTCTTACGTTTTAATAATTTATAATTCAAAAATAATGAAATTATAAATATTCTTCTAAAATTATAAATACCTTAATAAATATCTCCTTATACTGACAACCGATTATAGGGACTATAATTATATTTGTAATTTCAGGGGTATTTTGAATTTTTCAGAAAATGAAGCGACATTTGTAATTATAATAAATTTCAAGAGAGCCCGTTGTAACATACTGTGATTAATTGCATACTTAATTTAAAATACATTATTCAATGCCTGAATTTCTTTTTTCTATCATGATGATAGAAACATGATATACTTTGCTCGTTTTCTAAGAAGTTGGAAGGATTGATCTGAATTAGTCTTCGAACAAATCAATCGGTTGACGTTGTTGGCAAAGTATTTGATAAAGCCTCCAAACACTTGGCTTGTGTATAGCTTGTATTCCCTTTATCATTCATATATTCCTAAATCAAGAATCCTATAATTGAAATAACTCTCTTGCATCTAGGGTTTCACCAGATGTAACGGATCATGCCAAATTACAGGCCAGATTTGCAGTTTTTGGGCAAATTTCAACATTAATGTGACAATTTTTATTTTTATTTTTTTTAATTAAAGTTCAATTGTCAAATTGAATTCCAAAAAAGATTAAATCCTACCCCATATGGCTATATTGACAAAAATTGTAAAACTTTCCCATATAACATGATGAAATTAGAAATCCTCCATAGGAAAAAGACTTTTATAGGGAAAAAATTTTTTTGGTCCCGTTAAGAAAGGTAATTTTTTTTTAGTACCATAATTGTGACGAGTATCGCTTTTGGTACTATAAAATACAAAAACACGCCTTTTTTGTTCCAAGTTAACGGCAAAGGTTAACTCCTATTGGAAGGTCTATTTAATGGTACCAAAAAAAAGCAAAAAATTGTATTTTTGGTACCATTAAAAGAAAAAAAATACTTTAACCAACTTTTGCCACAAACTATTAAAAAAATTATCTTTAAGAAAAATAAAAATGCTAGGAAAAAAAATTATTTTAATATATATAATTAATAGTTCTAATATAATTATTTTTATTTCAAATAATTTCTAGGATCTATTTTACTATTTTCAAAATTAAATTATTATTTGATCTAAAAATATTAATATTTAAGCATAAATTATAAAAAGTAAAAAAAAATTGAATAAAATTATTTGATAAATTTTATTTTATTAAATAATGAATTAATTTTTAAATCATAATTATTTACATCGAGATAAATTATAGAAATAAAATTAAAATTTATTTCTTACTTTTTTGGGTCAAAGTTTATTAAAATATTTTCAGAATAAATAATAATTTAATTTTAAAAATAATTAAAATATGCTAGAATTTATTTAAAATAAATATAATTATAAATTATAAACTATTTTACTATTTAAATAAAAATAAAATTTCTTTAATTTTTTAATTTTAAAAAAATATAATTTTATTTCTTATAGTTTATGATCAAAGTTTATTAAAATATTTTCAAATAAAAAATATTCCATTTAAAAAAATTAATAATTGCTACTATTTATCTCGAATGTAAATAATTTTAATTTAAAAATTAATTTATTTTTTAATAAAAATAAAATTTATCTAATACTTTTACTCAAAATATAAATTTTACTTTTTGTAGTTTGTGATCAAATATTAATATATTTTTAGATCAAATAATATTTGAAGATAATAAAATAGATCCTAGAGATTATTTGCAATAAAAATAATTATAACTTTAGAACTATCTATTACATAAATTAAAATAATTTTTTTTCGAACATATATATTTATTTTTTTAAAAGATAAAAAAAATTCTTATAGTTTGTAGCAAAAGTTGGTTAAAATATTATTTTTTCCTTTTAATGGTACCAAAAAAATACGTTCTTTTATTTTTTAGGTACCATTAAACAGGCCTTCTAATAGGAGTTAATGACCATTAACTTGGAACCAAAAAATGTGATTTTGTGTTTTATGGTATCAAAAACGAAAATGACATTTTTTAATTGGACCAAAAATGGATTTTGCCCGACTTTTATATATAAATTCTTATAGTACTTTTCAACTCAAAAAGAAAAATTAATAAAAAGGATGGAGATTAAGATGAACAAGAATTTTTCATATATAAGAAATTTTGTTCATACATATTAGAAAAGTTATGGGTTTGAGAAACATGGAAAAACTTTTCCTTTCTGCAACTGAATTTATGCAATTTCGGGATATTTCCCTTTTCCTTCACCAAATCATAGAGTTTGTTTTAACCAATGAATCAATTTATTAGTACAATATCATGACAGAAATACAAATAATTATGCTACAAATGACATCAAATAATTACTACAATGCCTTATTCGTACATACAAACACAGTATATAAAGAAATCAAATGAAGTGATGAAGCATATAAGTCTGTATATGTTTGTAGAACCATCTCCCCAATATAATTCTAGTCATCTTTCTTTGTCCACCTTGGAGGAATGCTCTGTTCATTCCTAAAGAAATTCTCTGGATCGATCGCAGTTTTCACCCTAACCAGTCGATCGAAATTGTTTTTGAAGTACTTGATGCCCCAAACGCTTGCTTGTGCATAGCTTATCTTCCCTTCATTATTATTCACTCCGATGTCTAAATCTCTATAATTGATGTATGCTGCCCTTGGGAACCTGGAAACGTAAGGAGCCATGTAGCTGTAAAGCCTCCTAATCCAACTTATGTACCTGTCGGAATTTTGAGCCCCAGTGGATTTTGAGCCCCAACCCCCCAGAAATACCACCAGATGGATTTTGTCAAATTTTTCACCATATTCAAATTTGGATTGCAAAATCAAATGGAGGATCCAACTCATTTCTGGGGCAAAGCAATTTGTTTTTGATTGGGAAAATTCGCTGATTTTTTAATGTCCTTCATTTGATGGATTTTTGAATAGGATTTGAGCGGAATCAGTCCCCCAACTCAGTTGAGTCTTTATGAATTAACAATTCTGGAACACAACCAATTGGATCAACCACACCACTCCAAATCCCACCACCCCAAATCCCCAAACGCCCATCCCATCGACCCCTAATGTAAGTCCTCACCCATCGACTCTCTGTCGAGAATCCTGCCATTAACGTCTATTATTCTGCATCAATGACATTATCTGCAGCCAGTCCGTATTTCTGAGCAATGTGCCGTAGCCTCCTCCACTGAAGTGGCCGCCAACACAACAGTTGGGCAAACACCGGCAGGAAACCTAGCGTCGGGCTTTCCTCCGCGATCCTATAATACAATGATCCAATGGTTGCACCAGCTTCAACCCATGCAGTTTTCTGCTCAACATCAACTGTTACTTCACTAAGATTAATCAAATCAATGATCACAAACGGGACTTCAGATACATAAGACAATCCCTCGTAGTCATGCCCACCACTTCTAGTTCTAATTTCCATGTCATTTTCTTTGGCACAGTAGATGACAGGGGGGATGTGGGATTCATGCTCCGGGGTTATGATCACTAGCGGTTTCGGGGTGGATTCCGACGTGAATCTCAAGTTTTGAATAGAAAATCGCAGAATGGAGGGGTAAGATGAGTTGGTAGGGGTGTAAACAACCCTTGAAATTGAGGTGTAGTTGTGGAACTCTTCCGAGAGACATTCAAGAAAATCATGATGATCGTCGTGGTCATCAGCGTAAGCAGCCGACGAGCACGAAAAGATAACAAAAAGAATGAAGAAAAGAGTGGAAATGGATGGAGTCTTCATGATTTTGAGATGTTAATTGTGGTTTGTGTTTTTGGGAACAGAATTGCGTTCTATTTATAACGTCGTTACATATATGGTAAGGAGGAACTACGCAGACTTGTTGCCTTTTGAGGTTGGAATGTGAACATCATCAGTTAAAATCCTGCGACTTTTATTTTCTATGACTAGACTATAATTCAAGAATTTCTAGATTTAAATTAGTTAACTCGTCTTCCGGATGTATTTCGTTGAACATTAATCTTTCTCCCATGAACAAAAATAAATTAATTTTAGATGACATGGGTTTGAATCTATCTTATATGTGTGGGATGATGTCTTAATGTATAATAGGTGTTTGTCTATTGTAATAGTAGGTATTGTTTACATTTTATTTATTTGATATTATTATTTAGGGTATGATTGTTGCAACTGTCTTTTTAGGTACTGAAATTTGACATGATTGATTGTAATCGAGTTTTTTTAATTAATAATAGTTCATCGCTTCAAAAAATAAATAAATAAATAAATAGCAACCAGGATTATATATACGGTAAATTACAATGAACTTTGCTAACGTTTTGATATAATTACGAATATCCAATTGTTGTTTGAAAAATTATAAATACCCCGGCCCCCATATATTTTATGAGATTATTATGTAATCACTGAACGTAAGTCTAGAATTGTGAACTTTGTCCTAATTAATTTTATTATTTTTTCTATTTTTGTAAAAAAAATTATAAAAATATTGAATGAGGTGGATGGAAAATTTATCCTCTTAGTCCGTGAAATTTTTTTAGAAAATTTTAAAACATAAATAAAGTTATAATTCATTGTCCTAAGGGTATTTTGGTCCATTCAACATAAAAAATTGGATGAAAATGTAACAGAAACTAAAAGATTGGACTGATTGTTAGATAATTGTTAAAATCATAGAAGTATTGGTAATTTTTCAAATAACGATAAAGTATTTATAATTTTATCAAATTACAAGAAAATTCGTTGTAAATTACGCTTATATAATCTATATATTTCAAGTGGATATATACATATATGTCAATACGAGGTGGTTTTATTGGATGTACTTTCACGGAAGCCTCTGATTTTCAGAAAGGTCGTGAATAATGTAGGTTTATTGATTGTTTTCAAAGTCGTTTCTTTGACATTTCCCTTCCATTAAATACATACAGCTTCCTTGATGAAATTTAAGCTCCCGTTCAAATAACCAAGTAATTATAATAATGTCAAAGGGATGACTAATTGTACGTACATATATCTAATTTTCATACATATATATATATATATATACATGTATTTTGTTTACTAGAGATCGAACCACACTCGAATCGTATACCTACTTTACATTTTTATTATATTTATTTACATAAATAAAGAAAAAGAAAATAACATGAATAACATATCGAAACTAATAAAAAAGTAAAAATTAAATTCTCAAACATTTATATTAAAAATAATTTAATGTGTTAATTGATGCAATTATTGAAAGCAGAAATGATGATTGTAAATATTTTTTAGGTATCCTAATTATGCAAAATAAGTTTCTAAGTAACAATTTTTTTTTAGAAGAACTCAAATTAACTTTATCTATACAAATACAAAAAGAAAAGGGGCTCTATACTCACAAACGACAGTTAGTAAAACCGCTGCATCAATTTTTTTATCTATATCTATAGTATATAAAAAAGAAAAGACCATTTTTACTCACAAATGGCGGTTACTTACCCCGCCACGATTTTTTTATAAAGTCAAAATTGCCTTTGAGCTAATAATACTAGCCGTGGTGGCACGTCGTTCCTGCGTGCATATAATAAATAATTTTTTATATTTTAAAATATATTATAAATAAAAGCAAAATATACGAATTAATACATGACACTAAAAAAGAAAATTAATTTATTAGTTAATGTATAATTTAGAAAGTGGAATGAGTTAGTTATCTTGTTACTTGAAGGGCATTCTTGACTTTACAAAAAAATTGGTGTGTCGGTGTCAATAACCGCCGTTTGTGAGTGTAAAACCCCTTTTCTTTTTATATTAGTATAGATAACTAACGTATTCAAGTTTTTAAATTTTATTTTAACTGATAAATTATTTTTCTTTTCTTTATTTTTTTCTTTTTTTTAAAAATTTAATATATTGGTTTAAATATTTTACTCTTATATATATATTTAAAATATAAAAAATATTTATTATGTGCACGCAGGGATAGTGTGCCACAACGGCTAGTTAATATAAAAGGAAAGAGGCTCCATACTCACAAACGATGGTTATTGACACCGTCGCACCAATTTTTTATAAAATAAAAAATGCCCTTCACTAATAAGATAACTAACTCATTCCACTTTTCAAATTATTCATTAATTAATAAAATTTCTTTTCTTTTTTATATCATGTACTGATTTATTTATTGTGCTCTTATTTATAATATATTTTAAAATATAAAAAATTATTTATTATATGCACGCAGAAATAACGTAATACAATGACTAATACCAATAAAATGAGAACCCAATAGTTCAAAGTAGCCTAATGACACACAAGGAACTAACTAAAAGACCCAACCACTACCATCAAAGACCTAAAACAGCAACATCGTGCACCAAATGGGAAGACCTAACCACCTGAATTATAAGAGAGTAAGGGACCACTTGTGACCCCTCACAACAACACGAGTTGCGGTTAGACCACAAGGACCAGCAAATTTGTAGGAAAAGAGCAAACTGCACCCATCCGAGCTCATGGAAAGCTCGTCTCAGCCATGCCTCCGTGTCCAGGGAATCACTCATAGTAATGCGAACGAGGATGTAGGCCAGCGCCCAACACTGCCGTGCATAGGAGCAATTTGCCAACACATGCATAATATCCCCCTCATCAAATATGCACAGAACACGACTACTATCCACAAACACTCCCCGCTTTCTCAGGTTTGAAGCCTAAGGAACATCCCCATGGCAGCACTTCCATGCAAAGAGGAACACCTTACACCGCTCTGGTTGCCCAAATAAAACTCCAGTCCGAATCTCTGAAAGATGACAGTCAGCTATCTTAAGAAGAGCACGATGCCACATGCGAAGCCCGTCCCACCTGATAAGCGTGCTTAATCGAGAGCACCCGTGAGGGTCGAAGTGCCAACCTAACCTGTCAACCTCGCCCTCCCTGTCCGGAATTTGCACAATCCTCCGCATCCACCATCGAGAAAGTCTCGCGGACTACATCCTCCATCTATGAACCGTCCTGCCGTAGTAGTGAGCTGACGTGCTAGTCCTACTACACCGAATGGGTTTGCACAACTGGCTTGAAGTACACCGACCGCGGGATCAACGGATAGGCAGCAAGGCGTACACTCTCTTTTGCTCAACATGGTAAATTTACTAAGTGAAATACTAACTATAAGTTAGTAACATTGGTAAGCAAACTTTCTTTAATAAAATAGTGCAAAACATCTAAAATAAACACAGTTCCAAAATTTGACGAAACTTGACCCAGAGGTAGATCTTAACTAATATACTCTATGGTAAATATGCTAAGTGAAATAATAACTACAAGTTAGTAAGATACGTAAGCAAACTTGAGATACTCCAACACATCCCCAACTACAGTAGTGGACGACATAGAGCAGCATATGACATCCTCACTCCCCCCCCCCCCCACACAGCCGGTAGCCCTAGGTACTTTGCATGCTGGTCAACTGTTGGAATCCCAAGGAACCCCCCTAACGCCTCCTGGTGATCCGCCTTTGTATTCTTGCTAAAAATCATGACCGATTTCTGCAAATTTATTGCGAGACCAAAAGCCTCCTCAAAATGGCGCAGCAATGAATTATCACATAGCTCATCCTCCACTACCGAACAAAAGATTAGAGTATCATCCGCGAAGAGAAGATGTGAGATATGCGGTGGATGAAAAAACTTTAAAAATTAAAACTTTGTAAAAAAAAATACTAAAATATTATAAAAATATTGAACGAGGTGGATGAAAAAACTTTAAAAATTTGTAAAAACAAAAATTATACAGCTAGTCCATAAAAGTTTTTCAGAAAATTTTAAAAATAAATAAAATTATAATTCATTGTCCACAAAGATATTTTAGTCCCTTAAATAAAAAAATTAGATAAAAACGTAACGGATTTGACTAATTTTTAGACAACAGTTAAAATCAGGGGGTTATATGATAATTTTTCAAATAAAGATGTGAGATTTATAATTATACAAAGCTTTAGAGAAGCTCGTTCGAATTTACCCAAATTGTATATATAATAGCAAATATGTATACTTCGAGTAGATATATACATACATGTCAAATATGAGGTGGTTTATTGATTGTTTCAAAGTCGCATATTTGACATTTCCCTTCCATTAAATACCTACGTACAGCTTCCTTCATGGAATTTAAGCTCCCGTCAAATAAACAAATGTACGAAATCACAAAATGTTTGTCATCTTATATATCTAATGGTGTCAAAGGGATGACTAATCGTACGGGCATCTAATCCACATATGTATATGTGCAATTTGTTTACTAGAGGTCGATCACATTTGGAATCGTATACATATTTCAAATTTTTATTATATTTGTATCAGATTAAAATGTAATTTATCTCTTTATGATACGTGAAATGAGCAAATACCCCATATGAAAAAATAATTAGCAAATGAATTACCTTCATGTTTTAAAAGATAAATCAAATTGCTTCCCTATCTATGATTTAAATAAGGAGATAATTTGTTTCTTTTTTCAAAACATAGGGAATAATTTGTTATTTTATTTTACAACTTGGACAACAATCAAAGATTAAAAAGGAAAAGTTGATTAGAAACATTAAGGGAGAAAAATCTGTCAATTTGCATGAAATTAAAATTTTAATGTATTATTTAGTATTAGTGAATTAATAAAAAGAATGGGAAAAACTATGTTAATAAATATATAAATTGTAGAAAAATATATTATTATACTAGATTAAAATTAAAAACTTATTGCATTAATGAGATATACAAGCGAATAATATAAATATATGTATATATGTAGCTTATGAAAAGAAAATAACATATATCTAAAAATGGTAAATATGAAACTGGTGGAGAAAATTACAAAAATTGCTTGAAATATATACTCATCAAGTAAAGAAATCCATAGCTTTGAGTTCTTGAATTGATGAACAAAAGCATTTGTTGGTTGAACTTATAATAAAGTTCATGATCATACATATATTCTCACATGGGGAAGGCCAAAATTTGGAAATATTTATCTAAATTCTTTAATTAAAATAAAAAAAATAAAAACTAAAATTGATTGTGATGAACTAATTGACACAGATGCTAATTCAATGAGTAAATGGAGAAATCATGACTCACTATTGAAAAACGAAAAAATCGAATATAAATTAAGGCAGCTAAATCCCCTGTGTTTTAAATAAACTCAGCAAAAAAACCCTCATTCTGTTAGAACTAATGGAAGGTGGGATGCACGTGACTGAAGTGCGTTTGGGCTTGATTTTTGCGTATTTTGACATTATTTTGGTCTTTAATTAACTAAAATACCCCTATATTGTATCTAAAATTACTATAATCAAAATGACTTTTAAATTTATCTTCTTTTGCATTTTTCTCTCCTCTAAAAATTAAATATTAATAATTATAAAAATGATATAAATAAATTTAAATTATTATTGAGTTAAAAATATTTAAATAAATTATACTTAAATTTAAAATAATTTTTATAATTATTAATACTAAAATTTAAAACTTTTCTTTAATTATATTTAAAAATATTTCAATGAATTACTTTTATAATTAATGATTTTTTTGTTATTTTAAAATTCAAAATTTATAAATTAAAAAATTATCTAAAATTATCCTTAATTAATTATATGTTTAATATTCTTTTTAATTAAGTAAATTCAAGTACAATAATAATTTAAAATGATTCTTAATTAATTTAATATTTTAAATTAAGTTAAATATAATTTAAATTATTCTTAATTATTTAAAATTATTCTTAATGAACTAAATATTTAATATATAATTAATTAATTTAAATTAAATTAAAAAAAAATTGGGGGCGACGCAGGGGCGGCGACGACCAGGGCGGGACGACGACGCGGTCGGCCTTTGTCATTATCTGGGCGAGTCGTCGCCCAAATGTCAGGGGGAGGGGGGATGCTGCCGCCCCCCGCTCCGCCCCCATCTGCGGGGGGCCGGCGCAATCGGGGGGTTGCGCGGGCGCGGGGAGGCGGGGAGGAAGGGAGGCGGGAGGAGGGAGGCGGCGGGCCGGGTAAGGGGAAGTTAGGAGAAGTTTTTTTTTTTAATTTTATATATATAATAATTTTTATATAATTTTAAATTATTTATATATAATAATTTAAAATTTAAATAATTTGCTGAATCCAAACCTTTCATTTTTTTAAAATCTAACGGTTGTAATTAATTTATTAGATCTAACGGTCATTATTTAATCAAAGAAGATCTAACATTTATTAAAATAAGAAATAATATATATTAAATAAGGGTATAACGGCCATTTTGTGAAAAAGTTAACACCGTATTTATTTTTAATGAAAATGGGTGATTGAGCGATATTTAAAAAACACAAGGGTGTTTTTAGCATATTTTTAAAATAGAGGAGGGTTTTTAGCGAACTTTTTAAAACACAGGGGGATTTTATGCATTTTAGCCATAAATTAAAGTGTCAATCTTCTAATATATATTGTTCTGAAAATTTTTCCTTAGTTTTTTTGAATAATTTGTCTCTCTCAAACTTTCTCGTCTCCCTCTCTTAGAAACCCTCTTGACATGGTGTCACTTTAGTGGTGGAGAAGCTTGTTCCTACTAAGTAGGAGCAGATAATCACTTCGAAATTCTAGTCCCTTATTTTTTCCTCTCTAATATAATGTGTGGCTTATGATCCTCACTCGCTATATATATTGGATCATTTATGTGGGTGATGGCATGCAAGGTATAGGGAGGGGGCTCGGTACTTATACCCAAGCCCTGTGGTTCGTCCCTTACAATTAGGGGTTCAACCCCTTAGGAACACCTACCCTCTGCTAGGGTTTTGTTGCGGTCCAATATAAAGGACTGCTTGGACTCACTGTTGAAGTCTCCCTTGGAACCTGAGGCGCATTGAAATCTTAATATATCATCACAGATCAATCAGACCCTGTCCCCATAATCCCATGCAGATATCTACATGGGCAACGTATGTCTTAACATTAGCACACAAACTCCTGTAGAACAGATGTTCGATGGTTTTGAGTAGTCAACTCGGAAAACCTTTGGCTACATACCTCTAGAAAAACAAATGGCACAGTTAGTAGTAAACCTACTTGAGCAATGGTAGAAGATGGAGCAAAAACGGTGGCAATCTACAGCAAAGGTTTACTTCCTAGGGAGAAAACCATATTTTTTTTCCCACTTGGAAGCTTTTGTGAATTCTCAATGACCTGCTGTGAAGGAAGTAGTAATGTCTCCTCTTGGGTTCTATTTCTTTGTGTTTAAAAAAGTGGATGGCTGCGGCAGGGGGGGGGTGGGGGGGGCTTGATCAAGAGCAAACCCATTTTCTTACAAAAGTGGCAGCCTAGAGTGGTGCTGGAAAAGCAGCCTCATCAATTCATGCCTATCTAGGTTAAGCACAAGAATCTGCCTTTCGAATACCGGACCATGAATAGCCTTAACGTGGTGGGGAGTGGCACCGATAAGCTCTTATACCCTGATGCAATTATTCAAAAATATGTGAGAGTGGACTATGCTAGGGTTAGTATGCTTGCGGATGTTGGCATTGAGTTATGGAAACATGTTCTGGTAGTGCAACCTGGAATGATGATGAAGAGGAACGAGGCGTGTAACATTGCTTTTGAAGTATGAATTGGTGCAATCATGGTGCTGTCAATCTTTTCAAATTGGTCATGTGGCTTGGAAATGCCCCATTAGGAATAGGCCTGAGTGGCTTGTAGTACCTCCAGCTCAGATTTATGTCCTGAAAATTGAAAAAAAAAGAACATAGACCACTACTATTTGAGCTACAACAAAAGATATTGTGGAGGGGAAGGAAGTTGTATGTATAACCAACTTTCAGCTCTGCAGGAGCTAGAGGAGGATGAGATTAATGCTCAGGGCTCTAATAGAGAAACCCTTAATTGGTGACCATGATTAAGGCAACTTCATGCAACATGTGGGGTTTTAATAAATGAGACCACCAGTGTGCCGTCAGGGCACTTATCTCGAATTTTGCCTTGAAATTATTGGATTATTAGAAACTAGAGTTACAACACAAACTCTCTTGGTACAACGATGTATTATGCTAGGTTGGAGTTGGTAATCTTAGCATGTGATATTACAAATGGGGTTTTGGAAACAGGATCTCGGTTGGAATGACAAAGAGTCGTTGTCTAAGTATAGGATAGTCACCAGCAATTTTGTCATTGCAGGGTGAAAAAGAGGAGTTTGCACCAATTGATTTTTAGTGACAATTGTTTATGCAGCGAATGATCAGGCTTCCTGGAGACTTTTATATGTAGAAATTGCTCGGGTTGGGCCACAACTGCAGAAAATCAGAGCTAGGTGGTGATGGGGGATTTCAATTGCATGGTGGATGAGAGTGAGATTGTGGGAAGCAGCAGGATTCTGCTCAAGCATAGGCTAATTTGCTTAATTGCTTGGGGGAGCTAGACTTACCACCTTACCAAATGTAGGAATGTCATAGACTTGTATAACTACAACTTGGGATTAAGAAGCCTGTGGAGATAAAGTTTTGACCAATGATTAATGGTTTGTCTCATCGCCACAGAGCTGTTATGAATGTACTACTCAACAAACATTGGATCATTTGTCTACTTGTGCTCTACATGTTGATCTAACCGAAAGATCTCAGGCTACTTTCAATTTGTACATTTGTCGGTGATGGAACCTCTTCGGTTTTTAGGCAGATGAGAGCGATGAATGTAAATTTGGAGCAAAATTTATAATTGGCAACTGATTTTCTCCACTTGGTCCAACTACTTCAACAACAATTCCCGACAGTCTTGCTGCTCCAGGAGGTGGAAAAGCTATGTAGGGTGATTTACTCAAAAGGTTGTGTGGCGAGAACAAGAGATGCTTAAACAAGAGAGCCAAACTGGCTCAAAGAAGAGGGTCATTTGTACCAATTTTGTTCTTCGAAAGGTGATAATCTATAGAGCAAATAAGAAGGTGTACCAACTTCAAACTAGGGATGTCGATCAATTAATAGAACAAGAGCTTGTTGCACATGAACTGATTACATGGTACACTAAGTTTCTTGGGGCTTTAAGGAGCCAAAGGTTGTTCAGCTACATCATCTAGAACCTTTCCTTGGAGAAAAGTTACAATTGAGGAGGCAATTAATTTATTTAAACCAGTGTTAGCTGTGAAGTTAGAGAGGCTTTGTTTTCTATTAGCAATAACAAAGTTCTAGGACTTGACAGGTATTCATCATCTTCACAATAAATTTTGGTCGGTGGTGGGTTTTAGAGGTTGTCCTTATAGTTTAATAGTTTTTTATATCAGGGAGCTTGCTAAGCAAGTAAATGCTACGTTCATTGTATTGGTCCTAAAGTGCAAATTCCTATCACGGCTATTGATTTTTGACCTATATCGTGCTGTGATGTACTATATAAGTTAATATCCAGAGTGATTGCAAACAAACTGAAAGTTGATACTTGATAAGCTTGTTGATAATAGCCAAAATGCATTTATCCCTAGGAAGAAAGATTGGTGATAATATATTGCTGGCTCAAGAAATGTTGCATGGACACAACTAGAACTAGCTTCCGCCAAGTGTGTGCTCATAACAGATATTAGAAAGCCTATGATATAATCAATTGTATTTCTTGCTTGCTACGTTAGAGTTATTTGTTTTATCTACTAAATTCATTACAGGAATAGAGCAGTGTGTAACTACTACATCCGCTCCAATTATTTTTAATGTTCAACCTAAAGGGTTTTTCAAGAGAGCATGGGGATTACGACAAGGAGACCCCATTTCTCCTTGCTTATTTGTTTTAGTGATGGAATTATTGCACTTCACTATTAAGAAACATGTCCAGCATTCTACGTCCTTTTAGTTCCATTGGAGGTGCAAAGATGTGGCACTTTTTATGATGGGTTTTGCGGATGATATTCTGTTACTTTGTAAAGCTAAATAATAGTCAGTTTCCACCTTCAAGATGGCACTAGAAGAATTCACACAGTAGTCAAGTTTACATGCAAACCCGACCAAAAGTGTTATTATTCTTTCTAAATCGGCATAAGTGGTGGCAGGGGATTTGTAGAGTTTGATGGGAATATCTGAGGATCATCTCTTATGAAGTACCTTGGGGCACCATTAACCTCATCACAACTAACTATAGCTCAATGTAACCATTGTTGGACAAATAGATCATAGGTTACCGGTTGGAGGACACAATAGTTTCATTTTTGGGCACATTCAACTTATTAAATCGATCCTTGCATCATCAGATTTACTAGTCATCGATGTCCATCTAGTTGGGGTTTTTAAAGGAGATTGAATATAAATTACGACATTTCCTATAGGCTGGCTCAAGGGCATGTTTCACAACTAAGGATTCGTAGGAATGGGTGTATGCAACTAAAAGGGGCTCGAGTGTTTGGTATAGAATCTGTAGTGACCACAAATAAACCACTTATTTGTAGGAATTTTTTTACAGATGATCGCACACACAAAATGCTCTATTTGGGTTAACTGGATCAATAAGTACATACTTAAACATGGGTCTATTTCGACAATTAATGTGCCTATGAGGTCATGGAGTTGGAAGAAGATAATTAAGTTGAGAGACTAACTGTTGACGATAGTTTAAACCTCATATAGGAGATGGAGCAAATTTTGAATTATGGCATGATCTTTGGGGTGCTGCTTCAACAGGTCCCAAGTGCCCTCAGAATCATAAATCTCTCTAAAAATGCATACCTATCTGATGTGATTCAAGGAACCTACTGGAAAATGGCATTCTCTAAAGGGTGCTAGGGTTGGCACATATCACAACTCAGTTCCCTAGGAAGAGATGTTATGAAATAGGGAATCATGAGGGTATTACATTAGCAATTATGGATATCAGTTATTCCAGCATCATATGCGGGTTGTAGGGTAGATTTCTCTTTTAAGGGAGTCGTTCAAGATTCATAGAAATCTATTTATCTTATGGGTAACAGTCTAGAGATGTTATGAAATATAGGAATCATGAGGGTATTACATAGCAATTATGGCATATCAGTTATTCCAGCATCATATGCGGGTTGTAGGTAGATTTCTCTTTTAAGGGAGTCGTTCAAGATTCATAGAAATCTATTTATCTTATGGGTAACAGTCTAGAGATGTTTAGCGACTATGGACAAAGCGTGCAATAAAAAAGATAATAAAGGTTGCACACTTTGTGATATATATGAACTTGAGACCCACGAGCACGTATTCTTCCAGTGCAGCTATTCTAGAAAGTTCTTGGCCATGCTTCACAACAAAGTCTGATTTCCTTGGCCATTCCTACATTAGCAGTAGGGGATGGAGTGGGCACAGAGATATTGGAGAGGAAGACACCTTATAAAATCCAGCATAGATAGCTACCCTAGCTTCTACTGTTTATTATATCTAATAGGAGAGAAATAGGATGAGGTTTCAAGGAATGGGGATGGATGCAGACATAGTTGTTAAGTTGGTTCTTCAGCAGGTTAGGTTGAGGATTGTTAGCGATGAATTGCAGGTGTTCCTTCAATCGTCTATGCTTTATAAACTTTGGCAAATTACTTGGGCTCAGTGGAAGGAGACACCGTGTGTTGTACATATGGATCTTTCGATTTATATTTGAAATTTATCTTCTTACCAAAAAGAAAGATAAATTAAAATAAATATAAATCATAAATAAAAGGAATACATATACACCCCTTGATCTATGACCTGTTTACATAAAACCCACTATCTTTTAGATAATTACACATACACTCACCAAAATTTCATTATCACTTACACAAACCACCCCTTATTTTTTTCAACAATTACACATATACCCCTAAAATATTAGCATCATTGCACAAATTACCCCTATTTTTTAGCTGTCATGGGTAGTTTCTGTAATTATTCAAAAGACAGGGTTTGTGTAAATAGACCATAGTTGGGGGTGTAAATGTAATTATCTTTAAATAAAAATCAACTTTCAATTAGATAAAATCATGAATTGACCATAAGAGAGAGAGAGAGAGAGAGAGGAGAGCACGTGAATATATAAAAAAAAAAAAACAAACAAAATCAATGGTTAAGAGAAAATGGTCAAATAAAAAATGTGTGAACTATAGAAAAGTGCCACATTTCATGACATGTTAACATTCAAAGAAAGCAGAGAAATTAAAAACCCCAACAGATCGGTGTCCTTGATATGCATATATTAGTAGTATTTTTCATTATTATCCACAATATTTAATTGGATATCAAAATTGTATTTGTCTATTGTAAATGATATTTAACTAATAAAGTTAAATTTTACAAAGTGATTAAATATCCGACCAATTATGGTTTTTTGAAAACATAAAAAATTAAAATTTTCAGAAAGTATAAATTTCAGTCAATGTTTATTTTATTCTTCTCAATTTTTTGTGTATTATAAATAATAAACAGACTTATTGCTATTAAAAATATAATAATAATCATAAACAAACTTATTTGAAATGTCTATACCAACAAAAATATATAATAATATGATAAATCTAATTCAACAATAAGAAACGAACAATTAAAACCAAATATGAATTGAAAAATTATATAAATAATTTCCATCATCTCACCATTACATATATAAGTACTAACCAAATCAATAATTTTTTTCTACAGAGGAATTACAAATTAAACTGAGAAAAGAGAATTCTAACTTGAAACCAAATTAATGAAAAATGAAAAACTATATAAGTTAAAACATAAAATAGAAAAGAGGTGTCGGTTGCCCCTCGATAGGGTAGTGGACCAAAGCTCTAAAGGGTAACAGAACATTGATGAGGAAAGACTAATCACCATATCATTATGAACAACATTTCTAGCGAGCCTGTGTGCCGAAAAATTAATGCCCCAATGAATGAATCCACCACACCGAAGGTCTTCAAATTGAACGAGTATCATCTAACACAGGGCCCAAGCTTGAGTTATCAATGCTAGTGGATTTTAGCTGTGAAATGATATTCAAGCAATGCCCTCCAAAATAACATGATTCTAAAATGCATAGATTCTCTGGCAGCTAGTATTTCTGCGCTGGATCTGTAGCAAAAATCTCCAGATTCGTTGTGTCAGATAGGCCTGAGCATTCATCTCAAGATGATCACTCACCATTTTTGTGGTTGCTTCGAATATGGCCCCGTTAAAATTAATCTTCACTAGGCCTCTTAGTGGAGGTTGTTGCTGACTGTTCACTCATTGAGGTTTCTCCTGTGGAACCAGACAATGTGATGGGGGCATAATTGGTATGCCGAAGACACCACTTCCAAGTCCTGCACATTTATCTTCATCATCACTTTTTTTTTAGTCCAAATGGACCAAAATAATAAAGAACGTCTTGTTCCCAAGCATAAGGGTTATGAAACGTCTCTAAGCCAATTCTCTACATTACAAAAAGCACCCACAATTAGATTCAACAATAGACATAATGCCCAATCTACTTGAGAGTGGTCACGTGAGTAAAATGTATATTAGTAGTTGACCTAGTTGTTTACAAATTGGGCAAAAATCATTAACCTCGACTCGACACCTAAGCAAATTGATTGATTGCGAAAAAGTTTTTGGCATACTTCCAAATACCTTAATTTTTTGTCGGACACTTCTTGTTCCAAATTGAACCCTAGTCTAATTATATAACCAACTGAGCTTGATGGATTATTTTTTCAAGTATTCATTCATGGCTAGATGATGTTCGCTATAGACCTTGAAGTTTCATTTTCATGAGTGAGTTAGATGAAAAATAGATACATGATATCATTATAGAACTGTCTAAGAAGATAAAAGGATAAGCCGAATCAAGGGGTGGAAAGAGCTCCTGGATTAAAAGTACTCTCAATCGAGTAAATAATACCATTGTAACTCTTGGGTCTACTAGTTGACGATATTTTATGGCATATTGTTTGCTTTGGTATCTACATTTATAAATGCTTATCTGTTCACCATTTCAATTCCAACCTAAATCCTACGACAAGGTAGTAAATTGGTACAGTATACTTCCAAGTAAAAGATGGTTACCCTAAGTTTAGCACTAAAGAGTCTGTTTGCAGGAAATATATTGGCTTTAAACAATTCTACCAACCAATTACATATCATTGTTTGTTAGCTAATAGCGCATCGTTGAATGTTCCATGATAGCAAAATCTAATACCAACAACTTTTTGTTGCGTTGTCTTCTAAGAAAATTCCAATTGAACTCGGGAGGTTAAACCTTATGCTTACCTAGGTGAATTGGCCATGATCCTCTATCACGAACTAAGGTAAGAGGAAGCTTGAAACAGATACAACAATACGACGAAATAGATTGAATCATTGTAATAGAAATATTGTCCTATTTTATCTATAGCATCGTATCATTCCATCCTGTTCAACAAAACCTTGTCTAAGAATACTTGCAAAATTCCACTCTTCGACTCCTCCATCATTAGGAAGGCCAAGGTACTAATCTTGTTTTCTCAAAACCCTAATGCCAAGAGTTAAAATTCAGGGTCATGCTACTCCTCACCCATATTCTGACTAAGTATTATAGCTTGACTTATCTAAATTTGACCATTTGCCTTGATAACTTCGTATCTAGATAATAAAATTAGGAAATCGCCTAGTTAATAGAATGTAAAACCACAAGATAGTGTGTCATTAACATAGAACAAGTGAGAAATGATGGGGGCATTTATGATAAATACTCAGACACTCTAGAATAAAAATAATCTGTTAGTTTAAATTAATAACGAAATAAGACTAAAATAGATAGAAAAAGATTAAGTAAAGAGGATCATAGATAATTTGAGATGAACAATGATATAAAAATCTATACTAAATAAAGAATTCCGATAAACAAAAAGCAAACAAGAAGAACAAGTGTGAGTTAAAACATAAATATGAAGCATGTTTACTATAAACATTATCGATCATATGTTTGGTATATAGAGTGTAATTGTAACAAACTTTCTAATATCTCAATCTTTAGAAAGTTGTGTTAAGTTTATATGATATAGAAATATTATATTATAGGGACCTAGAAAAGGAAAAAAATATTGGTACACATTGAGATAAAGTTAAAAATGAAGGCCTTATAATGCTATTAGCAAACAGATTTATTCTAAAACTCTTATAAATGCATTACAATGATATATGAAAAAATTGTACTTAACCATTTTTGAGTATCCCATTTAAGAATAGTACAGGAGTGAAATCATACATGATTGAAAGAGTGGTTGATTAAATATATTAAGGATTATTGAGTGATTGTCCATTAAAATGAGTATAGGACAAGAAAATTTATGAAAAAAGATAGGGGACATACTTGAGAGGGGATAAAAATGAGAAACATTGTGAGATGGTTTTAAATTTGGACATAGTCGAGATGCGATTATTATCTATTTATGAAACCCATTTAGGCAACACAAATTAAAATTTACTAGTAGAAGAGTAGATGATTCAAATAGCGGGTATTAGGTGTAAAGTAGTTTGAGAATGATAAGATGAACTTACTAACTTTCCGGGAAATACCATCTTTATTTGAGTGTATTCCCTGATAATTTATTCAATATCCTGAACTTAATGTCATGACACACCTATAGTAAAATTGAGTTTGGATGCATCTTTACAAACGTCTACATTTTTATATTGTATTCAACATTAATGACTTTATTATGTTAACTTCTTTTTCAAACCTTATAACATATCTAATTCTGCATTGAATATAAAGTTTCCATTTTCTAAGATATCACAATATCTTCATTCACATTCAAGGAGCTTTGTTCTACGAATTAAAGGAAGACCTATAAAGATGAAAAGAAACACAGTCCAAGTATTCATTTAATTACCATATTTTAGATATTACCTATCACTTTATGAGAATATCATCTGAAATTCGTAAATATACGAATAACCATTGTTTAATATACGTTCTTGCTAGATAGAATAGCTGAAATGAATGGTACTGTTTAGCTTTAAACAATGGTAGTTGTGTCTAGAAAGCTGGAGTGAGTTTGAGTTCAGCGATGGTATAAACGGTTAGAAAAATCCGAAGCGACATATGCTGTCCTATCATGATGTAATAGCTGTGTGGAGCATAGCATAACCTTATTACATTGTACATATATAAAGTAACCAAGAGCCATCATCTTAAATGTCTTAAAATTTTGAAAATATGCTTAATTCTTAATATTACGTGTTTCATTATTAAGTACTATCAAAATATCTAAGCGTAAATAGTTAGATTTATGACTTAAGAAAAAAAGAAGTCTGAGTTCTTTATTGTAATTTGGTTAATGAATTGTGATAAGTGATCTTATGTGGAGGAATGTCACATCCAAGTGATGAGAGAAGAGATTGAGGAGAACTTATGTATTCTGACAATAATGAATATAAATTTAGTTGCATAGAACAATAAGAATAAATGGAAATTCACATTTGCATATGTTTGATATTTCTTTAGCTAACTCAGTTATCTCTTAGAATAATACCTGAGAGTTTTGAATCGCAGAAAATCTGATTCATAAGCATCAAAACGCTGTAATGAGTAAGAGTTAACTGTCGCAAGGTGGTAATCAATAAGTATATGAAGAACATAGAGGGTGGTAAATATATGTATTAATTAAAAAAAGATATGTAAAGTTCTAAAATATTAGAGTCCTACTGGAATGTGTAACACAACATAATTGAGCAGTCGTAAAAGCAAGCATCTGACGTCCTCTCTCGGCACAACTAAGATTGGATAACAGGTTAACATATATGTTATATAAAATAAACTAACTCTTCATATATCTCTTTATGATGATCTTTAAATTAAATAAAGTCGGACACAAATGTTGATTTTTAATAATATGCTATATTCATTTTAATGCCCTCTATAGTTAAATATATCAATCATTTTGACTTTAATTTTTATTCATTTATGATGTTAATAAATTAATATTGGATTAATCACATTGATAAAGTCAATGTTAGTACTTTTAAATTAAAATAAATTTATACACTTGTGTTTGTGCATTCCACTAGATATAATATTAAAAACAAAAATATTGCAAGTGATCATCGACCCTATTGTATTGGCACCCAAATGTCAATTGAGGTAACTTGGGAGCTAATAAGGTCATTTATTTTATTTAATTTTATCTTTCCATGTTATAACTATTTCACCCTTTGACCTAACCTTACGTCCAACACGTTAGGCCTGTTGATTAGTGTGCAATACTTAAACCCAAACCCAAACCCATTTTGATAGTATGACCCATATCCATACATAATATTTTTATATTAGATCCATACTTGGATACATATATATGGTACACTCTAAAATACCATTGGGTAAAATTTTAATATGCAAAAATGCTTCTTTACTCATTAATTTAAAATTAATGAATTTATAAACTTTTGCTAATTATTAGGGGTGGCAAATGGGCGGGTTGGGTTGGGTTTGGGTTGGATCCAAACGGGTCGGGTCCAAAATGGGTTGGGTTGCAAATGGGTCAGGTCGGGTTAGTATAAACCATTTTATTAATTTAAATTTTAAATTTTCACACAACGAAAAGAACAAAGGACAATACTTGAACTATTGAAAAAGATAATTACTACTTACAATGTAATAAAACAAAACTTGTATTATATGTCATTTTTGTCTAATGACCATGTACATTAAGATTCTGTCTAATAAAATACTACATTTTATCAAATATTCATAACATTTTAAATGCTCATCTTGAATGAACAACCAAGTCGTGCAACAAAATTCTCTTTATGTGTTGAGAGACAATTTTTATCTTATCTTCATCATCTTCAAATCATGAGTTTAATATGAAATAAATAATAACATATATAAATATAAAAATAAAAAAAATAATAAGAATAAAATTATAAATAATTAAAAAATATAGTGTGTGAGTGTGTGATGTGTGTTGTGTGTGGGGGGGGGGGGCGGCGGGAAGAGGTGGTGGAAGAGTAGTAAAAGTGTGTGTATAAGAGAGTAACGTGTTTGTGTGTGATGTTGTGTGTGAGAGAGAAGAGAGAGAGAGAGAGAGAGAGAGGATTGGTGAAAGATATGTGAGAGAGTGTGTGTATATGAAGAAGAAGAGTTGTGTGTGAGAGAATGTGTGAGAGTGTGTGCATATAAAAGAGAATAGTGGATTATTATGGATTTTATTTAGTCTAGTTTTATAGGTTGGATTATCCAACCCATTTCAACAATCCACATCAAAATATATTTTATTTAATTTCACCCATATCAACCCATTTTAAAATTTAAACCCAAAAAAAAGTTGAGTTGGTTAAACCATGGGTTCAACCATGTTGACATCTACAATTATAAATCTATTTATACATCAAATTCAAGATAATTAATGTGTACTTAATTAATTTATACAATCTAGTATTAATTTATAAACATTGTAGAATAAACTATTTAAATTAATTGATATATTTGACATAGAGGAATTAATTTGAATATATCATGTTATTAGTAGTTAAGGGTATTTTTGTCAAGTTTTATCTAATTTAAAGGGTTATCTAAAGATAGAAGGGGTAAATGAAGGTTTATTTAGTTTAGGGGGATAATTAATTAGGATAGCACTTTAGGAGTGCAAATATATTAAAATAATAATATTCTGAATGGATAATACACAGTCCTCCACAATTTTGATTTGTGTAAGTAAAATACAAATTAAATTATTATCCTGATCTTGAATATAAATTTTGTATACATAAGTACTAACTTTGAAAAATACTGTGTAGATGATATTATTTTATTAATTTAAAATAAATTAAAATTTTCTAACCAATGAATTTTTTTTAGTAATTAAAAAAAAAAAAGCCAAAGAAAGTATTTGGTCAAAATCAGACCACTTCAGTAAATCATCGTTCACAACATATATCTATCCTATTATAAAGTAAAGGGGCCTTATAGACACAAAATAGTAGTTATCATACCGCTTACATCAAAATTTAATGCTAAAAATGCCCTTTGAGAGAACCTATTAACTTCCCAACTCATATTGAATTAAATTGAATCACCCTGAAGAAAATTAAATCCGTGCAATTGTGGCACTCACATAGGTCTGAAGGTGGAGGATCGTAGTAGCTATGAATCTACCATGATGCGAACACGACGTCCATTACCAATCTTCCACCGTAGGGCAATCCTTTAACAGACTCTTGGCTTTATAGATAGACCTCAAGTGAAAGGAGGGTGAGTCCCACAATCGTGCATCAAGAAATTCAACCACTTGGAAGTATTTGTCTTAAGTATCTGATTGAGGTTGCTATTTTGATTGGACAAAATCCACCATGACTATTTTGCAAGTAAAACCATGTTCAACGCTTGTAAACTATGAAGCCCCAAGCCACACCTATGCTTTGCTTGCACATTTTTCTCCACGCTAACCAATAGATATTTCGCTCAAGTCCGTTCTGCCAAAGAAGTTGGCCACCATGCTTTCGATCTCCCTAAGTAAGCCCTTGCACTTGGAAGCAACTTATGACATATGATAGAATGCTTGGACCATGGCTTTGATGAGCACCTGACCTGCCTATAATAAATTTTTTTGCCAACAAACCTTGAAATTTGGCCACACACATCTTTTAAAAGGTGAATGCTTTATTTCATTCTAACTATCATGTTGTCCATCGATACACGCCTAGTTGAGTGTGAGCTCCTCTTTTAGCGGATGAGTCACATTCTTACTAAAGCTACCGTGGATTTTTGTGTTTACCTTTAACCTAATTGTTTTTCAAATTCTTTGGAGTCGCTTAATGCAAAGTATATCATCAGTTGTTGCTTGGCAAAAAATGAGTGTGCATCTGCAAACAACGAATATGCTACAAAAGAACCTTTTGTATGTCGCCACACCTGGATACCGTCTGTTCTTCTTATCGAATTAAATAGCTTAGAATTTTGTACAAAAAAGAACATATACGGAGATAAGGGATCATCTTGTCGGATCCACCTTTCCGGTCTAATGAACCCAAACTGTTTTCCATTAAGCATCATGAAATATGTTACCGTAGAGTCACAAAGCATGATAAGAGCAACGATGCAGGGATGAAAAACCTATCCTAATAAGTACTCTCCTAAGAAAATAATATTCGACACAATCATAGGCTTAGTGATACCAAGCTTCAAAGTTGCATAACATACCATCCCTCACCACATATGAGACAAAAAGTGGTCAATATCATAGCAACAAAAACATTATCAGTAATGATCCTAATCAGGACGAAGGTATATTAGGACTTAGAAAATAATGCAATCAAGGGCTTCAATCAATTAGCTAAAACTTTAAAACACAATTTTGTAGACGATGTTGCAGAAGCTAATCGTTCAAAATGAGAAACAGCTTTAAACTGATGCACTTAGGGATGAGAATAATATGAGTATAGTTAAAATGAGTTTTATGGTCCTGATCATTCAAAAAGTTAAGCACACAAGAAGTAACATCGGCTCCAACAATATGCCAGAAATTTTGATAAAGTGTAGGAGACATACTGTCCCAACTCGGAGACTTCAAGGGATACATTTGAATAAGCATAACCTTGACTTCCTCAACCAAGATAGGATGAATCAGCTCCTAAGTTATTTCCCTTATCACCCGTGACTCAACAACATCTAGAATCTCATCAATCTTGTTGGACACAAGGTTAGAGGGTAAAAACAATGTCTAAAAATATTGGAAGATCATGCATTAGATGTCGGCTTTTTTAGTTAGCTCATTTCCCTCCTTAGATTTCAATTGTTTGTCAATATTGTGGTTTCGTCACTCACAACTATTGAGTTTCCCTCCCTGTTTTCTGAAGGACCTTATGACATTCCTCCAACTAACTCTTTTCGTCTCAATCTACTGTATGGAACTCTCGGTAATAGCCCCCATCTATAGTGAGCAAATCTCCTCATTTAGGTCCTTGATGCGCCGTGTGATATTGCTGAAGTTGCTCCTATTCCAACTTAACAGGGAAGCCAAACGCTTGCCTATCCGACTGCATTAACCTCACACTTAGGGTCTCGTAAGTAGGCTCAAACTTGAATCCCTTTCCCTTTTGGGGTTCGAGATCGACAAGAAGGGCTAAGTGATCAAAGAATGCTAGGCAAATATTGGAAACTTTCCAGGTCAGAAAATTGATGTCCATTCCATAGGGCAACACGCCTTATGAAGCCTCTCTCTTATGGTTGCCAAAGCTTCTCCCCGATTGCACCAAGTAAAAGGTTCCCCACTAAAGCCCAAGTCTACTAGATTACTGTTTATTAGACACTCATGAAAATTCTTGATTTTTCAATAGACAATGCTGATGTTGTCCCTTTACTCATGCCGATGAAGGATCTCATTGAAATCACTTGCGTCTAACCAAGGTTTAATGGTCTTGTTTGTAAGCTGGCGTAATAACTCCAGGATTCCTTACGACGAGATACCTCTACTTGACCATAGAAGCTCGTGAAATGCCTAGTAACTACACCTTTTGACCCCATAATAGTGGCTCCAATATGGCTATAAGAGAAGGATTGCACCAGCACCTTGGGAATGCACCACTACAATAAATAAGTTAAGCTTCTCTTTAATCCTCTCACATTTTTGGGTTGATAACTTGGTGTCGAAGATGAAGACCAAGTTAGGGTTGTGAATTCTCACCTAATCACCAAATGATTGAACTATCTAATCGGATGTTAGCCCCTAACAGTTCTAGCATAAGATTTTCATCGTTGGCAGCAGGGTGGTAGCAAGGTAACCTTCGCGATATTAATGTTTCATCCTCGTCCACCAACTGACGATGCTTCCATTCATGCACTACATTCGAATTGTCCTAAATGATCATAACTCCCAGGGGTCTTCTTCATTGACACACTCAATGAGTATCCCCTCGGCTTGCGCCCTCGACGTCCGATCATAGTCCTCTTAGCACATCCCCGAGCACTAAATTGGAGAGGGATATTGACCAGGGCCAACAAAGGAGCCTACTACTCATTCACTTTTAGAAGCCAAGAGCCTAGCTCAAGTTCAGCAGGAAAAAGATCCTAATCCTTTGAGTTGTTATGGTTCCTCGTCGTATTGTCAAGTTGAACTCCATTATCCTTCGATTCGTCATATGGGCTCCCATTTCATGTCCTTGCCCGATGATATGAGTAGGAGTAGTCTTCGATATCTTAGAAATTGAGCCTAAGTGCACTAATTTGTCTTCCTTGATCCTCGACCTGATTGTGTCCTCATTGCTCATGAAAGTATCCATGACCCGTTTGCTTTTGTCCATAGGTCGGGGCATAAGTGCCCCCTCCTTTTCCTCGACAATATCCTGGTGGGGTGGAGTATAATGAGCCAATATGAATACGTACGATATGTCCATGCGGTGTAAACCCATCCGTGCATAAACCCAGTCTAACAGGCTCCGCTGCAAAATCAGGATATGACTCCATGACTCTACATAAGACGAGTGACACATGGATTCCTCCTCCGTATGGTGGTTAGCATGCCATGTTATTTGCTCAGCAGTCGCTTCTGAAGCATAAAATCTCTGCAGGTGAGGGGTAAGAATGGCATACAAGGTCTTCTTGTGATTAGGATTTCGCTCCCTGGTCAGCTTGTACCTAGCTTCACCATGAAACTTGGAGCAGTCCAGATCAATGTCGTCCTTCTAGTACAATATACAACCATTCTTACACGCATCAATATTCTCAGTAGGTAACTCAAGTCTCTTATCAACTTCTCAGTGCCATAGTAATCCAAAGGACAGGGTGTGGTCGCGGGCACTATATGATAGAGCTAATGGGATATTCGATCATATATTTGACGAGAAATATGGCATTTGACTTGATAATCATCAAGTCAACAACAGATGTTAATTGAGATTGGGTGAAACCATTGCACAACAGCTGCTCAACAACATACACTACATCGTGAAACCTATCAGCTAGTTTAAACACATAATCATAGGGAGCTCCACTGTAATATGAACTAGGCTCGGTATCATTAGGCGCACCATCCTAGTTATAATTAGAAGATCAGAAAGTTGGCCCGATGGCATAAAAGATCATCCTCAGTGCCTAATCCATCTGCGACGCATCACCCTAGTGCATACTGGTACCCTTCTCCTCATGAGCAGCGGGAGTTTGCTCCTCCTGCAAAGGGGCTGCGGTAATAGCCTCAAAGTACTCCTGCACTCTCTCATCGCCATGTGAAGTCTAATTATAATGCTCCAGCATAAAATCTTTCATATACAAGACAAAATTTACCTCGTCTGAGGTTTTGAAATCAAAGACACTTAATTTTCTCATCGTCCATATATGCATGTTGAGACTTGGCCCATTCTATGAAGGAAAATTTGTTATTTTAGTCCTGTAACTTAAGGAGAGTGGCAATTTCAGTCCTGTACGAATTGATTTTAGTAATTTAGTCCTGTAACTTTATAATTTTTGGCAATTTTAGTCCTTTTTGGCCCAAAATTGCAATTTACTTGCAATTTTAGTCCTACAAATAAATTCATGTAGGACCAAAAATGCCAACTCCTCTAAGTATAGGACTAAAAATGTCAATGACCCCTAAGTTATAGGACTAAAAATGTCGAAAAATGATGAAAATTGCCAAATGTTAAAGTTAGAGGACTAAATTGCAAAAATCAATTCATACAGGACCAAAAATGCCACCCCCATAAATTATAGGCCTAAAATTATATTTTTTCCTTCTATAAATGGAGTAATACCATCCTCAGACTTCGGAGTAAGACCCGCCCTCCTCGACAAGTTCTTCTCATACATCCATCTTATTAATTGTCTTAACATCTTGAGTCCTACACACACACACACACACACACACACATATATATATTATTATAACACTAAATTTAATTGATAAAAGTACAACAAATATAATCAATTGACAAATATAGGGTCAAAGTTGTTACCTGATCAAAATAACTTCATATCAATGAGAATTCGAGAGAGATTGATGAACGAGAGTATAAAATATTAGTGGGATAGTGAGAGATCAAGAAAATTTGAGATAGATTGAGGAAATAGAGAGAATATAAGAAGAATGGAATAAGATTGTGAGAATAAATGGAAAGACATGAAGAAATATACATTGAGAAATTTGGAACGATCTTTGGAACGGTTACTGGAATACATAAATAGCCATTAAACAGTAGTCGTTAATTTACATTCTGTAACGATCTTCAGACCACAAATAGGAACAATTTTTTATCCGTTAAATTATAGCCATTGCATTGTCTTTGAACGGGCTTAGTAATACAATTTTAAAAATACTCTGCAACCATTCCAACTTGGAATATATTTAGCCACAGTCATTATAACCATCAAAATCATACTTAGGAATGATTGTTGTAATACTCAACCACCTGCGTACCCAACTGTTCCAAATTGTACCTCATTTTGGAATAGATTTACCAACTATCATTTTTTTTTCCACCAATTGTCTCATATATAGGAATGATGAATTTAAGACCGTCACTTATTTTAAGGAAAAAATTTAAAAAGCCCCCCCGTGATATTAGAAATGTTCAAGAAACTCCCTATAAAAAATAAAATATCAATTACACCCCCTGTGATATGAAAAAAATTAAAAAATCCCCTGAGGCCAGAGAGTGTAATACACTCGCGTTGACAGCAAGTATGAGTCGGAAAATACATATTTTTTGACAATTTTGCCCTTACCTCTCCATAATATAATATTATATAATATATAATATATATAATTAAATAAATCGTAAAATAATATATAAACTTTAGTAATAATAAAATAAACTTTATATCTAAATATATGATTATATTAATATTTTTTAAATAATTAATTAAATTAATTAAAATTATTTTTTTAAAAAAATTGCCCGGCGGCTGCGGAGGTGGCCGCCCTCCTCATCCTGGGGCGCCACCCATCTGTCAAGGGTAACGCCATCGCCCATGGGAGCGAGGGCGACGCCGGTTGCCCAGGCGTCGCCCTCGACAGATGGGCAACGGCGATGGCCTTTTTCCATTCGTCGAGGGTAACGCCGTCGCCCAGGGGAGGGAGTGAGGGCATCGCCCTCTCCTTCTGGGCGACCGGCATCGCCCAGACGGGGAGGCCGCCGTCCCCTTTGCCAGGGCGGCGGAAGAGGGGGAGGGGTTTCTTAGGGGTGGGGAGGAAAGGGAACGGTCAGGGGGTGGGGGGGGTGGGAGGGGTTGATTATTATTATTTAAATAATATTTTTTTATAAAATTATAATAATATAATATAATAAACCTTATTTATATAAAATATTATAAATTATTACTTTTTAAAATAATATTTTTATAAAAAAATAAGCATAATTATTGAATTAAAATTAATATTGGGCATGCCATCTCATTTTTTGATCAAAAATTAAATTTCGGCCACTGAAATACTAAATTTCATCAATCTAAAATTTAATAATTTTATAAAAAAATGCGCTATCGAATTAAAATTAATATTAAGCATATTTAACGGAATAAAAAAATAATTTTTCTATATAAAGGTATATTTTAATAGATATTTTTTTATATAATTTTTTTCTAAATAATTTCTATATACTATAGGTATATTATAATAGGTCTAAGTTGACCAAGTTGACTAGGAGGGGCATTTTAGTCATTGCCCCTATAAAATTAGGCTTTCTTTGACCAGGGGGCAGTATGATATATTTTTTGTAACACAGGAGATGAAACTGATAATTGATTTTTCACAGGGGATTTTTTGATCTTTTCAGATAACACAGGGGGGCAAAATGAATTTAATTCCTTATTTTAATAAAGTGTTCCAAACATAGTTTTAATTATTTACAGTTTACAAGTTTGGACTGGCCCTAAGAGTAGATGCTGTAACTGTTATTTTGGAACACTATTGGTAACAATTTTGCTATCCTCATGAGTGTCAATTATCATTCTAATATGACACGGGCTTTGGAACGATTGTCTTGTCCGTGCCAAATCTTGTTTTCTTTCTTTCTTTTTTTTATTTTGTAGTGTCTATCAACTGACAATTTAATAATTTGTAGATAGGGATAGACAGAGAATTGTCATCAGATTTTATTATTGGCGGGTCTCAGAATTTGGCTTCAAAGATTTTTTTGGATAATGCTCTCAAATATACCCTTAGAACATTTCCTATTAAGGAAAAAAAACTAAAGAATATTGGAAGAATGCCAAATCTTTCCGAAATGTACTTATTGTTGTTAATTCCATTTTGATAGTTTGTTTATGTGGAATTTAGTTATTTTTCTAGCATTTTCTATTTGCTATATATATGTTTTCCTTCAATTGAGAATCTTAAGTATTTTCAATTTGATCAATACATTTGGTGATGAATTACTTCATTGCAGTACTATTTTTGTATTCTCTTTGTGAAAATTAAAAAAAAAAAAAAAGATAAAAAAACGAACTATTCCTGCTATTATAAGCAAATATACAAATTCCTTATGCATCATTTAGGTTTACTCCAATTTAATTATGATATTAGGTGCCAATGAAGGGGCCATGATTAGTGTGAGATACAAAATAACTGTAACGAGTTTGTCATCTATATTTTTTTATTAAGGGAGAGCACCTCTTTGGTGTCTCCTTCTTTTAGATCTTTTTTTTTTTTTTTTTTTTTTTATATTCATTTTATAACTTCCCACTCTCCCACTACCTTTTATATTTACTTCTTTTTTTTCATGCATTTCTTCTTAACACCACTTTATTATAAAATCAATATTAATTTGTATATAATTTATTAAATAAAAGATATTTTAAAGTTATTTTTTTTAAATAATATTATAAAATCTACACACACATAGAATGTGCCACAAATACTAGTAGGAATAAAGATTCTGACAGAGTCTAGACTAACTCTTTTCTTTCTGTGTGATTCGACTTTCAATATCAGTATTTTTACTATATAAAATGCAAATTAGCCGCTAATAATATTTTTATAAATATTCAATTAGTAAAGAACTAAATAGTAGAACTGTGATTACTATTAAATAAGAAAGAATATCTTATATGAAAAAAAAATAGGTTTTTTTAATCAGTAATTTTTATTTACTCATTTATGACTAATCGACTTGTTTGTTGGTTTAGGTTAAGGAGAGTTATGGATAAGCTAGGTTATTCCTAATGTGTTGTGACTAGGTAAAAACACATATTTAGTCTCTCATTCCCAACAACACACGTCAAACAGTTTTTACACCTGTCTCACCTTCACCAATTTGATTCTCTAGCTCCGAATACACTATCCATCTTTTTCTTCTTGGTTCTTTTGGAATCAAAGAAGGAACAAAAGATAAATCAAAACTATTAATTTAATAACGTGTGTTTAATTCTCACCTTCCCGCCACCTGTCTTGCTAGCACGACAAAGAGGCGATCCCCGGTGATTGTAGTAGGCTTCTTTGGAGGATTTCAAGGTTAAAATCTTGAGAAGAACGTTCCAGTTGGAGAATAGAAACAACACTTGAAGCCAATCAAAGAAAAATTATGAGGACTAGTTTTTTGTCTAAATAAATGTACCTCTCGATTTTTCTCTTTCTTCTTGGCCTAGATTTATTTATTATACACCAAACGCCTGGGGTTATTTATTCTTTGATTTATCGTAATTTTGAAATTTCGCGCTTCTGTCACTCTTCCTGGCCCGATCCACTTCCAACATTGAGTTGTTTCCGAATAAATGCTATAAAATTGGAATATTTAATTTGAACTTGAATGTTTCTTGGTGGACTTGAAGCTTTGATCTTCCGCCAATGTGGTGTTGTGTCTTGCTAACTATAATTCTCAAGTCTTCCGACTTCTTCTTGAATCAAACGTTGAATATGGATGATTTTACAACGGCTTGATTTTTGTATTGAATGTCGTGGATATTCCATAATTTGCTCTCGAAAGGATTTTGAGACTTCTTGAATGTTCTCTTACTTATGTCTTCAGTTGTATCTTCAATTATGTGTCTTGAATGAGTTTGAAGGATCCTTTTACATAGGTGTTAAAAAAGTAGAGTTGTGGTGTACTTGAACACCTTTTGTATTATCTCTTTATAAATTAATTTAAAGGGATATATACTTTAACTGCTTGGCATGATATGATTGGTCGATTTGTCATTATCTCTTTAATATTTGTATTTATTAAAGAGATAGATATCAAATCATTTGTCTTGATTTGAATGGAACGTACATGTAGTTGTTCCACATGGTGCAATTTGATTGGTTCGCAATCTTTGACAGCAAAACACAATTTAATTGGCCAAAATACTTCAATTTTGATACTTGTTGATAAAATATCAATTAAATTAGTTTTACACTTGAAAATAATTTTTAGTAAATTTTAAAATATAAATAGAAAAAGAGAAAATATAATTAATAATTAATATATTATTTTACACTTGTCATCATTCGATTAGGTATATAATTATACTTGTCTACAGCGATAAAGTAGACGACAATGTATACAAACAAATCCAATAAAAAGGGAATATCCAACAAAATAATACATAAAAGTGAATATTTGTTCACAACAACCCACATATACACATGAAAAACAACAAAATTCATTCAAGACATGCCACACTACTCGTTATACATCGACTTGGAAATTTCGTCTCTCCACAAATTTCAAACAAGATTAGAATCAATTGTCCCTAATACTAGAAAAAATCCTCGTCTCCATTTTTTGAATCATCATTCACCAATAATTCAGTAGGATCATCAGTCATTTCCTATCGAATGTAGTTATCCAAAACACAACAAACCATGATAATACAATTTTGGACTTTACCGAATAGAAAGCGGGACTTCTCAACACTACCCAACTTGCTTTTAGTAATGCAAATGTAAGTTCAACTACGTATCTGACAAATGCATGCTTCATATTAAAATACTTCATAATTTTGAGGGCCATTTTTGTCTAATTTTCATTCTTTCAAGTGATACCTAACACCCTGATAAGACGCCAAGAAGCCTTCACTATTGCTATAACCATTATGAACCAAATAATAATTGCCTACGTAAAACAAAGAATAAATACTAGCATTTAATTACAATCAAAGTTAAATATCGTGATGCAGTTAGTAGACAACTAGCCTGAAAATACCAAAAGGTAAATATCATTGTTTAGCAAATACTGTTACCTTTTTGGTATTTTCAGGCTAGTTGTCTACTAACTGCATCAAGCAATACTCTTCCGTTGATGGCACTACCTTCATCTAGCTAGAATATATGAAACACATATCTCTGTTACACACACCGTGTACATTCATCGCAATAGAACCCTTATGCATCGATACGTTGCTCTATCTTCTTGGGAACACATACATTAATCTAAATCTCATCTAAAGCTCCCAAACACCCCTTAATATCAACCAAAATAAAATCTATTTTAAAAAATGTACAAACAAAATTAAAATGTATATCACTAATAGAGTTAAAAAAAAAAAAAGAAAATAATATTCACCTCGAACCATTTCCATCTAGTACACACATTATCTGATGGAACGGGGATAGCCTTGGCAAACAACGGATGTAGTCTTAGAACAACGTTGAAAACATCATGGAAATGTTGACTTACAATGCGTGAAGATTTCATGAAATCGTATCTCACAGTTCATTTTCTTCTTCTTCTTCTTATGATGTACTAGAATACTTAGGAACATAGTCACTTGCACATTTACAGAAGTATGTTTAAAATCTCTCAATCCACCTTGAGTTTGTAAGAGAGGGACAACCTCCCAAATGTGTTTTGATTCATTCGTAGGTTATCAATGCATGCCGTGTCACTATTTTGGACTAGTTTCCTCATTAATGGGTCTTGTTGAAGGTATTCGGGGTTTGAAGACTATAGTTTAAGATACATCAGGCACGAGTCTATTTTAGTTGGGACATTCAATATTAAGATAAATAATAAAACAATCACAACATCGTATATTATTTATTTTATGCAAGCTAATGAAAGAAAAAACTTGGTTTTATGGCCCATGTGAAGACAAAACCAAAACAAAAGAAAATATTAAGGGCAAAATTGGCATTTTCAATAAGAATGGTCTAATCAAATAATATTTCAAAGGGTAAATTACATCTACCTCCCCTGAGGTTTGACATAATTACAAATACCCTCTCGTTGTTTGAAAAATTACAAATACCCCCCTAATGTTTGATAAAATTATGTAATCCTTGGATGGAGGTATAGAAATGTCAACTTTGCCCTTACAATATTTTTTTATTTTTTTAAAAAAAATTAAAATCTTATAAAAATATTGAATGGGATGGATGAAAAAAATTTAAAAATTATAAAAAAATTATCGCCTTAGTTGATAAAAAAATATTTTTTAAAAAAAAAATAAAATTATAAATTTTAATTCATAAGGGTATTTTGGTCAGTTCACTATAAAAATGCATAGATTGGGGTAATTGTTAGACGATCCTTAAAATTAGGGGGGTATTTGTAATTTCTCAAACAACGAGAGGGTATTTGTAATTATGCCAAACCTCAGGGGAGGTAGATGTAATTTACCCTATTTCAAAATCTGAAACCATGTAAAATTGACAAAGCCAAACGGGCCTTTACGGTCATAAAATATGAAGGCCCAATTACCTTTCCCATCCTTTATCATCATCCCCAAAACCATCACTCTCCCAATTATACTCACCCTCGGAAAGCCAAGCCGCACTGAACGGCGGCGTAATGGACCTCCCCGCTCCTCAGAAACGAAAACGCTCCCCCTCCTCCTCCCCGCCGCCGCCACCGCCATCGCTTCAACCCTCCTCCGCCCCCATTGACCTCTCACTGCTTGAAGCACTCGAGAAATCCCAACAGAATGCTGTTGAAACCCTCGACCTTAAAACCCTAAAAAAGCTTGCGCTATCCTTGGAGCGCCGCCTCAAACGCCAACACCGCTGCCCGTCTCAAGTACCCAGACAACCCAGACAAGTTTGCTGAATCCGAACTCGAGCTCCACGACGAGCTCCAGAAGCTGAAAATCCTCGCCGGCGCACCGGAGCTGTACCCGGACCTTGTCAGCCTCGGAACCGTTAATTCAATCACTGGACTCCTCAACCACGACAATACAGACATTGCCATTGATGCCGTCACGCTCTTGCAGGACCTCACTGATGCTGATGTCATCGAAGACAACGACGAGCCGGCGCAGGTGCTTGTTGACGCGCTCATAGAGAATAATGCGGTCGAATTGCTTGTACAGAATTTAGCTCGGTTGAATGACTCCGACCCGGATGAATCAGCTGCCATCTATAATACATTGTCGACTATTGAGAACCTCATTGAGGTCAAGCCTTCCGTGTCCGAGCTCGTTTGCGAGAAGACCAAGTTATTGAAATGGCTTCAGGCGCGGATTAAGATACGTGAATTTGATAGTAATAAGCAGTATGCGTCCGAGATTCTTGCAATTTTGTTGCAGAACAGCATTGCTAATCAGAAGAGGTTTGGTCAGATGAATGGAGTTGACACGTTGTTGCAGGCCGTGGCTATGTATAAGTCTAAAGATCCTAAGACGGGGGACGAGGAGGAGATGGTGGAGAATTTGTTTGACTGTTTGTGTTGCTTGTTAATGCCATTGGAGAATAAGGAGAGGTTTGTGAAGGCAGAAGGGGTGGAGTTGATGATCATTATTATGAATCAGAAGAAATTGTGTTATGGATCCGCAATCAGGGCTTTGGACTTTGCCATGACTAATTATCCGCCTGCATGCGAGCGGTTTATTGATGTGATGGGTCTAAAGACTGCATTCCCTGCTTTTATGGGTAAGGCAAGTTCAGTTCCCTTTTCCTATGCAGCATCTGCTGAGACTGATTGTGCGCATAAATGCTTTTCATTCATGGATCACTCAAAATTGCCTTGTTTTAAGCTTTATTTCTTATTGGTTTATCGCATGAATGAAAAAACAATTCATTGATAGTAGTCATTGATGTCTGAAACCGGCATTCAGAAATAACTACAAAGTCACACAGATTGGAATATAGGCCATAAAATTCTTGTCTGCGTATTATTTGTGGTGTTTGTTCTCTGTTGATAAGTTTTAAAGATAAGTAAACAGAATTTGTGGCAGTAAGATATAATTGATGATTTTGGAGTGGCTGTTGTGTATCTATGACTTTTTAGCCTTTATGTCTAAATTTTATGTCTTTTGCTTGTCAGATACCTTTGAGCAAGAAGAACAAGAAAAAACGCTATAAAGAAGAATTGGAAGAACGTCTGATATCACTAATTGCGTCACTATTTGGTAAGAAGGCAAGTTCTGTTTAGATTGCTTTTCTTTAGTCTTTGAGATTGATATAGGAAAATGCATAGTTTTAAGGTAAGAGAAATCATCCTTGTATGACACTGTTGGAATTTTTTAGGCTTTCATTTTGTTCCTGCCATCTGATTTTGTATGGAAAGTCAGTTTCCTAACATAAGGTTGATCTTGTTCTCATCAAAACTTCTTGCATATCTACTCCTCAAATCTGTGTAATACGTGATCAATCATGTGTTTGTGTTTTGGTCTACATGTATGTTGTTAACTTTCATTAAAATGCTGTTTGTGTTAGACTCGACTTCTATTTCTTGTAATTGAATGTTTTTGTTCTCTTGGCTTAAAGTCGTAATGATATTATTTGCCTTCTTCAGTCCCTCGAAATGCTGCACTTTATCAACTTTTACTTTAAATCATAGTTGTAAATGGCGCGCCATGGCGCGCCATGCTGGCTCAGCGCCATTTTCAAAAAATGCCGCTGAGTTTTTTTTGGCGACGCCATGGCGCGCCTTTTTGAAACCCCAGCCATTTTGGCTGGGGCTTGAATTCAAACACTGGGCTATTTAGCCAAGCCTTTATTTTAGTGGATTTATAAAAAAAAAAAATAAAAAAATCAAAAAACCTTTCAAATAATGTAAAGAATTCAGAAATTAGGGTTTATATAAGTTGAACTCTTTTGTTTTTCCTAAAACTTATTAGTTTGCAAATTTCTTTTATGGTATGATGATTAAAATTATTTCTAGTGTATATATTTACTTATTTGTGCATTATTGGTGTGAATATATATGAAATATATAATTTATTTCTGTACATGTGCTCCTTACTATAAAAATGCTCGCCGCGCCGTGCGCCATGGCTCCAGGGGACCCTTGCGCCATGGCGTGCCGTACGCTATTAACAACTATGCTTTAAATATGGTGTCATAGCATATTGTTTGCTCGAATTATGTCATTGTACTCATGACAGTTCTTATTATACTACAGGTGGTATCTTGAGGGGTTCTAGAAGGGAAAGATTGTTAAGTAAATTTGTAGAGAATGAATGTGAGAAGATAGACCGGATCATGGAACTCTACGTGAGGTCATTAGTTTGCACAGCCTTTACTTATTTAGAAAAACTGCCATTCTTCTTCTTTGGGTATTCTTTTTTTTTTTTTAAAGGCTGTTGGTGTGTTCTCATCCCTTTTATTTTTACTATTATTTTTTTTAGATATTCTGATAGAGTCAAAGCAGAGACTGAACGGCTCAATCAACTAGAACTTGACGATCTTGAGGTTAGTTAATATCTAGATTCTTCTTTCCGATCATTATGGCTTTGCAACAATTTCAGAAAATATCTTGTGAATATGCATTCATCTTTGTTGTTGCAGATTGATGATGAGGAGAAATATAATAGAAAGCTAGACTCTGGACTCTATACTCTTCAGGCATTTCCATCACCCCCATTTCTCTTGGATATGTTTTTGAGCAATTTAACTTTCTACTCTTTTCTTATGTTGAACCATTCTATTTTTTTGCAGTTAATTGCCGTTATTCTGGGGCATTTGTGGACATCCGAGTAAGTCTGCCCATCTTATGTATCAACGACTTGGTGGATATGATCTTTGGAGCTGTCATTTTCTTGGCCTCAATTTCTAATTGGTGCTGTTGTCTTCTCCAGGCACTCCCGAATGAAAGCAAGAATCGAGCTGTTATTGAAGCAGCATAAGTTAACTAAGAAGGATGTTAAGGATATACTTCAGGTATTGGCCTCAACTTAATAGTGATAAAAGTACAGTGGTTTATTCCTTCATGATTACTGCTGGTTGTGGAGCTTTTGCAAAAGCTGACTGTTTAGAACCTACCAGTATTGCTATTGAAATTAAATAAATGCATGGTACCCTTGGGTGTTGGTAATGTTTCTTTAGAGTTGATATCTTATGCCCATCTGATTTTTCCATTACTTAACAGCTAGCTGCATTTGGTGAATATTCAATAATGAAGAAAAGGGGGAGGGGGCTTTATTGGAAATTTTGAAGGGGAAAACAAATAAATTGCCTTGTTAAGTTTGACTTTTGAAGTGCGGATTTGATTTTAAATTCACAAAAAACAAAAGCATTCATTTCGAGCCGACCAAGTTTATGTACATTCTTCAAACGATTGAGATGTCATTTGAGGCAACCTCTTTTTTTGACTGGTATGCAGTAAACATTGAAAACCGAATGTGAATTTACAATCATTTGACGGTATAGAAGTTAATCATTTAATGAGGGTTTCACATCATAGTTCTGAGTGTGCTTGTTTCTATTTTTGTCAATGTATTATTTGAATGCGCATGTCAATACACACCGCTTTCATTTCACAGGAATACCACGACAATATCGGTGATCTTGATGGGCCAGAAGAGAAGGAAAGGGCGCAGTCAAAGATCTTAAAGTTCATTTCTGCCTTTACATGAAAGTAAGACTTTTAGACATATTCATGAGGGGGCCTTTGTGATAAAGGAAAACTTCTGTATTTTAGTCGATCCTACATTTTGTACTTTGTTGGGTGTATGAAGAGATTAATGCAATTTGAAGCTTCTTGTGGATTTTCTATGCTGAAGAGCAGGCTAGTGAATCGAATTTATGCATATACCAGTGTTGTTTGTACATCCATTTCATGTTTTGATATAGTTTCAACATTTTGGGAACTCTCAGTTGTATGTCGGAGATTTAGTAAAGGAATGTTGTGATCTAATTAGTTTAGGATCGAATTTTGTCATACTCGTAGTGTCATTTTGAATTCGTCAAAGCGTTTGGAGGGGCTAAATGTAAGTCGGCGGTATACTGACTGATCCTGACATGGACCACATGGCTAGGGGTTTATTCTTGACGTTTTTTGGTCAGTTATTGGGATCTTTTGGCTGTGGTATGTTTGCAGGCGTAACTTTCCCCAGTCATAAATATAGGAACAAGATAAAGTAGAAGATAATAAAAATTTCTTGGTATTAAAGAATCCTTTTCACAGATTACTTGACCAATGCGTTTTCCTTTACTTTTTAATGGATTTATATTTGTTCTTAGTAACACTAAAGTTTCTATAGCTTGGTCTAATACATTTTGTTTCGATATGGTTTCAATCTTATTTAAATTGGACTTTGTTAATGAACATTACGAGTTCAAAAATCTGCTTAAAATAATGAATGCTCATCACTTCATCTTGTCCTTTGTGGAAGCTCCTAGCAAACAGGGTTTACCTAAACATTTTTCTTAGTTTCTAGGGACCAAAGTGCAATAATGGTGTAGTTTAGATGAGTTTAATGAATTAGCCAAAATATATTCTAAAACTCCCTTTTATGTTGATTGGAACAGAAAATCAGACATAATATCTATTCTTTTACAAGTCCCGGAAAAACTCATGTCATACACATTTCCAAATTACACTTTTGGTCCTTGTAATTTTGGTCAAAATTGATTTTGGTCTATAAATTTTGAGGCGCAGTTTGATCCTTAATATTTACAAATTGTTACGATTAAAATTAGAATTAAAACTAATGGGTCTCGACTGTTTGTTTTGGTAGTTGGCTCAGTTTGGTCCATAAACTGCATCCTCTACAGATTCCCCAGGTCAGCTTGATAGGAATAGGATATAGCATGAAAGGAATGAAGACCAAAGTAGGAGATCCATTAGCGCACTAGTATTATTATATATATGTTATGCTATAGATATATATGTGATTAAGAATATAGTTAAGTTGTTAGGATATTGTCATTAATAAGTAAGATGATGCCAAGTGGCACAAGATCCTCTTCTTTGTACTAGCACATTTGCACTATATATGGTGGCAATGAAGAAATGAAATAGAGAGAACAAATTCAAAGAAAAGTTTATATCTTCTTCCTCAATTTCTGGAGCTCCATCCCTGTTCGAATTAGATAATTGCTACCTAAATTTTGATCGTATCATTTGGTGCTTTCATTTCGATCTCTGCCTCCATCATGGCATATCACGCTCACTCCCTCCACGATTCCGTCGCGTCCGTCACAGTGGCTGTGCAAGAATCCAAATTGGCTATAAATGCTTGCTTTGCTTCAGTCATGGCCGCTATTGATGAAGTGCGTCACCAAATTTCTCTCGCTTTTCCTTCAAACGACAACACTCCCCCTCCATCCCCACTACCGTCGCCGTCCCCACACTGTTGGTCTACCATCTTCCCCAAACCCCTCAACTATTGGTTGTTTCCATTCCCAAAATCTTGCCCCAACAAACACAACACCACCAACACCATCCTGCCACAACTCCATCAACACCACCAGCAACAACAGCACACAAGTCCCACCACCATAAACCCACCACCTCCATTTCTATCATACTTCAACCCCAACACACCTCTCTGTTCATCCCTTTCTCCTCATTCCTCCACAACACTCTCAACACTAACTACTCACTTGGTGCTGGCTGTGGCGGCATCGAATGCCACCACAACAACGATAGCTGCAAATGTCGCTCTTGCCCTTGGTTCCGCCATGACCTCGATGCTCTACTCTTCAAACATGGTTTCAGTCTGCAGCTTCTCCAGCTCCTTATGGTCCCAAGCTCGTCGGCGCGTGTCTTCCATCTAACGCCATGTTTCGAGCACCCACAGTCACCGGCCGCGCCCCTGCCATTTCTCTCGTGCCGTCGTTACGAGACCAATAAATGCCCGCTATCCACCATTACTCCCCCGTTCAAATGCGGGTTCATCACTCTGCACTGCCAGATTTGCCGCTGCCTTCACTCCCCTCACCAGTCACGATGCCGGTTAGATTCCGCCACAGGGCTTGCCGCATCTATTTGCTGCCGATGTCATCCCTCTCGTTCGACCATGGGTTTGTCAAACCACCGGCTTTCAAAGCCGCATGACTTTCCTTCAGTCCTTGCTGCTCAAGATGGCAGTCTTCCCCCCTGCCAACTTTCACAACCCCAATTTCTTTTCTGGTTTGGGACTTATGGAGCAAGATATTGGCCTTCGAGGACTCCTGGAGCAGTGAATCAATTGGGCTGCTATTCCTTCGGGCCGAAGACATATTATCCTATTTTGCTGCTACCCTAACTCTGGGCCTTGGGGACAAAGAAAATTTGAAGGGCCCAACAATGATAGGAATAGGATATGGCATGATAGGAATGAAGACCCAATTAGGAGATCCACTAGCCCACAAGTATTATTATATATATGTTATGCTATAGATATATAGGTGATTAAGAATATGATTAAGTTGTTAGGATATTATCATTAGTAAGTAAGATGATGCCAAGTGGCACAAGATCCTCTTCTTTGTACTAGCACATTTGCACTATATATGGTGGCAATGAATAAATGAAATAGAGAACAAATTCAAAGAAAAGTTTCTATCTTCTTCCTCAATTTCTGGAGCTCCATCCTTGCTCGAATTGGATAATCGCTTCCTAAATTTTGATCATATCACAGCTCTTCAAAGATGCTCTGGGAAAACGAATGACACACTCTCATGGCCTGAATATCAGTGTTAACAATCCACAACTCAACCCCCTTCATTGCACTCTCTATCATATCATTTACTGCATTTGAGGTTGAGCTACCACCTTCAAGACCAATAGCCTTAATCTTGCCTTCGTTATAATTATTCCAACTTCAAGATTCTCTCAAGCTCTTAGTAACATTTCCATTTGACGAGGATACGTAATTGTGGAGTTAATTGATAAATACTTAAAAAATATTAAGTAGTAAATGAATTATAAATTTAAGTTTTGATTATATTAGAATTTGAGCGAAGTAAATTGAAGTTTTATAAAGTATTTGAGAGCAAATTATATTTAAAAAAATAGGAGGAATGCAATGGGTATTAAAGTTTTAAAAATAAAAAATAAAAAAAAGGAGGAAAAATGATGGGTTTTGGCGCACCCACCCTTTTTATGATAACACACACACACACACACTTGACCCACACTTTGGGGAGAAACGATTGACATACGTATCAGAAGGTCTTAAATGGGGACTTCCCAACAAGCATAAAGATATTTTCTTTTTTTCAAGTTCCAAACTTCATCGTGGATACCTTTAGAGAGACATCGACCTCCAACTCAGATCAAATTTGACGTCTATGAGAGAGTGAACCTCGAGATCCAAAGGAGATGAAACTCCCCCGAGGTGGGAAGAGCAAATGGTTCATTTGGCACGAGAAAAGTTGCACCACATGACAGAGGAAGCAAGCAAACACGCAATAGTGGAGAGAACATTTACCCTCGCAACATATAACCTATCTAGGAGACAACCATTCAAAGATAAGGGAAAGGAAATTGAAGAGGACCCAAGGGATGTGACAAACAAAGCAATACCTAAGAAATGGGGTTAAATGCAAATCACCCATGTGATATCGAAAATGAGCAAACTACCCCCTTGTGAAAAAGCAAATTACCCCCCTGTATTTTTAAGAATAAAGCAACAAGTTCCTCACGTGAATTCGTGCCATTCACGCGCATTTTTTGAGATTTTTTAGTTTTTTTTATTTTTAGTCATAAAATTATTTTTACATCCTTATTTATAGCCGTTGGATCTAATTGAATCTAAGATTCAAATATAATTAATAAAATCAATGGTCCATATTTTATTTAATTTGATCAATGGTCTAGATTAAAAAAATATTTTTATGTAATAAATATATAATATAAAATTTAATTAAAGATATATGTATCATATATTTTTACTAATTAAAATTATATATATGTATATATGTATATATGTATATCTATATATATGCAAATATACAGAGAACCGGTGGCGGGGGGAAGGGGCACCGTGTGGCTAGCAATTCGCAGTAAACGTCTACTTCCACCCAATAGCAACACAATAACCGAACACCCGTCGACACCAGCACAACGCGTCGATTGGAATAACAATACAGTATGCGACAGTAGCAGCAAAATTAAGCAAGGTGCAGTAGGAAAGCAATAAATTGCGCATGTATTTGAAATGCGAATTTCGTTGAATAGCGAAATGCATATATATTATACAAACAATGCTAGTGCAAGGGGATCGCCTTGAGGGGGACACTAGCACGTAGACTACACCAAGTTTTGAGAACTTATTCCCCCCTTTAATAGTCTTAAAAATATTTTTCCTATTGACAGTAGTAGACATTGAAAAAGTAGAACAATGCACCTCAGGAGGCATAACGGCCTCCATGAGTAAACAAAACTAAATACATCCTTACAATATGTACAAGAAAAAAGACCAACACCTAAAACTCTAAGACTGTGGAAGGCCAGCGTCTGTTGGCGAAGGTTGTTGGTCGGCTAGGTTGAGCAGTTGCGTCGCCAAATGTGCATCAAGGGTGCCGAGAGTACGGCGGCCCTTGACATTCTCCCCAACCTGAGATGCTGACATCCTTGGTGCATGGGAAGTATAGTAAGCTTTGACAAGATTTAGAAACACCTTAAGGTTCGTCACTCGCTCCTGCATCCCTTTCATTTCACCAAGTACTCATTATGATTGTGCTTTGTGGTACTCGTAACACGGTGATTCAGAATCGCTTCAGCTACCTTCTCCTTCGTCTTCGTGAATTCATGCTGTGGGCGCTTGGGCTGATTGCAAGCGTCGTCCTCCTTGTCTGTTGAATTTTTCTTTAGCTGACTCACATGGAAGATGCTATGAATTTTTCACTAGGAAGGCAACTCAATTTCGTAGGCTACCATTCTAGTACGCTTGATGATAGGTAAAGGGCCAACATACTTTTGCATCAATCGAGGATCTCTCCCCCTTGATGACTTCGATAATCTCGAGTTCGGGACCTTCACCATCACAAGGTCTCCCCCAATGAACTCGACAAAGCGGCGATTGTGATCTGCATACTTCTTCATCTGCTTTTGAGCTTTCTCCAAAAAGAATTTGGCAATGTCAACATTCTGCTTCTATTCCTAGGAGAAATTTTGAGTGAGAGGGGATCTCACACCTTGTGGGGAATCGAGGGTGTGAGGGGGGAGCGGTTGTTGGCCAGTGACAATTTCAAAAGTGCTCTTGTTGGTGGAAGAGTTATTTTGGGCATTGAAACACAATTGAGTGACATCAAGAGCTTCACCCAATCCTTTTGAGTACCGCACACAAAGTTTCGAAGGTATTCCTCCAGTATAGAATTAAAGCATTCAGTCTGACCATCAGATTGTGGGTGATAGCTCGAGCTCATGGAAAGTTTAGATCCGAGGAGTTTGAATAGCTCGATCCAGAAAAATCCAGTGAAATGAGAATTCCGATCACTTACGATGTCTTTCAGCAGGTCCCAATATTTGACAACATGCTTGAAGAAGAGATGAGTCGTCCTTCCGCCATAACGTGTTTTGGAGCTGCAATAAAAGTGGCATAGTTTGATAATCGGTCTACCACGACGATAATGAACCTAAGTCTCCCCCTTATGCAATCCAGAAATGTAGTCCATGGAGACACTCTCCCAGGGTCTCTTTGGGATGAGCAGTGGGTGCAGCAAACTAGCCTTCTTCTGATGGTCTGCCTTATCCTGCTCACAAATCAAGGAGGTGTGGACATATGTCTCTACATCATCCAGTAGCCAATAGTAGGCCCTCTGCACCAACGCGTAGGTGCGCTCGTCTCCCGAATGTCCCACCCAAAGAGTGTCTTGGCATTTCGAAATAAGTGATTTCCTCAAGTCCCCGTCTTTTGGCACATATAAGCGGTTCCCCTTGGTCATTAGCAATCCATCTTCAAGTTAAAATTGCCGAGCTTTACCCTGCTCAATGAGGTGGGCCAGGGCCTGTGCTGTTGGATTTTTCGGTAATAACTCGCTCGTCCGATCCCTTATAGAGGTGGCAACTGTGCTAGAGAAGAGCACTACTACTGAACCAAAAGTTGCCAAATTTACCCTGTAGCTCAGGGCGTCTGCTACATGATTGTTGGAGCCAGTCCGGTAGTCCAACACAAAATGAAACTCCGACAGTAATTCCTGCCAGCGTGCCTACCTATTGGTCAACTTCAGTTGAGTCATGAAATAGCTCATTGCAGTGTTGTCCATCTTGACCACGAAGGGAGAGCCCAACAAATAATGTCGCCATAGCTTAAGGCAATGAACTATGGCCAACAACTATTTCTCGTGTACTAAATAACACCGCTCGACATGTTTAAGCTTCCTGCTCTCAAAAGCAATTGGGTGGCTGCTTGCATTAGGATCACTCCTAATGGCGATGTCTGAAACATCAGTCTTCACCACGAATGGTTTCGACATATCTGGTAAGGCCAACACAGGATCTGTTACCATCTCTCTCTTCAAGTTGCCGAAGGCTCCTTGGCATTGGGGCATCCAACTACAAGTCTTAGTCTTCTTCAATAAATCCATCATGGGTTGTGCTATTTTGGAGTAGCGCTTCACAAAACGTCTGTAATAATTCTCCAAATCGAGAAATTAGCGCAATTCATGAACATCGCTCGGGGCCGCCACTCCTCGATAGCCTGAACTTTCTTGGGGTCCATCTGAATACGTCATCTCTTCACAATGTGCCTCAAGAAATTGATAGTCTCCTGAGCGAACGAGCATTTTGACACATTTGCATATAAATCGTGCTCATGGAGTCTCGTCAGAACCTACCGCAGATGCTCCACGTGCTCGACCAAGGTTCCGCTGTAAATAACAATATCGTCAAGGCACACCACCACAAATTCATCAAGAAACTCGTGGAGTACCTGGTTCAACATAGTGCTGAAGGTTGCGGGAGAGTTCATTAGGCCGAAGGGCTTGACAAGAAACTCGAAAGTTCCACACCTCGTGACCACTGTCGTTTTCGCCTCATCGCCCTCCTTGATTTCGTCCTGCCAGTAGCCTGACCTCAAGTCTATCTTTGTGAAATATTTCGCCTGGCTTAGAATGGTCAAAGCAATCTCCCACCAGCGGTATGGGATATTTGTTCTTCAGAATGATTTTTTTCAATGCCCGATAGTCGCAACATTTGCGTAAGGAGCCATCGGTCTTCTTTTGAAACAGCACTGGCGCCCCATATTGCGACTTAGCGGGTTTTATTACACCGCTCTCCAACATGTCCTTCAGTTGCTTCCTAAGCTCCACAAGCTCAGGTTGCCACATTCTATATGGTGCCCTGGCGAGGGGCTTTTGCCAAGCACCAACTCAATTTTGTGATCCACTGCTCTCTTTAGCGATAGCTTCCGAGGCAGCTCGTCAAACCTCATGTCCTCGAATTCTTTCAACAACTTCTTTACTATGCCAAGGATGGGCCCTAACGCCTGTTTGATCTCCTCAAAATGAAGAGTGCACAAGTAGAATGGTTCGTTCCGCTTGCGCCCTTTCTCAAACTGTATGGCAGATAGATTTTTCTTTCCAGTCCCCTTGGCCAGTGCGAGGATGATATAAGGTTTGACCCCCTGCATTATCAGTGAATCAACATGCGACAAAATCGCCGTACGTGTGTCTCCAAAAATTCAAGCCGAAGATGAGCTTGAAGTCGTCCATCACCACGACAGAAAGGTTGGTCTTACCTTTGAAATGTCCCACCTTAATCAACACAGGCCACACCAGCAATAGGTTGTGCGACCGAATTAATCGCCTTTACTCGCCCAACTCCCTTCTCCAGCACAAGTCCAAGTCTCTCTACTTCGACGCTCACAAGGTAGTTGTGAGTAGCTCTAGTATCCATCATGGCTTGCCATGAATCTTCACATCGACAAACATCAACCTTTCTTCCTAGGATTTTGGGGTTGTGCTTTCTCCTGAAGATGGCTCCTAGTTAGAGCTGGGGCAGTCTTTTCGTCTTCTTTTCCGCCACCTGATGGGACAACGTATTGCACCATTGAGAGATGGCATCCAACTCGTTCTCCTCCAAATCATTCTCGCCACTCGCAGATGGTCGTGGCTCTACAGGCTTCGTGGGCGATGCTTTTTTGGTAAAGATCGCCAACTCATTCAGCAATTATTTCTTCGGGCAGTCCCGATATCTGTGTAGGTTGTCACATAGGAAGCATCTACTGCTCTTTTGCGGTGCCCCCTGTTTGTTCTCTTGGGGCTTGTTCCTGCTCGAACTGTCTTGCAAACTAGTTTGAGCATGGGGTTTGCAATTTCCCCCACCTCTGTTGGACGAATTCTTGAATGATTTCGCCCCTCCCGACTTATTCTATATGGGGCTAGACATCGTCTGCCTATCCCTTTGGGTTTTCGAGTTGAAATTCATCAAGCATTCGGCCGCTGCCATAACCGACCCCAAATTAATCACCCGTTGGTGCTGCAACTCTAGGTGCGCCCATGATTTTAGACTCTCCATGAAAGTGAAGAGCTTGTCCTTCTCCAACATGTCTCGGATATCCAGCATTAATGTCGAGAAGGCTTTCACATAATCTTGCACGGAACCTGTATGCTCTAACTTTTGCAATGCCCGCCTGGCATTATACTCAATGAATCGTTTCCCGAAGATGGGTCCAAGTATCCAGTCGCACTTAGTTGGCCTAGATCTCAGCATATTTGGTGCACCACTACAGTTTGGCATCACCTGTCAAATACATTGTTGTAGTCGACACCTTCCTCACCTCGTCTTCCACGTTAGCCACAAAAAAGTATTGCTCCATGTCGAAAAGGAAATTCTCGACCTCCTTTGCACCACGGGCACCACCATAAGCTTTCGGTTTAGGAATCTGAAACCTAGAACCAAGATCTCAACAACAGGGACGTTGCTCACCGCATGTTGGAGCCGACCTATCTAGATAGACATATGTTCCATGTCATGCATCATATCAGCAATGCCACCACCTCCAAAGGCACTGGCCATCTCTTGGACCACCTGCCGACATTCGTCTAGCTCATAATTCAGCATTGTGATCTTAGTTTCCAAGGAAGAGACATTCTCTTCCAAATTCATCATCAATTCAATCGACTGGGAGTTTTCGTCCGCCAGGTTCATGGCTCGCTCATTAGGCGACACCGCATGTCTCGGGCTTTAAGCATCTTGGCCAGGCATTCTCGCAACAAAATTTGCTTGGGTCACAACAACCCGCCTCAGCCCCATGAAGGCATCGAGGCTCTGATGCCACTTTTCACGAAGGCATCTTCCGCAATGTGGGGGAAAGGGGCACCGTGTAGCTAGCAGTCTATAGTAAAAGACTACTTCTGCCCAATAGCAATACAACAACCGACCCGTCAATACTAGCACAACACGCCGACAGGAATAGCAGCACAATATGCGACAACAGCAACATAATTAAGCAAGATGCAGTAGGAAAATAGTAAATTTTCACATAGATTCGAAATGTGGATTTCATTGAATAGAGGAATGCATATACATTGTACAAACGATGCTAGCGCAAGGGGATCGACTTGAGGTGGACACTAGCACGTAGAGTACACCAAGCTTCGAGAACTCATTCCCCCTATAGTAATCTTAAAAAGATTTTTCCCATTGACAACAATAGACATTGAAAAGACTAAACAACGCACCTCGGGAGGCATAATGGCCCTCATGAGTAAACAAAAGTAAATACATCCTTACAATATGTACACGACAAAAGACCAACGCTTGAAACTCTAAGACTGCGAAAGTCCAGCGCTATCGCTGAAGGTTGTTGGTCGGTCGGGTTGAGCGGTTGCGTGGCCGCATATGCATCAAGGGTACCGAGAGTGCGGGCGGCCTTTGACAACGAGAAAGACTAGGAAATGGAAGGGTGGCAAATGGGAGGACTATGGAATGGGGAGACGACAGGAGGGTTGGGGGATTTGGGCCGCCGACAAGGGAGGAAGGAAAGGGTCATCGATGGGTATCAGGGAGGGGAAGGAGGCGACGGAGGGAGGAGGATCAGGACAAGGGAGGGAGGGGCGGTGGCGATGGTAGGAAGGGAAAGGGGACAGTGGCAACAACGGCGGCTAATTAAAGGACAAGGGCTTTGGGGGCAATGGGGAAGGGAGGGGGCGATAGGGAATGGGGGAAGGAGGGGTGCGACGACGGCGGAGGCGGTGTCGGAGGTTGACGAGAAGGGAGGAAGGTGGGGGGGGTGTTAAGGTAGGAGGTGAGCTTTTATTCTCAAATAAATAAAAATATATATTATTGTAAATATTATATATTATATATAATAATATTAGTATATATTATATTAAATATAAAATAATTATTTTATTCTTAAAAATTAGTTAAAATCGCACTTAAGGTGCGTGAGGTACACCATCAAGGCCAAGGGCGTAAATTACTATATTTTTTAAAACACAGAGAGGTAATTTGGTATATTTTTTTTCACAAGGGGGTCTTTTGCTCATTTCTATATCACAGGAGGGTAGCATGCATTTTTTCCCTGAGAAATGTGAAGACAGAGATGCGTCAGACGCAGGGTCAAGTAAAAAAGGGAGGAAAAGAGAACCGGCCATTTCAAAGGTAGAGGTATATGATGTCGACTGATGGATAGAACATCTAGATTTGCAAATTGATGAATTAAAATGACGGGTAGAGATGGTGACGCAAAATAGAAAGTTTCACCTTTTGCAAAAAAAAAAGAAAAAAACATATATTGTCTGAGATAGTGGATTCCAGATTTAGGTTGCCTAACCTACCTAAGTATAATGGAATTAAGAATCGCTAAGAACATGTAACAACCTTCGAATTGGTAATAAGTTTGTATGGTTAACCTTATTTTATCAATGCAAAATTGTTTATGACAATTTTGACAGAAAAAGCACAAGAATGGTTCATTAGTATCACGAGTGGAACTATTAACTCATATGGGCGATTGATTCAAAAATTCCCTTTCCACTTTGTAAGTAAGAAAAAAAGTAAAGAGATTAGCTACCTACTTGTTCACAATACGGAAAAAGGGACGATGAGTTATTGAAAAGCTTTGAAGGTAGGTCTAATAATGAAAAGCTAGAAGTACAAAACCTCCGCATAGACATGATGATAAGTATCTTAATACATGATCTTGTTGTAATTTTGATTTAAAATTACATGTTAAATCTATAGATTAGAAGTAAGGAATTAAAAGAATTGCACCCACCTAGGAATATGATCGAAAATAAAGGGGCTTTGATATGTATATAAGGTGTATGTGGGTAAGTGTGTTACACTCATATTTTCTTGTCCTACATAGAAAGTTTATAATCAAAATAAACTCCTTATATTAAGTTCAAGTCCAAGTTGTGTTTGAATTGTTATGGAGACTAGAGTAAATATGAGATTGCCCCACACGTGCACCGTCGACGCCCTCCGTCTCGGCTCCAACTCCGACGTTATAGCGATGTCTCAATCTCAGGATATAACTTTTTGCAGCAAAAATATTTGAAATTTCGGAATTAGACGTTTTAATTTCATTTTAAAAATGTCATTTAACCTGTTGCTACTATTGGAGCCTATAAAAGGCTGTTGATCTTTCACTTTAGAACACACAACCAAACAACAAGAATTCTCTCTAGTTCCTATCTATAGCTTCTCTCAAATTTTCTAGAAAAATTGAAGAGGAGGATGTGAGGGAAGCCATCTAGTCAAGTAAGAGAACTGAAAGTTTCAAGCCAGTTAAGTCCGTTAGGGGGGGGGTAGTGAACCCTGATATTCGTTAATCAATCTTTTGGAAACTACTAAAACGAGCAGGAGCGGGCTTGTCTGGGGCAAGGGATGTAGTATGTCATAAACATGAAGCTTTCAAGTGGGGGAGTTCATCAATCGTTCAGAAACCACAGTTCAAAAGGCTATGTGAAATAGTAAATGATGGGCCTACAGAGTACTAGAATAGGTGAAGTTTTTCCATTACTGAAAGATATTAGTAGTTTAGAAATCGGAGCAAATGATAGACCGAAGCGGACCAAAGAGCAAACCTTTCGAGTTTTGTGCTTAAGTTTCGTAAGGTTTCTGAGTGTTATTCGAGGTGTTCGTTAGTACAAGTGCTATACTGATTGAACAAAACCGTCTTACCTTGGGAGAGTAACACAATACCCAAAGGACTTTATATGAGGCATCTAATTTCTTCAAGGCAAACAAATCCTGTTTCTGTGGTTCGGTTGTAATGTCATCATCGTTCCTGTCAAATCATTTACATTCATCAAACTCTGACGATCATTGTAGTAGTCTCATTACCGTGTTACAATGGCAACTACGTGACATACTTTTACAGAAAGACCTTTCCATACAGGCTTACTACCATCACTAGTCCGAAAGGATCGATGAACTGGAAGAGAAAAATTCCATCCTTGAACGCTAAACACGAAGTTGAGTTAGAACAACTCAAAAAAGAAAACTAGTAACTTCTCCATGAAGTAATCGAGCTCAGAGAGATTATAAATCATTTTGTTGAAATGCATCCTAAAGAACTAGAGAAGGATCCAGAAGAGGACCTAATGGAATTTTTGGACGAGGATGACGAGCTGACATACATGGTACCGTTATAGACTGAAAGGTATATATTATGTGATGAGTTGTTGCTATACAACTCGGGTGAATCTATTCATTGCTTTCTTTTATTTAGTATATTAGTATTAACAGATTCATTGATTATATATGTATATATATATATATATATATATATATATATATATATATATATATAAGTTCTATGTGACTAATATTTTCTCAATCGGTTTTCAATACAATACTTAATTAAGCGTTGTCAACTTTCCAACATATATGAAAAACAGACCCTTTGTTTCAACCCTAGCTAAAGATCCTCCCAAGGACATAGAACACTTAATGAAAGTAACTAAAAATATATTGATGAAGAGGAAATGAATTCTACAAAAGATGGAAAATGGTCAAACTCTCATGATCATGATAGAGGTCGAGATATGGGAAGAGACAGGAGAGGGAGGAATTGGGGGAAACAAATTTGAAAAAAATCAAAAAGTCCCTTACCACCCTAGGTATCATGGATACACTACACTAAGCACCACTAGAACTAGAGCCATGCTGATGGTAGAAAAGTAAATGTATTGCATGGCCTAGAAAAACTTGAGATACACAACCAAAAGGTACTGTAGCAAGTACTGCAAATTTTATAAGGATAAAGGGCATGATACAAAATATGTTACCAATTAAAAGATGAGATAAAGATGTTGGTGAGGTAAGGAAACTTCAAAAAATACATAATGAGAGAATCTAGAGGGGAAAGAGATAGGGAACATGAGAAGAACCGCAAGGAGAGATCAAGAAGTAGGTCTCGCAGTGACATAAATTTAGGAGTAAAGGGAAAAAAGTGAGAAGGGAACAAGGAGTGCATAACAAGACTCCAATGAAAAGAGTTATCCATCTGATAGCCGAAGGACCAATGGGATGAGACTTTGGTGGAGCAAGAAAAAAATTATGCTAGGAGGTTTAGAGCGGATATGGTAGGACATTAGGTTCTATATTGTAAAAGATGAAGAGATTACTTTTGCTATGAGAGATTTGGGACAAGTAATGGCGTGGTAGATTTACCCCATGGTGATTAAGATGGATACTGCTAACTTCTCATTTCATAAGGTATTTGTTGACAGTGGTAGTTCCATACATATTTTTTTCATGGAAGTGTTGAGGAAGGTGGATCTAGGGATCAAGAGTATACAACAAATTCACACCCCGCTTATTGTGTTTGTGGAAATGAGGTGATGCCTTTAGGAATAGTGAATCTTCCATTTTAGGTAGGAGCGGAGCCAAGGAGGAAGACTTAGATGATAAAAAATTTTGGTAATGGATACACCATTTGCATATAATGGGATTTTAGGTAGATTAGGATTAAATTTATTCCAAACTATAGTATCCACTTTCCATCTGAAGATGAAATTTTCGACTAAAAATGAGGTAGGGGGAAGTATGTTGCGATCAAATGGAGGCAAGAAGATGTTACAATCTATCCCTGATGAGGAATGAAGTTGAGGGGATGAAAGAAAAATGAAAAAAGGTAAGAGCTCTTCGAAAGGGAGAAGAACTAGAAGATCAGGAGTTTAAAAAGGGTGAGGCAAGAATGAATCGATCCAACAAAGAACACAAGGTTAGTACAAGGAATACTAAACAATACAACAACGTTCAGGTCGTGCATGACTACATAACTAGAAATTCTCACCGTTGATTTCCCAAGGAAGAATATGGACATATTCGTGTGGAATCCATTGGATTTCCAGGGAATTGACCCAAAGGTGATATACGCTCAATGTAGACCCGCAAACCAGGCCGGTGAAGCAAAAGAAAAAAAGATTTGAGGTCGAGCTTAACAGGATCATTGAATAGGAAGTGAACAAATTACTGGAAGCCGTGTATGTAGCAGAGGTACAGTACAAAAAATGGTTATTAAATGTTATAATAGTACGAAAAGCATCAAGGAAATGTCAAATATGCATGGATTTTACCGATTTGAATAAAAGCTTGCCCTATGGACCCATACATGCTACCTCGAATCGATCTGCTAGTGAATTCGACAGCAAGTTGTGCCTTGTTCAGCATGCTAGATGCATACCAAGGATATCACAAATTTTCATGGCTTCGGAAGATAGAGATAAGACCTTATTTATAACTGAAAATGGTATATTTCTTTATAATGTAATGCGTTTTGGATTGATAATTGCAGGTGCCACTTATCAAAAGTTGGTCAATAAGATATTCAGAACATCTGTTCGCAAACAAGCTTTAAAAGATTTGAAACAACTTTAGAAGGTTGATCGGTCAGTTTTTTCCAAATAAGTTTTTAATGTATATTGATAAAATAAGATTATAGAGATTATAAGATATTAGTTTTAGGGTTAAATATAGTTACCACACCTGAAGTATGCACCCGACATCAATTACCCTCCTAAAAAACCTTTAAAAAACCCCTTGAACTTTACTTTTTAAGTTTATAAAATTCATTTTACCCTTACAAATATTTCTTTGTGAAAAAAAAAAAAAAAAAGAAGAGATTATTCAAATGCCAAAATCACCATTTGTTTAATTATAGTTTCACTTGTTCATCGAGCTCTTTTTATCTTGTATTCTTAAAATACTTTGACCTCATTTTATTTTAGTTGCTTGTAAAACAAATTAAAGTTAAATTTATACATGCATATATATAGATATATGTATATATGTGACGCTCAACGACACTAATACCATTTTATGCTAATAAATCTCACGTTTACATAAAATTATTTACATAGATAAATCAGCTATTTCATTGACAGTTATACCATATACTCTTTTCAGCACAACTAGTAGGAGTGTCACCTCCTTTACCATCTTATACATATCTTAGTCATATACAGCAAAACAGAGTCATCATAACTTGTTCGCAAATCATCCTCTCATCTAGCGTTAACAGTCTCAAAATTTATAAATTCTAATATTATAAACTTGTGAGCAGGACACTACATACTGGCCCGGCCTGAATTGAATTGAACACCGTGGACCTATTCCTCAAGAGAGAACACAACCCAAAATCTACACCTGAAAAATATTGTAGAGGGCTGAGCCTGCGACTCAATAAGTAAACAATCGACAATAATTATACATGTAATTTTTATCTTTAGTTCAGCACAACGTTAATAAGCAGCAAATGATACATATCACCAAATTAAATACTATAACATCTTATCTTGTCAAATTAACAATACAACATCTTACAGCAAGGCAATCAATCACAAGAAGATAATCAACAAATCATTCTTACCTATCTGCTTACAAGAGGGTGATATTGTGTCTTTATCCACCATTTCCATCTCACCTTTCACCATATTAAGTTTAAGTGAATCTCCTTTAAGTGCCACACAGGCTGAATTTGCCACACAGGCTATGCCACGAAGGCTAGATTTTCCACACAGGCTATGACACACAGGCTCAATTTTGATTATCAGAGGGGTATCCATATAATCATTATATTTAGTTCCCAAAACTCAATCATTTTCCACATGTCACCGTTCTTGTAAGCAATTAGTCAAGTAAAAGCACACAACATCACATCTCTTCATAATGTCGTATGCTCGTGGAGCAAAAAATACACTTTACATCATGCTTCCTCAACATCCTCATTCAAAGTAGAGCATATAGTCATACATACCATCTTGTTTTTACCATTCCATCATCCAAGTGAAATCATTCGTCAAAATATGCCTTCATATAGTTTATTAGCAAATCAAATCATAATTTTTTTTATATAGGTAACATCAAGATAAAATAGCACATATAGATGACATCAATCATTTACTCACCTTGCTTTCACCATACAATCATTTAACTCAAGATATCCATCAATTATATCTTCTTCAAAATTACTAGTAACTCAAAGCATATGTTTACATAAATGGATATAAAGATAAAAAGGACACATATAGTTACCGTCAATCATTTACTTACACAATATGTAGATCGTCGATGATCTTAGATCGTGGTATGCGGTTTTTTCACTTGATCCAGCTCCTAATAATATTTCAAATACATTTACTTTATTATTCATACTTTCAGATATAGGAATAAAATATAATTATTTATTTCTCCATTTTTCCTTAGCCTTTTTTCTGCACAGTTTTAGACAGCAACTCTGGTTTACTATACAACTTCTCTCCAGACTGAAAAATAGATGCTACAGGCTTCATTTTCACTCCAATATTCTTATTTGTGTCTAGTTTTATTTCCATCAAGAATCATACAAATTAGATCTCTATGTAATGAGTTATTTACGTTTTAGTACAGCCTGATCGGACTGGAACAAATTCAAACTTACTACTTTAAAATTCTCTCAAAACTCATAGACTCTTCAAAAAATCTCCATATCTTACAAGATTTTAAGTAAGCCTTGTCAGATTTCTCGCAGAAACAGAGCAATAGAATGTTTTATTATTTTACCTATCCAAAGGACCGATTTAGATTTTTCTCAAAACTAAAGAGTTTTATTAAACATCTCAAAGTTTACACAGGTTTAAAAATTACTAATTTGGACCAGTAGAACTCCTTAAAATCGCAATTTTTACAGAGGCTGATCGGAACAAAGTTATTCCTGGTGTCTTTCTTTAATCTTTAATGGTTTATTTCCTTCAATTTCCATTAACATCCAACTTCTACACGAATTTAACATGAAAGATGAGCACAAATTACTAAATTTAGCTGTAGAAATTGTTTAGGATTGATGAAAATGGAGAAATTTCCCACTCTCCCTTCTTTTTCCTTTCTTCTCTCCCTCTCCTTTTTCTCTTCTCTTTTTCTTCTTTCTCTCCTCTTTCTCTCTTCTCTCCCCGTTCTTCCACCGCCTCTCTCTCTTGTCTTTTTATTTTTTTGTATTTTTTCTATACTCTTCTATATATATAACTTTTATGTCCATATATGTATCCGTATATCTCTCTTCTCTTCTTTCCTCTCTTTTCCTTCCCATCGCCTCTCTCATTTGTCTTTCTTTTTCTTTTGTTTCTTCTTTCTTTTGTTTTTATTCCACACCCTTCTACATATATCTATTTATATGTTTATATATATATATATATATATATATATATATATATATTTCTAAGTATATATATTCATATAAGTTAAAGCTTTGATTATATATAAAGCTTTGATTATATATATATATAAATATATATATATATTTTATGATATATTAAGTTATTATAGACATGTTGATAAAGATGTGAGAAAGGCTTTCCCTTTTCTTGTCCTACTCCACAAATCTATTCCTTAATCCCAAAATTTTTATTTTACAATATTGGAATGCCTATTACAATTCATCTCTTCTTTTTAATTATCTCATTAGCCATAATATTGTATAATTCACCACTCTTTATATCTATATTCTTATACTTAATAAAAGATAATTCTAGATAATAATTCTAGGAGTGTTACAATATATTAATACGAAGTACCAATTTCAATGATACCAATCAATCGATACTCGTTAAACAATTCAACTGCATCACCTAGTAGTAATGCCAATAATCATGAGAACCCAACACTAGAGTCAAGCACCATCCACAATATAGTACAAACTTCATTAGAGTTATATTTTCTTAATTATTAATTATTTTCTTTGGGCCCCGTTCAACCTAACTGGAGTCATCACTTAATGAGCTTTGTTGGCTATCATCATCATCTAAATCGTAATATCTCATCTTTTTTTTTCTTTTTTCGATATCACATAGCACACAGCTCGTATGATACTCCATCATCACTGATACCACACAACACACAACTCGTATGATATGCCACATCACCTTCATTGATCAATGACAACACACAGCTCGTTATTAATTACATAATCATAAGCCATTGTCGTATGCCCTCTCCTAGTTAGGTAAGCCATCTTTGTTCCAATTCACACATCAACAACATTAACTTTATCATTCAATTTCATTTAGTAATTATTTTCACGTCAATAACTTTCGCATTTGATTTCATTCGACAATCAATTATAAGATCACATAATTATTCATCTGACTTCCATACAACAACACTACATATAAACACATAATAATAATTTCGTAGATATCTTAAAGGAGCAAGCGGCTCGGCGGGAAAAATAACAATTTAAAATTTAAACGATCGTAGCAAGAGGTGTACCCTTGGTGTACCCGTGCATTGAATATAGTATGAAAACAAGTAACAATAAAATAATTCATATGAGGCTATGGTTGAGAAAATAAAAGGAGAAGCACCAATTAAAAATGAAATTACCTCTTGTAATTTCAAGCTTCCAAAGAGCTACTCGCGTTGAATTGTCCACCCAAAATTCCAATGTAGGAATCCTCCAAGAATGATCAACACCACACTGGAATAAACAAGGCCTTGATCTCTTTGCTAGAAGAGATCAAATCCAAAATCTCACCTTGTGAGAGGGGAGGGGGCGGCCGAGTATGATGAAGAGAGGAAGAGATTTTTATGTTGTGTATTTTGTAATAATTATTTCCTAAAAAAATTATGCACATTACATATATATACCTTGTGTAGATAAATAAGAATGTGTCTAGATACATTCTTTTATCTATAAGGTACCTTTTCATCTATTCCAAATAGAGGATTATTTAATTATGATCAAGTATGAACTTTTCAAAAATATAATTTTTTTGGTCAACTCTCCTTCTAATTAGTTAGTGGGCCTTAATTAGTGGCCGAATTTATATAAAATAAATTCAAGATCCAATTAATTTTAATTAAATTTAGTTTAATAAAATTTATTTAATTAAGCCCTACCCAAGCCCAAAATAGCTCTTATTAATTAATCCATTAAGTAATAAATTCAATCCATTAAGTAATAAAGACTAGTCAAATTTAAATTAATTCAATTAGTTTGATTTTGGGCTATCCATTCAATGGACCTCACGTGTGAATAATCCAATTACTTATACTTTACTAAATTAATTTCAAATTAATTCCTTGTTCTTTCTCTGTGATTTGTATGTGACTCTTTACATTCACTTTCAGCTAGACTTGGCTAATGTCCAACACTACCGATTAATTAAATTCAATTTAATCAGTTGTTCTTGATCAACCAATGATCAAGAAAGTCCGCTATCATGTGTGGTCGTCTAGCAATGGTGTATGGCACTAGAAACTAGGTGAATGCCCCTGTGAACATTTAGGCTCCCGAGTCCATACGGTACGGTCCTTCCAGCTATAGTCTCGGGTGCTTAGTCTAGGGTATAGAATTTGGCGTCGGTTCCCATCCTGGACTAGGCATCTATGCTTAATACTTGAGATCCCGTTACGCTAAGTTGCTCGACATAGAAACCCTTTTTTCCTATTCGATCAACCAATGTACCACAGGTTCATAAGGCGTGAACGTGTCTCTAAGTGTATAGAAAATACCTCTGTCACATACTGACAGGGGACGGGTCCTCTTTTTGAAACTCACCGTCCTCGCTACAGACTCCGACTGCACTGAACAAGACTTATGATGATCATGTATGTGACACAATCACCTCTTGTATAGATCCAAGATACAATCATTGTATGCACGTGACAATCGTGATTCCTCAAGTTTGAGGACTACTCTCATACTATCGAAGCCGCGAATTCAAGTCATAACGATCAAGCCTCCAAAGCTATGGCAATCCCCACGAGTCGCTTCAATCAGTTGACCAGCTTGTCAACTAACCCACTGAAATTGCATAGACGTCCAACATCCATCGTCGAGAAACACGACACTCATCCAATGAATGCAATACTCAGTGCAAGTCTCAATAGTACTCTCGATGCCCAGTTTTGAGGTTCTCGACTTGAAACGTTTCAGACTAACCATCAAAAACTGGTTTTATAGCCACCATTCAATGTGCAACCCAATTACATGAGTTATTTAAATGGTCTGTAGGCATCTGTTGTGACGTCAAAGCAGCGCTTAACATAATTGGTAAGCACAACAGATACATGTACCAAAGACAAATACTTACCATATTTATTGGTACAATATTACTTAAATAATGTTTGAATAGTTCTCAAAATCAGCAATTTAATTGATTTTCTGGTCACCTATTCTAATAATATCTAGGTAATCTAGACAAATGATCGACATCCACGATCAAGTATATAAACAATCAATATATTATATCTATATATATATAAACCCAATAATCAATATATTATATTCATATATATATATATATATGTATCCAATTAGCTATACTTACCTCAACTCTCAAAATAATTCAGTTATCACAAAGAGCTGCTCAATCTTTGATCTTGTCGTCACATCCTATAATAAAGTGTTATATGTATAATCAATATATTGAAAATATCATAAATGCTAATAAAACATTAAATAATATTCATATGTTTCCATCAATCTTTTAATATTTCGTTAATATCAAAGTTCAAACATCTATTCCATTTTCTTTAAATAACTAAACTTCCTATGTATATTTAGTTTATCAACTAACTCATAAAAGTTCATTTAATCAAACCCCTTATATCTTTATAATTATTGTTCTTAATAACTTCCCTAAATTGAATTATCACGAAAACCTCATTTTCTTTTTAATAACCATAATATTTCTTAAATATAATCGTTTTTTAATATTTCTTAAATATAGTTTTCAAATGTTTCTATAAAGTTTCTATCAATTTTCCTCGCTACTATATAATTTAGTTAAACACTAATACATATAATTACGCATTTGATTAATAAGCACGATGAAATTCAATAGATTAATTATAGTAATAATTAACTCATCTAGTAATTTAACCAACTATAATATTTTTAAGTCAACTGAATATTTAATTCACCACTACTTTTAATGATCAAATTTATAAATATTTTTCATTAAATAATACATCAATCAATATAAATCATATTTAATAAATAAATTAATCAAATAATATAATTCTATGAATTGATAATGAAAAAAATCAAAATCTTCCGTTACCTAAACCTTTGACTATGTGTTAATATATGTTTTTGTGATTTGAGTATAAATTATATACATACTAAAGGGCAAGGATGAGGCGGTCATGGGGAGTGGCCACGTGCTGTTGTCCCACACTTTTCCTTTTATTTTTTTATTTAAATTTCTTTAATAGTTTCCATTACATCCTACATAGTTTTTTAATTAATATAATTTGTCCACAAATATTATAATAAATTTTAATTTACTTCGTTCAAATTTTAATATATTTCAATTTCAACTTAATATTTATTATAATAAAATTTATTTATTTTAATAATTATCAATTAGTATCTCAATTATGCATAAAACTCTATGGGAGTTAAAAAAATTTAATAGTTAAAAAATTTTTAATAGTTAAATTTAAATAACTCGTAAAAAATTTGAAATCCATCAATATTCAACAAAACATAATTCAAAATTAGAACGAAAAGCCTTTCAATTTAAAATTATCCAAACAAATTCAAAAAACTTGTTATTAAGGATTTGAAATCCATAATTTCAAATTCTTCAATTCAAATGGGATGAATTTTTCAATTTGTTTTTGCAAATGACAAATATAGATGAATTTCAAATTCTTCTCAAATGGAATCGTTTGAATTTTTTTTTTCAAATTATTTTTTAAAATCTAAATTCATCTATTCAAATACACTCCAAGTAGATCCTATTGCAAAGGCACCTCTTTTTAAGGGGTTTAATGCGATTTCCCCACTTGTAATAACTAAGCAAAATATCTCCTATGAAAAAGACATAATAATTTTTTTCTATGTTTTTTTTTAAATAAAACAATTTACTTTTCTGTCTAAGGAGATAAATTATTTTATTTTACTAGTCGTTATGACATGCCGTCCCTGCGTGCATGTAATAAATAATTATTTTTTATTTAAATTATATTATAAATAAAAATAAGACATATAAGCCAACACCATAATTAAAATAAATAAATAAATAAAATATAAGACTAATTTTGGAATATTATCGACACAAAAAAAAATTCGTATGATTGAATTCTTCATATTATTATAAATAGATAGTATAGATCGTATAGATGAAGAAGAGTTTGAGTAAGCGTGATTGAAAATATAGAAGGATATTTTTTGTAATTTTAAAAATCAGTATCCCGGTGTAAGTAACAGCTAATTGTGAGTAAAAAAATAATTTTTTTTATATAGTATAGATAACCAACCATCAAGGCACGCTATCCCTCTGTGAGTATAATAAATAATTTTATATGTTAAAATATATTATGAATAATAAATAAATATACACATATAAACCAACATATTATATTTAAAAAGAAAAAAATAAAGAATAGAGCAACTTCAATTTAGGGTTTTATCGACATAATAATAATATTAGTGTACGATATTATAATCGCCATTTGTAAAAGAAAAAATATAAGGACGAAAAATATCTATTCTTATATAGATATAGATAAAACACATAAAAGATAAACAGCCATTTTGTTTTACTTATTTACTATGTGAGAGGCATTTCCCCCTTTTTTAAAATAGGAACGAATCCACCTCCTAATGGATCGATTGTCATCCGGATCAGCAACCACAGGTTTCAAAGTCAATGAGTATAGAAACAGCCACCAAAGTCAAATCCCATTAACGATCCTGCCTTGGGAGAAAAGCTAAAGCCAGCTAAACCAAGAGTAGCTACTCGAAAACTCCGCTATAAACATCGAAACCGAAGTGGTGATCATCCTCACTGAACCCATTAAAAATCTCTTTGTTTTTTGAGAAAATCTCCAATATCAGCATTTCTTTCCCAGCTTCCCCTTGATTTAAATAGGGCGAATTTCCCCATCAATCAGAAGAAAACAGGATGGCTGGAGTGGAATTACTGCCGAAAGAGTACGGATACGTGGTTCTTGTTCTGGTTGCCTACTGCTTTCTCAATTTCTGGATGGGTGCGCAAGTGGGCAAAGCCCGCAAGAAGTAATTGTTCTGGTTTTTGTTCTCCTTTTTTTTTTCTTTTTTTTTTTTGGTGGTGGTGGTTGTTATAATTTGAAACCCTTTTGTGAATTTGGGATTTTGAGCTGTAAGTTTGGTTTGATCTTGAGCGCAGGTATAAGGTGTTTTATCCGACCATGTACGCCACGGAAGCTGAAAGCAAGGATGCCAAGCTCTTTAACTGTGTCCAGGTGAATTATTTGCTGTCTATTAGTTGCGTATTCTTGGAATTTTATTGGAAATTATGCCCATGTTAGTCCTTTATCTATGTTGGAATCACCTCATTTATCTTTGTTGTTGATTGCAATATTGAATTTGAGGTGGTATGTTTTCTCTTGTTTTATGTAAAATTGGTGGTCTTGTAATCTGCTACTGTTTTGCTGTTTGGAGAAAAAGTTAAAAATTTGAAAATTTGTGGCTGCAGAGGGGGCACCAGAATTCACTGGAAATGATGCCCACCTTTTTCATGTTGATGATATTGGGAGGAATTAGGCACCCTGTAATTGCTGCATCACTTGGAGCTCTTTACACGGTTACACGTTTTTTCTATTTCAAAGGTTACTCTACTGGTGATCCTCAGAAACGTCTTTCGATCGGTGAGTATTTTTGTTACATTATCGGGTTACCAGTTTCTTGATCGTTGGAGTTATTCTGAATTGAATTTTACAATCAAAGACGTGGATATATTGCCATATATTCTTGTTGCTAGTAATAGTTGTCCTCATAAGCATCAGTTTTATCCTCCTTTAATTCTTTTGAGAATGATAGAGGCAGGAGAAGAATGTTCAGCTTATTGTCTCCTTTATCTTTGGTTGCCCGTTAAGGAATTTGAATCAGTAACATATATGTTGTGCTCAAACATTAAAGTATCTAGAAGCAAGTAGGTCACAAGTGCTTTTTGCTGGAAAGAGAGATAGGGTTGTGTTTTCTTTCTTTTAGCGACCAAAGAATGGAGTTCTCTAACGAAAGAAGCTGAAGTTGGGTCATTGGAATATTATTCTTCCAGAAATCCTAGCACAATGTCCACTTGAGTTTTAAGAAAAGGTATTTGCTTATAAGGGGATAGTGAGAACAAAGCGTGGGGAACCTACTCTCCGTTGCTTTGAGTCTCACAAGACAAAATAATATAAAGAAGCACACCTAATATTTCAAACAAACAACCCTACAAAACAACATAGATTACTTGGTACGTACCACAATATGAAAGAGTTGTTACAGAGAGAGGAGAGCTGCATTTACCTTTTAAAATAGACATAAATTCTTAGTATACCTGATATGGTTTATGGAGTTGCAAGTGTGCCAATAGATGAAGTGCTGAACAAAACTGGCTGACTTGTTTGTTGCAAGGCAACCAGAGGTAAACTATGAACTACAACTTTACTTAAATCCTCCATCTTGTTGTTAGTTCTCATTATTGGAATTCTCTGTTTTTGCAAATGAATTAGGCATCACGGCCTTGTTGGTGCATGCTCTCTTAAGCTTTCTGCTTGTTTATGTCAACTTCCGTAGTGATTAAGCTTCATTTAGATGCATCTTCCTACTGCAATTTTTCTTTTTAATTAAGTGTTGGTGATGTATTCATTCCTAAACTGATCGCCGCCTATTGAATCTTGTCCAGACACAACCAATTTTGAGTTTTAGTTTCTCACTATTCAGTTGGTAATCATTGCACACAGCAATTACACTTGACATCGTCTTAACCTTTCCTAATGCAGGAAATATGGTTTCTTGGCCATGCTTGGGCTTATGGTTTGCACAATTTCATGTGGAGTGCATATGCTTATTGATAATAAGGCTGTAAGTTTTTCTACAGTGTAATAGAAATTGTTGTTTCAGGAACTTTGACCTCATGTTACGTAGCGCTAGCTAAGGATGTTGTTCGACCTAGTTTTCTCCTTGTCTTCTTTTATCAATAACACGGTTATTACTTGATCTGTGACAATTCTAAGGTTGTCCATTAATCATTTTTTTTCCTAGTATACCTCTGCTTTTATATAAACTTGTAATGTTTAATGGGACATGGCCATGACATTCGTACAAAGTCGACTTGTTATGAACCCTTAGTAACACGATAACGTTATAACTTGGTGCCAAGTCTTGAGGAGTTCCTGACAGTGAACTTGTTTCATCTCTTCCAAGGCTTTGTACTTGCTCATTATGTGTATAACTCGATTGAAACCTCCTTGGCCGCATAACCATCCACCTCTCCTTCAGTTTCTCGTTCGATTAATATTGCCATAATTGTTGATGCAAAAATGGTAGGACTATGCACCAAATGCGACATACTAAACAAAGCAAAGGGATTCTAAAATGTTACCAAGAAAACAGGGTTTCATCCCTATAATTCTGTTTTTGAAAAATTAGAGACGGAAAGTTTTCATAAAAAAATTGTAGCTAAAAGTCCAATGGCGGATTCAGAAGCTGAATTCGTCTCTCTATTCAAACAATTTAAACCAAAGCTATATTTAAATCCATCTTTAATCTGTCCTATGGCTGATTCAGAAGCTGAATTCGTCTCTCTATTCAAACAAATTTAAACCAAAGCTATATTTAAATCCATCTTTAATCTGTTCTAAATTCAATCTTTGAGTCTCCTATATATAATTCATCTTTAATCCCATCTCAGAAACCATCAGTAACATTATCATGTGTTGTTATGCATCCATTTCTGATCCTATGGCTGATTTCGTCTCTGAATCCATCTCCTTCGAGGGAGGGCCAAATAGTCCAAAAACATCAAGCTTATTAAATAGTAACAGCAGTGCACGTGAATTGTACATGGTTATAGGGGCAAAATTGCAATTGGACACCAATGCCATGGTAAAATTGGATAAAGGCAACCAAAAAAATTCCAAATTCGCGTAGTAGAGAATAAGGAGTTTAATGTAATTTACTCATGTCATATTGGAAATTAGCAAATTATTCTCTATAAAAAATAAATAACAATTTATTTATTGTATTTTTAAAATAAAGTAATTATTAAAAATATAAGTAGATAATTTGTTATATTTTAAAAAATATAAGAAGATAAATTATTATTTTATTTTTTATAAAGAAGTAACTTACCTTTTTGTAATATCACATGAAGTAAATTGTATTTTTTTTTTTTTTTTTTGAGAATAAGGGTTTATTCACTGGTAAAAATTTTTGCAGTCCACCCTATCATATCATCATCAAATCTGCTCTCACGAGACAGCTGGAAATAGAGTATACATCAAATCATGTAATTTACTTCACATCTTTTACCGTTCTTGGTAAAATTTGAATTATTTCCTTACACAGTATATCTTAAATTAAACGTTGAGGTAAGCAGATAATTTTTTTAGGGGTACCTACACTTTTTTTTCTTGAAGTTTGATGTAATTTCAAATAAACTCTCTGTAATTTAAAAAATTATATCAAATACTTCTGAAATTTGTTTCTGTTTAACAAATAAGTCCATTTGTTAGTCAAAATTCACCGAATTTGTTGATACTAAAAAAAAATATCAGAATTTTTTTATCTTGACTCCCGATTGACTTAATTATTATTGATTTATTGCAGACCAATAAATATTTTTTATGATCAGATTACTCTCATACGTTTTTACGCGTTAATACATGTGGAGAGGTATATCTTCACCGTGATAAGGATAGTTTAGTTCGAAACAATTGTTTGACCTAAAATAAGTCAGTAATCAGTCAATCGAGGGTAAACATCAATCTCATTCATTTTTTGTTAATATCAGTAAATTCAGTCAATTTTGACTAATTGAAGGACTTCTTGTTAAACGGAAGCAAATCTTAAGGCTGTTCGATGTAATTTCCTAAACCAAGGGGGTCTACGTGTGAATTTAGGGGTGGCAGGCGAGTCGAGCCAGCTTGCGAGGGCTCGACTTTTAGCTCGACTCAAGCTCGAGTTTTTCGAGCTCGAGTCGAGCCAATTTTCCTCTGTTCGCTCAGCTCGCGAGCGGAAGCGTTTTTTATTTTTTATTTTTATTTTTTATATATAGTTATATTTTTAAAAAAATTATATATTTCATGTAATATTCAATACTTTATCAATTTTATACTCAAAATTGACCATGTATTATAATTATTAATCAATATTATACATTTTATTTTGAATAATAATAAATTATTAAATTATGGTACTTTTATTTATACATTTAATCTTTATACTAAGTTTAATCAATTTTAATTATTTTAATTATTATTTTATTATATATATTAATATATAATGAGATCAAAAGCTTAATTAACAATTATAATATCATAAAATTCAGCCCACCGATTCATACCAAATTTTAATATATATAAGTTTGTGTCAATTATATCATATCAGACGGTACAATTTAAAATTACATGGTCTGATTCAACGATACACCGTCTTGAATAATTACTCTTTTCTTTCGAGTACGATATCTCGACATCCGTCTACCCAATAAATCTAAAACTTTACCAAATGTATTTTTATGTATGTTTGATCATATCTAACGGTTTGATCTGAATTTTGACGGCTCGATTAACCCACATTGTTTAACAATGTAAGATGATAGTTACATCAAAGTAATACTAACGTTTATGAATATACAAATTTATTGCAAATTGTGAATATATATCAATTTCAACTTAAAATATCTAAAGATAATAATAATAATAATAATAGTAATTAATGATGTTTTAATAATTTTAATTACTTTTTATTGTTATTTTATTATATATATATAATAAGATCAATTAATATTTTGTACTTTGAATTAAGAAGTTTATCTCTATTTTATCATCATTATTTTTTTTGTATATAATATATCAACAATATTTAAAAAATATTTACATTTATAACAATATATTAAATATTATACCATATATTTAATATTTTTTATAATTATATAATAATATTTAGTATTATTTATAACATATAATTTTATTAAAAATATAAAAATCAACAATTTTATTATAACAATATACATAATACAATCTCCATTCACCCCCAAAATCAACCCCAACCCTAACCCCAAATTCAAATCCAAATCCACCACTCACCATCACCATTTTCCCCCCCAAACCCAACCCAACCCCAAATCCAAATCCACCATGAACGGCGCGGTGGCGAATCGGCGGTAGCAGCAGCAGCAGCGGCGCGGCGGCGCGGCCAGCACCAGGATCGCGGTCGGCGAATCGGCGGTAGCAGTAGCAGCAGCGGCACGGCGGCGGGGCCAGCACCAGGATCGCGGTCGGCAGTAGCAGCAGCAGCAGTGGCGCGGCGTGCGGCGCGGGCGGGAGGTACGGCTCCTCCAATAATGGCTTCTCATCACCATCTCTCCCACCCCTCCACCGTCTCTCCCTACTCAAATCACCACGATTCGCTGCCTCCATAGCTCGAGCTCGAGCTCGAGCTCATTCCATGTAATGCGAGCTCGAGCTCGAGCTCAAATGTTAAAGGTTCGTCGAGCTCGAGCTCGAGCTCGAGCCAGAGAAAAAAAAATCGAGCTCGAGCTCGAGCTGACAAAAAATGGTGCAGCTCGGCTCGAGCTCGACTCGTTGCCACCCTTCGTGTGATTACACCAAATGTTAGGGGATGGGAGTGTAATTATATCTTTTTTAAACTTTTAGTTTGAGTTGAGTTCGGGACTTCCTTGATTGGTCTTTGCTCATAAACTGGATGAGGGATTTGTTTCGGGACTTCTCTCTCTCTCTCTCTCTCTCTCCCCTCTCTCTCGGCCCCTCTCAAAGTTGTAGAGATTTGAGCTTAAGTTTCAGTTAACAAGCTTCTGAGTATTTGTTCGAAGTATTTTTCGATATAATGCTAAAATCGAAAGAATTATGATTGTCTTATTTTGGGAGAAATTACGTTGTACTTGGTGCACTACTGATATGGGACGTATATTTGTTCAAGGGAAGCAGTGAATTCTGCAATTCAGTTAAATTTACTATTACCATTAGATTGAGAATTGTTACGATAAAATTCTTATTGTAAATTTACTATTAATTTATTTGTCGTAAATTGTATTTCTAACGATTATATGTTATTTGTTCCAACGTGACTTTGTTGCTTATATTTTCTAAATTCGATTGTTACATTTCAAGACGTTGTCTTATTGCATGAAATGGTGCTAGAGTCCTATACCTCTCTTCAAACTCTACAGCTAAGCAGATGCCATAATTTGGTCTCCTTTCCAATTGACTTTGGAAGTCTGCCCTCATATCTGCGCATCTTGAGTATTCCCGAATGCCCCAAATTGAGGAGTTTGCCAAATGGTGGTATCAATTGTGTTTCCGACTTAGAATAATTTTCCATTGGTCCCATTTCAAAAGAAGTTGGTTTGGCTTCATTCAATGAGATTTTCCAAGGCATCCAACAATTACACTCATTGGCGGATTTAAAATTAAATGAATGGACGCATTTTAAAATTATGTGGATGGCCGTATAATTGTATATTCTAAAATGTTGAGAGTAGTAAGATGCTGAAGGTATCTTAATGAATTTATACGAGCAACTGACTCTACCAATGCAAAATTATTTTTGACTACTTCGACAGAAAAAACACAAAAATGGTTCACCAGCATCCCAAGTGTAACCAGAGAACCTTACAATTAGTTGATTCAAAAGTTTACTTTTCATTTCTCTAGCAAAATAAAGCAAAAAGATCAAATCCCATTTAATCACAATTCGATAAAGGGATGATGAATACTTAAAGAGCTTTATGGAAGATTCAGTACCGAAACTTTGAAAGTGCAGGACTTAAGAATAGATAGTAATGGTAAGTATCTTAATACATGGACTAAACAAGGGACCCTTTGCTTCAGCTTTAGGCAGAGCTCCTTCAGAAAATGTAGAACAGTTGCCTAAAAATACATAGATGAGGAAGAACGGAATGCAATGAAGGATGGTGAGTGGTCAAACCCCCAGGGACCAAGATAGAGGTTGGGAAAGAAGAGGAGATAGACAGAATAGATTTGACAAAGATCGGGAAGCACCCTATCAATCTAGGTACCACAAGTATACCCCTCAAAATACTACGAGAGCTAGAGCTATGATGGTGGTGGAAAAAGCAAATGTATTGCATGGCAAAAAAAAAAAAAAAAAAAAAAAACACACACACACACACACAAAAGGAACGTCAGCAAAGAGGTACTCGAACAAATGCTGCAAGTTTCACAAAGATAAGGGGCATGACACAAAAGCTGCTATCAGTTAACAGATGAAATTAAAAGGTTGGTAAGGTAAGGATATTTCAAGGAGTATGTGTTAAAAGAGTCTAGGGAAGGGGGAGGAGAAAGGATGAAAGAACGGAGAGAGGGGTCGAGAAGTCGGCCTCATAGTAAGGAAAGACTCGGGAAAGGAAAAGATATCATTATGGGGCAAGGTCACTGAGGACCTCGAAGAATTAGGGTTGGAGCTAAACCCCGAACTCATATTAGAATTTGAAGATATGGAAATTCCATTACAAGGTATATGAAGATGAGGTTGTGAGGGGTACCTAGAGACAAGAGATATCAGTAGGGTCACACCAAATGAAGGAACTTCAGAGGAAAAGAGGTATACGATGAGTCAAATAGCAACGTATTTATAGATGATGAAGAAAAACGCGCCAAAAGGGACAGTGGGATGCGACCAAGAAAGGGCGGATCCAAGGGCACGGATTTAGAGACTGTTCAACTTCTCTTGGTGGGAATTTTTTTTTTAGTCCATTAACTTGATTCTCGTTCAATTTTGGTCCACTAACTTTAAAAAATGCTTCAATTACTGGAGGAGGAGGAGGACGAGGAGGAGGAGGAGGAGGTGGAGGGGAGGGGGGGGGGCGAGGACCGGGTGTGTAATAATTTTATATATTTTTAAATTAATTATTTATTTTATCTATTTTTATATAAATTTTATAATTAAATAAAAAATTATCTATAGTAAAATTGTTTATACTTATCTATAATTTTATGCATTTTTATCTATATAATCTATAATTATTTTTACAAAATATAATTATTTTTATAATTTATATGGATTTATAAAATGATTATTTATAATTATCTATAATTTTATTAGTTTATAGTTTTTGTGTCAAAGCTAGTGGACTAAAATTACAACAGGATAAAGTTAGTGGACTAAAATTACACCTGCTAAAAAATAAGTCTATGTCATCGGACACGTTAGATAAAAAATCCCCAAAAAATTTGGCACGTGCCTTGCACCTGCTAATTTCCGGCCAAAATACCACCGGAGTACCTAGTTGACACATTTTTTAAAGTTAGTGTAGAAAATGTGATAATTATCATAGTTAGTGGACCAAAATTGAAAGAAAACCAAGTTAATGGACTAAAAAAAAAAGTTTCCCTCTCTCAGTGGTATACACACACTAAGAAGAGATGGGGGTGTAATGATGGGGGAATACTATTATTATTAAGGAAATGATGTAAACACACCCAAGAAGGTGAGTTTATTACAATTTATGGTAAGATATTTATTACATTGAAGCTTGCAGTAAATACATTCAGATAGCATTGTTCTATCTCAATCTCAGTCTAACTTAAGTATCGGAGGGTCTTAACGGGGACATCCACTACTAGAAAACAATGCATTCGCTTCAATCTAGCCGTAATAGATGCTCTTATATACGTCTCTATAGCTACAAAAATGATTGTAACTAATTTCGCAACCTATACCTCTGTAGCTAATTTTGGCTACAGTTTTTTTAATTTAGCTATGGATTCCTGTAGCTATTTTTTAGGTATATAATCTAGGTAGGTTTTGTAGCTAATTTTGCTGCAGTGGTGACAAAATATCCGTTGCATAATTTTGCTGCAGTGATGACGAAATAGTGCTAAAACTATATTATTTCCCAAATACCCTCGGCACTTATCTCGAAGTTCACTCTGACAGGTGGTCAACTCTGATACCATTTGTCACGCTCTGGGCTCGCGATCCTGTTGGACTCGAGAATTGCCTTTGAACCCATTCAAATGCATTTTGAAATTCAATTATTAACAGCTCATGGAAAAGCATTCAATTGATGCACTTGAGTTCTTTGTCCAATGCTTATATATTGGTTATCTATTAGTTCATAATCATGTGGGACGGGGTATCACACATAGTAACAGAAAATCTGCAACAATATTGTTGCAGTAGAAGTGAAAATTTTATAGCAGTTAATTTTCATTACCATAGCTACGAAAATTATGTAGCAATATTTTCCACCTAAATTCCATAGCAGTGTCATTACTATAGAAATAGAATTTCTGTAGCTATATTCATTACTACAGCGACATAATATTTATACTCATTTTTGTTTCCATTGCAAATGAGACTTCGTAGCAAATTTTATTTCCAAAACTACGATAATACCGTAGTTCACTTAATAAATAAGACACTCCATAGTTTTTATTTTTAAATTATTCCCTACACAAAACATTATAGCTAATTTGTTGCACTAGTAATGAAGATTGGCTACGGAAGTGTAAAGAATAAAAAATAGACTAATGTACACTTTGTTGTAATATTTATAGCTATTTCGTTGCCTATGTGCTTAATTTTCGTTAATTATTTTTAATACATAAATTTGCTACAAAATATTCATTGTTAGTCCATCTCCAAGGCTGCAGAATTAAAATATTTGTAGTCATTTTGTTGCCTATATATCTTATTTTTTTGAATAATTTTAATACATAATTTGCTACGGAATATTCATTGTTAGTCCATCTCATTAGCCATGGAATTAATTCCATTGTAATATTATTTGTAGTATATGCCTTGTTTTCTTGTAATGATCCCAACAAGCTTAAGATCTCCTCTTTTTCAAGTCCCAAATACTATTCTAGGCACGCTCTGGGTGACAAGTGATCTTGACCTGGATCACTATGGCATTTCGACAATAAAGAATCAAGTCCACATATAAACTTGGTAGTATCATTAAACTCTAATTTTCCAAGTTCACACTAAAAACTATTTGATTTAATTAAGGGCTAAATATAGTTACCACCCCTAAAATATCCACCCCACATTAGTTATCCCCATAACATATTAAAACCTTAAAAAAAAAAAAAAAACCCTCACCTTTGCATTTTAAGTGTGTAAAGTTTTTTTTACCCTTACAAAAGTTGCTTTGTGGAAAAGAAAAACAAGAGCTTTTTAAAATGTCAAAATCGCCATTTGTATAATTCTAGTTTCACTTGTTCATTGAACTCTTTTTATTTTGTAATTCTAAAGTACATGTGGCTCATTTTATTTTAGTTTTTTTTTTATCAACCAAGTTAAAAATAAATTTATACATATAAATTACCACATTACATAATTATCATATATATATAAATTATTATAAACATATATTTTTATATTTTTTTTATTCATCAGCCCTTTTTTGATTTTTTATTATATTGTATATAATATATTCATATATATATATATATATATATATATATATATATATATATATATATATCATGCTTCAAATTCTTTTATTTCATACTTCTAAAATACTTGGAGCTCATTCTATTTAGTTTCACCTGCTTCTAAAATCAAATTGAAAACAAATTTATACTTACATATATATTTATATATTTACTTAAACAAATATACAATTAATAGAATTAAAAGGGATGATGAGCTAATAAAAAAATATAGAATTAATATATCTTTTTTTTTAGAGGTAGAATTAATATATCTTTATAATATATATATAATATATATATATATATATATATATATAATATGATATATGATATAAAATCTAGTAATTTTATGCATGTATAAATTTATTTTTAACTTGATTTGATAATCTAGTAAAACTAAATAAAATGAGTCGCAAGTACTTTAGGAATACAAAATAAAAAGAGCTCGATGAACAAGTGAAACTAAAAATAGACAAATAGTGGTTTTGGTACTTTAAAAATCTCTCTTTTTTTTTTTTCACAAATCAATTTTTGTAAGTGTAAAATAGAGTCAGGGTTTTTTATTTTTTTTTGAAATTTTTAATACTTTAGGAGGTAATTGATTTAAAATGAATACTTTAGGGATAATTACTGTATTTAATGCTTTAATTAATTGAGTTTAAGAAAATATAAAAATTCTACATTATTCATGATGGAGAATGTCCAATGTGATCATATAATCGAGAGATTTTGAGTGAAGATTACAAATCTATTACTTAAATATTATCTTTTACAATTTAACTTATTTATAATATGTATTTAATTTTTTAAAAAATATAATTAAAAATAATATTTTTTAATTCATAATTTATGATTTTTCTACTTTTAATTTCATTGGTGATCGAAGTCATTCAACACAACAAAAGAAGACAAAGAAAAACTCTTTGATCCTTCTATGCATTTTATTTTGTTTTATTTTAAGTGTCAGGATAATATAGTGTATTTAAATAGAAAATTAAATCTAAATCCTTACAAATGTTTGATATGCTTATATATGACAAAGAAATGAGAAATATATTTAGGCTTCTCTGTTTATATTTATATACTAGCCGTTATAGCATGTCTTCTATGTGTGCATATAATAAATAATTATTTATATTTTTAAAATATATTATAAATAAATTAAAATATATAAACCAACACATTATATTTAAAAATAAATAAATAAAATAAAACTAATTTAGAGATATTGTCAACACAATAATTTGGTATGGGTCATATTAGTATTTGTATAGATAGTATAAATCATATAGATGAGAACAATAATTTGAATATGCGTAGTTGAAATTACATAAGGATAATATTGGTAATTTAAAAAATTGATGTCACGATTTAAGTAATCGCCATTTGTGAGTGAAAATGGGGTTTTCTTTTTACTAGCCATTGTGGCACGTCGTCCCTACGTGCATATAATAAATAATTTTTTCACACTTTAAAATATATTGTATAAGAGTAAAATATATAACTAATATATTAAATTTAACAAAAGAAAGAAAGAAAGAAAAGAAAAACAATTAATTTATAGTTAAAATAAATAAAATTTAAAAACTTGAATAAGTTAGTTATATTATTAGTTCAAGAAAATTTTTGATTTTATAAAAAATCGGTGCAGCGGTGTAAGTAACCGCCGTTTGTGAGTAAAAATGGTCTTTCTTTTTTATATAGTATAGATATAGTATAGATATAGCTTAATGTAATTTACTTTTGTAATATTGTAAATGAGCAAAACATTCCTTTATAATAAAAAAAATAGTAATTTACTTTTATGTGTAAATTACTTAATTTTAAATCACTTGATATCCTAAATCACAAATTAATTACATGAAACGTACGTATAATATTCTTATTATATAATTAATTTATATCAGATCAAATCTGAACTAAAATTTCCTCCTTTCACATGTCATGGCTCCACGAATCATGTGTCATTAGGAGAAATATAAATTTTAGCTACGGTTAATTATTATGGCTAAAAAAAAAAAAAACTCATGGCAAGATACAAATTAATCATGGTTCTACTATGGTTATTAGCTGTTGCCATTGCAAGTAAGGTCAAATATCAACTATGGCTAAAACCATAATAAATATTTTGCTTAAGGCTAAAAATCATGATAAATATTAATAAATCGTTTTAAAAATTTAAATATTTACACTTATTTTATCTTAATGTGATCAATAATATTAATTTATCATAAATTTCAAATCTTAAATCACTATATAATGATATAGACACATGACCAACCTTATCAACTTTAGGCCCCCGGCCACTCGATTATTGGCCAGACAAGTTTTTCTGACCAACAAATGGACAACTCTAATCTAAATCGCATCCAACTAAATACATAGCCTCAACAACGTCTGCACTACTGAGTAATTACACTTTTGCATCAAAAGGAAAACGAGAGAGAGTGGAAGAGGAAGAATGGCTGAAATTCTGATTGCTCCAGCTCTGCCAGTTTTGGTGCAGAAGCTTGTTGATATTGCTTCGGAAGAGATCGGTCTCATCTGGGGAGTCAAGAAGGAGCTAGCAAGCCTGAAGGATTCATTTGAAATGATCCAGGCTTTCTTGAACGATGCCTCTAAGCGTCAAGTGGAAGAAGAAGCTGCCAAGCTGTGGCTCAAGAATCTTGAAAACATAGCTTACGAAGTGGACGATTTGTTGGATGCGTTCAACTATCAAATCATTCGTCGTAAGGTGGAGATCAAAAACCAAATGAAGCGAAAGGTATGCTTCTTCTTCTGCTTCTCCAATCCACTGTTGTTTCGTTCGAAATTAGCTCATAAGATCAAGAACCTTAATATGAAGTTGAAAAGGGCTAAAGATGAGGCTGACAGCTACCTCATTCGCACAACAGTTGCAAATTCTACTACTTCTGTTCCTCTAGTTACTGTTGGATCAACAGTCACAGCCAAGGAGGAAGAAATGAAGTCCTTGCATGATAATAAAACCTGGATACTTGTCCCTTAACCCAAACATGTTTCTATTGTTGATTGCAAATGGATTTTCAAACTTAAACAAGAAAACAATTCTTCTCGTTTTAAAGCAAGGTTGGTAGCTAAAGGCTTTACCCAAAAGAAGGTGTTGATTATACTGAAATTTTCTCTCCTGTTGTGAAATATACTACTGTACGTATTATTCTTGCTTTCGTTGCACATTTTGATTGGGAACTAAAACAAATGGATGTTAAAACAGCTTTTCTACATGGAGACCTACATGAACCAACCTTGTGGTTTTGTTGATAAGAAAACCCAAATCATGTGTGTTTGCTGAAAAAATCTCTTTATGGCTTGAAACAATCTCCTAGACAATTGAATAAGAAATTTGATTCTTTCATGCATTCTTTAAGTTTCTCAAAAAGCTCTTATGATCCTTGTCTGTATTTTAAATATGACAATGACATACCCATTTTTCTTGTTCTCTATGTGGATGACATGTTAATAGCCTATCCCAGTGTAACTCTGATTGCTGATTTACAAAATAGTTTATGTAAAAACTTTGAAATGAAAAACCTTGGAATGCCAAGGAAATTTTAGGCATCACTATTGATAGAGATAGAAAAAATTTTACTATTTTTCTAAACCAAAAATCTTATGTAATACCTGTGCTTGAAAAATTTTCCATGACAAACTCAAAATCTGCTTCTGTGCCCTTGGCTGCTCATTTTCAACTATGCAAAGATCAGTTCCCAAAAACAGATTCCGAAAAAGCAAAAATGGAAAAAATCCCCTACTCGAATGCCATTGGATCTGTCATGTATCTTATGGTTAGTACCAGACCCGATATTACTTATGCTGTAAGTTGTTTAAGTAGATTTATGTCTAATCGAGGAACCACTAATTGGGAGGCTCTTAAATGGCTCTTACGATATTTAAATGGTTCAAACAATTCTGGAATTAAATTCTCCAAATGTTCTGAAGGTGTTAAACTAATGGGATATGTAGATTCTAACTATGCAAATGATAGAGACAATAGAAGGTCTACTACTTCCTATGTGTTTACTTTATGTGGTGCCTGCATTAGCTGGAAATCTCAACTACAGAATATTGTTGCTCTATCTACTACTGAGGTTGAGTATATTGCTATAACTGAAGCTTTTAAAGAAGCACTTTGGCTCGAAGGATTATTAAAAGAAATTGGTTTTCTAAAACAAAAGGTTACTATTTTTTCTGATAGTCAATCTAGAATTCAGTTGTGTAAAAACCCAGTTTTTCATGACAGGACCAAGCATATTGATGTTAGATATCATTTTATAAGAGATATTGTCGAAAATGGAACTGTTAATCTTGAGAAAATTAGATCAGAAGAAAACCCAGCTGATATGGGTACCAAGTATCTTCCTATCGATAAATTCAATAACCATCTTAACGTTCTTAACGTTAGTTAATTTTTTCTTTTGCATATACCTTTCATGTTTCCTCTTTTGCAGGTTTCTCTCTTGGGCCCCGGCGTTAATAGGCTGTGATGATCACCTAGATCCGCTACCTTTGGATTTGGTCCAAGGTGGAGATTGTTAAAATTGGCCCAAATCCTACAGTTGACCTAGTCACTAATCTTGGCAGGCTGAGACCACAATCGGGCCTTGATCCACTTCTGACCTAACCCGGCTACCCGACCCAACTCATTACCCGATTTGTGTTCTCTTATAACCTGACTCTTCACCTCTCTTCTACTTAAGCAGTCAAACCCTAATCTCTATTTCCAAGTCTCGTGTCTTCTCTCTCTCGCCTCACTTCTCTTCGCCCAACAAAACTAGACGCCTTAAACCTCCTCGAACCTTTCTTCCGACTGTTCATGAAATCTCCTCTAGTATTTGTATCCTCTTCCTTCCTTCAGGACAGATATACCAAAATGATAACATCTCCTTCTGTCTCCTGTCTCCCAAAATCTCTCACACTCTCTTATAGCCTTTGTGGTAGTGCCTTTGTGGCTTTGATTAATCTGAGCCTTTGTGGCTGTGGTTGATCTTACCTTAAGTGATCAGATCTATAAAGCCTTTGTGGCCAACTTGTGTGGTTCGATTAGTGGTCTCTAGCAACCGATTGTGACTGTGGCCTTTGTGGCGTTTTGGGCTTGCTGTTTTCAGATCTGGCTCTGAGCCTTATCTCGCTGAAACCCTAACTTTTGGTTTCAGCGCTTATTGGATATATTGCTACTGGTTCTTTCTTAATCTGTGGTTTCCCCCTTTTTTGTATTAATCCCCGAAGTTGTATTCATCTATCCTCTATTCTGTAATAGTTGATTAGATTTATTTTTGTTTCTCGTGTATAACTTCTGGGATCGATACTCAACAATTTTTATCCAACTTTTGAATTAATTGAGATTATCATTCTTCATATTTACTTTATACTTCACAAGTGTTATGAGTGTACAAATTGAAATATTTATGAGTTTTTCTTTAGGGACGTAAGTCCTTTATCATGAGAATGAAAATTGCAAGTTTAAGGCTACTTTTATTTTCTAATTACATGTTATTATTTTTTTTATATTTTTCATTTTCCTAATTACTTAATGAATATAAAAAAATTAAATTCATTATGTTTTATTAGGAATAGAGGCATGAGGATTTCAAGCTTTTGGAATGAAAAAAAATTAATTTACAAATAATTTATTTTCAAATTAATGGTGGAATCAAATAAAGAAGAAAAAAATATATCTCTATGATTAAGAATGTCTAACATTCTTAATCTCCATATATTTATATTACATTCCCCATTTATATTCTACAGATATTATTTGAGAATCATATATTGATTATTACTTTATTTTTTAGGTTTTTCATTAATTAGTTGAAAATTACCGAGAGCTTTTCTCCTTCAATAAAAAAGTAATACTTTATTTATTCATAAGAGTAAAATAAAGAATGTCTCAAACATGTTTATGTTTACGTAACGAGAAATAACAAGTAAATTACATGATATAAAAATTTATACATATAGTACAAATATATTACACTCAAATGAAAATTATGCACGTAGGGACTACGTGCCACCATTGCTAGTATTAAAAAATTTAAATAATTTAATATTATACTAAAATAATTTTAGTATATCATTATTAATTAGTAAAAACATTCATCAAACAAGAAGAAAAAAATTGATAAAGATAAATTCATCGGACGATATTGTGCATTTATTCTAAATTATTCAGGTTAAATACAATAACAATTACTATCAACGATCGACGACGTAGTAGTTAGTCCAGCGATTTTATCTTTTTCTCAAAAATTATGTATCGGTATTATCAGCAGGAGGAAAAAAATAATTGGAGGAAAATTATATATGGATAATAGTATAAATAAAAATAATGTGTAATTTTTTATCTTTTGGGCCTTATACTTTCAATTTCCACCTAATTTTGGATGGACGGATAGATACTAAATTGAAAATCCATTTTTCTGGACATCCAATGTAAACTAAACGTCAGACTTTTTCTTATCCATCCATTTTTCCATCTATTTTTCTTATATATTTAGTTTTCACCCAAACCAAACAAAACCTTAGACCTCATATACTTTGTGTGATGGGATAAAGTGGTATAAATTAGTGAATGATAAAATTTGGGATATATAGTGATAGGACTATATATATTTTGTTTACTTTATCAGATGAAGTATTGAATTAATGTGTGTTAATTTTATCTTAAATTTACTAACGTGCCATTAATTTGAAAAAATATAATGAAATATCAACTTAGCTCTTAACAAGACAAAATGGTCATTGGAAAAAAAATACTTTTATAATTTTATTTTTCAATTTGCAATTTTAAATTTTAATTATTATTTTTTTAATTAAATTTTCAAAACACCCAAAGTAAAAATAAAATTAAGGGTAAATTAGGCCTTCAAAAAAAATATTTTGGGCCTATGGGTTTTGTGGGATAGTTAATCCCACCTCATTCGACTCATTTGGTGGAATTACTATCAAACATTTATCCTTCTAAAATTGGGTTTAGTCTTGTTATTTTGGGCTGACCTTTTGAAAAGTAAACAAGCTATTAAATTAGATTCGGTGAACATCTAACCAAACCAACTAATTAAACATGGCCTTAGAATTTCTTTCTCGTTCAAATGTGAAGCTATAATATTTACGGCAATATCGCGAAATCAGGTCGGCTCTGGACATCGCACATCAAGTTGCTCAATTCATTTTAAACATGAATAGCAGCTAGATAAAACCAGTTATTATGATCAAGTCCAGTGGTTGGGGGTGTCAATGGGTAGGGTAAGACTCTATTCAGGTTTGTAGGCTAATTTAAAGACTCATACCCAAATCCAATAAATATTATTTGATCCAGACCCAGACCACATCCAAATTCATTAAAAAAGTATAGATTGGATTTTTGGGTTGGGTCTATATACGCAATTTGGACCCAAAAGATATGTTTATTTTGCCCCCCCCCCCCCCCCCCCCCAGTTCAATTGGATTATTATTTTTCAATTAATTCACATTTATGTGAACAAATTCAAAAAATTTAAGACATCATAACATTATTTATCATGTAATTATTTAACCATATACATTTCTTAGTTAATAAATAATTATATAAATAGTTATGCAAATATATTATCATGCTAGGTATATTTTTCAACATCTTGATAGGCAATAATGATTGCTTGAAGACGTGAAGTGTGATAAAATTAAATTTTAAAGTTTTATAATATTAAATTCAATTGTTATTGATTTGTAGATTAATAGTTTTATTAGATTATTTTATAAATGGTATAATAAATGATATAATATTTAAAAACTCTATCAAAAAAGAGTTATTTGTGAATTGATCTCAATAATTCTGAATTTTTTGATAGATTATGAGTAAAAATGAAAAATAAAAAGAACGAAATTTAGTTTAGTTTAAAATTTATTTAGTCTTTTTTTAATTACTATGTCTTAAATAAAATGTCAAATATTATCCAACAACATTATGAAGAAAAAAATATAGGGTCTAGGCTCTACCCAAATCTAAAAATCGGGTCCAAAACAATGGTATTGGATCTAGAGATCCATTAGGTCTTGAGGGGGTTGAGTAGGGTTTAAGTATTCTTTAATAGAATGGTCTTTTATGAGTATGAATTTAAAGACATGATTCTTTGTGTTGGGAAATCGTTTCAATTTATGGGAGAGAAGTGAGAAATCCCTCTTTTTGCTCTAATTTCTTTCAATATTTGTTTTCCCATTTTCCCCTAAAAGTGGTCCCAAGCTGAAAAGTCCACCAATTTTTTCTCCAATCAGAAATACTTAATAGCTAAGTGTTGGGTACTTGGCCCACATCGTTAAATTATAGATGAAAAAGTGGATGAGGACGAAAATTGCTTATATTTCGTAAATTACGGCACTAAAAGTGCTAATTCTGCAACGAACTAAACCAAACATAAAACAGTCCTAACTTATGGGACCAAAAATTTTATTTTCCCAACAATTTTTCTTAGGCCAGGCATATGTAAGTTGCAGAGATTAGGAAGAATGTGCAGCAATTCTCGTTGAATGATGCAGATGTACAACTTCTAAATCGAACATATCAACTTCTTCCTAAATCAATTAGCATCTAGTCTTACTGCGTAAACATGGCGTTTAACACAGGAAAGTCATGTATCAAGGCAAAAAGCTGTGGAGTTGGACTCACAAGAGATATGTGAAGAATATTCCAGTTTTGATGGTAGTGAATTGAGGTCAGATTCATTGTTAGAGCAATGAACACTACAAAACATGCATCTCATGCTCTATGGTATACTACATTGTCAATTTAGCAAATATCCACAATTTTTTTTGAGTTAATTACTCTTACACCCCCTCTAGAAACACAAAAATTGCACTTTTCTCCAAAAAATTTTGGAATATCTCCTAAAATTCTTTTTCTATACCTGACATCCTTTAGTTAGGTTTGGACGAAAAATGCTAACGGTAACCAAAAAAATTACATAAACTTTCAATTTTATCATTCATTTAACGTTTCTATGTAAATTTTTGTACTTATAAAAGGATAAATATAATATATATATATATATGTGTGTGTGTGTGTGTGTGTGGAGTGATGTTCACATCATTATAACATTTTTTCCTTTATAAGTATAAAATTATCACATGAGCGGTAAAGTTGAAAAGTTGTGAAATGTTTTCACTAACATCAGTATTTTTTTGTCCAAATTCTAAGAGAGTAAAGTATCAATAGTCAATTTTTAGACAGAGTGTAAGTGTCACTACAAAAAAAATGCTAGATTTGTAATGGTGTTTTTTGTAATGGCCATAGGTCATTCCAATAGTCACGGCTGGTGGAACGATTTTGTAACAGTTCGGACGTACTGACTTCATTTGGATGGTAAAAATCTTCTTCTTTTTTTTGTAACGGCCATTACCGTGCCTAAGGCCATTACAAATTTTGTGTTGTGCCTAAAATCGTTATAATTTTTTGGCCGTTACTACATTGCACCGATTGTAACAGTTTCTTTAGTGGAATTAACGCCGGTTACAACAACCGGAGTAAAGATTGTTCCTAAAATTATCCACACTGGGGTGATGAACAACATATGGAGTGGGCGCAGAGAATGGTTTGTAATGCAGTCGAGCCGAGTTATTTTTGTTCTTCTCACAATGATGTGTCTGATGATGGTATGAGGTCCCGCTCTGTTGATGCCGGTCCTAGTTCAATGTAGTACAAGCCGACCCGAGGACGAGACCCATGTCGGAAGAAGTCCCCGTACGTTATCCTTAGGTACCTGCCACTTACTCCCCGTATGCAGAGGTAGTATTCTTCGAGGGCAACTACCAAGCACATGACGTGACATGTCACACATCAGACAGAGGAGGGGTCGATGTGTCATCCATCCGATGCCGAGATGTGAAAGCATTTTGACTGGATATCGTATTGGTGGGACTGCGACGGCGAGAGCATGTTCAATGTCGTCAAGTCGCAGGCCGAGAAGTTCCTATAGAAGCGGTTTGCTGACGCCCACAGCCAGTTGGCCCGACCGCTATGGCTGACCGAGGAGATCTGGCACAAGCTTCTGGAGTTTTAGGCGAGCCCAGAATTCCAGGCACAGTCGGTCAAGAAAAAGGTCAATCGGGCTGCCAACCCAGAAGCAGCGGCGACTGTCTATCGCAGTGGGTCGTCATCCATTGGGGCACACAAGCGCAAGATTGTAAGTGCATTAATTTTTATTAATAATTAAATTTTATTTTTGTGATTTTAATCATTTAACAATGATTTTTTGAATAGGAAATACAATCCGGACGCCCAGTCAATCAGATGGAGGGTTTGAAAAAGTGTACAAGAAGAAGGAGGAAGGTCAGTAAAGCAATCAGAGGGCGGAGGAGTTCACAGCAAGTATTACTTTTTTCAAATTATTTTTTTAATTTATAATTAATTTTTTAATTTAATTATTTAACATGTTTGCAGGAGATATTTTTTTAGGTTGTTGTAGGAACACCAGAGACAACAAAACAGCAACGAAGAACCTTCACCATCATCTCAAGCCTCTGTGGCCACGAACGAGCAACAACTATGGATATCAATAGCTGGCAGTCGGAGGAGGGGCCGAGTATTTGGTCTCGGCTTCGAGACCTATCACACGATTGTTGGAATATCACAGCCCAGTAGCTTCATTGCTCCAACGCCTCACCACTACAGTCGCAGTGCCCTGACTTGGATGATCGGGTGTAGATGATCGAGCGCTACATCAAAAGCGTCGATCCGGACTGGCCGGATCGTCGAGCACCCAGCCTCCAGCTGATGCTCCCGCACTCGACGGTGGCGACGAATATGCGGCCGCAGAGGACCATGATTTAGATTATGATTCTTTTTGCTAATTTTGTAAAAAATACAATTTTAAAATAATATTTTTAACTTTATAATGATTTTATTACTTTTTTGTTATATTATGTGTTTTTATATGATATTGAAAAATTCAATAAAAAAAATCATTTTTTTATTTTACAAAAAAAAAAATTAAATTAAATAAATTAAATAAATAAAAATTAAATAAATAAAAAAATAATATTAATATATTACATAAATATTAATTTTTATAACTGTGTTTGTAACGGCTTTTGTAACACACATACATTTGACAAATTTTATATAAGCCCTTTACAAATACTGTGCCAAAATTGGTAACAATGTTCTAATTTATCAGTTACAACAGCAGTTACACCGACCGTTACAACAACAGTTATGAAGGCCATTACAAAGGCAGTTACACTGGTCGTAACAATTTGCGTATCTAAAAAAATTACAATAAAGTTCAAGGACGTTACAAAAAGTATTACAAAAATCGATCTAACGTACGAGAACAACTATACCAAAAAGTGTTGCAAAGGTAGTTACAAATATAATTTAATTAAACCGTTAAAAAAACCTATTAGAAACTATTTTTTAAAAATTCGATTGAATTTGTAACGGCCATAATAAGGCATTAGAATAGCCGTTACAATTTGTAACGACTTTTCATCTAGCAGTTATAAATTATTCGTAAGTCCTGTTTTAGCCGCGGTAGACTGAGCCATTCCAATGATCGTTACAAATAAACAAGGCATTACAAATTAAGAAAAAAAAGCCGTTACAATAAATATTTTTTTGTAGTGTGTAATTTTTAAACTTTTTGCCAATAAAGATTACTTGGAAAGAGAGAGGTGTTATAGTTTTACACAGAAGAAGGATAAGTCATGCTGCACAATGGTTGAATGGAATCTTATGCATAATTCGAGCTTATGTAATTTATCTCATATGCTTTTCAAACTCACTTGTGGTTACCTTTTTCAGGTGATTGAAATGGAACTCTATGTTAAATTCGAGCTTCCGACAACTAACCCTATTAAACATAAATGTTAGGAATGACAACTAGTGAAGTTATATTTGTTGTCCCACGTGGCTTTTAAAATGAACTTTCAACTACTCTATATTACATCATCCTTAAATATTTTAGTTTGGGAAGTGTGGATAGGTGGATTTTGAAATAATTACCACACACATGCGCCCGTCCTGTTCCTGGTAGGGCTGGGCCACGTGGTTATATATCTTTTTTGTTGAAAATACCTTTAATTATCCAAACTTTTAAACAAAGCCGACTAAGTCTGCGGTGGTTGAGGAAAATCCATGGTCTTTTAGCCGTTTTGTGCATATTTTCTCCTGCTAACTTTCAACAAACCGAGGTCTTCCCTTCTATAAATAGGCCTCGGTACTTCACTTCACATACACACTCGAATATCAGTTCTCCTCTCCTCTCTACAGTTTTCTTCTTCTTCTTTCTCTTCTGAGTGTTCTCTTGTTGTTCCAACTCTCTACCATTTGTGCACGTGTTAGAGAGTGCAAAGTTAGCCTTGAAAAGCAAACAGTTGGAACGATTGCACCATGGTTGTACTGAAACTTTTGCTTTCAAGGCAGTGGCTATTCCATAACACAATGACATCATTTTCTAATTTTTCCTAACAATCTAAAAGCAAAAAGAAAAAAGAAATCGTTAGATATAAAGCCAGAAAAAAAAAAACGTCATGGTTGTTTCTGTCTCTAAGGCACTACCCGATCTTTCAAAGCTAGAACCGTTCGATGGGACCAATTAAAAATGTTGCTCATAGAAGCTTCTCATCTTCTTCGAGCAACTTGGTATCGACTATGCATTCTTCGCGACTCCACCAAAATGTGAAGCTCTTGCAGATACCTCTACCATCGCCATAATTCCAATCACAACTAAAAGAACTAGAAATATTGAGGAGGATGCGAAGGTAAAGTATGACAGAGACAATAAAACTGTGAGAGACATTTGCTTAACCCTATGAATAACACTCTCTTTGATCTATTTGTCAATCAAAAGAGTGCAAAGGAGATTTGTGATGATGCAAGCAGAAAGAAGTTTGTGGTTGGTAAGTGGCTTCAGTTTCACATGGTTGACGACACGATAATAATGGACAAAGTCCATGAGTATGAGAACTTAGTAGTACACGTACTAAACAAAGGTATGAAGATGTATGAAATTTTACAAGCGAATGTACTCTTGGAAAAGTTTCCTCCTACCTAAAACGAGTATCGAAACCATTTGAAGCACAAGAAAAAGGACTTAAATCTACCAGACCTTATCAGTCATATGAGAACAAAAGAAGCAAATCATTTGAAAGATAAAGAAACCTAACTCTTCTATTTCCTTTAAAGCTAACCTAGTTGAATCTTCTACATCCAGTCAAGATAGGTTTCAACATAAAGGGAAGAAATTCCAAATGGGTGGTCAACAAAACCTTTCAAAGGAAATGATGGGAATATCCAAAATTATGCTACTGCTATGAAAAATTGGGCCACAAGGCGTAACAATGCTTCCAAATGAAGGATCAACAAAAAATGAACCACAAACCCGCATCTCAACCCATGCCACAAGTCAATCTCGCCGAACAAGAGGTCATTATTACAGTAGTCGTGGAGGTAAATTTAGTGGAGAATAAAACAAACTGGATATTAGACACAAGCACCTCGAAACACTTCTGTCCCAACAAAGAGTTGTTCCAAGAGCTCCATGAAGCACCTGATGGTGATTGTATTTTCATGGGCAACTCCACTACCGCCGGAGTTTTGGGTAAAGGGAAGATTTTTCTTAAACTTACTTCTGGCAGAATTTTTACTTTGAATGATATGTTATATGTGTCTTCTCTACGTAGAAACCTTATTTCCAATAGTCTTTTAAATAAAGATGGTCTGAAAATAGTATTAGAAGCAGATAAAGTTATAATCACTATAAATGAGGATTTTATAGGGAAAGGGTACATGTTGGACGGGTTGTTTGTGTTCAACACTATTTTTATTGTTTCTAATAAAACTGCTTCTAGTTCTTTTATACGATTGAGTCTGTCAATGATGGCATGGTCGACTAGGACATATAAAATATACATCTATTAAAAGTAGAGGTGTCAACATGGGTTGAGACCCATGGGTTCAACCAAACCCAACTAGTTTTGGGTTGGGTTGGGTTGGGTTGGTTAATTTTTGAAATGGGTTGATATGGGTTGAAATTAAATAAAATTATATTTTGTATGGTTGGATATGGGTTAAGTATGGGTTGAAAATAGGTTAGATATGGGTCCAACCCATAAACTAAACTAAAAAAAACTATAAAACCCACTATTTCTCTTTTTTATATACACATACTCTCACACATCTCTCTCACACACAAACTCTTCTTTTCATATACACACATTCTCTCACATATCTTTCACACACATTCTCTCTCTCTCTCTCTCTCTCTCTCTCTCACATACACACACACACAACACAAAACACGCTACTCTCTCATACACACACTTTTACATCTCTCCCACCACCCTCTTCCCCCCTCCCCCCCCACCCACACACTCACACACTATATTTTAAATTATTTATAATGTTATTCTTATTATTTTTAATTGTTTAGTGATTTTATACTTTTATGTGATTATTTTATTTCATATTACAACTTTATGATTTTGAAGATATGAAGATAAAGATAAAAAATTGTCTCTCAACAATAAAGAGAATTTTGTTGCACGACTTGGTGTTCATTCAAAATGAGCATTTAAAATGTTATGAATTATTTTGATAAAATGTAGTATTTTGTTAGACAGAATCTTAATGTACATGGTCATTAGACAAAATGACATATAATACAAATTTTGTTTATTACATTGTAAGTAGTAATTATTTTTTTCAATAGTTCAAGTATTGTCCTTTGTTCTTTTCGTTGTGTGAAATTTTAAAATTTAAATTAATAAAATAGTTTATACTAACCCGACCCGACTCATTTGCAACCAACCCATTTTGGACCCGTTCATTTAGACCCATTTTGGACCCAACCCATTTTGGACCCGACCCAACCCGCCCATTTGCCACCCCTAATTAAAAGGTTAAAGAGTATTAAACTTATTAACACTTCTGATGTAAATGAATATACTAAATGTACAATCTGTGTAGAAACAGAATATGCTAAAAAGCCTGTTAAACCTATCACTGGCAGAAGCACATAATTGCTTGAATTGATCCATTCAGATTTAGCAGATTTTAGAAACACAAACGTGAAAGTGGTAAAAAAATATTATATTTCTTTTTATTGATGATTATTCTACATATAATAAAATTTATCTATTAAGAACAAAAGATGAAGTAGCTGAAATATTTTTAAAAAAATAACTTCGAAGTAGAAATCAATTGGACTAGAAAATCAAAAGACTTAGGTCGGATAGAGGTGGTGAATATTGCACTAATTTTCTAAATTTTGTGAAATAAATGGTATTATCCATGAAACAAGTGATTCCTATACATCTAGAAAAAATGACATAGTTGAACGAAAAAATAGAACATTAAACAAAATGATGAATGTTATGCTATTGAGTTCTGGTTTGCCTGAAATTATGTGTGGGGGTGTCTAGCTAAGGTTGCATATCTAGAATTTTAAAAATCTAATACCGTATCCAAAAAATTTTATTGTGTGCTCATCGGTTATGCTCAGAATAGTGTTGCCTATAGGTTTATGTGTTTAAAAGATAGTTCAATTTGTGAATCTAGAGATGCTGAATTTTTTAGGGAGAATTCCCTTAGAATAATACTCATGATCCTCATAAAGTTTCAAATCCTTTAATAATTCCTTCTGCTCCTAGTACAACTGAACTTAGAAGAAGTAAGAGACAAAAAACTGAAACTAATTTTGGACTAGACTTCTTATCTTATTTTTAGCTAAAGATATTGACAAAATAGATGAGCATTTGGCTTCAATGTTTTTTGTTGATGAAGACCTAAAATCTTAGGTAGAAGACACAACTTCCATAAACTCTAGTTTTTCAAAAGAAGCCATCTATTATGGAAAATCACACTTGAGATTTAGTAGAATTACTCACAGATCGTAACCCTATTAAATGCAAATGGGTTTTCAAAAAGAAAATTAAGCCTGATGGATCTATAGATAAATTTAAGGCAAGATTAGTGGTTGTAGGATATATTCAAAGGAAAAGTATAGACTACTTTGATACCTATTAGCTCGTGACAAACATTGCAACAATTAGAACCCTAATTGCGTTATCAGCTATTTATAGTTTAATAATTCATCAAATGGATATAAAAAATATTCTTAAATGGTGATTTGAAATAAAAAATTTATATGGAACAACAAGAAGAGTTTGTAGTTCCTGGTCAAGAAAATAAGTATGCAAATTTAAAAATCACTATATGGACTTAAGCAAGCACCCAAATGATGGTATGGAAAATTTGATCATACTCTAATTACTAATGGGTATCGTACGAATGCATCGGATACGTTTGTTTACTCCATTTGTTGGGTTAGATTGTGTGATTATTTGTCTGCATGTTGATGACATGCTAATCTTGTTACCAACTTGGAAGTAATTAATGAGATTAAGATATTTCTAGCTTTAGAATTTGAAATGAAAGATGTAGGCGAAGCTAATGTAATCCTAGGTGTTAAAATAAGGAAAATTGAAGCGGATTCTCCTTGTGCCAATTACACTACATAGAGAAAATCTTAAAAAGATTAACTATTAGGGATAATTACGCTGACTTCCCTTGTTACTATGGGAATATACAAATCCCCCCTCTTACTATGAAAATTAAATAAATCTACCTTGTTGGTTTATTACTATTATAAATTGGCCCCTCCATTAGTCAAACTAACGGTCAATGTTAATTTCAATCCAAATACTTATTTAATCTTCCTATTTTTGCCCTTGGTGGGGATTTTTATAAATTTTGCTAACAAAATACCCTTAAGGGTGAATTTATTTGTGGGCCTTCAAAGTTTGAAAATTAGTCACGATCACTGGTGGATTTCTAACCGTGGCTCTTGTGGAAGGGAGAATGGCTTTTATGGTATGAAAGGGAAGTTTGATGGAGAAGGAAGCCTTCAAAAGAAGTTGGTTTGGCTTCATTCAATGAGATTTTCCAAGGTAGACAACAATTACACTCATTGGCGGATTTAAAAATTATATGGATGGACGCATTTTAATATCATATGGATGGTCGTATAATTGTATATTCTAAAATTTTGGCGAGTAGTAAGACGTTGAAGGTATCTTAATTGAATTTATACGATCAAACTGACTTTACCAATGCAAAATTATTTTTGACTACTTTGACAAAAAAAACACAGAAATGGTTCACCAGCATCCCAAGTGGGACCATAGAATCTTACAGTCAGTTGATTCAAAAGTTTGCTTTTCATTTCTCTAGCAAAAGAAAAGCAGAAAGATCAAATACCTATTTATTCACAATTCGACAGAGATATGATGAATCCTTAAAGAGCTTTACAGGAAGATTCAGTAATGAAACTTTGGAAATGCAGAACTTAAGAATAGACATGATGGTAAGTATCTTAATACATGGCCTAAAAGAGGGACCTTTGCTTCGGCTTTAGCCAGGGATCCTTCAGAAAATATAGAACAGTTGGCCTAAAAATACATAGATGAGGAAGAAAGGAATGTAATGAAGGATGGTGAGTGGTCAAACCCCTAGGGACCAAGATAGAGGTTGGGAAAGAAGAGGGAGATAGACAGAATAGATTTGACAAAGATCGGGAAACGCCCTATCAACCTAGGTACCACAAGTATACCCCTCTAAATACTACGAGAGCTAGAGCTAGAGCTATGATGATGGTGGAAAAGCAAATGTATTGCAATGGCAAAAAAGAAAAGACACAAGAGGAAAGTCAGTAAAGAGGTACTCGAACAAATGCTGTAAATTTCACGAAGATAAGGGGCATGACACAAAAGACTACTATCAATTAACAGATGAAATTGAAAGGTTGGTAAGGTAAGGATATTTCAAGGAGTATGTGTTAAAAGAGTCTAGAGAAGGGGGGGAGGAGAAAGGATGAAAGAGTGAAGAGAGGGGTCGAGAAGTCGGCCTCATAGTAAGGAAAGACTCGGGAAAGGAAAACAGATCAGAACGGGGCGAGGTAGCTGAGGACCTCGAAGAATTAGAGCGGAGCTAGACCTCGAACTCATATTAGAATTTGAAGACATGGAATTCCATTACAAGGTATATAGAGATGAGGTTGTGAGGGGTATCTGGAGACAAGGGTTGAGATAGTAGGGTCGCACCAAATGAAGCAACTTGAAAGGAAAAGAGGTATACGACAAGTTAAATAGCAACGTACTTATAGATCATGAAGAAAAACGCGCCAAAATGGATAGTGGGATGCGACCAAGAAAGGGAGGCTCCAAGGGCACGGATCAGGGACTATTCAACTTCTCTTAGTGGGAATTTTTTTTTAGTCCATTAACTTGGTTGTCGTTCAATATTTGTCCAGTAACTATGATAATTATCACATTTTCTACACTAACTTTGAAAAATGCTTCAATTAGATCCAATTTAGAGTTTTGGTGTCAATTGAACGAAAATTACTGGTGTGTCCGGAAATTGCTGATGTGCCCTGCCAAATGAGCCATGTCTGGAAATTGCTGATGTGCCCTCCCAAGTACTATTCTAGGCACGCTCTGGGTGGCCAGCGATCTCGACCTGGATCACTATGGCATATCGACAATAAAGAATCAAGTCCACATAAACTTGTAGTATCATTAAACTCTAATTTTCCAGGTTCACACTAAATACAGTTACCACCATTGAAATATCCACCCACATTAGTTATCCCCATAACATATTAAAACCTTAAAAAAAAAAAAAAAAAACCCTCACCATTGCATTTTAAGTGTGAAAAGTTTATTTACCCTTACAAAAGTTGCTTCGTGGAAAAGAAAAATAAGAGATTTTTAAAATGCCAAAATCACCATTTGTCTAATTCTAGTTTCACTTGTGATTCTAAAGTACATGTGGCTCATTTTATTTTAGTTTACTTGTTTATCAAACCAAGTAAAAAATAAATTTATACATATAAAATTACCACATTACATAATTATCATATATATATATATAAATATTATAAATATATATTAGTTTTATATATATTAATTAGTTCATGCCCTTTTGATCTATTAATTGTATATTTTATTCAAACATATATATATATATATATATATATATATGCATGTATAAACTTATTCATCAACCTCTTTTTATTTTCATACTTCTAAAATACTTGAAGCTCATTCTATTTTAGTTTCACCTGCTTCTAAAATCAAATTGAAAACAAATTTATACTTACATATTTATATATTTACTTAAACAAATATACAATTAATAGAATTAAAAGGGATGATGAGCTAATAAAAAAATATAGAATTAATATATCTTTTTTTAGAGGTAGAATAATATATCTGTATAATATATATATATATATATATGATAATGATATAAATCTAGTAATTTTATGCATGTATAAATTTATTTTTAACTTGATTTGATAATCTAGTAAAACTAAATAAAATGAGTCGCAAGTACTTTAGGAATACAAAATAAAAAGAGCTCGATGAACAAGTGAAACTAAAAATAGACAAATGGTGGTTTTGGTACTTTAAAAATCTCCTTCTTTTTTTTTTTTTCACAAATCAAGATTTGTAAGTGTAAAATAGAGTCAGGGTTTTTTTTTTTTGTTGATGTTTTTAATACTTTAGGAGGTAATTGATTTAAGATGAATACTTTAGGGATAATTACTGTATTTAATGCTTTAATGGAGAATGTCCAATGTGATCATTTAATCGAGAGATTTTGAGTGAAGATTACAAATATATTACTAAAATATTATCTTTTACAATTTAATTTATTTATAATATGTATTTAATTTTTTAAAAAATAATTAAAAAATAATATTTTTTAATTCATAATTTATGATTTTTCTACTTTTAATTTCATTGGTGATCGAGGTCATTCAACACAACAAAAGAAGACAAAGAAAAACTCGTTGATCCTTCTATGCATTTTATTTTGTTTTATTTTAAGTGTCAGGATAATATAGTGTATTTAAATAGAAAATTAAATCTAAATCCTTACAAATGTTTGATATGCTTATATATGACAAAGAAATGAGAATTATATTTAGGTAAGTCAGGAAAATATATATGCAGTGCTTAGTTGTGTCCCTTTTTTTTTGTTTTATCCATCGTACTTAGTTGTATCCAAAAAGTGTTTTAATACATTGTTTATATTTATATACTAGCCGTTATAGCATGTCTTCTCTGTGTGCATATAATAAATAATTATTTTTTTATTTTATTATATTATAAAAAAAATTAAACTATATAAACCAAAAAATTATATTTAAAAATAAATAAATAAAATAAACTTATTTAGAGATATTGTCAACATAATAATTTGGTATGGGTGAAATTTTCATATTAGTATTTGTATAGATAGTATAAATCATATAGATGAGAACAATAATTTGAACATGGGTAGTTGAAATTACATAAGGACAATTTTGGTAATTTAAAAAAATTGATGTCGCGATTTAAGTAACCGCCATTTGTGATTGAAAATGGGGTTTTCTTTTTTACTAGCCATTCTGGCACGTCGTCCCTGCATGCATATAATAAATAATTTTTCATACTTTAAAATATATTTATATAAGAGTAAAATATATAAACTAATATATTAAATTTAACAAAAGAAAGAAAGAAGAAAAAAAGAAATTAATTTATTAGGTAAAATAAAATTTAAAAACTTGAATAAGTTAGTTATATTATTAGTTCAATGGCATTTTGATTTTATAAAAAATCGGTACAGCGGTGTAAGTAACCGTCTTTTGTGAATAAAAATGGTATTTCTTTTTTTATATAATATAGATATAGAGCTTAATGTAATTTACTTTTGTAATATTGTAAATGAGCAAAACATTCTTTATAATAAAAAAAAAAATAGTAACTTACTTTTATGTGTAAATTACTTAATTTTAAATCACTTGATATCCTAAATCACAAATTAATTACATGAAACGTACGTATAATATTCTTATTATATAATTAATTTATATCAGATCAAATCTGAAATAAAATTTTCTCCTTTCACATGTCATGGCTCCACTAATCATGTGTCATTAGGCTATGGCTAAAAAAAAAACTCATGGCAAGATACAAATTAATCATGGTTCTACTATGATTATTAGCTGTTGCCATTGCAAGTAAGGTCAAATATCAACTATGGCTAAAACCATAATAAATATTTTGCTTAAGACTAAAAATCATGATAAATATTAATAATCGCTGTAAAAATTTAAATATTTACATTTATTTTGTCTGAATGTGATCAATATATTAATTTATCATAAATATCAAATCTTAAATCACTATATAATGATATAGACATATGACCAATCTTATCAACTTTAGGCCCCCGGCCACTCGATTATTGGCCAGACAAGATTTTCTGACCAACAAATGGACAACTCTTATCTAAATCGCATCCAATTAAATACATAGCCTCAACAACGTCTGCACTACTGAGTAATTACACTTTTGCATCAAAAGGAAAACGAGAGAGAGTAGAAGAGGAAGAATGGCTGAAATTGTGATTGATTCAGCTGTGCAAGTTTTGGTGGAGAAGCTTATTGCTATTGCTTCGGAAGAGATCGGTCTCATCTGGGGAGTCAAGAAGGAGCTAGCAAGCCTGAAGGATTCATTTGAAATGATCCAGGCTTTCTTGAACGATGCCTCTAACCGTCAAGTGGAAGAAGAAGCTGCCAAGTTGTGGCTCAAGGATCTTGAAAACATAGCTTACGAAGCTGACAATTTGTTGGATGAGTTCAACTATGAAATCATTCGTCGTCAGGTGGAGATCAAAAACCAAATGAAGCGAAAGGTATGCTTCTTCTTCTGCTTCTCCAATCCACTGTTGTTTCGTTCGAAATTAGCTCATAAGATCAAGAACGTTAATATGAAGTTGAAAAGGGCTACAGATGTGGCTGACGGCTTCCTCATTCCCACAACAGTTGCAAATTCTACTACTTCTGTTCCTCTAGTTACTGAAACTGATTCTGTGACTGTTGATCCAATTGTTATTGGTAGAGAAAAAGATGTTTCTATGATAGTTGATATGCTGCTGAATCCAAATGATGAAGTTGTTTCAGTTGTTCCCATCCCTGGGATGGGAGGACTAGGAAAGACGACCTTCGCTCGATTAATCTTCAATGATCAGCGAACGGTGAAACATTTTCATAAAAGGATTTGGGTCTGTGTATCTCAAAATTTTGATTCCACCACAAATCTTTTCAAGAGAATTCTTGAATCAATAACAAACAATGTTGTTCAAGTTGAAGGCAGAGAAGCCACCCTTCAAAAGTTAAAAGAAGAATTAAAAGACAAAAGATTTTTACTTGTTCTTGATGATTTGTGGAATGATAAGCAAGAATATTGGGAAAATTTCAGAAGTTCTCTGGTCGGAATCAACTCGGTGAATGGAAATTTCATTATTGTGACCACTCGCAGTAATGATGTGGCATCAATTGTGAACCCGAGGTATCAACATTCTTTGGGTATATTATCTGATGATGATTGTTGGGACATTATTAAGATGAGAGCTTTTTCTAATGAAGAAGAAGTTTCTGAGCATTTGGAAAACATGGGAAGGGAGATTGCTCGTAAATGTGGAGGCCTTCCACTTGCAGCAAACATGATTGGTGCAACTTTACGAAGGAAGGATATACGCGATTGGACCTCAGTTCTACAAAGTGGATTTTCAGATTCCAATGGAGATACGATTGGTGTACTCCAGGTTTTGAAGCTCAGCTTCCACCGTCTGCCATCTCCATTACTGAAAAAGTGTTTCGCGTATTGTTCCATTTTTCTGAGGATGAGGAAATAGAGAAAGAACGACTAATCCAGCTTTGGATGGCAGAAGGATTACTTGTAGAAAAAGATGGAGATGATATGGAGAGTTTAGGAAGTAAAGTTTATGATATCTTGTTGCAAAATTGTTTCTTTCAGGAGGCAAAAAAGGATGAGTTTGGCATTATTGAGTACGCAAAAATGCATGATTTGGTGCACGATCTGGCATGCTCAATTTCAAAAGCGGAAAGTTTTAATGTGGAAAACCACAAGTCAGACGTCCCCATTCCTCCTCGAGTGAGAAATCTAGCAATAAGATCACTTGATGACCACGAATCATACAAGATGGCATTAAATTATCTACGAGCTTTGTTTTCAAATGACAAGATACCTGATAGCGTTTTAGATGATTGCAAAAATTTGCGTACTCTTGCTCTACAGGAAAATACGAAAGAATTGTCACCTTCAATTGCCAAGTTAATACACTTGAGATTTATAGATGTATCTTTCACGAAGATCAGAGCTTTTCCAGAATCAATTTGTCAGCTTTATAATTTGCAGACCTTAAGGGCAATTCAGTGCCCCGAACTGCAAGAGCTTCCAAGCCAATTGCGTAGCTTAATTAGCCTGAGACATCTTGTTGTTGACCGGGAAGAACATTTCGAAATGCCGATTGAAATTGGAAAGCTAACTTGTCTACGGACACTAAAATTCTTTAATGTCGGCAATGAGAATAGTCGTCGGATTGAAGAGTTGGGTTATTTGAAGAATTTGAAGGGAGCAGTTGCCATACACAAACTTGAGCATGTAAATGGTAAAGAAGAAGCTGCTAGAGCATGTCTAACTGAAAAGCCCAATATACATAAATTAAAGCTTGTGTGGAGTGGATCGAGGGAAGGCAACAACTTTAATGATGAGCAAGTGTTGGAAGGCCTTGAGCCTCCTCCAAACATACAAAGCTTAAGTATTGAGTGGTTTTGTGGAGATAATTTACCATCATGGATCATGAATAGGTCTATCAGTGATCAGGTAATTAGGCTGGAGAAATTGATCGAGCTCAAATTGATAGACTGTGAAAGATGTTTAGAAATTCCAACACTGGGTCATTTGCCACTGCTAAAATTCCTAACGTTGATAGGACTGGGAAACATAAGGTCAATAGGTCCTCGGTTTTACTATCCACGTAATTATGGTGTTAATGAGTATAGAAGAAGAGGAAACAACCAACTTGCGTTTCCAGCACTTGAAAGATTCATCCTAAGCAGCATGGCCAATCTGGAAGAGTGGACTGAATTGTATTCTACCGATTCATATCAAGTTGTTAACGCTTTTCCACGCCTTGAATATTTAAATATTTTTATGTGTCCCAATATAAGTAGATTTCCAAGTCATGGTTTTCCTTGTCTGAAGGAATTGGTGATTAATGATGTTGAAAGAGGTGGACTGTTATTGGATAGGATACACAACAACAACTCTACTTCTCTGACGAGTTTGACACTCGAAAATGTTTTAGATGTCACTTATCTTCCTAAAAGGCTATTTTATGACAATCAAAGGATTATGTATATGTGCATAGCCAACTGCCCTAGCCTAACCCATATTGAATTGTGGGCCCACAATCTCGAGTCTCTTGATAGAATTGATATATCTAGTTGCAAGAAGCTCAAGTCAATTAGATACTTGACACAAGGAGAAGAAGAGAGTAGTGGTGGTTTCATCAGTTCTCTTCAAACCTTGAGAGTTTATAATTGCAATGAGGTAACTGAGATTTTGAGTCCAATGGTGTTGGAGTGCTGTACCTCTCTTCAAACTCTATGCGTAAGCCGATGTCATAATCTGGTCTCTTTTCCAATAGACTTTCGGAGTCTGCCCTCAAGTCTGTGCAGCTTGGATATTTCCAAATGCCCCAGATTGAGGAGTTTGCCAAAGGGTGGTATCAGTTGTCTTTCCGGCTTAAAAGATTTATACATTGGTCCCTTCTCAGAAGAAGTTGGTTTGGCTTCATTCAATGAGATTTTGCAGGCATCCAACAATTACAGTTGTGGAGATTAGAATTATATGGATGGCCGCAGTTTGAGTCTCTACCAGATGACCTTCAGCATCTTACTACTCTCAAACATTTTAGAATAGACAATTTTGGGATGGAAGCTCTGCCTGAATGGATTGGGAACTTGGCATCTTTGGAATGGTTAGGTCTTTGCAGATGTAAGAAGCTAAAGCAGCTGCCCTCTAAGGAAGCCCTCCAATTTCACATATCCCAACTATCTAGATGGTATGATGATAATCACTAGCACCTGCACCACCATTTTGAATAATCATCGTGATATATATATATATATATATATATATATATATATATATATACACTTTCATTTTTCGCTCTTAATTAGTTTGTCATCATATTGCAGATAAAAAGTTGCAACACAAAGACCAATAGGTTGGATTTCTCTTATCTCGGAGGTACAAATAATTGTTGCAGAAATCTTATTCGGGAGGTATTTTACTTTTTTATATTTTTTTCATAGAGGGTAATTTATATATTGGGTTAAGTGCACTTTACTCCTGTCATATGAGAAATAAACAAATAAACCCTATGAAAAAAGAATTAGCAAATTACCACCTTGTGTTTCAAAAAATGAAATAAATTTTCCCCTATCAATGGTTTTGATAGAGGTCTAATTTGCTTCATTTTTAAAACACGTGGAATAATTTGTTATTTTATTTTTGATAATTTTTTTGCTCATTTATCATATTACAATAAGTAAATTGCACTTTTTCCTTTGTTTATCCGCAATATTATAGGGGAATTCCTTGCATTTTTCCGAATAACAAAATCTAATAAAATGTTTCACATTAAATTAAACTGTCAGCAAATAATAGTTATAAGTGACATAATATAGTAAGAAGTGTAACAAGGAAAATAGAGGACTTGTATTACTTCCAAGTTGGAGTTTGCTCCCATTTTCTGGTGTGCTGCTTTTACTTGCTTTTTTTATTTACTGTCATAGTTGTGGTCAAATTGTTGCCCCATGTCTCTTATATCCATCAATAGCAAGAAATACATGCGTTGAACGTAGACAATAACATTTATTTTTTTTTTTTTAAAATAGTTATAATAAAATTATAACTAGCTTATAAACTTGGGATTATTTTGAAAATATAGTTAATAATAGTTAAATTAATTACTAATATAGCATTATTATATGGTTTATAAGAATCTCAATTTCTTAAGATTTTTGGGCTTTTCTTTCCATTAATTAATTTCTGCTAGCATGGAAGAAGATTTTCTTCATGTGTCTTTTGCATTTTAGTGTTTTAGTTCATTAAACTGACCAATGAGAACAAAATCTAAAATTAAAAAAAGCACGTGCGAGGCACATGCTTTGTTCTCATTTGTGTTTTAGTCTGTTTTACGCTTCAAAAATTTGTTTTACATGATAGTTTATGTAATTAATTATTTTTCATCTAATCTATTTTAATATGACACGTGATCTAACTAATTCTCATTTACATCTTTGTTAGGAAGTTCCTAAATGCATTAATCCTTTCAGTTTTCATGATTTTTTCTAGTCATTTCATTATATCATAAGGGTATTAGTTCTGACACTGCATATTCGAAGTTCATTTGTTGTAATCTCAGAAAGTTGATTTGGACACGTTTTGTATTTAACTGATTCAAATGATATTGTTCATGTAATCTTATTTCTTTTAATTATTACATTTATATCATTTCTTATCAATTCATTATAGTTATCTCATTCTTAGTATTTAATTGGTTTTAATTTCTATTGACACAGGTATTGACTAGAGGATGAGTCGGAGGACAGTGGGGCAGGCACAGGTGAGGTGCATGTTTGCGCCTTTGGGATGAGAATTAGGAGTTAGTTGGAGATCACTCAGCATGAGTTGAGAAGATTACAAGTTCTAATCATAACCTATTGAACAGGTGCGTGGTCAGAGTACTTCATCTCACATTCTTCCAAGATGACCGAACTGCCGCAAGTAATAACTTGGTTTGAATGTTAAACTTCTCTGCAAATTTAGTTTATCTGAGTTGTCGGATTACATTTTCACTTGATTTTTATTGTTATAGATAGTAAAAGAGATTGTTGGTTCATATTATGACTTAGTTTTGGTGGTTATTGATTGTGGACTGTGAAATGACTTAGTTTTTGTTGTTGGTTGCTATATGACTTAGTTTATGTCTTTACTGGTTGTTGTTGGTTGTGGAGTTCGAATATTGATATTATTCGATTGTAATATGGATGTTATAATGAGTAAGACATTAATTTGGATATAAAAATTCAACAATTTGCTAATAGATAAAGAATCTATTAGAGACTGATTAAAGAGAAAAATTCGTAGAGGAGATGAAATTAGAGAAAGAAGTCACCAGTAAAAACTTTGGTCTCTAGAGATGATGTAGTAGATTGCTTTATCCACGAAAATAGAGACGGATATATCTAAAAATGATTTGTTATTCTCAAGAGAATTAGAGTGGATGCAGGGATTTAAAAATTTTCAATGCAGAGACGGAAAATTTCTATCTCTACAATTTAGCCACAGGTCTTCAATTACGTCTTCAGAGATGGATTTTTCACTATAAATTTTTTAGCAACAAAAATTTAGTTTCATAGATGGATTTTTCCGTTTCCTGTTTTCTTGTAGTGATGCCTCCCACTTTGAAAGCACATGTCCTACGATTGATCCAGAGCGACCAACATACCATGAAGAAATCCACAAACTCGCATGAAGTTACAGAAATTCAAAGGGGTTCTCTCTTAAACTCGGGTTTTAGATTGGGGATTTGTGGGAAAAGTGTATATTTTTTTAAGGCTAAGTGTCTTATGGATTTTATTGGGCAAGTCAACATAAAATTCTAGCTACGTGGCAAATGAGATGGTACTTGACGAGGCGTTCCAGCCAAACGAATTGACCGAAAAATTTAACAAGGGATCAAAATTGTAATAGCAGGGCTAAATCTGCCAAAAAATGACCAAATTTGTGAAGTACAGAACTACAATTGTAAAAAAAATGACTAAATGTGCAAATCAAGAAAATAACAAAACGAAAAGTGCTAATAACATAAAGTTATAGGACTAAGAATATAATTTTGCCTAAACTTTTTATCCAAGTAGAGCATATAGTTTTAGTACAAGAAAAATAGATTTGTCGAAAAATATTTAGGTAATGACATAGTAAAATTTTATTAATTCATCCCGCATTTGAAATTTTTGTATTCTATGTATCATCAATTTTACTTTATTGATATATTTAGTTGATGATTTTGAAATCCTCTGGGTTGTCTCAACCATCAATATGGATTTTTTCCCAAGTCTTTCTTTGTCAATATTATATATATCCTTTCTTTATTTCTATCCAACTTTTTTGAATTAATTGAGATTATCATTCTTCATATTTACTTTATACTTCACAAGTGTTATGAGTTTACAAATTGAAATATTTATGAGTTTTTCTCTAGGAACGTAAGTCCTTTATCATGAGAATGAAGATTGCAAGTTTATGGCTACTTTTATTTTTTAATTACATGTTATTATCTTTTTTATATTTTTTATTGTTCCTAATTACTTAATGAATATAAAAAAATTAAATTCATTATTTTTCTTTTTCAATTAGCAATTTTAGATTTTAATTATTATTTATTTAATTAAGTTTTCAAAACACCCAAAGTAAAAATAAAATTAAGGATAAATTAGGCCTTCAAAAAAAAAAAATTTGGGCCTGTGGATTTTGTGGGATTGTTAATCCCACCTCATTCGACTCATTTGGTGGGATTACTATCAAACATTTATCCGTTTTAAAATCGGGCTTAATCTTGTTATTTTGTGCTGACTTTTTGAAAAGTAAACAAGCTATTAAATTGAATTTGATAAATATCTAACCCAAACCAACTAATTAAACATGGGAGTTAGAGTTTCTTTCTTGTTCGCAATGTGAAGCTATAATATTTATGGCAATATCACGAAAATCAATCAGCTCAGGATATTGCGTATCAAGTTGCTCAATTCATAGTAACATGAATAGCAGCTAGATAAAACCAGTTATTATGATCAAGTCCACTGGTTAGGGGTGTCAATGTGTAGGGTAAGACTCTATTCAAGTTTGTAGACTAATTTAAAGACTGATACTCAAATCCAATAAATATTATTTGATCCAAACACAGACCAAACCCAAATTCATTAAAAAAATATAGATTGGATTTGGGTTGGATCTATATACCCATACGTCTATATTCGCAATTTGGACCAAAAAGATATGTTTATCCCCCCCCCCCCACAATTAAAAATTTACATTCATGTGAACAAATTCAAAAAATTTAAGACATCATAACATTATTTATCATGTATTTCTTTAATCATATACATTTCTTAGTTAATAAATGATTAAATAATTAGTTATGCAAATATATTATCATGCTTGGTATATTTTTCAACATCTTGATCGGCAATAATGATTGTTTGAAGACATGAAGTGATAAAATTGAATTTTAAAGTTTTATAATATTAAATTCAATTGCTATTAAATATGTAGATTTAATAGTTTTATTAGATTATTTTGTAAATAATATAATATTTAAAAAACTCTATCGAAAAAGAGTTATTTGTGAATTGATCTCAATAATTCTGAATTTATTGATAGATTATGAGTAAAAATGAAAAATAAAAAGAACGAAATTTAGTTAAATTTAAAATTTATTTAGTCTTTTTTTAATTACTATGTCTTAAATAAAATGTCAAATATTATCCAATAATATTATGAAGAAAAAAATAGGATCTAAGCTCTACCCAAATCTAAAAAATCGGGTCCAAAATAATGGTATTGGATCTAGAGATCCATTAGATTTTGAGGGGTTGAGTAGGATTTATGTATTCTTTAATAGAATGGGTCTTTTATGAGAATGAATTTGAAGAAGATCTTATCCAACCCATTGACACTTCTACTACTGATTTATGAAACTTACAGGTTTGATCCGACAACCAAATAGGGGTCATCTCAAGAAGTTGCATGCAGAACTAAGAGACCCTTATGGACTACAAACTACTTGCTCTTTGGGTGCACTGCAAGAAGTAACAATCTCAACGATGTCATATGCTCGATAACTCACTTTCTCATGTATTGATATTTAGGAAATAGTATTTTTATCCATAAGTTAGATCCGCTTTACTTTTGATCTCGTTTATTACGGAATTAGCACTTTCGATCCACATCCACTCTTTCGTCTATAATTCAAAGGTGTAGGTCACTTGCCTAGCACAAAACCGTTAAGTATTTTTGGATAGAGGAAAAATTGGTCATTCCAACAGTAGCATATGAATGCTCCATTTAGCCTATTTGATTCACTTGTGAAAGACATGATTCTTTGTATTGGGAAATGATTCAATTTATGGGAGAGAAGTGAGAAATTCCTTTTTTTTGCTCTAATTTCTTTCAATATATGATTTCCCATTTTCTCCTAAAAGTGGTCTCAAGCTTAAAAGTTCACCAATTTTTCCTCCATCAGAAATACTTAATAGCCAAGTGTTGGGCACTTACCCCAAATCGTTAAATTATAGATGAAAAAGTGGGTGAGGACGAAAAGTGCTTATATTTCGTAAATTATGGCACTAAAAGTGCTAATTCCGCAAAGAACTAAACCAAACGTAAAACAGTCCTAACTTACGGGACCATAATTTTATTTCCCAACAATTTTTCTTAGACAAGACCTATGTAAATTGCAGAGATTATGGAGAATGTGCAGCAATTCTCGTTGAATGATGCAGATGTACAATTTATGAATCGAACATATCAACTTATTCCTAAATCAATTAGTATCTAGGCTTACTGCATAAACATGGCGTTTAACACAGGCAAGTCATGTATCAAGGCCAAAAGCTATGGAGTTGGACTCACTAGAGATATGGGAAGAATATTCTAGTATTTGATGGTAGTGCATTGAGGTCAGATTCATTGTTAGAGCAATGAACACAATAAAACATGCATCTCATGATCTATGGTATAGTACACTGTCTGTTTAGCAAATATCCACAATTTTTTTGAGTTCATTACACTTAAGCCCCTCTAAAAATACAAAAACTGCACTTTCTCCAAAAAAATTTGGAATATCTCCGAAAATACTTTCTTTATACCTGACACCCTTCAATTAGGTTTGGACGAAAAATGCTAACGGTAACCAAAAAAATTACATAAACTTTCAATTTTATCATTCATTTAATGTTTCTATGTAAACTTTTGTACTTATAAAGGGATAAAAATAATATATATATATGTATGTGTGTGTGTGTGTGTGAGTGTGTGTGTGGAGTGATGCTCACATCATTACATTTTTTCCTTTATAAGTATAAAATTATCACATGAGGGGTAAAGTTGAAAAGTTGTGAATTTTTTTTCCCTAACATCAGTATCTTTTTGTTCAAATTCTAAGAGAGTAAAGTGTCAAAAGTCAATTTTTAGAGAGAGTGTAAGTATCACTACAAAAAAATGCGGGATTTGTAACGATTTTTTTGTAATGGCCATAGGCCGTTCCAATAGTCACGGCTAATGGAACGATTTTGTAACAGTTCGGACGTACTGACGTCATTTGGGTGGTAAAAATTCTTTTTTTTTTTTTTTTTTGCAACGGCCATAACTGTGCCTAAGGTTGTTACAAATTTTGTGTTATGCTTAAAACCGTTATAATTTTTTGGCCGTTATCACATTGCACCGATTTTGTAACGGTTTTGCTATTGTAACGGTTTCTTTGTTGGAATAAACGCCCGTTACAACAACCGGAGTAACGAGCGGTCCTACAATCATGACAATAGTAAGCAGTTACAAAAATTGTTATAAAATAATGGCTACATTTTTCAAACAGCTATATTAAGAGTTTCAAAAGCTGCTACAGAAAAACTTATATATATGTGTATATATATATATGTACAAGTTTTTTTATTTCATTACATTTAATGTTTTAAAATTTCTTACTAACCACAAAGATTCTCAATACTCTGATTTTCTTGCATATTTACTTGAATGGCTTGTAGATTAATTAATAGGGTTAAAGCAGACACACCTTTGGGTCGTTTTGCACTTTGCCTCCAACTGTTTTTTTTTTTTTTACAAATCACCCCCAACCTTTGTATTTCATAGCACTTAACTTATTTTTTCTTTTTCGGCGAATCTTGGGGGAATATTCCCTTGTTTGGAATGCATGTGATTTTGGGCTATTTTTTAAAGAATTTAAGCAAAACTAACTCATAAATTGAAAATTCCAAATATCTTGACCTAATTTCTTCATGCCCCCCCCCCCCCAAAAAAAAAAAAAAACAAGAAAGGGGAAGAGGCCAAAGGTGGTGGGAGGGGCTGTAGGAGGGTCAAAGGTGGTGGGCGACGGCTGTAGGCGCAGAAGGGTTGGCGACACAGGTGGATGAAGAAGTTGTAGTGGTGAAGGTGGTCGGCAATGGAGGAGGAAGAAGATGATATTGAATTTTTGAATTATTTTTTTTTCTGATAAAGAAGACCCATTTGCAAAGGTGGATTGCTGCCGTGAAGGTGGTGGTGTAGCCGTTGGAGGTGGGTGTCGGTGGAAACAACGAAGGAGGTAGGCGGTGGCTTGGACGGCTAAGTAGTTGAGCAATGGAAGTCTTTTGGTTTTTTTTTCTATTTATTTTTATCTATTAAAATTGATGTGTGATATTATGATTTTGCCTAGCCCTAACTCACCCAAATGTGAGTGCATTTCACACAACGAATATTCCAATTAGATTCGCCTGAAATAGAAAAATAAATGATTGGGGGCAAAGTGCTACAAAAATAAAAGGTTGGGAAGTGACTTGTAAAAAAATACAGTTGGGGGGCAAAGTGCAAAACGATCAAAGGTTGGGGGTGTCTGCTTTTAACCCTAATTAATAATATCACTCGAATTCTTAACCGTCACTAGTGGTGATCACCTTTTGAGTTGGTTGATCAGGTAACAACGACTAATTTAATACTATATTGTATTTAATTAAATCAATTATAGTTTGCTATGTACTGATTAAATTCGTTTTATGATCCATTTTTTATTAATCTTATATGTTAATTAATTATTATATGCATGTATTCACTTAAGTAGTATGTAATGCATGTAATATTTATAAATTTATAAGTCGTCAAATTAGAAACTTAATTATATGTGCATATACGTGTGAATTTGCAGTGACATATCTATATATAGCATCATGTTACGAGAATTGAGGAGATGGATGTATAATAAGAACATTTCAGAGAAGGCAGGTCTTACACTGGAGTTGAGGATGGAGTTAAGACTTTCATAGAATGGGCTAAGGGTCAGCATGGACATATGGATGGAGACAAAATTAGGTGCCCTTACTGAAAGTGCAAAAACACAAAGTTTAAAACACATAACAAAGTCAGTTATCACTTGTGTATGCGAAGGTTTATGCCTGAATATTATAATTGGATTTCCATAGCGAGGAAAGTGTGCAGATTATTTTGAGGTTCCAACTATCCCTCCAGTGTCGGAGGAGCAAACCCAATTGCCCATGTTGAGGGTAATTATCCACACTGGGGTGATGAACAAATATGGATCGGGCAAGAGAATGATATTTAATGCAGTCGGACCGAGTTATTTTTCTTCTTCTCACAATGGTGTGCCTAATGATGGTACGAGGTCCTGCCCTATTGATGTCGGTTCTAGTTCAATGTAGTGCATGTACCTGACATGGGTGGCAGAACATTTTTACAATGTAGTGCATGTTGCCAACAGCCACTGTGGAACGTTTGTACCCAATCTCAATTGGCATTTGTTGTGAGTTGGTGGATATATAGGTAGACGGCCATATTTTTGAGCGATTATATGATCGAATATCCCAGTGGGCTAATAACATATTGCCCCCAATCACATTCTGCATGGAGATTACTACAACACGAAGAAATCGATAAAGGATTTGGGTTTATCCATTGAGAAGATTGATGCGTGTAAGAATGACTTCATGCTATACTGGAAGACAATGTTGATTTGGTGTACTGCAAATTTTATGGGGACACTATGTACAAGTCGACCGGGGGGCGAGACCCACGTCGGAAGAAGTCCCCGTATGCTGTCCTTAGGTTGTATTCTTCGAGGGCAACTATCGAGCAAATACGTGGCATGCTACACATCAGACAGAGGAGCGGTCGATGTGTCATTCATCCGATGCTGAGGCGTGAAAGCATTTTGACCGAATGTATCCTGATTTTATAGGGTTATGTTCGGTTTGTATGAATGACACAAGGGCATTCCATCTGCAGCACGATAAGAAGGCGTGCTACTTTGACAGCCACTGACAATTTCTTCCTGAGCACCTTCCCTACTGAAGGAACAAGAAAGCCTTCACGAAGAATCGTGTCGAGAATAAAGTTGCACGTCCGAGGCTAACAGGAGACCAAATCCTCGATTGGGTTGCAAATTTCTAAATTTTTCTTAATTTCTGTAATTGTAAAAATTATATGAAATTTTTAATAATTTCTGAAAAAATTTTAAAATTCTGAAACAGGAGTTTTATGAAAAAAAAATATATAATTTTTCTAATTTATGTATATTTATGAAAAAAAATTATATTTTAAAATAATTTCAAAAAAAATTCACAATTTTTGATAAATAATTAATTTCTATAATTTAAAAAAAATGGCCTTTTTAAAAATTTATGTACAATTTTAGAAAAATAGGAATTTTATGATAATATTAGAAAGTTATGGACTACAATGCAATTTTTTAGAAAATCATGCATTTAATTGTAACTTTTAGAAAATTAGAGGACCTTAATGTAATTTTAGGGAAACAGGAATTTTATGAAAATATTAGAAAACTATGGATTACAATGCAATTTTTGGGGAAATATTATGCACCTAAATGAAAATTTTAGAAACTTAGAGGACCTTAATGTATTTTAGGAAATAGGAATTTTATGAAACTTAAAAAAAAATATCATTTTATCAATAATTAACATTATGTGTTTTCAATGTTAATTTTTTTTAAAATTGTAGATAATGATTATTGGTGTTCCACCTCTCCCTGGACGAGGACTTTGGGGCTAGGATCGTGGTCACGGCCACGGTCGTGGCCCTCTCCAAGCTGATCCACAGATGCCACTACTTCCCCACAGGCCTAGAGGCATTACATCAGCCTCCAGGATGCGAGGTACGTAGAAGGATTCACACATGTAACTTGTATTTTTTTTATATTTTTTATTGATTTCAATATTATCAATGTTATTTTCAGGTCCGATCATGATTTTGACACTGCATCAATAATGTGGTCTAAGGGCATTACCCGCGTCCCTAGTCCAACATCTCACAAATCCCATAAGAGCACTAGCTATTCTCGTTCGAGAAGCTGAAGATAGTTAATTATAATATTATTTAATTTTAATTAAAATGTAATGTTTTTTATCAAATAATTATTAATTGAAATTGAAGGTTATCAAGTCGCAGGCCGAGAAGTTCCTGCGGAAGCGGTTTGCCGAAGCCCGCAACTAGTTGGCCCAACAGCTATGGCTGACCGAGGAGATCTGGCGCCAGTTTCTGGAGTTTTGGGCGAGCCCAAAATTCCAGGCATAGTCGGCCAAGAATAAGGTCAACCGAGTTGCCAACCTGGAAGCAGTGGCGACCGTCTATTGCAGTGAGTCATCATCCATTGGGACACACAAGCGCAAGATGGTAAGTGCATTAATTTTTATTAATAATTAAATTTTATTTTTGTGATTTTTAATGATTATTAACAATGATTTTTGAACAGGAGACACAACTTGGACGCTCAGCCAATCGATGGCGGTGTTCCAGAAAGTGCACAAGAAGAAGGAGGACGATCAGTGGAGCGATTCTAGGGTGGAGGAGTTCGAGGTAAGTATTACATTTTTTTAATTATTTTTTTAAATTTATAATTAATTTTTTTAAATTTAATTATTTAACATATTTGAAGGAGATGTTTTTGAGGTAGTTGGAGGAACACCAGAGACAACAGAACAGCAACGAAGAACCTCCATCGTCGTCTTAAGCCTCCGTGGCCCCGAATGAGCAGCAACTGTGGACATCAGTAGTTGGCGGTCGGAGGAGGGACCGAGTATTCGGTCTTGGCTCCGAGGCACAAGAGTTATATAAAATTTTAATATTACCCCTCGTTCAGTATTCTCGTGCAATAATTTTGTATTATAAGGAAAAAAAATTATAAAATTAACCTCACTCCACATATATACGTATATTACTTATATCCTTTATAATTGAAAAAATATACAAGAAGATGTTAAATGAGGAGAGAAATTGAAAATTTATGTAATTTTTTTTTTTTTTTTTGTTAGCGTTGCATTTTTTGTCCAAACCCAAGTGAAGAGTGTCAAGTGTAAAGGAAGAATTTTTGAACGGGATGTAAGTATAATTTTAAAACTTTTTTTGGGAGAAAAGTGTAGTTTTACATTTTCAGATGGATTTTAAGTTTAATTAACACTTGATATTTTATTTTATTTTTAGAGAAAATTGACTTTTAGAGAAATGACAAATTGTTTTAGCAGACAAAAAGGTACCTTGTCTATGGGAAATCTTAGAATCCACACTAACATACTGAAAATAACAAAAATATCACCTATTGCTTCTGCTGAAGTAAAAAAGACTGGAAGAACAACTGGGCAGAAAGTATGCTAAGAATCCTTCTGAATGAATTCTTGCACCACATTTGCACAAATCTTGCATACACTAGTTAAATAAAAATTAAGATAACGTAGCATCATAACAATGACAAATGCACATCAGCTGAGAATTTATTCCATCAATCTTGACTGTTACTCCATACTTTGAGAAGTAGCGATATGGTTTTGTGAGATCAAAGCTATGCTCTCATTACATTCTTACAATTTGCGGCCTCCTGTGACGAATCTCTGTTCTATGCCTAGATCCTTTTGTACTCCTGGTTACTCGAATATGATGGTGAACTGGGCTACACTGTTCACCAAAATTATTCAAAATCTTTCTCCTATGCTGATGAATGGAACTCCCAGGTAACTTCATTCGTGGTCGATGACTACTAGGCCTCAAAGATCTCCTCAGATGCACATTTTTGTAATCCCTCCTTTTACTAAACTGCAATCTCCCATGTTCAAGATTTCTAGTTTGTTGGGTAACAGATCTCTCCCCTAATTCACAGTCTTCCTCATTAGTGGCAGCAAACTCTTCGAGGCCTCTCTTTCTCCTCCTGCGTTTTCCCTTGATTGTTCGAAGCTTGAAACATAAGTAGGTGCAACAAAAGTCTAATGCTGAGATACAACTAGCAAAACAAGCCCATACAACTCGACAAAGAGTGCGACAAATGCACTGGCAGATTCAAAAATTGAATAACAGTAGAAGAATAAGAGAACTGCAATTTCTTGTCAGAAGCAAACAAATGAGGAAAACATCATCAAAACTACAGATTTTTTTGGCGAAAAATTCAACTGTATAATTGAAATTTTAAACAGGTTGATCACTAACCGAAGTAAGACAAGGTTGCCACCATGCCCAACTTGAGCAAATGAGCAACACAGAAGTTCTCGATATAACAGAGGATATCCCATGTTGAACCACATATTGAGCTGCATGAAAAATCAGATGAAATTGAAGTGTTAGCAACATACAAACATAACAAAGAAATATATTGACAAATGGACACCAACTTTTCTGTCATAAAAACGAGTTCAGGCCAAGAATTCACGGCATCTCTACATTTCACCACTACAACCTACTGATAATCAATAATGTGGATGGTAGTTACAGAAAGGACAAAGAAAAGCAATTAAAATTGAGCATTCTGTAACTATACTAGGAAGCAAGATCATTTACTTGCAAGATTTTCCAGAGAGGAAGTCAAGTGGATGACCGAGAACTTTGCCGACAACTTGAGCAAATCCAGAGAAAATTGCGCCAACCACATTTCCCATTGATGAAGGCAAAAATAACTGCAGATAATGGTTTTTCTGGTCGCCGCTGCATCGGCCAGAACAACTTGATCCAAACAGCAACAGACGACGACGTTTCAAAGTTTGAGGTTATAAATCAGCATATGTAAGATCAATTCCAATGAAAAAATTGAAAGAAACTCATGCAAATTAGTTAACATGCTCAGACACCAAAAATTGCAGAGAGAACAGATATTTTATTTTAGACTAGAACATCCAAGACATAGATGATAAAAGCAATGATTTAAGAAAAATACAGAGTTAGACAAGAGTTAAAGATTTACTCTCCACATTCTTATACCTGAACTAGAAACTTCAATGAATCAACTGAAATTTCCACCAATTGCTCTTGTTGCATCTGCAAGAAAAAAGCGCTAGGTTGGTTTGTCTCAGTAGGAAAAAGAATACAAAAACAGTTTTAGTTTCTTGAACCCAAAATCAATTTAGTTTCTTGAACCCAAAGAATAACAATCTTATCGGCAGTAATAAGAGAGTGATTGTTTGTGTTTATGTGCGTGTGTGTGTGTCAGAGAGAGAGAGAGAGAGACCTGGTTAGAAGCCTTTCGTAGAGTAAGAACAAATGGCAAAGTACTCCTTACTTTCTCTTTAAGTGTAACATAGAACCTGAAACATAATGACTCTAAGTTAACTACATACATCCTTAACTGGAAAACTTGTGCTCACATTTGACAACCATATTGTATATTTTGTGTGAGCTTTGATTCTTCTACATCGAAGCACTTCTAATATTTTCTCAGACAAGCAATTTACACCAAAGTAGTAGCTTTTATTTTCAACTTTTTACATTATCGTCCATTCCTTGAACATGTCCCTATGTTGCATGCCTGTGCAGTAGCCCTGTAAAATAGTTGATTCATGTCCACTACCCCCAATAAATAAATAATCTTAGTATTATTTCCAGTTGCCACTAGTTGCAGGTACACTCTACTATTGTAATGATGAAATCCAGGAAACCATTTCATCAGTGGATCCTCATCCCTTTCACTTCTTGCACTTAACTCTCTGTTGTTCTGCCGCTACCACACAATCATCTAGAACTCTATCTGTTACCGCACTCTGCTTACCAATGTTTTATTTCATTAATGTGAAATAGAAGTTACACGACAAAAGGCTGAAAAAGCTAGGAAAGAGAACTGAGTTCAATAAGGATGTAATTACCGATTAAATATTCAAACATGTTCACAGACAACGACATCATTCAGTCACAAGTTTTTTTTTTTTGCATTTTACCGCACCCACTCCTCTTAATTATCCTCTGGTGCTCAAGTTTATAACCGATAATTTGATGATCAAAATGGCTATAAGTGACCTGTTTGGCCAAGATTCTCCAGATTCATAAGTATGCATTCTACTTCAGTGATTAACTGCCATCATTTTAAACCTAAAGGCACATAACGATGAAGTAAATTTCAAAGAGTCCTGAAAAGTACAAATAATGCAGGGAAAAAATAAAGAAGTGGTAATAGCAATTTACCCCTTGTGATATTGGAAATGGGCAAATTATCCCTATGAAAATCAATAGCAATTTACCGCCTTGTGTTTTAAAAAACAGGTAGGGTGGTAAATTGCTTCAGTGAATTGCTACATTTTGAAAAGCATATGAGATCGAATTGCTCTTTTATTTTTCATAAGACTGACTGCCTATTTTGCATAACACTAGGTAGATTGCAATTTAACCATAAAGAAGTACAAGTGGTTGAAGGGCCGTCACTTCTGAATGGACTTAATCCATCCCCAATATTACCAACAAGAAGCCAAACAAACATATAACAGGAGAAAATGGATGACCGAAATATATACAGATCGCAAGAAACAGACTAATGAATTCCAAATAAACCTGAGTAGTTAAAACTCATCCCCATAATCTTCGACCCTGACTCTTCCTAGTAAGAGCAAATCACTGGCACACAATACTTTTGCCTATTTTGCAACAGAAAACCAAACAATAAACTATTTCTCACTTATATCCTCGACTATCCCTGTTATTCCCTATTTGTTACCTTACTGAAATGAAAGAGAAGGATGGCGCGACGCGACGGGTCTTGGCGGTGACGGAGGTCTTGGCGGCGATAGGCTGTTGGTCTCGGCGGTGGAGGGCAACGTGGGTAGAGAGAAATGCAGAAGGGAGAAAGGAGAAGTTTCTTTGAGACCGAAAGCGCGGGCTTTTTGTCTAAGCGTCATAAATACATTTGTTAAGTGTAACTTTTTCTTTTTAATTTTTTATTAAATTATCAAAATTAATATGAAATGATTTTTCGAAAAAGAATTAATTTTGCATAGATTGCACTTATGTTCATATTTTGTTGCATTATTTCGAATATAATTTTGGATATGTGTTTTTTTTATGATATTAGATGTCATATATGTAACATAATTACTTGGAGTATTTTTCGTGCATTGATTGTTAATTGAATTAGCAGTAGGATACTTGCTTAGGTAAAAATGCACAAAACTGCTTAAATTTCGACTCTGTCATAATTCCACGAAACTTGACCCAAAAGTAGGCCTAAACCTTAGCCTTAAAGCAAATTTTAGAAATTAAAGAGTACATTTTCAGTTAGACATTTCGAGAATTAATGAAGAATGAAGTACACTGAAACAAGGATAACACACGTCTAAGAGAAGGTCACCCGATGAAAACCAAACAACAAAAATTTCGGACAATCCAAACAAATCGTATATATGCAAAAGTAGATGAGAACTTTCAAATTGATGACGACACTGACTTATCAAGTTCCAATTACTCCCTTCCTCAAATATTTGGAACTTAAGGGGACATTTCATATGAAAAAATTAGTAAGTTAACTACATTGAATACCTCCCATAGCTTAATCTTTGGGAAGTCAAAGATCAAACTAATCAATTAGAGCATGATATGTGGATTAAAGCATTAAAAAGAAACCAATAAAAGACTGATTTACCCCCTCACGAAGTTTTTCGTCTATATACACATTGAAAGAGACGAGGGAGCGAGAGAGTAAAGACTCATTACTTACCTTAGTTGCTTAGTATAAAAGGAGCTCTCCTCCTAACACAAAGGGAGGGTGATCATTTGGGAAAAGATCCATTATTCAAGACAATATTCTTCACTATTAGGAGCTCTAGACTACGAAGATTGTTTGTTACATATCCCCGATTAGTCACTCGAATAAAATAACCATTTTCATATATTCTTTTTTTATAAAATAACCTATTATAGCTAAAAGTAAGTATTTAAATAGAAAATCATGAATCATTGAAACAAACAAAAGCAAACAATGGAAGATGAAGGATTAAAAGATAATTACAAAATTAAAAATTAAAACGTTTAAATAAATTCTTAGAAATTAATAATAACAAAAAAATATAAGATTATTGATTCTTTTTTGTTGCACTTGGACTAAATGAGTTCAAATTATGAATTTCCAATCTCTAATAATAATTTTTTGTTTTTTTTTCATGATTTTAAATTTAAAGGATTTTAAATCCGTCCATTCTAATTTTGAAACATATTTGTTGAATATTGATAAATTTTCAAATTGAGTCAGTTGAAATTATTTCTCCAAATTCTTCCTTTAAATTCAAATTCATCAATCCAAATACAGCTTTAGGGATTACTTCAATCTCGTGTCCTTTAATATTTTATAAAGGGCATTGCGAGAAATGGAATCTGCAAGCTTTTATGCAATTTTTTGGACAAGATGTTGAGTCAATCTGTGACAATGATTTTGCATGTGAATTAAAATTTAAATGCATTTGTTGCGAGTTCTAGTTTGGAGTTATTTAAAATTCTATTTGAAACGATAAATTAGAATTTGACGAAGGATTCCAAATGAATTAATTTCAAATCCATGTTCTTTAAATCCATATATCTCAAATCCTTGATGCAAATATATTAGGGTAAATTACATCTACCTCCCCTGAGGTTTGGCATAATTACAAATACCCCCTCGTTGTTTGAAAAATTACAAATACCCCCTAATGTTTGATAAAATTATGTAATCCTTGGATGGAGGCATAGAAATGTCAACTTTGCCCTTACAGTATTTTTTTATTTTTTTTAAAAAAAAATTAAAATCTTATAAAAATATTGAATGGGATGGATGAAAAAAATTTAAAAATTATAAAAAAAATTATCGCCTTAGTTGACAAAAAAAATAGTTTTTTAAAAAAAATAAATAAAATTATAAATTTTAATTCATAAGGGTATTTTGGTCAGTTCACTATAAAAAATGCATAGATTGGGGTAATTGTTAGACGGTCCTTAAAATTAGGGGGGTATTTGTAATTTCTCAAATAAGGAGGGGGTATTTGTAATTATGCCAAACCTCAGGGGAGGTAGATGTAATTTACCCAATATATTAAATCCCAAATAAGTGGGATTTCGAATATATGGATCTAAAATCCATTCATTTGCCAGATAATGAATTTAGAATCATTAGTCAAATAAAGAATTTAAGACCCATATAAAGGATTTTAGATACATGGATTTTTTTACATTTATTATTTGGCTAATTATTCTAAAGCATTTCAAATCTCCAGCTTTCTCTTACCTTTTTATTTTATAATTACTAATAACAATTCGAAAAAAAATTCTTAGTTTTAAAAAAATCATTTATATACAAATATATAATATAAATTAAGGAGAAAATACATGCAACCCCATTGTGATATAGGAAATGTGCAAAATAACCAATATGTCAAAAAAAAAAAAAAAAAAAAAAACCAAATTACCTCTATATTGTTTTAGAAATGAAGTAATTTACCCCCTCAACCCTGGTGGTGCACTTCACGTGCCTTAGGTGTGATTTTAATTGATTTTTAAGAATAAACATTATTTTATATTTAAATATATATAATATATAATAATGATTTCAAGAAGAATGGAAATTGGTGATCATAATTTAGCCACCATTGAAACACTCAATTTGATTTTTCTTCCTGAAAAACTAATGGACAAATTCTAAAGAACCATTTGTACTTTCTTTTGTAATTTTCATAGAGAAATGTTTTATTAAATACCTCAACATAATCTCAATAGTTGAATTTTATCGAACTTTCTGAATGTGGGTGGATATATTTGCTTTCCCCCAATGGGTTAATCCCCACTCAACAGTAGTAATAAATTTTTAATTACTATTTTTGAGTAATTAAACTCCTTGCCATTGTTGGAGTAAGTGTGATTTATTTTAACACTTTGAGTGGTCTTTAATATAGGGTTAATCACAATGACCTCCCATGAGGTTTAACATAACAACGAATACCCACTTATTGTTTAAAAAATTACAAATACCACTCTGATATTTAATGAAATTATGTAATCCTTGGATGGAAGAATGAAATTGTAATTCTTAAATGGTGATTTGAAATAAGAAAATTATATGGAACAACACGAAGGGTTTGTAGTTCCTGGTCAAGAAAATAAAGTATGCAAATTTAAAAATCACTATATGGACTTAAGCAAGCACCCAAATGATGGTATGGAAAATTTGATCATACTATAATTACTAATGGGTATAGTACGAATACATCAGATACGTTTGTTTACTCCATATTGTTTGGGTTAGATTGTGTGATTATATGTCTGTATGTTGATGACATGCTAATCTTGTTACCAACTTGGAAGTAATTAATGAGACTAAGATATTTCTATCTTCAGAATTTGAAATGAAAGATGTACGGGAAACTATGTAATCCTAGGTGTTAAAATAAGGAAAATTGAAAACGGATTCTCCTTGTGCCAATTACACTACATAGAGAAAATCTTGAAAAGATTAACTATTAGGGATAATTACGCTGACCTCCCTTGTTACTATGGGAATATACAAATCCCCCTCTTACTATGAAAATTACATAAATCTACCTTGTTGGTTTATTACCATTATAAATTGGCCCCTCCATTAGTCAAACTAACGGTCATGTTAATTTCAATCCAAATACTTATTTAATCTTCCTATTTTTGCCCTTGGTGGGGATTTTTATAAATTTTGCTAACAAAAATACCTTTAAGGGTGAATTTATTTGTGGGCCTTCAAAGTTTGAAAATTAGTCACGATCACTGGTGGATTTCTAACCGTGGCTCTTGTGGAAGGGAGAATGGTTCTTATGGTATGAAAGGGAAGTTTGATAAAGAAGGAAACCTTCAAAAGAAGTTGGTTTGGCTTCATTCAATGACATTTTCCAAGGCAGACAACAATTTGCACTCATTGGCGGATTTAAAAATTATATGGATGGACGCATTTTAATATTATATGGATGGTCGTATAATTGTATATTATAAAATTTTGGCGAGTAGTAAGGCGCTGAATGTATCTTAATGAATTTATACGAGTAAATTGACTTTACCAATGCAAAATTATTTTTGACTACTTTGACAAAAAAAAAAAAAAACACAGAAATGGTTCACCAGCATCCCAAGTGGGACCATAGAATCTTACAGTCAGTTGATTCAAAAGTTTACTTTTCATTTCTCTAGCAAAAGAAAAGCAGAAAGATCAAATACCTATTTATTCACAATTCGACAGAGATATGATGAATCCTTAAAGAGCTTTACAGGAAGATTCAGTAATGAAACTTTGAAAATGCAGAACTTAAGAATAGACATGATGGTAAGTATCTTAATACATGGCCTAAAAAGAGGACCTTTCGCTTCAGCTTTAGCCAGGGATCCTTCAGAAAATATAGAACAGTTGGCCTAAAAATACATAGATGAGGAAGAAAGGAATGTATTGAAGGATGGTGAGTGGTCAAACCCGTAGGGACCAAGATAGAGGTTGGGAAAGAAGAGAGATAGATAGAATAGATCTGACAAAGATCGGGAAGCGCCCTATCAACCTAGGTACCACAAGTATACCCCTCTAAATACTACGAGAGCTAAAGCTATGATGATGGTGGAAAAAGCAAATGTATTGCAATGGCAAAAAAAAAAAGACACAAGAGGAAAGTCAGTAAAGAGGTATTCGAACAAATGCTGCAAGTTTCACGAAGATAAGGGGCATGACACAAAAGACTGCTATCAATTAACAGATGAAATTGAAAGGTTGGTAAGGTAAGGATATTTCAAGGAGTATGTGTTAAAAGAGTCTAGGGAAGGGGGATGAGAAAGGATGAAAGAACGAAGAGAGGGGTCGATAAGTCGGCCTCATAGTAAGGAAAGACTTGGGAAAGGAAAATAGATCAGAACGGGGCGAGGTAGCTGAGGACCTCGAAGAATTAGAGTTGGAGCTAGACCTCGAACTCATATTAGAATTTGAAGACATAGAATTCCATTACAAGGTATATGGAGACAAGTGTGAGACATCAGTAGGGTCGCACCAAATGAAGCAACTTGAGAGGAAAAGAGGTATACGACAAGTTAAATAGCAACGTATTCATAGATCATGAAGAAAAACGCGCCAAAATGGATAGTGGGATGCGACCAAGAAAGGGAGGCTCCAAGGGCACGGATTTAGTGATTGTTCAACTTCTCTTAGTGGGAATTTTTTTTTAGTCCATTAACTTGGTTGTCGTTCAATTTTGGTCCACTAACTATGATAATTATCACATTTTCTACACTAACTTTGAAAAATGCTTCAATTTGATCCAATTTAGAGTTTTGGTGTCAATTGAACGAAAATTGCTGGTATGTCCGGAATTGCTGATGTGCCCTGCCAAATGAGCCATGTTCGGAAATTGCTGATGTGCCCTCCCAAGTACTATTCTAGGCACGCTCTGGGTGGCCAGCGATCTCGACCTGGATCACTATGGCATTTCGACAATAAAGAATCAAGTCCACATATAAACTTGTAGTATCATTAAACTCTAATTTTATAGGTTCACACTAAATACTGTTACCACCATTGAAATATCCACCCACATCAGTTATCCCCATAAAATATTAAAACCATAAAAAAAAAAAAAAAAAAAAAAACTCTGACCTTTGTATTTTAAGTGTGAAAAGTTTATTTTACCCTTACAAAAGTTGCTTTGTGGAAAAGAAAAATAAGAGATTTTTAAAATGCCAAAATCACCATTTGTCTAATTCTAGTTTCACTTGTTCATTGAACTCTTTTTTTTGTGATTAAAGTACATCTGGCTCATTTTATTTTAGTTTTACTTATTTGTCAAACCAAGTTAAAGATGAATTTATAAATATAAAATTACCACATTACATAATTATCATATATATATAAATAAATATTATAAATATATATTAGTTCTATATTTTTTTTATTAGTTCATCAGCCCTTTTGATTTTATTAATTGTATATTTATTTATATATATATATATATATATATATATATATATATATATATATATATGCATGTATAAAGTTATTCATCAAGCTCTTTTTATTTTCATACTTCTAAAATACTTGGAGCTCATTCTATTTTAGTTTCACCTGCTTCTAAAATCAAATTGAAAACTAATTTATACTTACATATATGTATTTATATATTTACTTAAACAAATATACAATTAATAGAATTAAAAGGGATGATGAGCTAATAAAAAATAAAGAATTAATATATCTTTTTTTAGAGGTAGAATTAATATATCTTTATAATATATATTTTATATATATATGATAATGATATAAATCTAGTAATTTTATGCATGTATAAATTTATTTTTAACTTGATTTGATAATCTAGTAAAACTAAATAAAATGAGTCGCAAGTACTTTAGGAATACAAAATAAAAAGAGCTCGATAAACAAGTGAAACTAAAAATACACAAATGGTAGTTTTGGTACTTTAAAAATCTTTCTTTTTTTTTTTTTTCACAAATCAATTTTTGTAAGTGTAAAATAGAGTCAGGGCTTTTTTTTTTTTTTTTTTTTTGAAGTTTTTAATACTTTAGGAGGTAATTGATATAAGATGAATACTTTAGGGATAATAACTGTATTTAACATTTTAATTAATTGAGTCTAAGAAAATATAAAAATTCTACATTATTCATGATGGAGAATGTCCAATGTGATCATTTAATCGAGAGATTTTGAGTGAAAGATTACAAATCTATTACTTAAATATTATCTTTTACAATTTAACTTATTTATAATATGTATTTAATTTTTAAAAAATATAATTAAAAAATAATATTTTTTAATAATTTACGATTTTTCTACTTTTATTTTCATTGGTGATCGAGGTCATTCAACACAACAAAAGAAGACAAAGAAAAACTCTTTGATCCTTCTATGCATTTTATTTTGTTTTATTTTAAGTGTCAGGATAATATAGTGTATTTAAATAGAAAATTAAATCTAAATCCTTACAAATGTTTGATATGCTTATATATGACAAAGAAATGAGAAATATATTTAGGTAAGTCGGAAAATATATATGCAGTGCTTAGTTGTGTCCATTTTTTTTTTTTTTATTCATCGTACTTAGTGTTTTAATACAATGTTTATATTTATATACTAGCCGTTATAGCATGTCTTCTCTGTGGGCATATAATAAATAATTATTTATGCTTTAAAATATATTATAAATCAAATTAAAATATATAAACCAACACATTATATTTAAAAATAAATAAATAAAATAAAACTAATTTAGAGATATTGTCAACACAATAATTTGGTATGGGTGAAATTTTCATGTTAGTATTTGTATAGATAGTATAAATCATATAGATGAGAACAATAATTTGAATATGGGTAGTTGAAATTACATAAGGATATTTTTGATAATTTAAAAAATTGATGTCGCGATTTAAGTAACCGCCATTTGTGAGTGAAAATGGGGTTTTCTTTTTTTACTAGCCATTGTGGCACGTCGTCCCTGCATGCATATAATAAATAATTTTTCACACTTTTAAATATATTATATAAGAATAAAATATATAAAGTAATATATTAAATTCAACAAAAGAAAAAAAAGAAAAGAAAAGAAATTAATTTATTAGTTAAAATAAAATTTAGAAACTTGAATAAGTTAGTTATATTATTAGTTTAAGGGCATTTTTTATTTTATAAAAAATCGGTACAGCGGTGTAAGTAACCGTCTTTTGTGAATAAAATGATATTTCTTTTTTTATATAGCATAGGTATAGAGCTTAATGTGATTTACTTTGTAATATTGTAAATGAGCAAAACATTCCTTTATAATAAAAAAAATAGCAATTTACTTCTATGTGTAAATTACTTAATTTTAAATCACTTGATATCCTAAATCACAAATTAATTACATGAAACGTACGTATAATATATTTATTATATAATTAATTTATATCAGATACAAATCAATCAATCAACACGGGGAATAATTTGCTATTTTATTTTTGACAAATTTTTTTGCTCATTTATCATATTACAGTAAGGTAAATTGCACTTTTCCCTTTGTTTATCGGCAATATTATAGGGGAATTCTTGCATTTTTCCCAATAACAAAATCTAATAAAATGCTTCACATTAAATTAAACTGTGGGCAAATAATAGTTATAAGTAACATAATATAGTAAGAAGTGTAACAAGGTAAATAGAGGAGTTGTATTACTTCCAAGTTGGAGTTTGCTCCCATTTTCTGGTGTGCTGCTTTTACTTTATTTTTTTATTTTGTTTGGCCTACTTGTATTTTATTTACTGTCGTAGTTGTGGTCAAATTGTAGCCCCATGTCTCTTATATTCCATCAATAGCAAGACATACACGCGTTGAACGTAGACAATAACATTTATTTTTGTTTTTGTTCTTTTAAAAAGATAGTTATAATAAAAATTATAACTATCTTATAAACTTTGGATTATTGTGAAAGATAATATTAAATAATAGTTGTTTAAGTACTAATATAGTAATTACTATATGGTTTATAAGAATCTCAATTTCTTAAGATTTTTGGGCTTTTGTTCCCATTGGTCAATTTCTGCTAGCATGGAAGCAAATTTTCTTCATGTATCTTTTGCGTTTTAGCGTTTTAGTTCTTTATATTTTTAGAGTAGCAAATAGGTCCTATAATTTATCATAATTTTGGTCCATTAAATTATATATATCTTTGTCCATTTTAGAGTAGCAAATAGTTCTCAACCATCAAAAATGGATTTTTTCCCAAGTCTTTCTTTGTAAATATTATATATATCTTTTCTTTTTTTTATCCAACTTTTTGAATTAATTGAGATGATCATTCTTCATATTTACTTTATACTTCAAAAGTGTTATGAGTGTACAAATTGAAATATTTATGAGTTTTTCTTTAGGAACGTAAGTCCTTTATCATGAGAATGAAGATTGCAAGGTTAAGGCTATTTTTATTTTCTAATTACATGTTATTATTTTTTTATATTTTTCATTATTCCTAATTACTTAATGAATAACAAAAGATTAAATTCATTATGTTTAATAAGGAATAGAGGCATGAGGATTTCAAGCTTTTGGAATGAAAAAAAATTAATTTACAAATAATTTATTTCAATTTAATGGTGGAGTCAAATAAAGAAGAAAAAAAAATTTCTATAAAATGTCTAACATTCTTAACCTCCATATATTTATATTACATTCGTCATTTATATTCTACAAATATTATTTGAGAATCATATATTGATTATTACTTTATTTTTTAGGTTTTTTTATTAATTAGTTGAAAATTACCAAGAGCTTTTCTCCTTCAATAAAAAAGTAATAAAGAATGTATCAAACATGCATGTTTATGTTTATGTATCGAGAAATAACAAGTAAATTACATGATATAAAATTTATACATACAATACAAATATATTACACTCAAATAAAAATTAGGGTAAATTATATTTCGCCATCCGAACTATCACAGTTTTTACACTTTGGCATCTAAACTTTTTTTTGTGTCAATTTGCCATCTCAACTTTACAAAATTTTGCACTTTGCTATTTATAACTATTTTTTCACCAAGTTTTTGTAAAAAAAATCACATGTAGTCCACATGTGATATTTAAGGGTTATATGATGCAATATTTTTCACATATGCATAGCATCAGATGTTTTTGCGATAAAAAAACAGCAAAAAATCGATCATATATGATAAAGTGCAAATTTTGCAAAATTGAGATGGCAAGTTGACACAAAAAAAGTTTAGATGTCAAAGTGTAAAAACAGGCAAAGTTCGGATGGCAAAATATAATTTATCCTAAAAATTATGCACGTAGGGACTGCGTGCCACTATTGCAAGTTTTAAAAAAATAAATAAGTTAATATTATACTAAAATAATTGTAGTATATCCATATTAATTAGTAAAAATATTCATCAAACAAGAAAAAAAATTGATTAAGATAAATTCATCCGATGATAATGTGCATTTATTCTTAACTATTAACGCTAAATACTATAAATTACTATCAATAATCGACGACGTAGTAGTTAGTTCGGCATTTTGTTATCTTTTCACAAAAATTATGTATCGGTATTATTAGCAGGAGGAAAATTATATACATGTATAATAGAATAAGCAAAATAATGTGTAATTTTTTGTCTTTTGGACTTTATACTTTCAATTTTCCGTATAATTTTGGACGGACGGACAAATACTAAATCGAAAATCCATTTTTCTTAAACATCTGATGTAAACTAAACATCAGACCTTTTCTTATCCATCCATTTTTACATCTATTTTTCTTATATATTTAGTTTTCACTCAGACCAAACAAACCCTTAGATCTCATTTATTTGTGTGATGGGATAAAGTGGTATAAATTAATGAATGAAAAATTTTGAAATATGTAGTGATAGGACTATATAATATTTTGTTTACTTTATCAGATGAAGTATTGAATTAATGTGTGCTAATTTTGTCTTAAATTTACTAACGTGCCATCAATATGAAAAAATATAATAAACTATCAACTTACCTATTAACAAGACAAAATGGTCATTGGGAAAAAAAATACTTTTATATTTTACTTTTTCAATTAGCAATTTTAGATTTTAATTATTATTTTTTTAATTAAGTTTTCAAAACACCCAAAGTAAAAATAAAATTAAGGGTAAATTAATTAGGTCTTAAAAAAAAATTTTGGGCCTGTGGGTTTTGTGGGATAGTTAATCCCACCTCATTCAACTCATTTGGTGGGATTACTATCAAACATTTATACTTCTTAAAATCGGGTTAATCTTGTTATATTGGGCTGGCCTTTTGAAAAGTAAACAAGCTATTAAATTGGATTGGATTGAATCTCTAACCCAATCCAACTAATTAAACATGGCCTTAGAGTTTCTTTATTGTTCACAATGTGAAGCTATAATATTTACGGCAATATCACGAAAATCAAATCGGCTCAAGACATTGCATATCAAGTTGCTCAATTCATAGTAAACATGAATAACAGCCAGATAAAACCAGTTATTATGATCAAGCTCACTGTTGGGGTGCCAATGGGTAGGGTAAGACACTATTCAGGTTTATAGACTAATTTAAGGATTCATACCCAAATTCAATAAATATTATTTGATCCAGACCCAAACCAAATCCAAATTCATTAAACAAGTATAGATTGGATTTGGGTTGGGTCTTTATATCCATACGTCTATATACGCAATTTGGACCAAAAAGATATGTTTATTCACCACCACCCCCCCCCTCCCCCCGCGTTCAATTAGATTATTATTTTTTAATTATTTTACATTCATGTGAACAAATTCAAAAAGTTTAAGACATCGTAACATTATTTATCATGTAATTCTTTAACCATATACATTTCTTAGTTAATAAATGATTAAATAATTAGTTATGCAAATATATTATCATGCTAGGTATATTTTTCAACATCTTGATAGGCAATAATGATTGCTTGAAGACGTTAAGTGAATTATAAAATTTTATAATATTAAATTCAATTGCTATTAAATATGTAGATTTAATAGTTTTATTAGATATTTTTGTAAATGGTATAATATTTAAAAACTCTATCGAAAAAGAGTTATTTTTGAATTGATCTCAATAATTCTGAATCTATTGATAGATTATGAGTAAAAATGAAAAATAAAAAGAACAAAATTTAGTTAAATTTAAAATTTATTTAGTCTTTTTTAATTACTATGTCTTAAATAAAATGTCAAATATTATCCAGCAATATTATGAAGAAAAAAAAATAGGATCTAAGCTCTACCCAAATCCAAAAAATTGGGTCCAAAATAATGGTATTGAATCTAGATCCATTAGGTTTTGAGGGGGTTGAGTAGGATTTATGTATTCTTTAATAGAATGGGTCTTTTATGAGTATGAATTTGAAGAGGATCTTATTCTACCCATTGACACTTCTACTACTAATTTATGAAACTTACAGGTTTGATTCGACAGCCAAAGTGGGGTCATCTCAAGAAGTTGCATGCAACACTAAGAGACCCTTATGGACTACAAACTACTTGCTCTTTGGGTACACTGCAAGAAGTAACGATCTCAACAATGTCATATGCTCGATAACTCACTTTCTCATATATTGATATACATGCACAAAATTAAGGAAAAGTGAAAGAATCTTTTACTGACAATGTTTGAGGATATAGTATTTTTATCCCATAAGTTAGGTCCGCTTTATTTTTGCTCTCGTTTATTATGGGATTAGAACTTTCGATCCACATCCACTCTTTAGTCTATAATCAAAGGTGTAGTCATGTGCCTAGTACAAAATCGTTAAGTATTTTTGGATAGAGAAAAATTGGTCATTCCAACAGTAGCATATGAGTACTCCATTTGTCCTATTTGATTCACTTGTGAAAGACATGATTCTTTGTGTTGGAAAACGTGATTCAATTTATGGGAGGGAAGTGAGAAATCCATTTTTTTGCTCTAATTTCTTTCAATATCTGTTTTTCCATTTTCCCCTAAAAGTGGTCCCAGGCTGACAAGTTCACCAATTTTTTCTCCAATCAGAAATACTTAATAGCCACGTATTGGGCACTTGGCCGACATTGTTAAATTATAGATGAAAAAGTGGATGAGGACGAAAAGTGCTTATATTTCGTAAATTATGTCACTAAAAGTGCTAATTCCGCAACGAACTAAACCAAACGTAAAACGGTCCTAACTTATGGGACCAAAAATTTTATTTTCCCAATAATTTTTCTTAGGCCGGACCTATGTAAGTTGCAGAGATTACGAAGAATGTGCAGCAGTTCTCGTTAAATGATGCTGATGTACAACTTCTGAATTGAACATATCAACTTCTTCTTAAATCAATTAACATCTAGTCTTACTGCGTAACATGGTGTTTAACACAGGCAAGTCATGTATCAAGGCAAAAAGCTATGGAGTTGGACTCACCAGAGATATGGGAAGAATATTCCAGTATTTGATGGTAGTGCATTGAGGCAGATTCATTGTTAGAGCAGATGAACACTACAAAATATGCATCTCATGATCTATGGTATACTACACTATCTGTTTAGAAAATATCCACAAATTTTTTTGAGTTGATTACACTTAAGCCCCCTCTAAAAATATGAAACTTGCACTTTTCTCCAAAATATTTTGGAATATCTCCGAAAATACTTTCTTTATACTTGACACCCTTCAGTTAGGTTTTGACAAAAACTGCTAACGGTAACCAAAAATATTACATAAACGTTTATATTATCATTTATTTAACATTTCTATGTAAATTTTTGTACTTATAAAGGGATAAATATAATATATATATATATATATATATATATATATATGTGTGTGTGTGTGTGTGTGTGTGTGTGTGTGGAGTGATGTTCACATCATTAATTTTTTCCTTTATAAGTATAAATTATCACATGAAGGGTAAAGTTGAAAAGTTGTGAAATTTTTTTGCTAACATCAGTATTTTTTTGTCCAAATTCTAAGAGAGTAAAGTGTCAACAGTCAATTGTTAGAGAGAGTGTAAGTGTCACTACAAAAAAATGCGGGATTTGTAACAGTTTTTTTGTAATGGCCATAGGCCATTCCAATAGTTATGGCTGGTGGAACGATTTTGTAACAGTTCAAACGTACTGACGTCATTTGGGTGGTAAAAATCTTTTTTTTTTGTAACGGCCACCGTGCCTAAGGCCGTTACAAATTTTGTGTTGTGCCTAAAACCGTTATAATTTTTTGGCCGTTACTACATTGCACCGATTGTTGTAAAGGCTTTGCTATTGTAACGATTTCTTTGGTGGTGTTAACGCCCATTACAACAACTGGAGTAACGATCGTTCCTACAATCATGACAATAGTTGCAATTACAAAAATCGTTACAAAATAATGGCTGCATTTTTTAAACGGCTATATTAAGAGTTTCAAAAGCCACTACAGAAAAACTTATATATATATATAGATATATATGCAAGTTGTTTTTATTTCATTACATTTAATGTTTCAGAAATTTTTACTAACCATAAACACTCTCAATACTCTGATTTTCTTGCATATTTACTTGAATGGTTTGTAGATTAATTAATAATAACACTCGAATTCTTGGACCGTCAGCTAATGGTGATCATCTTTTGAGTTGGTTGACCAGGTAACAACGATTAATTTAATACTATATTGTATTTAATTAAATTAATTATAGTTTGCTATGTACTGATTTAATTAGTTTTATGATTGATTTTTTATTAATCTTATATGTTAATTAATTATTATATGCATGTATTCACCTAAGTAGTATGTAATGCATGTAATATTTATAAATTTATAAGTCGTCAAATTAGAAACTTAATTATATGTATACGTACATGTGAATTTGCAGTGATATATTGATATATATTATTATGTTACGAGAATTAAGGAGATGAATGTATAATAAGAACCTTTCGGAATCTTACACCGGAGTTTGAGGATGGGGTTAAGCCTTTCATAGAATGGGCTAAGGGTCAGCATGGACATATGGATGGAGACAAAATTAGGTGTCATTGCCAAAAGTACAAAAACACAAAGTTTAGAACACATGACGAAGTCAGTTATCACTTGTGTATGCGAGGGTTTATGCCAGAATATTATAATTGGACTTCTCATAGTGAGGAAAGTGTACATGATTATTTTGAGGTTGCGACTATCCCTTTAGTGTTGAAGGAGCAAACCCAGTTGCCCATGTTGAGGGTAATTATCCACATTGAGGTGATGAACAACATATGGATTGGGCGTAGAGAATGAATTTTAATGCAGTCGGGCCGAGTTATTTTTCTTCTTCTCACAATGGTGTGCCTGATGATGGTACGAGGTCTTGCCTTATTGATGTCGGTCCTAGTTCAATGTAGTGCATGTACCTGACGTGGGTGGGCAAACCATTTTTACAATGTAGTGCATGCTACCGACCAGCCATTGTGGAAGGGTTACACCCAATCTCAATTGGCATATGTTGCTTAGATGGTGGATTTCAAGGTAGACGATCATATTTCTGAGTGATTATATGATCGGATATCCTAGTGGGTTAATAAATATATTGCTCCCCGATCACACCCTGCCAGGAGATTACTACAACCGGAGAAGTTGATAAAGGATTTGGGTTTACCCGTTGAGAAGATTGATGCGTGTAAGAATGGTTGCATAATATAGTGGAAGGACAACGTTGATTTGGAGTATTTCAAATTTTGTGGGGACTAGGTACAAGCCGACTAAGGCCGAGACCGAAGCCGGAAGAAGTCCTTGTATGCTGTCCTTAGGTACCTGCCGCTTACTCCCTGTCTGCAGAGGTAGTATTCTTCGATGGGAACTACCAAGCACATGACGTGGCATGCAATATATCGATAGAGGAGGGGTCAATATGTCATCCATCTGATGCCGAGGCGTGGAAGCATTTTGACTGGATGTATCCTGATTTTATAAAGAGTCATGTAATGTTCGGTTAGACCTTTGTACAGATGGTTCTACGCCGCACGGTCAGTGCGGTCGTATTTATTCATATTGGCCCGTTATCGTTACACCGTAAAATCTCTCCCTTGGTAGGTGCATGAGTTCTTAGTACATGTTTCTGACGATGGTGATCACTGGCCCTTCTAATTTGAAGTGTCTGATTGATGTGTACTTGGAACCATTGATCGAAGAGCTGTTGCAGTTGTGGTATGTGCGAGTTAGAATGTACGAACAAGCCACGGACAATGCATTCATCATGCGGGCGGCGTTGATGTGGACTGTGAACGACCTACCCGCCTGTGGGATGGCGTCTAGATGGAGTATCGCCAGGGTTATGAGATGTCCGGTTTGTATGGATGACACAAGGGCATTCCATCTGCAGCACGATAGGAAGGCGTGCTACTTTGACAGCCACAGACAGTTTCTCCCTAAGCACCATCCCTATTGAAGGAACAAGAAAGCCTTCACGAAGAATTGTGTCGAGAATAAAGTTGCACGTCCGAGGCTAATAGGAGACCAAATCCTCGATTGGGTTGCAATTTCTATTTTTTTAATTTCTATAATTTTAAAAAAAATATGAAATTTTAATAATTTCTGCAAATTTTTTAAATTTCTGAAATAGGAGTTTTATGAAAAAAATTAAGTTTTTTAATTTATGTATATTTATGATTTTCAAGGAAACTTAACCCCAAAGTCATACATCCATTTTCTTTTTCTGCAACTAGAATTTCATGGTCTTCTATTTCTAGCATGTCTTAATATCTATCAATAACAGGTTGCTGCAAATGACATAAGTCATCACAAGAAAAATAGTTTTATTTCTTAGTGATGTCAAATATAATTTGTATTTCTTTCCATCCTTCATGGTATCTAAGTTTTATGTTATCTACCCTAATCTCTTGAGGAGCTAAAGCTCTTAACAACTCTTTTTCCTTTCCTCTATAGCCTGTAATCCTATCTTCTGAAAAGGATATGCTGCTACTAACTCAGTTCTAGAGCTAAGTGTGCGGTCCAAAATTGGGTGATCTTTTATAACGCTATCAACACCACTTATTCTAGATTTCCTAATTGGATTTGATGTCATTACCTTAGCAAATTCCTTGAAATTTTGAAAATCTCAATGTACTATCTCCTAATAAACATATCAGAATGATGTGTATTGGAAAGGGCATAAGTTATTCTATAAGTTATAGAATATGGTCTATTACCTTCTTTCATTAGATCTTTTTTTTTTTAAATCCCGATGAAGAGTTAAGACTCTGCTAAAATCTTGGTCTGCTAGGTTGTATGCAATCCTAGGATGAATGTCAAACATTAATTTCCCTGCGTATGGATTACCTATCATTGTCCCAAGACAATCATTTGTTAAGTTACTAATCCTTCTATCAATTATTGATAAATGTATTTCAGAATCAATTCCTTCATTAAAAGTTGCTTTTATTACTATTTTAATAGTTCCTAAGTGGATCCATTTGATAGTAACAACTACTTCTTCTCTAAGATTACTTAATTATTCAAGAATTTCTTCTTTCGAAATAAGCCGCATTTCCATCACATTACGCGTAAGTTTTATGGAAATAGCAAACTTACCTGAATATACTTTGGAGATTATGTGATGTTTCATATGGTTCAGTCCTATCTGGTTGATGACTTTCCCGATACCCCCAATCCTAAAACCATTGTATGGGCTGAGGTTGGAGTCTTGGCGCATGATTTTTTTCATGATTTTTTTGACATCATCATTTTGGAAAAGAATCCTAACAGGCTTTTAGATGTTTGAAGCCTATCCTCTTCATGGAAGTTATTCTGACTCAGTTGAAGATCCTTCGGAATCAGTTTCTATCTCTTCTTCACAGATATTTTCGTCTGAAGAAAGATCTTCGAATTGGTAAATGGGTACCAAATTGCCATAGTAGATTGCATCTAGGATGTCATTCATGGCTTTCAATTTTTTTTTAATTCATCACGTTTCTGTAGGCAGTCTAGAGATAGATGTCCTCTTGCTTCGCAGGTCCAGCAGTTGCAGTCTTTAAAACTTTATTGGCTCAGGTATGGGCTCATTTGAATGGAACATATACATGGATCAACCTGAGGAATTTGTAGCAGTCAAAAGTGAGTTGGTCTCCATTGTTTCTAATGGAACATAGGTGCTAGTCGATCTCCCTCCGGAGTGTACTGCTATTAGGTGTAAGTGGATCTTTAAGAAGAAACTGAAATCTGATGGATCTGTCGTTAAGTTTAAAGCCAGATTGATGGCCAAAGATTTTAAACAAAAAGAGGGAATAGACTATTTCGATACCTATTCTCTGGTAGCTCGGTTGACTACAATTCGGGTGCTTATAGCGCTGGTTTTGGTGTATAACCTCCTGATTCACAGATGAATGTGAAAATAAACTTCTTGTATGGTGAACTCGAGGAGGAAAAATACATGGATTAGCTTGAAGGATTTGTAGCTCATGGTAGCGAGCCCAAAGTTTGTAAACTTGTTAAGTCTCTCTACGAACTTAAACAACCCAAACAGTGGCATGAAAAGTTTGATCAAACTATTATTGCGTTTGGCTTCACCGAAAGTTTAACATACTGTAAAGTTAAGGAGAGATAAAATAATTATTTTGTTTCTGTATGTGGATGATATTCTATTAATAGGATCATGTATACACATTATTATTGAAATCAAGTCATTTTTAAAGAATAAGTTTGAAATGAAGGATATAGGTGAGGCTGATGTAATTCTTCGCATCAATTTAATTCATTCAACTGCTCGGATAGCCATTTTTTAATCTCACTAGGTTGAGAAGATAATTGAGAAATTTGGTTATCAAAACAGTAGAATTGCAAAGACGTCTTATGATTCTTCTATAGCTTTATCTAAAAATGAAAGTGGTGTTTTTAGTGCAACTAAGATATTCCCAAGTTATTAGGAGCTTACAGTATCTAGCAAATGGCACCAGACCAGATATATCCTTTTTTGTCTCTAAGTTGGCTAGATATACTAGTTGTCCTGACAAAACCCATTAGGGTGCTTTGGATAGGGTACTAAGGTACCTGAAGGGCACGGTGTCACTGGCCATACATTATGGAAGATTCCTATTGTTCTTGAGGAAAATAGTGACGCTAGCTGGATAGCAAAAACTTCAGGAGTAATGGGTTTCAGGATATATCTTTACCTTAGGTGGGGGCACAGTCTCCTGGAAGTCTGCAAAATAGATTTTAATAGCCCGATTTACTTTTAAAGCCGAGTTACATGCGTTGGATACGACTGGTACCGAAGCAAAATGGCTATTTGGGTTGTTATCACAACTTCTCATTGTAAGCCAACCTCTTCCGCTTATTGTTGTACATTGTGATAGCCAAACCACAATTGCAAAGGTGAGGAGTTGTAAATACAACCAAAAGACCAAACGACACATCCAAGTTAGACTAAAGTCTATAAGGGCATTAGTGTCAGACAAAGTAATCGGTATTGATTTTTTGTGAACAAATGACAATGTGGTTGATCCTTTGATGAAAGGATTAAATCTGTCACGAGTAAATAAATCCAGATTGGGAATAGGACTGAAAACTCATCAGTGATATAACTACGGTAATAACCCAACCTTCTAAGTGGAGATCCCACAAAGAAGGTACAATTTGGTATTAATAAGTCGTAGGGTATAGAGATAGACTGATACTTTGTATTTGGAGTCTGTCCCCTGTAATTTTAAAAGGTGCTAGTTTTGCAGTATAGTAGCTAACTTGAATGGGATCAAATCTTTTAAATGAGATGCTAGTAGTGCATCCTAGAGACACCAACTAAGTGAATGTAGTTGTCTGACCGCAACTAAGAAATTAAAATATTCCTGAAAGCATTCATAAATAGGATCAGGACAGGTGGCCCAAGTGTCAACCCTAAAGATCAACACAAAACCGGTGGTTTGTTGTTATTGACGGACGCTATCACTCACAGGCTCAAATTCAAGGCATAGTTTCATTTGACCCGGTGATAGCTGACGTTAGATAACTTAGGCAATGGTTCAAACCGGAAGGTACCATTGTTGAAAGCAAGTCACAGGAACTTGAATTCAAATCTATAAATTTGTGGGGATTTTTGTAATTTAATTAATTCCATGAAATCCATAGATTAAGTTGAGAAACTGAAAAGGAGAAGAACATAAATATTGTAGCAAAACATTTGAATTTTTAACAGTTGTGTAATTATGTGTTCAAATCATTTGTTTTTAATTCTGATTTTTCCTAAACTTTCAATTTCAAATTTTTCACCTGAAATTAGAAAGTGCCAAATCAATTTCGACTTAACCGTTGGTGGATGTTTCAATTGAAAATCCAATGCCATAATTGTTATTGTTAAAATTATTGCATTAAAGTTGGGTTAGGCTTTGCCTATAAAAGGATTGTCATCTCTCATTTGGAAAATACACACAACTACAACTTCTCTCTCTCTCTCTCTCTCTCTCTCTCTCTCTCTCTCTCAAAACTACAGAAATTTGAGCTTAAGTTTCAGTTAACAAGCTTCTGAGTATTTGTTTGAAGTATTTTTCGGTATAGTGCTAAAATCGAAAAGAACTACGACTGCCTTAGGGAGAAATTACGTTGCACCCGGTGTGCTACTGATATGGGACGTATATTTTCTTCAAGGAAAGCAGTGAATTTTGTGATTCGGTTAAATTTACTATTACCATTAGATTGAGAATTGTTACGATATAATTATCGTTGTAAATTTACTATTTAATTTATTTGTCGTAAATTGCATTTCTAACTGTTATATGTTATTTGTTCCAACGTGACTTTGATTGCTTATGTTTTCTAAATCCGATTGTTACATTTCAAGACGTTGATTTATTGCATGAAACTAAATTTTTTCCAACAAATGGTGCTAGAGTCCTATACCTCTCTTCAAACTCTACAGCTAAGCAGATGCCATAATTTGGTCTCTTTTCCAATAGACTTTCGGAATCTGCCCTCATGTCTGGGCATTTTGAGTATTCCCGAATGCCCCAAATTGAGGAGTTTGCAAAATGGTGGTATCAATTGTGTTTCCGACTTAGAATAATTCCATTAGTCTCTTCTCAAAAGAAGTTGGTTTGGCTTCACTCAATGAGATTTTCCATCGCATCCAACAATTACACTCATTGGCGGATTTAAAATTAAATGATGACGCATTTTAAAATTATATGGATGGCCATATAATTGTATATTCTGAAATGTTGGAGAGTAGTAAGATGCTGAAGGTATCTTAATGAATTTATACGAGCAAACTGACTTTACCAATGCAAAATTATTTTTGACAACTTTAACAGAAAAAATACAAAATGGTTCACCAGCATCCCAAGTGGGACCATAGAATCTTACAGTCAGTTGATTCAAAAGTTTACTTTTCATTTCTCTAGCAAAAGAAAAGCAGAAAGATCACATACCTATTTATTCACAATTCGACAGAGATATGATGAATCCTTAAAGAGCTTTATAGGAAGATTCAGCAATGAAACTTTGGAAGTGTAGAACTTAAGAATAGACATGATGGTAAGTATCTTAATACATGGCCTAGAAAAAGGGACCCTTTGCTTCAGCTTTAGCCAGGGCTCCTTCAGAAAATGTAGAACAGTTGGCCTAAAAATACATAGATGAGGAAGAAAGGAATGCAATGAAGGATGGTGAGTGGTCAAACCCCTGGGGAAGGTTGAGAAAGAAGAAGAGATAGACAGAATAGATCTGACAAAGATCGGGAAGCGCCCTATCAACCTAGGTACCACAAGTATACCCCTCTAAATACTACGAGAGCTAGAACTATGATGATGGTGGAAAAGCAAATGTATTGCAATGGAAAAAAAAAAAAAAAAAGGAAAGTCAGCAAAGAGGTACTCGAACAAATGCTGCAAGTTTCACAAAGATAAGGGGCATGACACAAAAGACTGCTATCAATTAACAGATGAAATTGAAAGGTTGGTAAGGTAAGGAAATTTCAAGGAGTATGTGTTAAAAGAGTCTAGGGAAGGGGAGGAGAAGAAAGGATGACAGAGTGAAGAGAGGGGTCGAGAAGTCGGCCTCATAGTAAGGAAAGACTAGGGAAAGGAAAACAGATCAGAACGGGGCGAGATCGCTGAGGACTTCGAAGAATTAGAGTCGGAGCTAAACCCCGAACTCATATTAGAATTTGAAGACATGGAATTCCATTACAAGGTGTATGAAGATGAGGTTGTGAGGGGTACCTGGAGACAAGTCTGAGATATCAGTAGGGTCGCACCAAATGAAGCAACTTGAGAGGAAAAGAGGTATACGACAAGTTACATAGCAACGTATTTATAGATGATGAAGAAAAATGTGCAAAAATGGACAGTGGGATGCGACCAAGAAAGGGCGGCTCCAAGGGCACGGATTCAGTGACTGTTCAACTTCTCTTAGTCGGAATTTTTTTTTTAGTCCATTAACTTGGTTGTTGTTCAATTTTGATCTACTAACTATGATAATTATCAGATTTTCTACACTATGAAAAATGCTTCAATTAGATCCAATTTAGAGTTTTTGTGTCAATTTTCTAGCAGATTGAACGAAAATTGCTGGTGTGTCCAGAAATTGCTGATGTGCCCTGCCAAATGAGCCATGTCCAGAAATTGCTGATGTGCCCTCCCAAGTACTATTCTAGGCACGCTCTGGGTGACCAGCGATCTCGACCTGGATCACTATGGCATTTCGACAATAAAGAATCAAGTCCACATATAAACTTGTAGTATCATTAAACTCTAATTTTCCAGGTTGACACTAAAAACTATTTAATTTAATTAAGAGTTAAATACAGTTACCACCCATGAAATATCCACCCCACAACAATTATCCCCATAAAATATTAAAACCTTAAAAAAAAAGAAAAAAAACTCTGACCTTTGCATTTTAAGTGTGAAAAGTTTATTTTTACCCTTACAAAAGTTGCTTCGTGGAAAAAAAAATAAGAGATTTTTAAAATGTCAAAATCGCCATTTGTCTAATTCTAGTTTCACTTGTTCATTGAACTCTTTTTATTTTGTGATTCTAAAGTACATGTGGCTCATTTTATTTTAGTTTTACTTGTTTATCAAACCAAGTTAAAAATAAATTTATGCATATAAAATTACCACATTACATAATTATCATATATATATAAATATTATAAATATATATTAGTTTTATATTTTTTTATTAGTTCATCAGCCCTTTTGATTTTATTAATTGTATATTTATTCAAATATATATATATATATATATATATATATATATATATATATATGCATGTATAAACTTATTCATCAAGCTCTTTTTATTTTCATACTTCTAAAATACTTGGAGCTCATTCTATTTTAGTTTCACCTGCTTAGATGATGTGCTGAACAAAACTGGCTGACTTGTTTGTTGCAAGGCAACCAGAGGTAAACTATGAACTACAACTTTACTTGAATCCTCCATCTTGTTGTTTAGTTCTCATTATTCATTCCTAAACTGATCGCCGCCTATTGAATCTAGTCCAGACACAACCAATTTTGAGTTTTAGGACATCGTTTCTCACTATTCAGTTGGTAATCATTGCACACTGCAATTACACTTGACATCATCTTAACCTTTACTAATGCAGGAAATATGGTTTCTTGGCCATGCTTGGGCTTATGGTTTGCACAATTTCATGTGGAGTGCATATGCTTATTGATAATAAGGCTGTAAGTTTTTCTACAGTGTAATAGAAATTCTTGTTTCAGGAACTTTGACCTCATGTTACGTAGCGCTAGCTAAGGATGTTGTTCGACCTAGTTTTCTCCTTGTCTTCTTTTATCAATAACACGGTTATTACTTCATCTGTGACAATTCTAAGGTTGTCCATTAATCATTTTTTTTCCTAGTATACCTCTGCTTTTATATAAACTTGTAATGTTTAATGGGAAATGGCCATGACATTCGTACAAATTCGACTTGTTTTGAACCCTTAGTAACACGATAACGTTATAACTTGGTGCCAAGTCTTGAGGAGTTCCTGACAGTGAACTTGTTTCATCTCTTCCAAAGCTTTGTACTTGCTCATTATGTGTATAACTCGATCGAAACCTCCTTGGCCGCGTAACCATCCACATCTCCTTCAGTTTCTCGTTCGGTTAATATTCCCATAATTGTTGATGCAAAAATGGTAGGACTATGCACCAAATGCGACATACTAAACAAAGCAAAGGGATTCTAAAATGTTACCAAGAAAACAGGGTTTCATCCCTATAATTCTGTTTTTGAAAAATTAGAGACGGAAAATTTTCATAAAAAAATTGTAGCTAAAAGTCCAATGGCTGATTCAAACAAATTTAAAAGAAAGCTATCTTTAAATCCATCTTTAATCTGTTCTAAATTCAATCTTTCAGTCTTTATATATAATTCATCTGTAATCACATCTTAGAAACCTTATGCATCCATTTCTGATCCTATGGCTGATTTCGTCTCTGAATCCATCTCGTTCGAGGGAGGGCCAAATAGTCCAAAAACATCAAGCTTATTAAATAGTAACAGCAGTGCACGTGAATTGTACATGGTTATAAGGGCAAAATTGCAATTGGACACCAATGCCATGGTAAAATTGGATAAAGGCAACCAAAAAAAATTCCAAATTCGCGTAGTAGAGAATAAGGGGTTTAATGTAATTTACTCATGTGATATTGGAAATGAGCAAATTATTCTCTATAAAAAATAAACAGCAATTTACTCATTGTGTTTTTTTAAATAAAACAATATTTCCCTGTCCAACGTGGTAAATTGCTTCAATTTTAAAAACATAAATAGATAAACTGCTACATTTTAAAAAATATAAAGAAATAAATTATTTTTTATTTTTTACAGAGGAGTAATTACCTTTTTGTAATATCACATGAAGTAAATTGTATTTTTTTGAGGAGAAATAAGGGTTTAATCACTGGTAAAAGATTTTGCGGTCCACCCTATCATCTCATCATCAAATCTGCTCTTACTAGACAGCTGGAAATAGAGTATAGATTAAATCATGTAATTTACTTCACATCTTTTATCATTCTAGGTAAAATTGAATTATTCCTTGCACAGTATGTCTTAAATTAAACGTTGAGGTAAGCAAATAACTTTTTTTCGGATAATTACATTTTTATTCTCTAAGGTTTGATATAATTATATATAAATTCTCTGTGGTTTGAAAAATTACATTAAATACTCTTGAAATTTATTTCTGTCTAATAAATAAGTCCATCTGTTAGTCATAATTAACCGAATTTGTTGATATTAAAAAAAAATCAATTTTTTTTTTATCTTAACTCCCGTTTGACTTAATTATTATTGGTTTATTGCAGGTCAGTAAATCTTTTTATGATCAAATTACTCTTATACGTTTTACACGCTAATACATGTGGAGAGATATATCTTCACCGTTATAAAGATAGTTTAGTTCGAAAAAAGTTGTTTGACTTAAAATAAGTCATTAATCAGTCAATCAAGGGTAAACATCAATTTCTCATTTACTTTTTTGTTAATGTTAGCAAATTCAGTCGATTTTGACTAATGGAAGGACTTGTTGTTAAACGGAAACAAATCTTAAGAATGTTCAATGTAATTTCCTAAACCAAGGGGTCTAAGTGTGATTACACCAAATCTTATGGGAGGAGGTGTAATTATCTCTTTTTTATTATTATAGTAATACTACTTAATACGTATGATTATGATGTGTGGACACGGACAGGACAACATGAAAAAAGTAAAAAGATTACAACACGTTACGGCTCTGACACGACTATATATAATATATATTTTAAATTTCTCATAAAATTAAAATATGATAAAAAAATATTTAGATGACTATAAAATAAGGGTGTCTCACATCTAGATTTTAAACCAAATGTGGTTTAAAACATATACATAATTAGTTTATTTAAAATGTACACAATGAAATTTTTTTAATAATTTAAATTAGTTAAATTATCGTGTACACCTCCCAAATTTTTTGAAATTTCATCCTAATACTTTTAGTTTGAGTTGAGTGAATTAATTCTTTTTTTTTTATTAAGCCCGAAATTCTATATTTTTAAAGACAACCCAAACTTTTTTGAAATTATAAAAATGTTTCAAACCGTGTCGAACATGCCAACAGACGTGTCCGACGCTGTGTCCTTTTTTTTTCACTTTTGGACACACGAATGTCATGTCCAATATGTGTTCGACATGCGTCCGTATCCGATACTGTATCTAATAATTTTTTAAAGTGTCCGTAAATTATAACTTAATACATAATAGAAAATGACTTTCTAATTGCATCTTCTCCTTGTATGAAAAGCATGTCCACGATTGTGCCTCCCTTTTAACCATTTTAATTTCGTGACTTTTTTTTTTAGTTCAACTTTTATTAACTTTTGGAGTTAATTTCAGTTTTGGTACTCTAACTATGCCTCTATTTTAGTTTTGGTACCCAAAGTTTTAAAAGTTTGATTTTGGTACCTCTCCTTAGAAAATATCCTCACTTTTGGTACCAGGTCTAAAATAGTGATAATTTTGCCCTTTTAAGAAAACTTCAATTAATCCCTTCCCACGCTGTCAATTTGACCCAACATGCTTCTGTAATAAAATTAAGTTCCCACAAATTCATACTACGTTTTAACCGCCTTGTTTTCAGGTATTCAAAGTCCTCAATTTTACGGACTTCCTCAAACCACACAACCGCAGCTGATGATTCACAAGTACTTGCCTCCTTCAATAACAAAACAACAAAGCCCTATTTCATTTCCTACCTTAGGGCGTAGAAGATACTAAAAAACAGAGACTTAATAAAATTTTTGAAAAACAAGTGGAGCAGAAGCCTTTCTTTATTGAAAAAATAGATTAAATATTACATAGATATTATTTTCTTTGTTGGAGGAAACAACTATTTAGTCTCTCATAAAATAGAGGACTTGAATTGTTGAGAAAACCCCCATAAATTGAAAATTGAAAAACAACAAAAATTTTGAAAACTTGAAATCTAATGCTTTGAAGAGTAGGAGAAAATTTTTTATGACCTCGTTCTGCTTTGTTTCTCTCTTATTTATAATCGTCCGCAGACTTTAAACTTATTTTTGATAACGCCATTTAGTTTGTCATCCCTCGTCTTTTCCAGCTGGTGGCCATAATGGATTGTCGGCCATGTGATTGCTAGCTGACTTTCTTGCTTTGCGGACTGTTGGTCCTTGTCATCTTCTACTAACAGTCTTATCCTTGAATTTTTTACTTCCTTCAATTTTTTACTTTGTTTTGTAAAACTTCTTTCTTTTGTCCTTGTCTTAATTTGGTTTGGGTTTCTTCTGAGTGACTCGAACTTTTGTCCCAAACAGAGGCTTCTCTTGTTTCCCGCAGCAAGGGCATATATGGTTACGCCATTACCCAACATGCAGCATGTTGCATGTTTTCATCCTTGTTGCTTTAATCGCTGGTAGCTTATTCTCCCATATTAGCATTCTTTTCTTCTCGAACAAGCTTTCAGCAAACTTAGTGTTTTTTCCTGTCATGGGATTTAACAGGAAAGCCCCATTTAATTTGTTTGAGAAAATTTTAAATGGATACTTGACTTTGTCCATCTTGGTGAGACAGACCCATAGACCCCAAACTCTGCTGGTGGAAATGTCATCTTCGCTAATAGCTGCTACCAGCGGAGCTTCTTCTGAGGCAGCTTTAATCTTGTTGAAAGCTACCATGTCTGGCCTATGCAACTTCATGAAATGAAATGTTAGATGAGACCCATTTTCTGTGATTTTTGGAGCTGTTGATATAACCTTGATCTCCATAATATCGCCTCGTTTCAAGTGAGGGGTTGTTTTGCCATGAGTCATAGACCGCGCCATTAATTCACTCCGGAAACTTTGAGATTTTCAAAAAACTTGGTGACATACTATGAACTGAAGCTAAAGCTCCAAAATTATGCCGTTCTCAAACATCTTCTGTTATGGACCCCTCTAACATCCAGACCATGAGTTATAGACCGCGCCACTAATTCACTCTTGAAGCTTTGAGATTCTCGGAAAACTTGGGGACATAGTATGACTTGAAGCTAAGGCTCCAAAATTATGCCATTCTCAAACATCTTCTGTTTTGGACCCCTCTAACATCCAGACTCTGTTGTATTTTAGGAATGTTTCGATGATGGCCTTGCTTGGATTTACTCCTTTGAGGGAAATTAATTTTTCCACATTCTCTAGTATATCTACCAAGAAAAAGAAAAAGATATCAATTCGTTAGTATTAGCCCTAGAAGTGTCTATCATCAGCCTAAGGCTAATCTCTCCTTCTTTAACCCCAAAGGTACTGGTTTGACTTGAATCATCAGGAGTTTGCATTTCTTGTAACTCAATTATTTTCGTTTCACTAAAGCCTAGCGATGGCCTCGTGCAATCGGTACTTGAATTCGATGGTACAGGTCTAGAGCCATGCACTCTAAAGGCATGTTTAGGTTCATGCTCCCTTAACTCGTGAGGCAATTGTAAGCAGAGACTCCAGGCTCAATGAGTTGCTCTTTGATAATCATCTGCATATCCTTCTTATCCTCCATGTTCATCTAGACATGGTTGTATCAAACATACTCATATTTGCATCCGTCTTTGACTTTAAGGGTTGCTTCGATCTTGTTCTTATCCCATCAGACCAAAGGATATTCACTGAAGTTCCTCTGATTAAGCTATTGACATTTTTGAGAGAAAGTCTGCTTTCTTCACTTATGTCTAGTGACTTTATCTCCTGCAATGCTTTCTTGAGGTTCTTAGTTTCTTCTTCAAATTCTTTGTAGAAATTATCGCTATCGATGAGCCCTTGTTGCCTGCAAGACAAAAGAGCTTTACCAAATTTTCTCTTATCCTATATTTTTGGATGGATTAATTTGGCATCAAAATCACCACGCTTGCTGTGAAAATTTATAGGCATTATTCTATTAAATGTCTTTTCTCTTCACAAAACATGTATCTCACTACCACAGTTAGTATTAAAAATTAACAGATTCCTCTTATTTTCTTGCATGTATCTTGCAAACATTTGAATAAAATTGTTACCAAGTAAGATATCAACACCTGTATCATGAATGTAAATAGGAGGTGTTTTTACCTGAAACTAGAGTGTTCTGAATGCTCCTCCAATCATGATTTTGGCTTCTCAAATTCCCTTATTAAGTATTAGGGTTTTATGCAAAAAAATCTCTTCCTATAATAACGGGTAAAGTTTCCCTTGATTCTTTAGGGAAAACTCCAGGTTTTGCCGTGCAAATCCCTTATCTTGAGTCAATATAAGCTTTTCTTCCCCATAGTTTATGATATTCGAGGAAACTTAACCCCAAAGTCATACATCCATTTTCTTTTCCTGCAACTAGAATTTCATGACATGCTATTTCTAGCATGTCTTAATACCTACCAATAATAGGTTGTTGCAAATGACATAAGTCATCACAAGGAAAATAGTTTTCTTTCTTAGTGATGTCAAATATAACTTGTATTTCTTTCCATCCTTCAGGGGTATCTAAGTTTTATGTTATATACTCTAATCTCTTGAGGAGTTAAAGCTCTTAACAACTCTTTTTCCTTTCCTCTATAGCCTATAATCCTATCTTCCGAAAAGGACATCCTGCTACTAAACTCAGTTCTAGAGCTAAGTGTGCGGTTCAAAATTGGGTGATCTTTTATAACGATATCGACACCACTTATTCTAGGTTTCCTAATTGGACCTGGTGTCATTATCTTAGCAAATTCCTTGAAATTTTGGGAATCTCAATGTACTCTTTCCTAATAAACATATTAGAATGATGTGTGTTGGAAAGGGCATAAGTTATTCTATAAGTTAGAATATGGTCTATTACCTTCTTTCATTAGATCTTTTCTTTTAAAATCCTGATGAAGGTTAAGACTCTCCTAAAATCTTGGTCTGCTAGGTTGTATCCAATCCTAGGATGAATGTCAAATATTAATTTCTCTGCATATAGATTACCTATCATTGTCCTAAGACAACCATTTCTTAAGTTATTGATCTTTCTATCCATTATTGATAAATGTATTTCAGAATCAATTCCTTCCTTAAAAGTTACTTTTATTACTACTGCAATAGTTCCTATGTGGATCCATTTGATAGTAACAACTACTTCTTCTCTAAGATTACTTAATTCTTTAAGAATTTCTTCTATTGGAATAAGCCGCATTTCCATCACATTACGCATAAGTCTTATGGAAATAGCAAACTTACCTGAACTTACTTTGTAGATTATGTGATGTTTCCTCTGGTTCAGTCCTATCTGGTTGAGGACTTTCCCAATCAACCCAATTTTAAAACCATTGTATGGGCTGAGGTTGGAATCTTGGCACATGATTTTTTTTTATGGTTTTGTATGACATCATCATTTTGTAAAAGAATCCTAACAGGCTTTCAGATGTCTGAAGCCTATCCTCTTCATGGAAGTTACTCTGACTTAGTTGAAGATCCTTCAGAATAAGTTTCTATCTCTTCTTCATAGACGTTTTTGTTTGAAGGAAGATCATCGAATTGGTAAATGGGTACCAAATCTCCATAGTAGATTGCATCTAGAATGTCATTCGTGGCTTCAACTTTTTTTTTAATTCATCACGTATCTGCAGGCAGTTTGGAGATAGATATCTTCTTGCTTTCCAAGTCCAGCAATTATAGTCTTTAAAACTTTCATTGGCTCAAGTAGGGGCTCCTTTGAACAGAACATATACATGGATCAGCTTGAGGGATTTGTAGCAATCAAAAGTGAGATGGACTCCATTGTTTCTAACGGAACATAGGTGCTAGTCGATCTCCCTCTGGGGTGTACTACTATTGGGTGTAAGTGGATCTTTAAGAAAAAACAGAAACCTAATGGATTTGTCGATAAGTTTAAAGCCAGATTGGTGGCCAAAGGTTTTAAACAAAAGGAGGGAATAGACTATTTCAATACCTATTCTCTAGTAGCTCGGTTGACTATAATTCGGGTGCTTATACCGCTAGCTTCGGTGTATAACCTCCCGATTCACCAGATGAATGTGAAAACAAACTTATTGTATAATGAACTCGATGAGGAAATATACATGAATTAGCTTGAGGGATTTGTAGCTCATGGTAGCGAGCCCAAAGTTTGTAAACTTGTTAAGTCTCTCTATGAACTTAAACAACCCAAACAGTGGCATGAAAAGTTTGATCAAACTATTATTGCATTTGGCTTCACCATAAATGAGAATGATAAGTGTATATACTGTAAGTTAAAGGAAATAAAATAATTAGGATAAATTATATTTTACCATCCGAACTATGCCCGTTTTTACACTTTGGCATCTAAACTTTTTTTTGTATCAACTTGCCATCTCAACTTTGCAAAATTTGCACTTTACCATATATGATCGTCTTGTTGGTATTTTTTTATCGAAAAAACATCACATGCTGCGCATATGTGAAAAATATCACATCAAATGACCTTTAAATATCACATGTGCATTGCATATGATTTTTTTTAATAAAAGACTTGGTGAAAAATAGTTATAAATGGTAAAGTGTAAAATTTCGTAAAGTTCAGTTGGTAAATTGACACAAAAAAAAGTTTAGATGCCAAAGTGTAAAAACGGTCATAGTTCGAATGGCAAAATATAATTTACCCAACTAATTATTTTATGCTTGTATGTAGATGATATTCTATTTATAGGATCATGTATATACATTATTACCAAATCAAGTCATTTTTAAAGATACGTTTGAAATTATGGATATAGGTGAGGCTGATGTAATTTTTGGCATCAAGTTAATTCGTTCAACTGCTGGGATAGGCATTTTTTAATCTCACTATGTTGAGAAGATCATTTAGAAATTTGGTTATCAAAACAGTAGAATTGCAAAGACTCCTTATGATTCTTCTATAGCTTTATTTAAAAATGAAAGTGGTGTTTCAGTTGCACAACTAAGATATTCCCAAGTTATTAGGAGCTTACAGTATCTAGCAAATGGCACGAGACCAGATATATCCTTTTCTGTCTCTAAGTTGGCTAGATATAGTAGTTGTCCTGACAAAACCCATTGGGGTGCTTTGGATAGGGTACTAAGGTACATGAAGGGCACGGTGTCACTGACCATACATTATGGAAGATTCCCTACTGTTCTTGAGGGATATAATGATGCTAACTGGATAGCCAAAAACTCTAGGAGTAATGGGTGTTGAGGATATATCTTTACCTTAGAGGGGGCACAGTCTCCTGGAAGTCTGCAATACAGATTTTGATAGCCCGATCTACTTTTAAAGTCGAGTTATGTGCATTCGATACGACTGGTACCGAAGCAGAATGGCTATTTGGGTTGTTATCACAACTTCCCATTGTAAGCCAACCTCTTTTGCTTATTGTTGTATATTGTGATAGCCAAACCACAATTGCAAAGGTGAGGAGTTGTAAATACAACCAAAAGACCAAACGACACATCCAAGTTAGACTAAAGTCTATAAGGGCATCAGTGTCAGACAAAGTAATTGGCATTTGATGAAATGACTAGATCTGTCACAAGTAAATAAATCCAGATTGAGAATGAGACTGAAAACTCATCAGTGATATAACTATGATGACAACCCAATCTTCTAAGTGGAGATCCCACAAAGAAGGTACAATTTGGTATTAATAAGTCGTAGGGTGTGTTAGAGCACCAAATAGACTGATACTTTATATTTTGAGTCTATCCCCTGTAATTTTAAAAGGTGCTAGTTTTGCAAGTATAGTAAGAGTCTAACTCTAAATGAGGTCAAATCTTTTAGATGAGATGCTAGCTGTGCATCCCTAGAGACAGCCAACTAAGTGAATGTAGTTGTCTGACCGCAACTAAGACATTGGGTTATTCCTAAAAGCATTCATGAATAGGATTAGGACAGATGGACCAAGTGTCAACCCTAAATATCAACACAAAACCGGTGGCTTGTTGTTATTGACAAACGTTGTCATACTCACAGGCTCAAATTCAAGGCATAGTTCCATTTGACCTGGTGATAGCTGATGTTAGATAACTTAGGTAGTGGTTCAAACTGGGAATGTACCATTGTTGAAAGCAAGTCACGGGAACATGAGTTCAAATTTATGAATCTATGGGGGATTTTTGTAATTTTAATAAATTACATGAAATACATATATTAAGTTGAGAAAATGAGAAGCAGAAGAAAAGAAATATTGTAGCAAAACATTTGAATTTTTAACAGTTGTGTAATTATGTGTTCAAATCAATTTTTTTTTTAAATTCTGATTTTTCCTAAACTTTCAATTTCAAATTTTCACCTGAAATTGAAAAGTGCCAAATCAATTTCCACTTAACTGTTGGTGGATGTTTCAATTGAAAATCTAATGCCATAATTGCTATTGTTAAATTGTTGCATTAAAGCTGGGTTTCGCTATGCCTATAGAAGGATTGTCGTCTCTCATTTGGAAAATACACACAACTACAACTTCTCTCTCTCGTGTTCCCCCCCCCTCTCTCGGCCCCTCTCTCGGCCCCTCTCAAAATTATAGAAATTTGAGCTTAAGTTTTAGTTATCTAGCTTCTGAGTGTTTGTTCGAAGTATTTTTCGGTTAGTGCTAAAATCGAGAACTGCGACTGTCTTATCCTGGAGAAATTACGTTGTACCCTATGTACTACTGATATGAGACGTATATTTTCTTCAAGAGAAGCAATGAATTCTGCGATTCGGTTAAATTTACTATTACCATTAGATTGAAAATTATTACGATACAATTCTCGTTGTAAATTTACTATTTAATTTATTTGTCGTAAATTGCATTTCTAACTGTTATATATTATTTGTTCCAACGTGACTTTGATTGCTTGTGTTTTCTAAATTCGATTATTACATTTCAAGACGTTGTTTCATTGCATGAAACTAAAAATTTTCCAACAAATAGTGCTAGAGTCCTAATACCTCTCTTCAAACTCTACAGCTAAGCAGATGCCATAATTTGGTCTCTTTTCCAATAGACTTTCGGAGTCTGCCCTCATGTCTGCGCATCTTGAGTATTCCCGAATGCCCCAAATTGAGGAGTTTGCCAAATGGTGGTATCAATTGTGTTTCCGGCTTAGAATATTTGTCCATTGGTCCGTTATAAAAGGAAGTTGGTTTGGCTTCATTCAATGAGATTTTCCAAGGCATCCAACAATTACACTCATTGGTGGATTTAAAATTAAATGAATGGAAAAAACACAGAAATGGTTCACCAGCATCCCAAGGGACCATAGAATTTTACAATCAGTTGATTCAAAAGTTTACTTTTCATTTCTCTAGCAAAAGAAAAGCAGGAAAATCAAATACCTATTTATTCACAATTCGGCAGAGATATGATGAATCCTTAAAGAGCTTTATAGGAAGATTCAGTAATGAATGAATATTAATTTATTTTTCTTATGGTATTAGTTTTTCAAATTTATATGGTCATTTTTTAATTTGGTAAAGAATGAATATATTTGTTAGTGTTAATGGTATATATTTTTAATTTTTAGTTTTTGGATATTTATTCTTTTGTATATTTTTATACACCAGTATTTTTATACATATTATAGTTTCATCCCTTAAATTTTTTACTGTTTAATTTTGTTTTTTTTTTTCTGTTTCATTCTTTTACATATATATTATATATATATATATATATTTCTATAAGATGTAACTGATTTATTTAGTGTCACTAGATACGTATTTCATTTAAGATTTATTTGTATGATTGTACTTAATATTCACCACTTTTAATTACTTTATACACCATATTTTTCTATATATTATAGTTTTATTTTATAGTTTAATGTTATTGTTTTTTCTTCCAGATTTTATTTTATTTTTACTTTTGTTTTGGTTTTGATTTTCCTACAAAAAAGAATATATTTAGGTAGTGTTAATAGGCACATATTTCGTTTAATATTTAACCCTTTTGTATCTTTTTATACACCAAGTACTTTTGTGTACTATAATTTCATTCATTAAATTTTTATTTTATAGTTTAATTTCATCATTCTCTTTCAGAATCTTTTTTTTTTTTTTTGTCTACTAATAAGATTTTACAAGATGAAAAGAATCACTAAATTTTAATTATAGTGATTAGTTTCTCGAACTATCTAAATATGATTCTACTATATTTATGATTATATGCTTTGTAAATCTTTACATTCATATATAAATATATGTATTTTCATGTTTGTTTAATTTGAACTCTTTTTCTGAAAAAGACCATATATGATTGTTTGAATTTTATTTTCTTCTTATGTATATTCTATTTCAATTGAAACTTTTGTACATATATGTTAGATTAATAAATACAAAGATTAATTCAATTCCTTAATATATCATAAATTTTATTTTCAACTTTTATTTTATGGTTTTATATTAAAGCTTAAAAGTATAATATTGTATTTTGTTTTTGTATCCTTGATTTATTTAATTTTCGAGATTAAAATGACATGATAATAAAATAATTTTATGTAATATTATGTATATACATATATATTTATTTCTAGAAATTAACATAATATTTCATAATTTTTATTATTACTTCTCTTATCACCAATTCCTAATAACGCATTAAAAGTAAGTATACATTGTTGGTTTATATTTTATTTTTCTTGATAAGTAAGATCATTTTAGTGTATGTACTTAATATTTCCTATGGAAGATAAATTATATAATACAAATAATATACGTAAGTAATTTTTTATATTTTTATACAAGGTTTGATATATATAAAATGTGATTTTATATACTTAATAGAATGTCATAATTATTTAAAAGTAATCATCATACAAATATAAACTTTGGTAAGTATAAATATGTTGTATGTGCGGAAAATATCAGTTCAGTAAAAATTCAAAACTACTATGCTTTTACAACACAATATATTATTAAAAAAGTATTTAATTTAAAATATATAATTATAGATATAATCGTGCATAGCGCGGGTTCTCCGCTAGTAATTGTATATTCTGAAATGTTGGAGAGTAGTAAGATGCTGAAGGTATCTTAATGAATTTATACGAGCAAACTGACTTTACCAATGCAAAATTATTTTTGACTACTTTGACAGAAAAAACACAGAAATGGTTCACCAGAATCCCAAGTGGGACCATAGAATCTTACAGTCAGTTGATTCAAAAGTTTACTTTTCATTTCTCTAGCAAAAGAAAAGCAGAAAGATCAAATACCTATTTATTCACAATTCGGCAGAGATATGATGAATCTTTAAAGAGCTTTATAGGAAGATTCAGTAATGAAACTTTGGAAGTGTAGAACTTAAGAATAAACATGATGGTAACTATCTTAACACATGGCCTAAAAAAGGGACCCTTTGCTTCAGCTTTAGCCAGGGCTCCTTCAGAAAATGTAGAACAGTTGGCCTAAAAATACATAGATGAGGAAGAAAGGAATGCAATGAAGGATGGTGAGTGGTCAAACCCCTAGGGACCAAGATAGAGGTTGGGAAAGAAGAGGAGATAGGCAGATAGATCTGACAAAGATCGGGAAGCGCCCTATCAACCTGGGAGAATTAATTGAAAAATGTAAAAAAAAAAAAAATAATAATTACAATAATGGGGTGAAATGACAAACTTAAGAAAAATAGGTAGCACCACAGTCACTCAGTGCGGTGCTGCAAATTTTTTTAAAAAAAATAATATAAAAACCATGGTCCAACTTTTTTTTAGCACTGCAGTAAAAAATCGCGGTACTGCAAAATCTATTAAAAAAAATTAAATTTAATATATAATAATAAATATAATATTTTTATTAATATTGGGTATAAAAAATTAACAATGTAATATTACATCACTATTAATATCGTGTACAAAAAATTGATAATAATCATATTATATGACTTTAGTAAAATAATGATGCTAAGCAAATTTTTTTAAAAATTATTATTATTAAAATATATTTTTATCCTAAAAAATATTTCAATTTAATAATAAATTATAATATTTTTATTAATACCCTATATAAAATTAACAAAAATAATATTGTCTGTTCATTAAATTTTGTGTACAAAAATTAACAAAAAAGTTCCCCCATTAGTCAAAATTCATCGATTTTGTTGATATTAACAAACAAAATAAAAAAAATACCTCCAGTTAACTTATTATTAATTATTATAGGTCAAATAAATATTTTTATGATCGAATTACCCTCATACGTCTTCACGCGTTAATGCATGTTAGGAGGTACCTTCACCATTATAAGGGTAGTTTAATCAACTTTCATTCAATTTTTTTGTTAATATTAGCAAATTTGATAAATTTTTATTAACAGAGAGACTTATTTGTTAGACAGAAGCAAACCTCAGGGGTGTTAGATGTAATTTTTAAAACAAAAGAAATACGTATAATTACATCAAACTTCAGGGAAGGAGAGTGTATCCCTTATAATTATTATTAATTTTTGTACACAATATTAATGAACAGACAATATTACTTTTGTTAATTTTTTATATAGAGTCTAGGATAAAAATACATCCTAATAATAATTATTTTTAAAAAATTTGCTTGGTATCATTATTTTACTAAAGTCATATAATATGATTATTATCAATTTTTTTTACACGATATTAATAATGATATAGTATTACATTGTTAATTTTTTATACACAATATTAATAAAAATATTAAATTTATTTTTTTAATAGATTTTTACAGCACCGCGGTGCTGCAAAAAATATTGGGCCAAAGTTTTGTTATATTATTTTTTTAAAAAAAAAATCCGCAGCACCGCGGTCACTGGACGCGGTGCTGCCTACTTTTTTAAAAATCTTCATTTCACTCCATTGCTTTTAATTATTTTTTTTCTTTACATTTTTAAATTAATTTCCCCTATCAACCTAGGTACCACAAGTATACCCCTCTAAATACTACGATAGCTACAACTATGATGATGGTGGAAAAGCAAATGTATTGCAATGGCAAAAAAAAAAAAAAAAAACAAGAGGAAAGTCAGCAAAGAGGTACTCGAACAAATGCTGCAAGTTTCACAAAGATAAGGGGCCTGACACAAAAGACTGCTATCTATTAACAGATGAAATTGAAAGGTTGGTAAGGTAAGGAAATTTCAAGGAGTATGTGTTAAAAGAGTCTAGGGAAGGGGGAGGAGAAAGGATGAAAGAATGAAGAGAGGGGTTGAGAAGTCGGCCTCATAGTAAGGAAAGACTCGGGAAAGGAAAACAGATCAGAATGGGGCGAGGTCGCTGAGGACTTCGAAGAATTAGAGTCGGAGCTAGACCCCGAACTCATATTAGAATTTGACGACATGGAATTCCATTACAAGGTATGAAGATGAGGTTGTGAGGTGTACCTGGAGACAAGTGTGAGATATCAGTAGGGTCGCACCAAATGAAGCAACTTGAGAGGAAAAGAGGTATACGACAAGTTAAATAGCAACATATTTATAGATGATGAAGAAAAATGCGCAAAAATGGACAGTGGGATGCGACCAAAAAAGGGCGGCTCCAAGGGCACGAATTCAGTGACTGCTCAACTTCTCTTAGTGGGAATTTTTTTTTTAGTCCATTAACTTGGTTGTCGTTCAATTTTGATCTACTAACTATGATAATTATCATATTTTCTACACTATGAAAAATGCTTCAATTAGATCCAATTTAGAGTTTTTGTGTCAATTTTCTGGCAAATTGAACGAAAATTGCTGGTGTGTCCAGAAATTGCTGATGTGCCCTCCCAAGTACTATTCTAGGCACGCTCTAGGTGACCAGCGATCTCGACCTGGATCACTATGGCATTTCGACAATAAAGAATCAAGTCCACATATAAACTTGTAGTATCATTAAAAACTCTAATTCCAGGTTCACACTAAAAACTATTTAATTTAATTAAGAGTTAATTACAGTTACCACCCATGAAATATCCACCCCACAACAATTATCCCCATAAAATATTAAAACCTTAAAAAAAAGAAAAAAAACTCTGACCTTTGCATTTTAAAGTGTGAAAAGTTTATTTTACCCTTACAAAAGTTGTTTCGTGGAAAAGAAAAATAAGAGATTTTTAAAATGTCAAAATCACCATTTGTCTAATTCTAGTTTTACTTGTTCATTGAACTCTTTTTATTGTGATTCTAAAGTACATCTGGCTAATTTTATTTTAGCTAGTTTTACTTGTTTGTCAAATCAAGTTAAAGATAAATTTATACATATAAAATTACCACATTACATAATTAATTCTATATTTTTTTATTCGTTCATCAGTCCTTTTGATTTTATTAATTATATATATATATAATTAACTTGATTTTTATTTATATATATATATATATATATATATATATATGCATGTATAAACTTATTCATCAAACTCTTTTTTATTTTCATACTTCCAAAATACTTGGAGCTCATTCTAGTTTAGTTTCACCTGCTTCTAAAATCAAATTGAAAACAAATTTATACTTACATATATGTACACTTACTTAGACAAATATACAATTAATAGAATTAAAAGGGATGATGAGATAATAAAAAAATATAGAATTAATATATCTTTTTTTTAGAGGTAGAATTAATATATCTTTACAATATATATATATATATATATATATATATATATATATATATGATAAGGATATAAATGTAGTAATTCTATGCATGTGTAAATTTATTTTTAACTTGATTTGACAATTTAGTAAAATTAAAATAAAATGAGTCGCAAGTACTTTAGGAATGCAAAATAAAAAGAGTTCGATGAACAAGTGAAACTAAAAATAGACAAATGGTGATTTTGGTATTTTAAAAATCTCATTTTTTTCACAAATCAATTTTTGTAAATGTAAAATAGAGTCAGGGTTTTTTATTTTTTTTTTTGTTGTTGAAATTTTTAATACTTTAGAAGGTAATTGATATAAGATGAATACTTTAGGGATAATAACTGTATTAACGTTTTAATTAATTGAGTCTAAGAAAATATAAAAATTCTACATTATTCATGATGGAGAATGTCCAATGTGATCATTTGATCGAGAGATTTTGAGTGAAGATTACAAATCTATTACTTAAATATTATCTTTTATAATTTAACTTATTTATAATATGTATTTAATTTTTTAAAAAATATAATTAAAAAATAATATTTTTTAATTCATAATTTATGGTTTTTCTACTTTTAATTTCATTGGTGATCAAGGTTATTCAACACAACAAAAGAAGACAAAGAAAAACTCTTTGATCCTTCTATGCATTTTATTTTGTTTTTTTTAAGTGTCAGGATAATATAGTGTATTTAAATAGAAAATTAAATCTAAATCCTTACAAATGTAAGTCGGAAAATATATATGCAGTGCTTAGTTGTGTCCATTTTTATTTTTTTTATCCATCGTACTTAGTTGTATCCAAAAAGTGTTTTAATACACTGTTTATATTTATATACTACCCTAGCATATCGTCTCTGTGTGCATATAATAAATAATTATTTATGCTTTAAAATATATTATAAATAAAATTAAAATATATAAACCAACACATTATATTTAAAAATAAATAAATAAAATAAAACTAATTTAGAGATATTGTCAACACAATAATTTAGTATGGGTTAAATTTTCATATTAGTATTTGTATAGATAGTATAAATCATATAGATGAGAACAATAATTTGAATATGGGTAGTTGAAATTACATAGGATATTTTTGGTAATTTAAAAAATTGGTGTTGCGATTTAAGTAACCGCCATTTGTGAGTGCAAATGGGGGTTCTTTTTTACTAGCCATTGTGGCACGTCGTTCCTGCGTGCATATAATAAATAATTTTCACACTTTAAAATATATTATATAAGAGTAAAATATATAAACTAATATATTAAATTTAACAAAAGAAAGAAAAGAAAAAAAAATTATTAGTTAAATAAAATTTAAAAACTTGAATAAGTTAGTTATATTATTAGTTTAAGGGCATTTTTTATTTTATAAAAAATTGGTACAACGATGTAAGTAACCGCCGTTTGTGAATAAAAATGGTCTTTCTTTTTTTATATAGTATAGATATAGTATAGATATAGCGCTTAATGTAATTTACTTTTGTAATATTGTAAATGAGCAAAACATCCCTTTACAATAAAAAAAAAATAGTAATTTACTTCTATGTGTAAATTACTTAATTTTAAATCACTTGATATCCTAAATCACAAATTAATTATAAGAAGCGAACGTATAATATATTTTATATAATTAATTTATATCAGATCAAATCTGAACTAAAATTTCCTCCTTCCACGTGTCATGGCTCCACTAATCATGTGTCATTAGGAGAAATATAAATTTAGCTACGATTAATTATTTTGGCTAAAAAAAAATATCATGGCAAGATACAAATTAATCATGGTTCTACTATATGTTGTTGCCATTGCAAGTAAGGTCAAATATCAACTATGGCTAAAACCATAATAAATATTTTGCTTAAGGCTAAAAATCATGATAAATATTAATAAATCGTTGTAAAAATTTAAATATTTACATTTATTTATCTTAATGTGATCAATAATATTAATTTATCATAAATTTCAAATCTTAAATCACTATATAATGATATAGACACATGACCAACCTTATCAACTCTATTAATGGCCAGACAAGATTTTCTGACCAACAAAAGGACAACTCTTATCTAAATCGCATCCAACTAAATACATAGCCTCAACAACGTCTGCACTACTGAGTAATTACACTTTTGCATCAAAAGGAAACCGAGAGAGTAGAAGAGGAAGAATGGCTGAAATTCTGATTGCTGCAGCTCTGCCAGTTTGGAGAAGCTTATTTGATATTGCTTCGGAAGATATCTGTCTCATCTGGGGTCAAGAAGGAGCTAGCAAGCTGAAGGATTCATTTGAAATGATCCAGGCTTTCTTGAACGATGCCTCTAAGCGTCAAGTCGAAGAAGAAGCTGCCAAGCTGTGGCTCAAGAATCTTGAAAACATAGCTTACGAAGCGGACGATTTGTTGGATGCGTTCAACTATCAAATCATTCGTCGTAAGGTGGAGATCAAAAACCAAATGAAGCGAAAGGTATGCTTCTTCTTCTGCTTCTCCAATCCACTGTTGTTTCGTTCGAAATTAGCTCATAAGATCAAGAACCTTAATATGAAATTGAAAAGGGCTAAAGATGAGGCTGACAGCTACCTCATTCGCACAACAGTTGCAAATTCTACTACTTCTGTTCCTCTGGTTACTGAAACTGATTCTGTGACTGTTGATCCAATTGTTATTGGTAGAGAAAAAGATGTTTCTATGATAGTTGATATGCTGCTGAATCCAAATGATGAAGTTGTTTCAGTTGTTCCCATCCTTGGGATGGGAGGACTAGGAAAGACAACCTTCGCTCGATCAATCTTCAATGATCAGCGAACGGTTAAACATTTTCATAAAAGGATTTGGGTCTGTGTATCTCAAAATTTTGATTCCACCACAAATCTTTTCAAGAGAATTCTTGAATCAATAACAAACAATGTTGTTCAAGTTGAAGGAAGAGAAGTCATCCTTCAAAAGTTAAAAAAAGAATTAAAAGGCAAAAGATTTTTACTTGTTCTTGATGATTTGTGGAATGATGAGCAAGAATATTGGGAAAATTTCGGAAGTTCTCTGGTCGGAATCAACTCGGTGAATGGAAATTTCATTATTGTGACCACTCGCAGTTATCATGTGGCATCAATTGTGAACCCGAGGTATCAACATTCTTTGGGTATATTGTCTGATGATGATTGTTGGAACATTATTAAGATGAGAGTTTTTTCTAATGAAGAAGAAGTTTCTGAGCATTTGGAAAACATTGGAAGGGAGATTGCTCGTAAATGTGGAGGCCTTCCACTTGCAGCAAACATGATTGGTGCAACTTTGCGAAGGAAGGATATACACGATTGGACGTCAGTTCTACAAAGTGGATTTTCAGATTCCAATGGAGATACGATTGGTGTGGTTTTGAAGCTCAGCTTCCATCGTCTGCCATGTCCATTACTGAAAAAGTGTTTCGCGTATTGTTCCATTTTCTCTGAGGATGAGAAAATAGAGAAAGAACGACTAATCCAGCTTTGGATGGCTGAAGGATTACTTGTAGAAAAAGATGGACATGATATGGAGAGTTTAGGAAGTACAGTTTATGATATCTTGTTGCAAAATTGTTTCTTTCAGGAGGCGAAAAAAAATAAGTTTGGCATTATCAAGCACTCAAAAATGCATGATTTGGTTCACGATCTGGCATGCTCAATTTCAAAAGCGGAAAGTTTTAATGTGGAAAACCACAAGTCAGACCCCATTCCTCCTCGAGTGAGAAATCTGGCAATAAGATCACTTGATGACCACGAATCATACAAGATGGCATTAAAAGAGAATGCAAGTTATCTACGAGCTTTGTTTTCAAATGACAAATACCTGATGGCGTTTTAGATTGCAAAAATTTGCGTACTCTTGCTCTACAGAAAAATACGGAAGAATTGTCACCTTCAATTGCCAAGTTAATACACTTGAGATTTATAGATGTATCTTTCACGAACATCAGAGCTTTTCCAGAATCAATTTGTCAGCTTTATAATTTGCAGACCTTAAGGGCAATTAAGTGCCCCGAACTGCAAGAGCTTCCAAGCCAATTCCGTAACTTAATTAGCCTGAGACATCTTGTTTCTGACCCGAATACAAATTTCAAAATGCCGGTTGAAATTGGAAAGCTAACTTGTCTACAAACACTAAAATTCTTTAATGTCGGCAATGAGAATGGTCGTCGTATTGAAGAGTTGGGTTATTTGAAGAATTTGAAGGGAGAAGTTGCCATACGCAAACTTGAGCATGTAAATGGTAAAGAAGAAGCTGCTAGAGCATGTCTAACTGAAAAGCCCAATATACATAAATTAAAGCTTGTGTGGAGTGGATCGAGGGAAGACAACAACTTTAATGATGAGCAAGTGTTGGAAGGCCTTGAGCCTCCTCCAAACATAAAAAGCTTAAGTATTGAGGGATTTTCTGGAGATAATTTAGCATCATGGATCATGAATAGGTCTATCAGTGATCAGGTAATTAGGCTGGAGAAATTGATCGAGCTCAAATTGATAGACTGTGAAAGATGCTTAGAAATTCCAACACTGGGTCATTTGCCACTGCTAAAATTCTTAGAGGTGAGAGGACTGGGAAACATAAGGTCAATAGGTTCTCGGTTTTACTATCCACATAATTATGGTGTAAATGAGTTGAGAAGAAGAGGAAACAACCTACTTGCATTTCCAGCACTTGAAAGATTCATCCTAAACAGCATGGCCAATCTGGAAGAGTGGACTGAATTGTCTTCTACCGATTCATATCAAGTTGTTAACGCTTTTCCACGCCTTGAATATTTGTACATTAAAGAGTGTCCCAATATAAGTAGATTTCCAAGTCATGGTTTTCCTTGTCTGAAGGAATTGGAGATTAATGATGTTGAAAGAGGTGGACTGTTATTGGATAGGATACACAACAACAACAACTCTACCTCTCTGACGAGTTTGACACTCGAAAATGTTTTAGATGTCACTTGTCTTCCTAAAAGGCTATTTTATGACAATCAAAGGATTATGGATATGCGCATAGACAACTGCCCTAGCCTAACCCATATTGAATTGTGGGCCCACAATCTCGAGTCTCTTGATACAATTGTTATATCTACTTGCAAGAAACTCAAGTCAATTAGATATTTGACACAAGGAGAAGAAGAGAGTAGTGGTGGTTTCATCAGTTCTCTTCTAGTCTTGTTCGTTGATAATTGCAATGAGGTAACTGAGATTTTGAGTCCAATGGTGTTGGAGTCCTGTACCTCTCTTCAAACTCTATGCGTAAGCCGATGTCATAATCTGGTCTCTTTTCCAATAGACTTTCGGAGTCTGCCCTCAAGTCTGTGCGTCTTGGATATTTCCGAATGCCCCAGATTGAGGAGTTTGCCAAAGGGTGGTATCAGTTGTCTTTCCGGCTTAACAGCTTTATGCATTGGTCCCTCAGAAGAAGTTGGTTTGGCTTCATTCAATGAGATTTTGCAGGGCATCCAACAATTACAGTTGTTGAGATTAGAATTATATGGATGGCCGCAGTTTGAGTCTCTATCAGATGACCTTCAACATCTTACTACTCTTAGACGGTTTAGAATAGACAATTTTGGGATGGAAGCTCTGCCTGAATGGATTGGGAACTTGGCATCTTTGGAATGGTTAGGTCTTTACAGATGTAAGAAGCTAAAGCAGCTGCCCTCCCTCCAATGCCTCACCAATTTAAGATGTTTAAGGATTAAGGAATGTCCGGAGTTAAGTGAGAGATGCAAACCACATGAAAGCGAGTGGCACAAGATTTCACATATCCAAATAATCGATCGAGAAGGTATGATGATAATCACCAGCACCACCATTTTAAAATCATCATCATCATGATATGTATATGTATATGTATATATTCATTTTTCGCTCTTAATTAGGTTGTCATCATATTGCAGGTGAAGTTTGGCTACCCAAATACCAGTAGGTTGGATTTCTCTTATCTGGGAGGTACAAATAACTGCTGCAGAAATCTTATTAGGGAGGTATTTTACTTTTTTTTTTTTTCATAAAGGATAATTTATATATTGGGTTAAGTGCACTTTACTCCTGTCATATGAGAAATGAACAAATAAACTCCTATGAAAAAAAGAATATTACCACCTTGTGTTTCAAAAAATGAAATAAATTACCCCCTATCAATGGTTTAGATAGAGGTCTAATTTGCTTCATTTTTTAAAATAGGGGTAATAATTTGCTATTTTATTTTTAACAATTTTTTTTTTTTGCTCATTTATCATATTACAGTAAGGTAAATTGCACTTTTCCCTTTGTTTATCTGCAATATTATAGGGGAATTCCTTGCATTTTTCCCAATAACAAAATATTATAAAATGCTTCACATTAAATTAAACTGTCGGCAAATAATAGTTATAAGTGACATAATATAGTAAGAAGTGTAACAAGGAAAATAGAGGAGTTGTATTACTTCCGAGTTGGAGTTTGCTCCCATTTTCTAGTGTGCTGCTTTTACTTGATTTTTTTATTTTTTTTGGCCTACTTGAATTTTATTTACTGTTATAGTTGTCGTCAAATTGTGGTCCCATGTCTCTCATATTCCATCAATAGCAAGACATACACGCGTTGAACGTAGACAATGACATTTATTTTATTATATTTTATTTTTAAAAATAGTTATAATAAAAATTATAACTATCTTATAAACTTTGGATTATTTTGAAAAATATAATTAATAATAGTTATTTAAGTACTAATATAGTAATTACTATATGGTTTATAGGAATCTCAATTTCTTAAGATTTTTGGGCTTTTGTTCCCATTAATCAATTCCTGCTAGCATGGAAACAAATTTTCTTCATGTATTTTTGCATTTTAGCGTTTTAGTTTTTATCTTTTTAGAGTAGCAAATAGGTCCTATAATTTATCATAATTTTGGTTCATTAAATTGACCAATGAGAACAAAACCTAAAATTGAAATAAGCACGTGCGAGGCACATGCTTTGTTCTCATTTGTGTTTTATTCTGTTTTATGCTTGAAAATATTTGTTTTACATGACAGTTCATGTAATTAATGTCATTTTTCATCTAATTTATTTTAATATGATAAGTGATCTAACTAATTCTCATTTACATCTTTGTTAGGAAGTTCCTCAATGCATTAATCCTTTCAGTTTTCATGATTTTTTCTAGTCATTTCGCTATATCAAAGGGTATTTTTAATTTAATAGGCGACTTATATTATGAATATAATTATATAGAAAAAGATTAATATTAATAAATAAGTACAATGTGAAAAGTAATTAATATAAATAAATATGAATAATGTGAAAAGTAACTAATGAGAGTAAATAATAAATGTAAAAAGTAATTAATATAGTTAAAAGTAAATTATTTTACATAATTCTCCTTAGGAATAATATTATCGTAAGGTTTATTTATTTGCAGCTTTCCATGAGAACTTTCATTTCCTAACATCTAATCTAAACTACCAATCCATTTTAAAATGGACAGAAAAAGTATTGATGAAGCTCATGCGTATCAAATTCCTCACAATTTCATTCGTGCTGCATATAATTTTAATTCAAGTGATGATGATAAGAAAACTAATGATTGAGTAGTTCTGACATTGAATATTAGAAGTTCATTAGTTGTAATATCAAAAAGTTGATTTGGACACGTTTTGTATTTAACTGATTCAAATGATATTGTTCATGTAATCTTATTTCTTTTAATTATTGCATTTATATAATTTCTTATCAATTCATTATAGTTATCTCATTCTTAGTATTTAATTGATTTTAATTTCTATTGACACAGGTAGTGACTAGAGGATGAGCCGGAGGACGGTGGCGCAAGCACAGGTGAGGTGCATGTTTGCGCCTTTGGGATGAGAATTAGGAGTTAGTTGGAGATCACTCAGCATGAGTTGAGAAGATTCCAAGTTCTAATCCTAACCTATTGAACAGGTGCGTGGTCAGAGTACTTCATCTCACATTCTTCCAAAATGACCGAACTGCCGCAAGTAATAACTTGGTTTGAATGTTAAACTTCTCTGCAAGTCTAGTTTATCTGAGTTGTCGGATTACATTTTGACTTGGTTTGTATTGTTATAGATAGTAAAAGAGATTGTTGGTTCATATTATGACTTAGTTTTGGTGGTTGTTGATTGTGGACTGTGTAATGACATAGTTTTTGTTGTTGGTTGCTATATGACTTAGTTTATGTTATTACTGGTTGTTGTTGGTTGTGGAGTTCGAATATTGATATTATTCGATTGTAATTTGGATGTTATAATAAGCAAGACATTAATTTGGATATAAAAATTCAACAATTTGCTAATAGATAAAGAATCTATTAGAGACAGATTAAAGAGGGAAATTCGTAGGGGAGATGAAATTAGAGAAAGAAGTCACCAATAAAAACTTTGGTCTCTAGAGATGACGTAGCTGATTGATTTATCCACGAAAATAGAGACGAATATATTTAAAAATGATTTGTTATTCTCAACAGAATTAGAGTGGATGCAGGGATTTAAAAATTTCCAATGTAGAGACGAAAAATTTCTATCTCTACAATTTAGCCACAGATCTTCAATTACGTCTACAGAGATGGATTTTTCACTATAATTTTTTAGCAACAAAAATTTAGTTTCATAGATGGATTTTCCCGTTCCTGTTTTCTTGTAGTGATGCCTCCCACTTTGAAAGCACACGTCCTACGATTGATCCAGAACGACAAACATACCATGAAGAAATCCACAAACTCGCATGAAGTTGCAGAAATTCAAAGGGGTTCTCTCATAAAATCGGGTTTTAGATTGGGGATTTGTGGGAAAAGTGTATGTTTTTTTAAGGCTAAGTGTCTTATGGATTTTGTTGGGCAAGTCAACATAAAATCCTAGCTACATGGCAGATGAGATGTTACTTGACGAGGCATTCCAGCCAAACGAATTAATCCAAAAATTTAACGGAGGATCAAAATTGTAATAGCAGGACTAAATCTGCCAAAAAATGACCAAATTTGTGAAGTACATAACTAAAATTGTCAAAAAAAAAAATGACTAAATGTGTAAATCAAGACAGTTACAAGACGAAAAGTGCTAATAACCTAAAGTTACAGGACTAAGAATATAATTTTGCCTAAACTTTTTATGCAAGTAGAGCATATAGTTTTAGTACAAGAAAAATAAATTTGTCGAAAAAATATTTAGGTAATGACATAGTCAAATTTTATTAATTCATCCCGCATTTGAAATTTTTGTACTGAGTATATCATCAATTTTACTTTATTGATATATTTAGTTGATGATTTTGAAATCCTCTGAGTTGTCTCAACCATCAAAAATGGATTTTTTCCCAAGTCTTTCTTTGTCAATATTATATATATCTTGCCTTTATTTTTGTTAAAATTATATGGCCCAAATCCTACAGTTGGCCTAGTCACTAATCTTGGCAGGCTGAGACCACAATCGGGCCTTGATCCACTTCTGACCTAACCTGGCTACCTGACCCAACTCATTACCCGGTTTGTGTTCTCTTATAACCTGACTCTTCACCTCTCTTCTACTCTAAGCAGTCAAACCCTAATCTCTATTTCCCAAGTCTCGCGTCTTCTCTCTCTCGCCTCACTTCTCTTTGCCCAATAATGGCGTCTGGTTTTTCCAGACGCCTTAAACCTCCTCGAACCTTTCTTCCGACCGTTCATGAAATCTCCTCTAGTATTTATATCCTCTTCCTTCCTTCAGGACAGATATACGAAAGTGATAACACTCCTTCTGTCTCCCTCTCTCCCAAAATCTCTCACACTCTCTTATAGCCTTTGTGGCTGTGCCTTTGTGGCTTCGATTAATCTGAGCCTTTGTGGCTGTGGTTGATCTTGCCTTGAGTGATCAGATCTATAAAGTCTTTGTGGCCAATCTGTGTGGTTCGATTAGTGGTCTCTAGCAACCGATTGTGACTGTGGCCTTTGTGGCGTTTTGGGCTTGCTGTTTTCGGATCTGGCTCTGAGCCTTATCTCGCTGAAACCATAACTTTTGGTTTCAGCGCTTATTGGATATATTGCTACTGGTTCTTTCTTAATCTGTGGTTTCCCCCTTTTTTGTATTAATCCCCGAAGTTGTATTCATCTATCCTCTGTTCTGTAATAGTTGATTAGATTTATTTTTGTTTCTCGTTTGTAACTTCTGGGGAATGATACTCAACAGTGGTATCAGAGCCTGGGTTAAGGCTTAGGCTTACGCGCGCATACCGTAATATCCTCTCTATCATCTACCGCTTTCAGTTTATAACTTTTCTGAATATATATTTCTGTCCATTGTCCCAGACCTTACTTGCTGATTTCCTCACCTGGCCGGGTCCCGTGAGACCGTCGGGTATCTGGTTTGGGGGGTCAGTTAAGTTCCCTTTATTTGTTGTGTGTTTTTTCCTGTGATCTGTGAATTTCTAATTTCCTGTCTGCATTATGATAATCTTGCTATTTCTGTGACTCTGTCTCTTGATCTGTGATACTTTAAGTGATACTATTTTTTAAATTTCTAATAGTATTATATCTCTGAAATATTCTATAAATTGTTTTTTAAATGGCTGGTTATAACCTTCAACCTTTTGACGAAAAAATTGATTTTTCTATTTGGCAACAAAAAGTGAAAGGTATTTTGATTCAACAAAAAGTTTTCAAAGCTATGATGGTAAATATGCTGATAATATTTCTTATGACAAAAAACTTGAAAATGATGAATATGCTTACTCCTCTATTATTCTCAACTTATCTGATTCTGTGATTAGAAAAGTAAGAAAACAAGAATCTGCAAAAGAACTTTGGAAAAAACTTGAAGAACTCTATACAGAAACCTCTTTACCTAGTAAGCTGTTTTTGCTTGAAAAATTTTTCAGATATAAACTTGACCTATCTAAAAACATTGATGAAAACATTGATGATTTCACTAAGTTAATTCAAGGCATTAAGCTAACTGGAGATAAAAATATTGATGATTACTCGCGTATTGTTCTTTTAAATGCTATACCCGAAACATATGGAGATGTAAAAGCAGCTATTAAATATGGTAGGATAATGTTAACCTTGAAACTATTGTTAGTGGCCTAAAGAGTAAGGAAATGGACTTAAAGACTAATAAGCCTAGTCAAAATCAAAATGAAGTGAATTTTGTTAGGGGAAGAACAAAAAACAGAAACTCAGACTATAAATATAGGAGACACAGTAAAAGTAGAAGTAGGAGTAGAGGAAGGAGTAACTCAAGGTCTAAATATAGAATGATAAGCACAATAGTGATAGGAACAATGATGAAAAACAAAAGGAGAAAAGATGTTATAATTGTGGTGGTAGAGGACATTTTATTAAAGACTGCAGGAAACCAAAGAAAAATGATTCAAAAGAAACTGCTAATATTGCTGACTCTGATGAAGTTTACATGATCTGTAATGTTAATTCTGTTTCATCTTCTTTAAATATAAATGAACTAGCGGAAAACCCGTGCTATGCACGGTTATATCTATAATTATATATTTTAGATTAAATACTTTTTTAATAATATATTGTGTTTGAAAGAATATATTAGATAAAATAGAATTTTAATTTTTAATCGATAAAGCATAATAGTTTTGAATTTTTACTGAACTTGATATTTTCCGGCACATACAACATATTTATACTTACCAAAGTTTATATTTGTATGATGATTACTTTTAAATAATTATGACATTCTATTAAGTATATAAAATCACATTTTTATATATATCAAACCTTGTATAAAAATATAAACAATTACTTAAATGTATTATTTGTATTATATAATTTATCTTCCAAAGGAAATATTAAGTACATACATTTAAAATGATCTTACTTATCAAGAAAAATAAAATATAAACCAAGAATGTATACTTACTTTTAATGCGTTATTAGGATTGGTGATAAGAGAAGTCATGATAAAAATTATGAAATATTATGTTAATTTCTAGCAATAAATGTATATGTATACACATAATATTACATAAAATTATTTTATTATCATGTCATTTTAATCACGAAAATTAAATAAATCAAGGATACAAAAACAAAATAAAATATTATACATCTTAATTTTAAGATTTAATATAAAACCATAAAATAAAAGTTGAAAATAAAATTTATGATATATTAAGGAATTGAATTAATCTTCGTATTTATTATTAATCTAACATTTATGTACAAAAGTTTCAATTGAAATAGAATATACATAAGAAGAAAATAAAATTCAAACAATCATACGTGTCCTTTTTCAGAAAAAAGAGTTCAAATTAAACAAACATGAAAATACATATATTTATATATGAATGTAAAGATTTACAAAGCATATAATCATAAATATAGTAGAATGATAGTTCGAGAAACTAATTACAATAAAATTAAAATATACTAATTCTTTTCATCTTGAAAATCTTATTAGTAGACAAAAAAAAAAGAAAAAGAAAAAAAAATCTAAAAGAGAATGGCAAAATTAAACTATAAAATAAAAGTTTAATGAATGAAATTATAGTATATACTTGGTGTATAAAAAGATACAAAAGGGTTAATATTAAACGAAATATGTGCCTATTAACACTATCTAAATATATTCCTTTTTGTAGGAAAATCAAAGCCAAAACAAAAATAAAAAAAAAATCTGGAAGAAAAAACAATAACATTAAACTATAAAATAAAACTATAATATATAGAAAACTATAGTGTATAAAGTAATTAAAAGTGGTGAATATTTGAATACAAATAAAAATTAAATAGCAAATTAAGTACAATCATACAAATAAATATTAAATGAAATATGTATCTATTAACACTAATAAATCTGTTACATCTTATAGAAATGAAACAGAAAAAAATGAAAACAAAATTAAACAGTAAAAAATTTAAGGGATGAAACTATAATATGTATAAAAATACTGGTGTATAAAAATATATAAAAGAATAAATCCAAAAACTAAAAAATTTAGGATTATATTTTGTTTTTTTCATTATTAAAAAAATCTTTTATTGGTTAAAAATCTTATCAACTTTAAATTAATTAAAAAAAATTCTATATTTATCTAGATAAATTCAGTTGTAGCTATGATGAAATTAAAAATCAAACTGAAGAAAAAAAAAATATACATCTATATATATACAATATAATTAAAAGAACTGCAGGATAAGAAAATAATTAATAAGTGACAATTTATATATATAGAAAATAACAAATATATAGGAATAACAAATTAACAAAAATAAAAAATTTAGAGGAAAAATCTTTAATCATGGAATAAACAAAAGATATAATTTGGATAAATATAAAATAAAATACTTAAATGTATTTAAGATTAATGGAATTATAACCAATAAATTCTTTTATTAGATAAAAAATGCAAAACTATCAAAACTTTAAAATTCGGAAAGAAAGTTATAACCAAAGATATTATATTTAGTAATATATATAATATATTATATATATATATATATATATATATATATATATATATATGTGCATGTATCCTAATTTTTAAAATGAGATTTTAGATAAATATAAAGAAAATTTTCATATTAATTAAAAAGTAAATATTATCCTAAAATGTGGATTTATTTAAGATAAATAAAAATTAACTTAGTACCTAAATCTTGAAGATAAGATGTTGGATAGATGAATTTATTTAGATAAATACAAAATTAATTTTTAATATATTTAAATTAAACAAAATCTCTAACCAATGAGATTTTTTCTTGTGAATAAAAAAATTCAAAATCACCAGAAATTAGTATTTGGTCAAAATTAGATCAAATTTGGTCAACCAACGTTCTGCTATATATATAGATGGTTGGTTGATTCTGGATGTACTTATCATATGACTCCTTTCAGAGAAATTTTGACAAATTACAAATTTGAAAAACTTGGTTCTGTTTCTATGGCAAATGAAAAAGTATGTGATGTCCATGGTTGTGGTGATGTGTGTCTGATCTTTGACAATGATTTTAAATTAACACTACAAAATGTTAGACATGTCCCTGATTTAGCTCATAACCTGATTTCTTGTTCTGCCCTCGAGGAAGAGGGGCTTGAAGGAAAATGGGGAAGGGTGTTATGAAAATTATGAAGGGATCTCTTACTGTGTTTAAAGCTGAAAGAAAACGAAACTTATATGTTTGTTCTGTGAAGTATGAGTGTCATACTGCATCTGTTTCAAAAACTAATACATCTGATTTATGGCATAAACGGCTTGGTCACATCAGCATGAAAGGTCTTGAGTTCTTGCATAAAAATGGGATTCTAAAAGAAAAACCTGATGATTTTGATTTCTGTGATCACTGTGTGTTAGGAAAACAACACAAAGTGCATTTTCCTTCATCACCCTCCCCAAAACCCACTACTTCTGTTTGCATTTTAGATTATGTGCATGCTGATGTTTGGGGACCTGCCAATATTGAAACCCATGGTGGAAATAGATATTTTCTGTCTATTATTGATAATTTTTCCAGAAAAGTCTTTGTTTTTTTAATGAAACATAAATCACAAGTATTTGAAAAATTTAGAAATTGGAAAACTTTGGTTCAAAATCAAACTGGCCAGAAACTTAAAGCTTTAAGAACTGACAATGGGTTGGAATTTTGCAACCAAAATTTTTCTGATCTATGAAAAGAGTTGGAATCAAAAAACATAAGACTACTCCCTACACTCCCCAACAAAATGGTGTTGCTGAATGAATGAACATAACTCTTCTAAATAAAGTAAGATGCTTATTGATTAGTTCTGGCTTGCATAAAATTGTTTGGGGGGAAGCCTTATTAACTGCTGCTTCTCTGATTAATAGATCCCCTTCTGTGCATTTGTCTGGAAAAATTCCTGAATGTATTTGGACAAATTCTGATGTAAATCTTTCTTCTCTACGCATTTTTGGATGCTCTGCTTTTGCTTTAACCCATGGTGATAAACTTGATCCCCGATCCCAAAAATGTGTTTTTATTGGTTATCCTGATGGAGTAAAAGGCTATAGGCTCTGGCTCAGAAGCCAACCAGGTTTTAAAGTTTTAATAAGTAGGGATGTTATTTTTAATAAACCTGAATTTCCATGCTTATCTAAATCCCCTAGGAAAATTGAGAATATAACATAGGAAGCACCTTTAATTAGGTGGAGGAACCAATAGAGGATAACCAACAGGGGGAAGAAAATAGAAAGAAACAGAAACAGAAAATGAAAATTTAGAAACTGATAATAATATATGAATCAGTACCTTCTGGCTAGGGACAGAGAACGTAGAGAACCTAAGATCCCTGCTAAGCTTAGAGATTTTCACCTAGCTCTAAATACTAAAAGTTTTGAAGAACCAACTACCTATGATGAAGCTCTAAAAACTCCTGAATCAAAAATTTGTTATTAGCTATGGAGGAAGAAATGAAGTCCTTGCATGATAATAAAACCTGGATACTTGTCCCTAAACTAAAACATGTTTCTATTGTTGATTGCAAATGGATTTTCAAACTTAAACAAGAAAACAATTCTCCTCGTTTTAAAGCAAGGTTGGTAGCTAAAGGCTTTATCCATAAAGAAGGTGTTGATTATACTGAAACTTTCTCTTCTGTTGTGAAATATACTACTGTACGTATTATTCTTGCTTTAGTTGCACATTTTGATTGGGAACTAAAACAAATGGATGTTAAAACAGCTTTTCTACATGGAGACCTACATGAACAAATCTACATGAACCAACCTTGTGGTTTTGTTGATAAGAAAACCCAGATCATGTGTGTTTGCTGAAAAAATTTCTTTATGGCTTGAAACAATCTCCTAGACAATGGAATAAGAAATTTGATTCTTTCATGCATTCTTTAAGTTTCTCAAAAAGCTCTTATGATCCCTGTCTGTATTTTAAATATGACAATGGCATACCCATTTTTCTTGTTCTCTATGTGGATGACATGTTAATAGCCAGTCCCAGTGTAACTCTGATTGCTGATTTACAAAACAGTTTATGTAAAAACTTTGAAATGAAAAACCTTGGGAATGCCAAGAAAATTTTAGGCATGACTATTGATAGAGATAGAAAAAAATTACTATTTTTCTAAACCAAAAATCTTATGTAAAACCTGTGCTTGAAAATTTTTCCATGACAAACTCAAAATCTGCTTCTGTGCCCTTGGCTGCTCATTTTCAACTATGCAAATATCAGTCCCCAAAAACAGATTCCGAAAAAGAAAAAAATGGAAAAAATCCCCTACTCGAATGCCATTGGATCTGTCATGTATCTTATGGTTAGTACCAGACCCGATATTGCTTATGCTGTAAGTTGTTTAAGTAGATTTATGTCTAATCCAGGAACCACTAATTGGGAGGCTCTTAAATGGCTCTTACGATATTTAAATGGTTCAAACAATTCTGGAATTAAATTCTCCAAATGTTCTGAAGGTGTTAAACTAATGGGATATGTAGATTCTAACTATGCAAATGATAGAGACAGTAGAAGGTCTACTACTCCCTATGTGTTTACTTTATGTGGTGCCTGCATTAGCTGGAAATCTCAACTACAGAATATTGTTGCTCTATCTACTATTGAGGCTGAGTATATTGCTATAACTAAAGCTTTTAAAGAAGCACTTTGGCTCAAAGGATTATTAAAAGAAATTGGTTTTCTAAAACAAAAGGTTACTATTTTTTCTGATAGTCAATTTGGAATTCAGTTGTGTAAAAACCTAGTTTTTCATGACAGGACCAAGCATATTGATGTTAGATATCATTTTATAAGAGATATTGTCGGAAATGGAACTGTTAATCTTGAGAAAATTAGATCAGAAGAAAACACAGCTGATATGGGTACCAAGTATCTTCTTGTCGATAAATTCAATAACTGTCTTAACGTTCTTAACCTTAGTTAATTTTTTCTTTTGCATATACCTTTCATGTTTCCTCTTTTGCAGGTTTCTCTCTTGGGCCCCGGCGTTAATAGGCTGTGATGATCACCTAGATCCACCACCTTTGGATTTGGTCCAAGGTGGAGATTGTTAAAATTATATGGCCCAAATCCTACAGTTGACCTAGTCACTAATCTTGGCAGGCTGAGACCACAATCGGGCCTTGATCCACTTCTGACCTAACCTGGCTACCCAACCCAACTCATTATCCGATTTGTGTTCTCTTATAACCTGACTCTTCACCTCTCTTCTACTCTAAAAGCAGTCAAACCCTAATCTCTATTTCCCAAGTCTCGTGTCTTTTCTCTCTCGCCTCACTTCTCTTCGCCCAACAAAACCAGACGCCTTAAACCTCCTCGAACCTTTCTTCCAACTGTTCATGAAATCTCCTCTAGTATTTATATCCTCTTCCTTCCTTCAGGACAGATATAAGAAAGTGATAACATCCTCTCCCAAAATCTCTCACACTCTCTTATAGCCTTTGTGGCAGTGCTTTTGTGGCTTTGATTAATCTGAGCCTTTGTGACTGTGGTTGATCTTGCCTTGAGTGATCAGATCTATAAAGTCTTTGTGGCCAATCTGTGTGGTTCGATTAGTGGTCTCTAGCAGCCGATTGTGATTGTGGCCTTTGTGGCATTTTGGGCTTGCTGTTTTCGGATCTGGCTCTGAGCCTTATCTCGCTGAAACCTTAACTTTTGGTTTCAGTGCTTATTGGATATATTGCTACTGGTTCTTTCTTAATCTGTGGTTTCCCCCTTTTTTGTATTAATCCCCGAAGTTGTATTCATCTATCCTCTGTTCTGTAATAGTTGATTAGATTTAATTTTGTTTCTCGTGTGTAACTTCTGGGGATCGATACTCAACAATTTTTATCCAACTTTTTGAATTATTTGAGATTATCATTCTTCGTATTTACTTTATACTTCACAAGTGTTATGAGTGTACAAATTGAAATATTTATGAGTTTTTCTTTAGGGACGTAAGTCCTTTATCATGAGAATGAAGATTGCAAGTTTAAGGCTACTTTTATTTTCTAATTACATGTTATTATTATTTTTTTATTTTTCATTGTTCTTAATTACTTAATGAATATAAGAAAATTAAATTCATTGTGTTTTATTAGGAATAGAGGCATGAGGATTTTAAGCTTTTGGAATGAAAAAAAATTAATTTACAAATAATTTATTTCAAATTAATGGTGGAGTCAAATAAAGAAGAAAAAAATATATCTCTATGATTAAAAATGTCTAACATTCTTAATCTCCATATATTTATATTACATTCCCCATTTATATTCTACAGATATTATTTGAGAATCATATATTGATTATTACTTTATTTTTTTTAGGTTTTTCATTAATTAGTTGACAATTACCGAGAGCTTTTCTCCTTCAATAAAAAAGTAATACTTTATTTATTCATAAGAGTAAAATAAAGAATGTCTCAAACATGTTTATGTTTACGTATCGAGAAATAACAAGTAAATTACATGATATAAAATTTATACATACAGTACAAATATATTACACTCAAATAAAAATTATGCACGTAGGGACTACGTGCCACCATTGCTAGTATTAAAAAATTTAAATAATTTAATATTATACTAAAATAATTTTAGTATATCCTTATTAATTAGTAAAAACATTCATCAAACAAGAAGAAAAAAATTGATAAAGATAAATTCATCCGACGATATTGTGCATTTATTTTAAATTATTCAGGTTAAATACAATAACAATTACTATCAACGATCGACGACGTAGTAGTTAGTCCAGCGATTTTGTTATCTTTTTCTCAAAAATTATGTATCGGTATTATCAGCAGGAGGAAAAAAATAATTGGAGGAAAATTATATATGGATAATAGAATAAATAAAAATAATGTGTAATTTTTTGTCTTTTGGGCCTTATACTTTCAATTTCCACCTAATTTTGACCGGAACGACAGATACTAAATTGAAAATCCATTTTTCTTAGACATCCAATGTAAACTAAATATCAGACTTTTTCTTATCCATCCATTTTTACATCTATTTTTCTTATATATTTAGTTTTCACCCAGACCAAACAAAACATTAGACCTCATATACTTTGTGTGATGGGATAAAGTGGTATAAATTAGTGAATGATAAAATTTGGGATATATAGTGATAGGACTATATAATATTTTGTTTACTTTATCAGATGAAGTATTGAATTAATGTGTGTTAATTTTATCTTAAATTTACTAACGTGCCATTAATTTGAAAAAATATAATGAAATATCAACTTAGCTCTTAACAAGACAAAATGGTCATTGGAAAAAAAATACTTTTATAATTTTCTTTTTCAATTAGCAATTTTAAATTTTAATTATTATTTTTTTAATTAAATTTTCAAAACACCCAAAGTAAAAAAAAAAATTAAGGGTAAATTAGGCCTTCAAAAAAAATATTTTGGGCCTGTGGGTTTTGTGGGATAGTTAATCCCACCTCATTCGACTCATTTGGTGGGATTACTATCAAACATTTATCCTTCTTAAAATTGGGTTTTAGTCTTGTTATTTTGGGTTGACATTTTGAAAAGTAAACAAGCTATTAAATTAGATTCGGTGAGCATCTAACCAAACCAACTAATTAATCATGGCCTTAGAATTTATTTCTTGTTCACAATTAATATTTACGGCAATATCGCGAAAAATCAGGTCGGCTCAGGACATTGCATATCAAGTTGCTCAATTCATTTTAAACATGAATAGCAGCTAGATAAAAACCAGTTATTATGATCAAGCCCAATGGTTGGGGGTGTTAATGGTTAGGGTAAGACTCTATTCAGGTTTGTAGACTAATTTAAAGACTCATGCCCAAATCCAATAAATATTATTTGATCCAGACCCAGACCACATCCAAATTCATTAAAAAAGTATAGATTGGATTTGGGTTGGGTCTATATACGCAATTTGGACCCAAAAGATATGTTTATTTTGCCCCCACCCCCCGCCCCCAGTTCAATTGGATTATTAATTTTGAATTAATTCACATTCATGTGAACAAATTCAAAAAATTTAAGACATCATAACATTATTTATTATGTAATTATTTAACCATATACATTTCTTAGTTAATAAATGATTATATAAATAGTTATGCAAATATATTATCATGCTAGGTATATTTTTCAACATCTTGATAGGAAATAATGATTGCTTGAAGACGTGAAGTGATAAAATTAAATTTTAAAGTTTTATAATATTAAATTCAATTGTTATTGATTTGTAGATTTAATAGTTTTATTAGATTATTTTATAAATGGTATAATAAATGATATAATATTTAAAAACTCTATCAAAAAAGAGTTATTTGTGAATTGATCTCAATAATTCTGAATTTTTTGATAGATTATGAGTAAAAATGAAAAATAAAAAGAACGAAATATAGTTTAGTTTAAAATTTATTTAGTCTTTTTTTAATTACTATGTCTTAAATAAAATGTCAAATATTATCCAACAACATTATGAAGAAAAAAATATAGGGTCTAAGCTCTACCCAAATCTAAAAATCGGATCCAAAACAATGGTATTGGATCTAGAGATCCATTAGGTCTTGAGGGGGTTGAGTAGGGTTTAAGTATTCTTTAATAGAATGGTCTTTTATGAGTATGAATTTTTTTTTTTTTTTGGGTAAACGTAAATTTCATTAATGAAAAAGAATATTGTACAGAGTACAAGGCGTATCAAAAAAATGAATCTAATGTCCTAAAGGCCAAGCAATTTTCCAGATCCTATACAAAGATCTATACTGTAATGAAGGACTAAATTCCTCACTCATAATCCTAAGCCGAATGACTTCGATCACCTGTCTTGCCACTGTTTCAGCTGCTGAACCTGTAGCTTTAAATTTTCAGTTGTTACGCTCTGTCGAAAGATGGTAAACTAGTGCTGCGAGGAGTGCACTGGATGCTTCGTTCAATAGGTGGGCTGATCTCCAGCGTTTACTGGCTCAGTGGATGCCCTGTTGCCAGCCCGAGTGTGGCCAATGGAAGCGGACTTGTCGTTGTATAATTTGTAGGCACCGTCTTGAAAATTGACAGTTAAAGAACAGGTGTTCATGAGTTTCTACATGCTGTCCGTCACAGAGTACACATCCATTGTCCCCACGAGAGATCCAAATTTTATCCATTGTAGAGAGTTTTTCCCATATAGCCAACCAAAGAATGAATACATGTCTAGGAATTTTGTACCTGTTGTGTAGTAGCCTATGCCATGCCACTCGGTTTGTTCGTGGCTGGAACAGCTGTATTGCTGATTGGACAGAAAATTGGCCCGATGTGTTTCTCCAGGTGATGGCGTTCGGTGTGTTCTGATGCACCTGTGGTAGGTGAGCCATAATCTCCAAGATTTCAGTATCAGTCTGAGCTGGCCAGTGCCATTGACCATGCTGCAGTACGCTAGATAGGGGGGAACCGAGTGGCAATCCCGTGATCGTTGGTCCTCGCGGGTAAGAGAAACAAAGCGGTCCTTGTTCATGCCATATGTCTTGCCATAGTTTGAACAAATTCCCCAATCGTACGTGGTAAATCAGTCCGCTTTTCAGAATGGGTCTCAATTTGATCAGTTTTTTCCAGCCCCATGAACCTGTTGATCCATTGAAAGTCCAAAGGCTGTCATTGTGTAACCTGTATCGTAGGATCCAAGCCACCCAGATCGACTTGCTGTCCTGTCGAACAATTTTCCACAGGTGCTTCATCATGAGAGCTTTATTCATAACAAGGATGCTACGGAAACCCAAGCTTCCCTCTTCTTTCGATCTATATACCTGATCCCATGCTACTTTGGCTTGACCTCGTCCGGTTGCTCCTTGCCATAGGAATTTTCTCAGTTTTGCTTCAAGGATTTTGATGATTCCTTTGGGTAGAATAAAGACCGATGCCCAGTAGGAATGCAAGGTGCTGAGGACTGATTGGATCAGCTGTGCACGTCCAACAAATGACAGGTTTAAATAGCTCCAACCTGCTATCCGAGAGTCAAGCTTGTCGATGAGAGGCTTGCAGTCAGCAATCTTGAGTCTGGATGAAATAAGTGGAACTCCCAAATATCTAACCGGTAAGAATCCTTCCTGAAATCCCAACACATCAATCATCTATTGTTTATCCTGTTGTACAGCTATGGACAGAATTATTTGGCTCTTATGAGGGTTGACTTTCAGGCCAGAGAGTGCAGCAAATTCAGAGAGAGTGTCTTTAATCACTTGAATGGAATCAATATCAGCCCAGATTGTCCACAGCTCGTTGATGGTCAGACCCATTCAACCCTCGAACGTTCCAAGCAGCCACCTTGATCATGTTCCAGCCAAATCTGGGTTGCTTATGTTAGGGCCCAAAGAGGTGTGCTCTGTGGCTGGGGTTTTTGCCAGCTCGTGGACTGGACAGTCTGCATCCAGAATGTCAAAAGGATTAAAAAGGACAATGGATTTACCTTTGTTACTGACTGGCCGTGGAGAGGTATCCCCTGCTGCCCGTTGAAGGGGGGCGGCCAGCTTTTTGTTAGGAGCCGTAAGAACCTCAGGGTCTGCCTCTGCCCGTTGCATGTCAGCTTGTAACTCAGTCTTTTCCCCAGTCACCGAAGCAAGTTGCTTCTTTACAAAAACCTGCACTGGCTGGATGTGTTCACTTTTTTTGTTATCCGGGCAGGTTCGTGCAGTGTGGCCTAAAGAGCAACATGTTTTGCATCTTTGTGGCAGCCATTCATATTCAATATCGATTTTGACAGGGACTTCATGGCCTTCTTGCATCAATGGATTCATGACAATAAGGTGTTTGGGCAGTGTGGAGTTGTAATCCAGCATTACACAAACCCATGCATAATCAATTCTGGAGCAGTTCTTAGTGATTTTATCCGTATAGAGTGGTATCCCAACACCACTCGCGACTGTGCCGAGACCATCGTCTGTCCAGTACTCCATCGGCAGGTGTTTTAGACGAACCCAAACTGGAATTTGAGTAAGCTTTTGACGCCATAAAGACATACCTTGTTCCCAACATTGAATAACAATAGGCTGCCCATGGAATAACCAAGGGCCTTCTTCGATTATTTCTTCCATGGCAGCCTGGTCTTGAACCTGAAGAAGTAGAACCCACTAGATGTGCCCGAAATTTGTTGTAAATCTCGCCAATTTGACTAAACATAAGACTCTAGGTGTGGGAAATATGGCTTTCGGCCCAAGAAGTAACCCACCGCTGTAGAATGCCATCTCTGCGAACCCTGCGCGACAATAGCCGGGGACGGCCGAATAATGATTTCCCCCTTTTCTTTCGACGGAGGAACAAATTGGAGTGTTTTCAGGATGATTGTAGAAACGCAGACGCGATAGTATCAATAGGGTTTGGTTGTTATTTAATATTCCCTATAAAGATTTCCTGGGCACAATCGATTGAAGTTAACGGAGGCGGGTTAGGGCAAGTAGCCAGAGGACTAACCTGAAGATCCCCAGTTTCCCCCTCCTCTGTTAAATTGGGCGTTGCTTGACCATCGTCCAACGGCATTAGGGTGATCGTCGGCGTCGGTACACCAAGAACCTTGCGGCGCGGCAAGAGAGAAACCCTCGCGGGGTGGGGGGTGTCCACTCGTCCCACCACTGGTTTTAGCTTGGCCGCTCTTGACTCCTCGACAGTGGATTGAAGTTTTTCTTGCCAGCGATCTTTAAGCGAATTCAGACTCTCCAAAGAAGCAGAATCACCGTTCAAGACTTTCATAGCTAAATCATAAAACTCATTAAAATCAAACTCTTTGTGAATTCTGTGTGTAATATCAATTGAATCTTTGTCGGGCGATTTTTTCGATCGATGATGTTCCCCACCAGAGTTCGCCTCGTCCTCGTCGTCCCCTTCATCGATACAGTCAGTGGTTTGGAAAACGTGTGCGGTGGGGTTAGGAGTGTGTGTAGTGTGTGAGAGAGAAGGGAGAGAATTTTGAGACATTTTTCCACCTTTTTTTTATGAGTATGAATTTAAAGACATGATTCTTTGTGTTGGGAAATCGTTTCAATTTATGGGAGAGAAGTGAGAAATCCCTCTTTTTGCTCTAATTTCTTTCAATATTTGTTTTCCCATTTTCCCCTAAAGTGGTCCCAAGCTGAAAAGTCCACCAATTTTTTCTCCAATCAGAAATACTTAATAGTTAAATGTTGGGTCCTTGGCCCATATCGTTAAATTATAGATGAAAAAGTGGATGAGGACGAAAATTGCTTATATTTCGTAAATTACGGCACTAAAAGTGCTAATTCTGCAACGAACTAAACCAAACATAAAACGGTCCAAAACTTATGGGACCAAAAATTTTATTTTCCCAACAATTTTTCTTAGGCCAGGCATATGTAAGTTGCAGAGATTACGAAGAATGTGCAGTAGTTCTCGTTGAATGATGCAGATGTACAACTTCTGAATCGAACATATCAACTTCTTCCTAAATCAATTAGCATCTAGTCTTACTGCGTAACCATGGCGTTTAACACAGGAAAGTCATGTATCAAGGCAAAAAGCTGTGGAGTTGGACTCACATGAGATATGTGAAGAATTTCCAGTATTTGATGGTAGTGCATTGAGGTCAGATTCATTATTAGAGCAGATGAACACTAAAAAACATGCATCTCATGCTCTATGGTATACTACATTGTCAGTTTAGCAAATATCCACAATTTTTTTGAATTAATTACTCTTACACCCCCTCTAGAAACACAAAAATTGCACTTTTCTCCAAAAAAGTTTGGAATATCTCCTAAAATTCTTTTTTTATACCTGACATCCTTTAGTTAGGTTTGGAAAAAAATGCTAACGGTAACCAAAAAAATTACATAAATTTTCAATTTTATCATTCATTTAACGTTTCTATGTAAATTTTTGTACTTATAAAAGGATAAATATAAAATATATATATATATATGTGTGTGTGTGTGTGTGTGTGGAGTGATGTTCACATCATTATGATATTTTTTCCTTTATAACTATAAAATTATCACATGAGCGGTAAAGTTGACAAGTTGTGAAATTTTTTCACTAACATCAGTATCTTTTTGTCCAAATTCTAAGAGAGTAAAGTATCAATAGTCAATTTTTAGATAGAGTGTAAGTGTCACTACAAAAAAATGCTAGATTTGTAATGGTTTTTTTGTAATGGCCGTAGGTCATTCCAATAGTCACGGCTGGTGGAACGATTTTGTAACAGTTCGGATGTACTGACTTCATTTGGATGGTAAAAATCTTCTTCTTTTTTTTTTTTTGTAACGGCCATTACCGTGCCTAAGGCCGTTACAAATTTTTTGTTGTGCCTAAAACCGTTATAATTTTTTGGTCGTTACTACATTGCACCGATTGTTGTAACGGCTTTGCTATTGTAACAGTTTCTTTGGTGGAATTAACGCCCGTTACAACAATCGGAGTAACGATTGTTCCTACAATCATGACAATAGTAAGCAGTTACAAAATCGTTACAAAATCGTTACAAAATAATGGTATATTTTTAAACGGCTATATTAAGAGTTTCAAAAGCCGCTACAGAAAAACTTATATATATATATATGTGCAAGTTGTTTTTATTTCATTACATTTTAATATTTTAGAAATTCTTACTTACCACAAACACTCTCAATACTCTGATTTTCTTGCATATTTACTTGAATGGCTTGTGATTAATTAATAATATCACTTGAATTTTTGGACCGTCAGCTAGTGGTATCATCTTTTGAGTTGGTTCACCAGGTAACAACGACTAATTTAATATTGTACTGTATTTAATTAAATTAATTATAATTTTTTACGTACTGATTTAATTAGTTTTATGATTGATTTTTTATTAATCTTATATGTTAATTAATTATTATATGCATGTATTCACCTAAGTAGTAAGTAATGCATGTAATATTTTTAAATTTATAAGTCATCAAATTAGAAACTTAATTATATGTATACGTACGTGTGAATTTGCAGTGATATATCTATATATATCATCATGTTACGAGAATTGAGGAGATGGATGTATAATAAGAACCTTTCGGAGAGGGCATATCTTACACCGGAGTTTGAGGATAGCGTTAAGACTTTTATAGAATGGGCTAAAGGTCAGCATGGACATATGGATGGAGACAAAATTAGGTGTCATTGCCGAAAGTACAAAAACACAAAGTTTAGAACACATGGCGAAGTCAGTTATCACTTGTGTATGCGAGGGTTTACAGAATATTATAATTGGACTTCTCATAGCGAGGAAAATGTGCAGGGTTATTTTGAGGTTGCAATTGTCCCTCCAGTGTCGAAAGAGAAAACTCCAGTTGCCCATGTTGAGGATAATTATCCACAACGTATGGATTGGGCGCAGAGAATGGTTTTTAATGCAGTCGAGCTGAGTTATTTTTGTTCTTCTCACAATGCTGTGCCTGATGATGGTACGGGGTCCCGTCCTGTTGATGCCGGTCCTAGTTCAATGTAGTACAAGTCGACCCGAGGACGAGACCCATGTCAGAAGAAGTCGCCGTATGCTGTCCTATGTACCTGCCGCTTACTCCCCGTATGCAGAGGTAGTATTCTTCGAGGGCAACTACCAAGCACATGACGTGGCACGCCACACATCAGACAGAGGAGGGGTCGATGTGTCATCCATCCAATGTCGAGACGTGGAAGCATTTTGACTGGATATATCCCAATTTTGTAGAAGAGCCGTGTAATGTTCGTTTAGGCCTTTGCACAGATGGTTCTGCATCGCACGGTCAGTGCGGTCATACTTATTCATGTTGGCTCGTTATCGTTACACCGTAATTTCCCGCCTTGTCCCCCCTAGTATGTGCATGAGTTTTGAGTACATGTTTCTGAAGACGGTGATCCATGGCCCTTTTAATTCGAAGCGTCTGATCAATCTGTACTTTAAACCATTGATCGAAGAGCTGCTGCAGTTGTGGCATGTGGGTATTAGAACGTACGACCATGCCACGAACAACGCATTCATCATGCGGGCGGCGTTGATGTGGACTGTGAACGACCTACCTACCTATGGGATGGCGTCTGGATGGAGTATCGCTAGGGCTATAGGATGTTCAGTTTGTATGGATGACACAAGAGCATTCCATCTGCAGCACGATAAGAAACCGTGCTACTTTGATAGCCACAGACAGTTTCTCCTGAGCACCATCCCTACCAAATGAACAAGAAAGCCTACACGAAGAATCGTGTCGAGAATTAAGTTGTATGTCTAAGGCTAACAAGAGACCAGATCCTCGATTGGCTTGCAATTTCTATTTTTTTCAATTTCTGTAATTTAAAAAAAAAAATCTGAAATTTTTAATAATTTTTGCAAATTTTTTAAATTTCTAAAATTGGAGTTTTATGGAAAAAAACTTTAATTTTTTTTAATTTATGTATATGTATAAAAAATTTAAATTTCTAGTATTTTAAAATAACTTCAAAAAATTTCACAATTTTTGGAAAAAAATTTATTTTATGCAATTTAAAAAAATTGTCCTTTTTAATAATTTATGTATATTTTCTAAATTTCTAAAATAGGAGTTTTATGAAAATATTAGAGAATTATGGACTACAATGCAATTTTTAGAAAAATTATGCACCTAATTGCAATTTTTAGAAAATTAGAGGACCTTAATATAATTTTAGGAAAATAGGAATTTTATGATAATATTAAAAGTTATGGACTACAGTGCAATTTTTAGAAAATTAGAGGACCTTAATGTAATTTTAGGGAAATAGGAATTTTATGAAAATATAGAAAACAATGGATTACAATGCAATTTTTAGGGAAATATTATGCACCTAAATGAAAATTTTAGAAAATTAGAGGACATTAAAGTAATTTTAGGAAAATAGGAATTTTATGAAACTTACAAAAAGATATCATTTTATCAATAATTAGCATTATGTGTTTTTAATGTTAATTTTTTTTTTAAATTGTAGATAATGACTACTGGTGCTCCGCCTTCCTCTGAACGAGGACGTCGGGGCTAGGGTCGTGGTCGTGGTCGTGGTCGCGGCCGCGGTCGTAGCCCTCCCCAGGCTGAGCCAACGGATGCTAGGCAACCACCCTATCATCGAAGGCTATGTCCTAGCCCCCGTTGATTCCTGCTAACTACGGCGCAATGGGGTCAGCTGTAGCGAGGGTCAACAGTTCATAGGCCCTGGCCCTGGCCCCGACTGAGCCGTGGGATGCACCACCACCACCACGACCAACGCCACTACTTCCCCCATAGGCCCAGATGCATTACATCAGCCTCCAGGATGCGAGGTACGTAGAAGGATTCACACATGTAACATGTATTTTTTTATATTTTTTATTGATTCCAATATTTTCAATGTTATGTTGAAGTCCAACTGTAATTTTCACATTGCCATCAATAATGCGGTCTAAGGGCATTACGCGCATCCCTGGTCCAACATCTCGGAAATCCTACAGGAGCACCAGCTATTCTAGTTCTAGAAGTTGAACATAGTTAATTATAATATTATTTAATTTTAATTGAAATTTATGATTTTTTATCAAATAATTATTTTTTATGCGGCCAATTTTGTAGATGTCGTACTGGTTGGACTGCGACGACGAGAGGATGTTCAATGTCATCAAGTCGCAGGCCGAGAACTTCCTATAGAAGCCGTTTGCTGACGCCTGCAGCCAGTTGGCCCGATCGCTACGGCTGACCGAGGAGCTCTGGCGCCAGCTTCTGGAGTTTTGGGCGAGCCCAGAATTCCAGGCACAGTCGGCCATGAAAAAGGTCAATCCGGCTGCCAACCCGAAAGCAACGGCGACTGCCTATCGCAGCGGGTTGTCATCCATTGGGGCACACAAACGCAAGATGGTAAGTGCATTAATTTTTATTAATAATTAAATTTTATTTTTGTGATTTTTAATCATTTTTAACAATGATTTCGAACAGGAGACACAATCCAGACGCCCAGTCAATCAAATGGAGGTGTTCGAAAAAGTGTACAAGAAGAAGAAGGACGGTCAGTAAGCGATCCGAGGGCGGAGGAGTTTGCAGCAAGTATTACTTTTTTTAAATTATTTTTTTTAATTTTGTAATTATTTTTTTAATCTAATTATTTAACATGTTTGCAGGATGTTTTTTAGGTTGTTGCAGGAAACCAGAGACAACAAAACAGCAATGAAGAACCTCCACCGTCGTCTCAAGCCTCTGTAGCCCCGAACGAGCAACAGCTGTGGATATCAGTAGCTGGCGGTCGGAAGAGGGGCCGAGTATTCAGTCTCGGCTTCGAGGTCTACCACACGATTGTTGGAATATCACAGCCTAGCAGCTCCATTGCTCCAACGCCTCGTCACTACAGCCGCAGCGCCCTGACTTGGATGATCAGGTGCAGATGATCGAGCGCTACATCAAAAGCGTCGATCCGAACTGGCCCGATCGTCTAGCAACTAGCCTCCAGCTGATGCTCCCGCACTCGACGGTGGCGACGATGACGATGAATATGCGGCCGCAAAGGACCATGATTTAGATTAGGATTCTTTTTGCTAATTTTGTAGAAAATACAATTTTAAAATAATATTTTTATTTTTATAATGATTTTATTATTTTTTTTGTTATATTATGTGTTTTTATATGATATTGAAAATTTTAATAAAAAATCATTTATTTAATTTTACAAAAAAAATATTAAATTAAATAGTAAAATTAAATAAAATAAATATTAAAATATATTACATAAATATTAATTTTTGTAATTGTGTTTGTAACGGCTTTTGTAACACACATACATTACAAATTTTATATAAGCCCTTTACAAATACTGTGCCAAAATCGGTAACAATGTTCGAATTTATCAGTTACACTGACAGTTACAACAGTAGTAATGAAGGCCATTACAAAGGCAGTTACACTGGTCGTAACAATTTGTGTATCTAAAAAAGTTACAATAAAAAAGGACATTACAAAAAGTATTACAAAAATCGATCTAACGTACGAGAACAACTATACCAAAAAGTGTTGTAAAGGCAGCTACAAATATAATTTAATTAATCAATTAAAAAACCAATTAGAAACTATTTTTTTTAAAATTCGACTGAATTTGTAACGGCCATAAGCATTACAATAGCCGTTACAATTTGTAACGACTTTTCATCTAGCCGTTATAAATTATTCGTAATTCCTGTTTTAGCCGCGGTAGGCTGAGCCATTCCAACGACCATTACAAATAAACAAGGCATTACAAATTAAGAAAAAAAAAAAAGCCATTACAATAAATATTTTTTTATAGTGTGTAATTTTTAAACTTTTTGCCAATAAAGATTACTAGGAAAGAGAGAGGTGTTATAGTTTTACACAGAAGAAGGATCAAGTCATGCTGCACAGTGGTTGAATGGAATCTTATGCATAATTCGAGCTTATGTAACTTATCTCATATGCTTTTCAAACTCACTTGTAGTTACCTTTTTCATGTGATTGAAATGGAATCTTATGTATAATTCGAGCTTCCGACAACTAACCCTATTAAACATAAATGTTAGGAATGACAACTAGTAAAGTTATATTTGTTGTCCCACATTTCTTTTAAAATGAACTTTCAACTACTTTATATTACATCATCCTTAAACATTTAGTTTGGGAAAGTGTGGATAGGTGGATTTTGAAAGAATTACCACACACATGCGCCCTTCTTGTTCCTGGTAGGGCTGGGCCACGTGGTTATATATCTTTTTTGTTGAAAATACCTTTAATTATCCAAACTTTTAAACAAAGCTGACTAAGTCTACGGTGGTTGAGGAAAATCCAAGGTCTTCTAGCCGTTTTGTGCAGATTTTCTCCTGCTAACTTTCAATAAACCGAGGTCTTCCCTTCTATAAATAGGCCTCGGTACTTCACTTCACATACACACCCGAACATCAGTTCTCCTCTCCTCTCTACAGTTTTCTTCTTCTTCTTTCTCTTCTGAGTGTTCTCTTGTTGTTCCAACTCTCTACCATTTGTGCACGTGTTAGAGAGTGCTATGTTAACCTTGGAAAGCAAACAGTTGGAACGATTGTACCATGGTTGTACTGAAACTTTCACTTTTAGGGCAGTGGTTATTCCATAACACAATGACATTGTTTTCTAATTTTTCCTAACAATCTGAAAGCAAAAAGAAAAAGAAACGTTAGATATAAAGCCAAAAACCAGAAACATCATGGTTGTTTCTGTCTCTAAGGCACAACCCGATCTTTCAAAGCTAGAACCGCTTGATGGGACCAATTGAAAACGTTGCTCATAGAAGCTTCTCATCTTCTTCGAGCAACTTGGTATCAACTATGCATTCTTCACGACTCCACAAAAATGTGAAGCTCTTGCAGACACCTCTACCATCGCCATAATTCCAATCACAACAAAAAGAACTAGAAATATTGAAGAGGACGCGAAGGTAAAGTATGACAGAGACAATAAAACTGTGAGAGACATTTGCTTAACCCTATGAATAACACTCTCTTTGATCTATTTGTCAATCAAAAGAGTGCAAAGGAGATTTGTGACGATGCAAGCAGAAAGAAGTTTGTGGTTGGTAAGTGGCTTCAGTTTCACATGGTTGATGACAAACTAATAATGCACGAAGTCCATGAGTACGAAAACTTAGTGGTAGACGTACTAAACAAAGGTATGAAGATGTATGAAATTTTACAAGCGAATGTACTCTTGGAAAAGTTTCCTCCTACCTAAAACGAGTATCAAAACCATTTGAAGCACAAGAAAAAGGATTTAAATCTCCAAGACCTTATCAGTCATATGAGAACAAAAGAAGCAAATCATTTGAAAGATAAATAAACCTAACTCTTATATTTCCTTTAAAGCTAACCTAGTTGAATCTTCTACATCCAGTCAAGATAGGTTTCAACACAAAGGGAAGAAATTCCAAAAGGGTGGTCAACAAAAACCCTTCAAAGGAAATGATGGGAATATCCAAAATTATGCTACTGCTATGAAAAATTGGGCCACAAGGCATAGCAACGCTTCTAAAGGAAGGATCAACAAAAATGAATCACAAACCCGCATCTCAACCCATGCCACAAGTCAATCTCGCCGAACAAGAGGAGGTCATTATTGCAGTAGTCGTGGAGGTAAATTTAGTGGAGAACAAAACAAACTGGATATTAGACACAAGCACCTCGAAACACTTCTACCCCAACAAATAGTTATTCCAAGAGCTCCATGAAGCACCTGACGGTGATTGTATTTTCATGAGCAACTCCACTACCGCCAGAGTTTTGGGTAAAGGGAAGATTTTCTTTAAACTTACTTCAGGCAAAATTTTTACTTTGAATGATGTGTTATATGTGTCTTCTCTACGTAGAACCTTATTTTCGATAGTCTCTTAAATAAAGTTGGTCTGAAAATAGTACTAGAAGTAGATAAAGTTATAATCACTAGAAATGAGGATTTTGTAGGGAAAGGGTACATGTTGGACGGGTTGTTTGTGCTCAACACTATTTCTATTGTTTCTAATAAAATTGCTTCTAGTTCTGTTTATACGATTAAGTCTGTCAATGTATGGCATGGTAGACTAGGATATCTATTAAAAGGTTAAAGAGTATGAAACTTATTAACACATCTGATGTAAATGAATATACTAAATGTACAATCTGTGTAGAAGCAGAATATGCTAAAAAGCCTTTTAAACCTATCACTGGCAGAAGCACATAATTGCTTGAATTGATCCATTCAGATTTAGCTAATTTTAGAAACACGATGAGAAAGTGGTAAAAAAATATTATATTTCTTTTATTGATGATTATTCTACGTATACTAAAATTTATCTATTAAGAACAAAAGATGAAGTAGCTGAAATGTTTTTAAAAAATAGAACTTCAAAGTAGAAAATCAATTGGACAAGAAAATCAAAAGACTTAGGTCGGATAGAGGTGGTGAATATTGCACTAATTTTCTAAAAGAATTTTGTGAAATAAATGGTATTATCCATGAAACAAGTGATTCCTATACACCTAGAAAAAACGATATAGTTGAACAAAAAAATAGAACATTAAACGAAATGATGAATGTTATGCTATTGAGTTCTGGTTTGCCTGAAATTATGTGTGGGGGTGTCTAGCTAAGGTTACATATCCAGAATTTTAAAAATCTAATACCGTATCCAAAAAATTTTATTGTGTGCTCATCGGTTATGCTCAGAATAGTGTTGCCTATAGGTTTATGTGTTTAAAAGATAGTTCAATTTGTGAATCTAGAGATGCTGAATTTTTGAGGGAGAATCTCCTTATAATAATACTCACGATCTCATAAAGTTTCAAATCCTTTAATAACTCTTCTGCTCCTAGTACAATTGAACTTAGAAGAAGTAAGAGACAAAAAACTAAAAGTAGTTTTGGACTAGACTTCTTATCTATATTTTTAGCTAAAGATATTGATAAAATAGATGAGCATTTGGCTTCAGTATTTTTTGTTGATGAAGACCTAAAATCTTACTTAGAAGACACAACTTCCATAGACTCTAGTTTCTCAAAAGAAGCCATCTATTATGGAAAATCACACTTGAGATTTAGTAGAATTACTCACAGATCGTAAGCCTATTAAATGCAAATGGGTTTTCAAAAAGAAAATTAAGCCTGATGGATCTATATATAAATTTAAGGCAATTAGTGGTTGTAGGATATTTCAAAGGAAAGGTATAGACTACTTTGATCGTATTTGCTCGTGACAAACATTGCAACAATTAGAACCCTAATTGCGTTATCAGCTATTTATAGTTTAATAATTCATCAAATGGATGTAAAACCAACATTCTTAAATGGTGATTTGAAATAAGAAATTTATATGGAACAACACGAAGGGTTTGTAGTTCCTGGTCAAGAGAATAAAGTATGCAAATTTAAAAAATCACTATATGGACTTAAGCAAGCACCCAAACAATGGTATGAAAACTTGATCATACTCTAATTACTAATAGGTATAGTAGGAATGCATCGGATACGTTTGTTTACTCCAAATTGTTTGTGTTAGATTTGTGTGATTATATGTTTGTATGTTGATGACATGCTAATCCTTACTAAAGTAATTAATGAAACTAAGATATTTATATATTCACAATTTGAAATGGAAGACGTCGGGGAAGCTAATGTAATTCTAGGTGGTAAAATTAGGAAAACTGAAAGTGGATTCTCCTTATGTCAATCACACTATATAGAGCAAATCTTGAAAAGATTAACTATTATGATGAACTATATAAGAAAACCTTATGATCCTAGCATATGTAACCAAAGTGATAGTGTGTCACAAAATGCAAGAATTATAAAGAGTGTTATGTTTCTCATAAGCTACACTAGACTTGATGTAGCTTACGTTGTGAGTAGATTGAGTCATTATAAACATAATCCCGATAATTAATATTGGAGTGCACTTCATCGTCTGTTAAGATACCTAAAAGGTACAATGAACTTATGTTTGCACTTTAATAAAGTATTAGACGAATTTTGTGATGCAAACTGGGTAACTGATAATAATGAAGTAAGTTCAACTAGTGGTTGTGTTTATTTTGGGTGGGGGAGCTATTTCTTAGAAATCTGTAAAACGGACTTGCATTACTCGCTCTACCATGAAAACTGAATTTTATAGCTCTTGAATTAGTAGGTTAAGAAGTCGAGTGGTTGAAAAACATGGTGGGAGATATGCCCTTATGGGGGTCATCTGTACCGGTGCCCTGTACTGTAATTCTCAAACTGTTATTGGATTGTCAAAAATTATGCATATAATGAAAAAATGAGACATATATCAGACACAGTTCCATAAAAGAGCTTTGAAAAATAGAATAATCTCCCTAGAGTATGTGAGGTCCGAGAGGAACTTAGATCCTCTCACGAAGGAACTAACTAGGAGAGTTGATAACTATATAGCCCTATGTTTTGGGTGGTCCTAAACAAGGACCTCATGGATAATCCTGACAAAGTATGGGTCGGGAGGGAGTTTTCATAGCTCAGTTGTTGAGTGGTCTATAGTAATATAGACTTGATGTAACTATCTAAAAAATGAATCTAAAGGTGGGCCACCTTCTCTGAAAGAAAATAGTTCTTTCTAGAGTACTCATTAGAAACCAAGATACTAGCGCAAGTTCATTAATAGCGCTTGGAGAATTATCGCAGAACAAGAGACTCTAAAGAATAATACGTGTTGTGGGAGTCTCAACG